>OY728129.1:1744002470-1745243424 GCA_963277665.1 Viscum album
AAAGTAATGATTTATCGGTGCCAACAAAGCACTGACAAATGTGGTATTTCTCCGTGATTATATTTTTAATAACCAAAAAAAGGTGTTTAATCAGGTATTTTAAGTAAATGTTGATAAAAACCCTATAAGATTTCATCTTTCTTGCACTGCACTCAAACTTTTGTGGAATTGAACGTCTGCTACTGTCAAATATAGTCGTTTTGGACAAATCCAACCTCAAAACCAAATGTATGGAGTTTTGAATTTTTTATGGAATATCAAATGATCTTTCATGTTTTTTGCATCATTTTTTGAGTTTATCTTGTCTTTAACCATACACAATAATTGGATATATGATTAGATATCACATAATCATTGGGAGTGTATTTAATATGATGTGAGTTAGCCATAGTTCACTTTAATCACATAAGAGTGTAGATTTCCAATTTTATTCTTCCACAACACACAAAATTCCCAGTAAATAAAATGTAGTTATACATTACACCTAAAATCAATGAAAATATCATTTTAAAATTGCTGTATTATTCCAAAATTTATTCTAAAATTAATAAAATAATATAAATCATAAAATTAATACATTGAACAATTTGACTCAAAATTATTCTAAAACACCAAAAATGTGATAAACTAATGAAAATATGTGGGATATTTAGAATTAAAATAGAACTCATTTTCCACCTTCAAATGAATCACCAAATAAAATACTCACACCCCTCCCCCATTTCAATTTTTAGACTCGTAAACAAATTAGGAAATTCCCAAATAAAATTATAAAGATAGTTTTTCCATTATAATTAATATAATTTACCCAAGTATAATAAACTTCATATTAATATTTTATATTATTTTCAATGACATATGAATCAACATTTTGAAAATCAATTATTTTTAGAATTAAAAAGTTTCAAAACATTAATTTTTTTAATTATAATACAAGGGTATTAATTTGTTGAATCTCATTACCTGTTAAAAAAATTAGTATTAAATGCATCCTCTTCATGGTTTTGAAGTTTTCAAATTTGGGTTATTTTAGTTAAAGAATTTTTTTTCCCATTCTACCCAAAATCTTAAATATTTTGAAAATATATGGCATATTATATTTTTTATTTTGATTTTTACCAAATGAAGAATTCAAATATGATATATTTTATAAATTTAAAAATGTAATAACCATAATCAATGTGATTATTTTGTTTCAAAAACTACAAAAAACATTGTGAAAAATAAGTAATTTGTTTTGATATATCTTTTGATAGAGAAATCTCTTTGTATATGTCATAATACTTATCAAATTATTGAAATCCATAGGTTTCTTATAAACGTTGATAGTGATATGGAGTGAATTATATCCCATAATGAATCCATTTTAAACAAAAAGAATGATTTATGATATGTGACTTCTTGGAATAAAAAAACTAGTGTTATAATACATTAAATTCATATAATTCCTGGTTTTATATGTTCTAACAAGTTATTTAAAGAATGAAAATTTATATCAAATATGATTTCAACACTTGGGTAATTATAAAGAATAACCTTTTAGGGTTCTAAGCTCATACCTCCTATGTATTTATATATTTTTTTAAATATGAACATTACTAAATCAAGTAGTATGTATATGAATCAAAAATGGATATACACCAATATTATGGAAAAAAAATATGAGGAAGGGGTGATAGAGTTTATCATGTTTTCAAAATATTCTGTATATGACCCTTCTCGCTTCCCTTGTATGAGTTTATGTTATTGTTATTCAATAATAATTAGCCCAAAGGATTTGGAAAAATATATTCATCTTTCCTATAATAGATTGAAATTATACAATTTTCACTAAACATGGGGAGGAACTTAATTTAGCTTGTAACCGACATAAAATTGAGTTTTATAGATCATATTATATGATTAAAAGTGTGAAAAATAATGATGAACTTGTCGAGGATATTATTAAAGTTGTGAAATATGATTAAGATCATGTTGGATAAATGAGAATGGAAATTGAATACAAACTGCATGATTGTCCAAAACTATTTCAGTAGTCAAATAGTTAAGCAAGGATTCCATTTCGTGATGGTTTAACAAAACATACAACATTGTAAGACATAATGAAGTAATATAATGTAAAATCTAGAAATAGATGGAGTGACACCAGCTTTATTGAACTACTTTCTCTTTTGAATGATATGATACTAAAAGATAATAAGCTTCCATTCCAAACAAATGATGTTAACAAATTATATGTTCAATGGGTATGATCTCTAAAAGAATACATGCATGACCAACTGAATGTATACTATTTAGCAAGGACCATGAATCACTTAAAAAATTCCCTATGTGCGGTGCATCTCGATATAAGAAATAGGAATCAAGTCCTTCAAAAGTTATATGGTCCTTTCCAATCATTTCAAGTTGTAGGTGCCTATATTGATGGGAGGAGTCTAGAGGGAAATTGATGTGGCATATAGATACAAGAAATCATGATGAGAAACTTTATCACACAGCTGACTCTTGTTAGTGGGAGAAAATTGTTCAAGGGTATCCTAAATTTGGAAACAAACTAAGAATACATTTTATTGCACTATCTATAGATTGAGTGAATTATTTGGGTTTAAAAAGTGTCACTCATAGTAAATGTCTAACTATGTTGGTAAATTATAACTTTCCATTGCAGTTATGTATAAAGAAAAAATACATTTTTGTGGTCTCTTCTTATATCAGGACGAAAACAACCGAGTAATGATATTAATGCTTATTTGGGTCCATTGATTGAATACTTGAAGTTAGTGTTGGATTTAGGAGTTACGTTGTATGATCCATATAGAAATGAATATTTCACATAGATATCCATGTTGTATGGGATGAAAAATGAATTTCTTGTTTCATGACTCATCCCCTGGGGCCCGTTCCATGACTACCCCAACCACGCCTTCCATAGGCCATGGGTTGGCGACTAGCACCAAAAAGGAATATCCCAAAAAGGGAATGAATTGCCTTTCAACCTGTACACGTACATGTAGCCCATACTCCAGAAAGTAAGCTGAAACTAGAACCAACAACAAGTAAAATTATTGTAGAATGTAAAAGGGATTGTAATACAAGTCCGATTAAAAATAATGTACAGAAAAGGAAGTACAAGCTTTAGAGGTCATCCTCCAAGAATCCTACATGAAGGGTAGGTACAGATCACTGTCGGATTTCACTACATCACGCCACATCTGTTGATCCACCTCTGAGCATATTTTAGCCCTGTCTCCCCAATGTCCCGGTCAAAACTGTCTGTCATCTGCACAAGACACAACATGTGTGGGTGAAGCCTGTGCAGGGGTGAGTATATAATACTTAGTAGGGACCATGAGACCAACTCTGGTCTCACTAAATCCATAAATTAAATACCATAAATAAATATCTAAAAGTAAAACACAAAGAAAAATACATCTCACACCAGGTATAACTTAAGTATAGAAGTAAATATGATTAGTCATAAAGCTTGATCATCTTATTCTATTGAGAGGCTTTGCTGCAGATCCATGAAGTCCACTATATAGTTGATCCATGAATGGTCGATATGCTACTGATCCATGATGGGTCACGCTATGGCTGATCCATGACAGATCGAGATACTGCTGATCCACAAAGGGTCTCTATACTACTTATTCACGAAGGGTCGCTCTACTACTGATCCATGAAGGTTTGTTCTACTATTGATCCATGATGGGTCTCTCTACTACTGATCCATGAAGGGTAACTCTACTTCTGATCCATGAACAGTTCCTCTACTACTAATCCATTAAGGGTCTCTCTACTTTTGATCCATGAGGGGTCATTCTGCAGCTGATCCATGAAGGGTCGATCTACTACTTCACGTCACAGCCAACCACTGAATTCCCGTACTTAGCACACTTGATTTTGGTAATATCTTCTCCTCAATCCATCGGTCTTACCTCAATCTATAGAAAGTCTCACATAGATTATCCCAATGGATCTTCTCTTCGTAAGGGTCCCAACACAATAGACGGTGCGTCGAAAGGACGCTTGGTCTGTAAGATATGACCCTTTTTGTAAAAAGTGCCCAATTGGATTTGGGTACGATCTGACACAACCTTATTCCATCCTCCTCTAAAACTCAAATAAAGTATCTCAGAAGGACTGTATCATCACAAGGTTTTAAACTCTGCAGACAGTGCATTGATCGGACGCACGGTTTGAAAGATACGTTCATTTCTATAAACAGGGTCCAGTCGCATCTCAGACCTGTCTAAATTGATCAGACTGACCAGAGTATTCCAAAATGGCCACCTCATTGTAAGGGTCCTAATTCCATTGACGAAGCGTCAATCAGAATCCTAGTTTGAGAGATATAGTTGTTTTTGTAAACAGGGACCGGTTACATCTGGGACTCGTTCGGACCGACCCGACCAACCCGGCCCAGGGTCTCATATAACTCTTTATGTTAGCCCAGCCCTCTGGGAATCACAGAACCCGGCCCAGGCTTGATGTGGTTCTAGTCTGTCACGTCACCCTGTGACCAGAGTTTATCCAGCCCAACCCGCACTGGCGGGCCGATCTCTTTTCCCAGCCCAGGCCTCATAGCGGCCAACCATTAAACCATCAGTCCAGTCTGCTAAAATGTACAGGCTCAAGGAACTAACAGGGCTACTCAGGCATCCTGTTCTAACATGCTCGATTGGTCGGCCGACCTAGATTGGCCTGGACCGGCTCCACCAGTCTGGTTTAGCTTGGACCGGTTTGGCCGGTCCAGTTGGGGGAACACGCGGCTTCTCAACCCCCCCCCCCCCCCCATTATCGATCAATGTGGACTGAGGTTGTCGAAAGCCTCCTCCACAATGTGCCATTGCATCTCTAGCTCACTACCATGGCTATTCGGTCGTGACTGTTCATCCACGGCACACATCAGGTGCACCGCCTCCACCAGTTTCTAGGCAGATCAAACGGCCCACTATTGATCCACTACGGCCCGCTCCAGCTGCGGCCCTCCACGACTTGTCGCTTCCACCTACGGTGCACTGGCATGAAGTTCCTCAAAACAATGGAAATGCTCCAGTGGTCCATTTTCAAATCCAACTATTCCTTTAGGCCTCTCGGGTCACCGCCATTACTACAATGGCTTCAGATCCATCTTCTTGTCAATTCTGACGTTCATCCATGAAGAACACAAACACCCGCTATGGAGGGACTCATGCCTTGTTCAGTTGGCATGATCCCTCTATGTTAGAGCTTATAAAAAAAATTAAAGGGGTTCTCGAATTCTAATGTATATTTAAAAGAAAATCTCATATATCCCCACAATATTAAGATCTGATCCCATAATAATGACTGAACCGTGGGTCAACTTGGTAATGGGTTAATCTGTGTTTTTTGTTGAAAATAAGAACAGTGGAGGGAGATCACATAGAACGCAGACAAAAATCCCTACTAGTATTTCAGATAGTTCATTGATTAAGGAGGGTGATCCAAGTCATCATCGATCCATGATCCACTATCATTCACTATCATTCTTAGATCCTTGATCCGATGTCATTCATCATGGATCGTCAATTCTCAGATTTTATCTCATTCTCGATGAGTTTCTTTCATTCATCATAGTAATTAGAAAGGTATATTATCTTCACCAGAGGTTTTCCTAGGGTTGTTCGTCAACCCAGTATCTCTGATTGATCATGGGTGGGAGACTCATTGTGTGTCGCCATGCAGATTCAATAATGAGATTCACTAATGAGTCAATGTTGCCTCATCATTGCACAATAGCTTTAACCGGTCAATGTGTGGTTGTGAACTCATTTCAAATAAAATAATATTTAAAATATTTTGATTTTATTTTATCATTTTTTTAAATTCCAAAATTTATCTTTTTCGGTCGACTTGTGCCAGTCAAGGTTAAGTCATTCCTAGGTGAATCTCGGCATTCTGAATTCAATGGTGCCCTCATATTTTTGATCCAGGTAGTAGTTAAAAATTTAGAAAACCCCACTACCACATTTACTGAGCGTACTTTAAAATAAGTTAAAAATTACATTTCGGGAACCTAGGGCCACAGAATCACATTCCATCTTAGCTCTTGGTCTCAAAATAATTCCATATAATTTAAAATAAAATATACATAAATTTCGATACATTACATCCTGATTATAGAAATTTTTCAGAATATTATATTAATTTAAATCAAGGGTGCCGCATTTATAAACAAGGTACACACTCCGTTATGTTGAAATGTTCCTTGAAAACAGGGTTTCTAGGATATCAAATATTTCAAAACTGATGACATAAATATTGATCATGGATGATATCATTCAATGGTAATTTAGAAATAGGTAAAACACCATCTCCATGAAAAAACAATTATCAACTGTTTCAGAAAGTAAATGATATAGTTACCAATTTTAATAAACCTTTTTAAAAAACCCTTATGAAAACTAGTTAGAAAACTTAATCAATTTTTTGAATTACCATTCTAGACTTGTTTTTACATTATACAATTTCATGATGATATTCATTTGGAAAAAATTAATGTGATAGTGTCAATGTCATGTTAAAAATTTTACCGGGGAAAAAGAATGGAATTAAGGCTATGTTGGACATGATTGGTATGGAAATATAGGAAGATTTGGTGCTAGTAAAGGGTGAAAGAAACAAATTTCTTCCTCTAACAGATTCCACTCTTTCTATAAAAGAGAGATATAATTTTTAACCTTCTTGAATGATGTTATGGTTCCATAGAGTTATTCATTAAATATCAATAAAATAATGTAAATGAATAATTTAATGTTAAAGGCCCTAAATCATGGGACTGTCATGTTTTGATGTAATATCTAGTGAATGTAGCTTTACATTTCATTTTTCCTAAAACATTTTGTTATACATTAACCAAGAATTCTTTGTTTTTTAAAGATATGTACAGTAAAATTATATACCCTTATAAATTAACAACTATTATAAATAAAATTACTATAATATTCTGTGATTTAGAGATGTTATTCTTATCATCAATATTTAATATGATGGTTCACATGACTATTCACTTAGTTTGGGAGATCCGACTATGTGTTCTTGTATATTATAAATATATGTTACACATTGGAAGGTATATAATGATTTTGAAAGGGTGTGTCAAAAATAAAAGTTGGGAAGAAGGTATTATTGTAGATTGATATATTTTTTAGGGATTCGTTGAATTATATTCTAACTACCTATCCGATGTGGAATGAATTTATATACTAAAATCTTATCATAGTGGTCCACTTATGGGTGATGGAATTTATACAATATATGTTGTTTCAATTTCCATTATAGAGTAGGTGTAGAATTCCATTTATATTCTATATAATAGTTTAGAGTCTTCACCATATATTGAAACCCACAAAGTAATTCTTAGGCATTTGAATCCATCAATGGATGAATGTTGGATATCAAATACATATAATATATAGTTTATAGGATAGTTTCAAGATCATATTTTTTTTTGACTCAACTATAAATATAAATTTAATTTTAGAATGAATTATATGGATGGATAAAGGACCAATGTTATTGTATTATCCTATAATTGTTATGTAATTATTGGTTGTATATTATGTAAAAAAGAACATGATGAACATAGTCCCATAAAAATAGTGGATTTAAAATTTTGGATGAAGTGATGAATGTATTTGGAACCAGGGATAGAAATTCAATTTATGTAATTTTTTCATAACTTGGCATCATAAAACAAGAATGGGAGTTGGATTTTTCAATATTCCAAGTGCTGATTTTTCAATGTGAATAAGTTGATATTAGGAGTGTAGTTAATATCAATGAATTGGGATTCATTAAAGTGGATTTATGTATGGAAGTGTTCAAGGATGAACTATTTATCATGTCATCATAGATTGTATAATTATGTTATATCCCAGATCCAGGAAATAGAATGTGGTCAATTTTTTTGTTATCAACCAAAACCATTATATGTTCATATTTAAATTAAAATGAGGGTGACCCTTTAACTTGGATGTCACAATAATTTCATAGTGGTCCCAATATATATGGGGTATTGTATGCTAAAAAAGGCCACAATGATGGGATTTGGATAATCGATATAGGGGTCAAGTCCCTTCATCCTTTAAAGAGAAATAAGAGAGTTTAATAATTGGGTTATGTTTATTTTAAATATACATTGAGTTACCTTAAAGTTTTATTTCTTCACTAATGAATTAAAATAATTTAAATTAAATGATCAAAAAATTATGTAGATAATAGATTCTTTACATATCAATGATCTCAATCTCAGGGAATAGTTTTTTCTCAACATGATGGTTCTCCCAATTAAGAGAAACAACAAGTTTATATGTATATCATTTCTACCAATCATGAGAAAAAATATATTAAAAAGGATTAAACTGAATAAATGGTTGAAGTTGAACTACCTATGTCCTAAAAAAGAGCATCATAGCATATTGGTGTTGAAAAAAATTACTGTATTGAGATATAGAGGCATCAATTGAAGTTTTTATGGAAATAACATGACCATCCTATTAACACCAATAAGTATGTTTTCATTAGTTACATTGGGGTCACCACTGAAATGCTTGTGTCTTTTTATATAGATACATGTAACTATGTTATGATTTTTATTAAGTAAGTGATTCGATATGAGAGTAGGGTAACATTACGATATACTTTCTATATTTTAATAAAAAATAAAATAAATAAATGATTATTTACTCTTCATTATCCATTTCTGAGTAAATTTATATTATATAAACATTGAATGAAATTTGTATTAATGGTATCTAGAAAATCTTAAAAAGGTTTTCATAAAATTCTTACAATGCGTTATCTCAGGGATGTTGAAGGAAATATAAACTCACACCCATCACATATGTATACTCATATGATAAACCTATGATAATAAAAATCATGTGATGGACATCATGAGGAGGAATATTTTTAGGTACATTTTGATTGGTAACACTCTTCTTGGAAATACATTTATCAATAAATTTGATTAAGAATTGTTAAATTGTGAAATAAAAATTGAGTGATGTAAATACGCATCGTGTATCAAAACTATGTACCCCTAACATAAATCAAGGATGGGGTATGCTTCAATTAAAAAAATGGAATGTATTTTAAATCTATAGAAATAATTTTATGTGGTATTACACAACAACATTACTATGCTCATATGTTTATATACAAATTGATGAATAAAAATATAAATCCACTTCCATCAAACATTATGTTCTACAGTCAGAGGCTCATGTAAATAAACATGGAATACTAGTAGAAGAAAACACACAAAAATTATGGGAAATATATGAAAGTATGACATAATAAAAATTTACTCTATTTTAAATAATTACTACATAATAAAGACTATTAATTTTTCTATATTTTTTATCTAGTTTAAACACAATAATTTTTATTAGTTTTACTTGATTAATGAAAAAATTTAGTGGCCTTTAAGTGGTTAGAACAACATGGCCATGTCAGAAGTGTAGGTTTTGGAGTGTCACCCTAAACATATTTTGATAAAAGAAATGAACAAGGGGATAAGGATAAGAAAATAGAAGATACTAAAATATGAATAAATTACCTATAATAAAAAACAAAATTGGATGTTTGATTTATTATAGAATTTTATGAGAATGAATCAAAGTGAATAAAATACACAACAACTGTACGTTTTGGGTGTAGTAGAAGCATGTGTTGGGCGGTGCACAACTTTTCTTTTTTTAATAATTGATGATAAATATGAGATCTATGCGATGATGAATGCCATGATCAAATAAATTCAATAATAGAAATAAACAAGGGATGGAACACTGGAATTTAGAGATTAGAGATCAACATATATTGTTTATAATTAATTTAATTAGACAAAAAAATTCCTTTAAGTAATTTGTTCTTCATTGATGAATCCATAGATAGATTTACTGTGTGCCATCATTGAGATTTAGAAACCAAGTGTTGATTACCTCAAATGGTGATCCACACGTGTTCGAGGAATCTCCAGACATCATCAAAGGAATATCTGAGTGCTAGCACGAAAGATCCTTGTGCTTGACCCATACACCATTGATCACCTCAAGAATCACTTTCAAAGCATTCTCCTTGATCCAGTGGATGAGGATTTCTATCTGTTTTCTTTAAGAAGGGATATATCTAGGATTGATAGGAATATTCAAAATTAATTGTGCACAACTGAATTGAGTAATGTGAAAAATAACATAATTGGGTATTTAAATTACTAGGGTTAAAATAAAATAATTTCACAAGTGCCCTTAATTATCTATTTAATCCTATAAAAAACCCATGTCAAATAATAATATTAATATTATTATTTCTTGACATGTGATTAACTTCAAAATTATAATTCAATATTATTTAATCAAATAAGATTTAATATTTATTATTTCTTACTGGACAATTAAACTCAGTATGTCATTCCTCTTAAATATTTATTGATCCTTGAATAAAGACTATTTATTTTTTAAATAAATATTTCTAAATTATTTATCAATAAATATATACATATATATTATATTCAAAAATTAGAAAATAAATATTTATAAAATATTCCACTCACATTATATTATCTCAAATAAATGGTGACATAATATATGCGATCAATCATAAATGAATAATTATTAAACCATAATTGGGAATAATATTTATTCAACTTGAAAAAAATTATAATAATATAATATTTAACTGAGATTCTAAATACACTTAGTGTGTGACCTCTAAAACTCTTTCTTAGTAGCATTAGGAAATGTATCCTAAAGTCCAAGGTTAGCATCTAGCAACATACCAAGGAACCCATAGAGAAAGAAGTTATTGATGCAACAACATGTGACCTCATATAGATGTTTACTATATAATATAATACCTTTATCATAATATCTCTAATCGAGTAGGTTGCATGGTAGTTCCATAAGCATATATGCACAATATCTCTTTCTATGACTTTTAAAAATAAAATATTTTCTATAGGAAACCATGGATATACATTTATTCAGGATATATAATTTCCATAAAAGGGGTTGAGATATTAACTTTCATTAGTGAATAGAAGGGATAAATCATTTCTTGCATTATTCATTAATGAAATATTACTCGTGATGCACCCAAAGTATCCTACCTCACTGCGAAAATTTGTCATCATGGTTTTCGTCAATACATCAAATTAAATAACTCATTGGTTGCAACCAAATTTACCTGAGTTTTATGGTGTAATTGGTATCTTGTAGAATGGTTTGGGTTATCGAATCCTTAGAGACCTAAGAAGTAACCTAATAATCACTCATTAAATGATTTTATTTTTATATGAAGTTCCTAAATTGGGTTTGAATTGATTTTATTATTAAATATATTTAGATAATTAATTTTATTCAATTAAAAATGAATTATTTTTTCGTTGGTTATCACTTGGTATGGATTGGATGAATTTCTTTTTAAAATTATTTCAATTTCTTAAATTCAAGAATTTATTTCAATGAAATATGAACTTCCAAAATAACTCATAAATTTTGGTGTTTTCACTATTATAAGGATAATCACCTATAAAATTGGAGGATAAAATTTATGAGCACACCAAGTTATATAATTTTTTTATCACTTGGGATTTTTAGCCTAAAAATTAGTGAGATCAATAGAGAATGCACATCATTGATTGAAAATATCAAGAAAAATATTAACTATGAATTATTAAAATGAGAAATAACATCAAATTAATCCCTTTTATACTCTATTGGATAATCACACTAGTGTTTTATCCCTACATTGATTCTATTCAATCAATGGAAGTGGTTAGTATACTCATGGCGTTGGAATTAAAGAAGAAGAAAAATGAAATAACGATCACTCCATTATTGTGTAGATAAATTCACAAGTGTTGGTGTGAATAAGTTCACTCCTCGATTCAAATGTATCAACATGATATTGAAAAAAAATATAAAATATAAGAATAAGAAATTTTATTAATAATAATTGGTGATTCGAATGACTTACATGTGAAAAATAATCGCATGAATTCAAAATGGCAGCATAATAATACAATTGAAAGAATAAAACATGGATCCCAATAATTTCACCACCAATAACTTATATAGTAGTAAAATAATACAGGGTTATAGTCTCTAACATGAAATTCCTTCCCCATTAATTAAGGGATTCAATGGGAGGGTGAGGAAGAAAAGGAATTTTGACTTTTTCAAAGTAGACCAGAACATTTACCCAAATTAATGCCCATTTTTTCATTCTAATTTATCATTAAATATATCATAATATTTCATGGTCCTAGAATATAAATATCATTTTCCATGTTTCATATAATATCTTTAAAATTTTCAGGACAATCGGATCATCCATTCGGATGTTATGCTTAAAATGGCAGGTTGATTTTATGGGCCTTTAAATCTGGCCCATAATTTAATCCTCCACTTGGGATCCATGGATCTCCATGAACACAAAATAATTAGATATATAAATAGATTAATTAAATTATCCCCATAACTTTCTATATATACATTTAAAATTTGAGCTTCATTGGTCTTGAATTGTGGGCCCCACATTTGTTTGACGGGCCTAAGCCCCATTATGCTTTGTCCAGAAATTTCTGTGTTCGTTGCCAAAAATATCCATCTTCCCTTGAGATTAATCCATGAATCCTAAAATACAAAATGTTAAAATAAATGTTATAAATCATATCCAAAAATATCAAATCCATTTATTTAGTATAATATTTTCCACAAGTAGATGATTAATTGGGCCCAAATTTATACGTTAAACATGAATTGCACAGTAATGTGAAATGAAGTTCAATTTATGAAATTCACTAAAATTGGGGTTTATGGACATCAAAACACATCGAAATTAAGATATAATAAATTAATATTAGACTCCTTGAGTGGATAATCACCCCCCCCCCACACAACTTGATTTTTTCTAGTCCTGATTTAAAAGTATTTTAAATATATAAAATTGAATTCCTTTTATCAAAAACATTTTAACATGCAATGCTCACCAAAATACATCATGCCAAAAAATCAAGAACCCTATCTTAATTATTTCAAAAAATAATGTTTCACAAGAATTTACCAATCCCAAGACCATTCCTTTTTTCAATTTTATTTCCATATTTCATCCAATTTCAATTAATCGTGATGATCTGTTGTGTATCTCAAAAGACATGGGGTCCATTTTATAGTTCAAGGGGAAAAAATGGAAGAACTGGGTGGGAATCACATTAAACCATAATATGATTATAAATGTTTTTTAAACCATAATAGATAAGAAAGGACCAGATCTGTGAAATACAACTATGGAGTCATGATCCCCAAGTGTCTGATGGCACATATTTTTCCAATTTCATGATCTATAATAAATATTTAAGTCTAAACTCTGGGAAAGATAACTATAGAGTCACTATCCCTGTTTCCTCTAGAAATGTGGATGACCTTGTTTGCTTAAGGTTCAAACATTCCAATTGGTTTTTAATGGGTTTTTTCATAGAACTGTAAACATCCAATGATTCTATATCCATTTGGACTTACTTTCCAAAGTTAGGTGCTCATTAGTTTTGGACCGATGAAGGTTAAGAATTTGCATTAGTTGAGGGGATGGGAGGTCGGACTCATCACACCTTTTTGGGGGGAATTATTGTCCTCTTCCAGACTATCTTTATAGATTTAATTTATGTTCGTGAATCCATATTACACTACCAAGTATGAAAATGAGCTTTCCTTAATATCCGACAATCAATGATTAATATGTATAAGATTTAGTGAATCTTTTATATGTATTTGAGGTTCTTCATCAATAGAGAATCATCTGTATTTGTTAGAGATTCCTAGTCAATGGTATCCTTCAACACATTGTATTAATATCTCTTGGTCATTATGATAACCATACTAGTTTTAAAACCACTCTGAGGGGCACTTTAAGTTTATTGTCATTCAGAAGGACATGGAGTATTTTAAAGTTGGGATCGTACCCACAGATGGGATACCTACATATCCTTATTAGAAAAGGAATCAGAACCCACGTAGTTCGGGAATTAAGATATAGTTTAACATCATATGGGACGGATGAGAATTAATGGGTGATGGGATTGAACCTCAGAAAGGCTTCCTATGTATTCCACTTTTAAGGTAGAGATCAAAGTCCATGTAGTTCGGTTGGGAATTATGGGGATTACGTATGATTAACGGCCCAAATAAATGTGTTGTGGTTACTTTTACACTCTAATCTCATGTGATTCATGCTTGGTGTGAGAAACAAGAGGTATTAGTAAACTTGACAATTTGTTCCATGAAATATGTGGTCATAAGGAATGATATGGGGCTTATATATGTATGATTGCCCAAATAGATAAAGATCAGGACTTACTTTAGAGAAGAATTCTGGGAACAATGTTCATAATGGTATATGTGATTTATGAAGATTTGGATACTCTAACTTGGGGCTTACTCCTGAGGAGGATGCCAAAATTGGGAGGGGACTTGTGATTGGGTTTTATTTCCTAAGAAGGAAGCCCAAATCAAAATAAGTTAAGACTGGTTAAGAGAAATTATGACTGGGGATTATTCGTGAGAAGGAGGCCCAGGTTAAGGGACTTGAGAACTGGGGCTTACTCCTGAAAGGGAGGACCAAAATTACGGGATTTGGGATTTGGGGCTTACTCTTAAGAAGGATGCCCATATTTGGGAACTTGGACTGGGGCTTACTCCTGAAAAGGAGGCCCAGGTTAGGAAATTATGACTGGGGATTACTCTTGAAAAGGAACCCCAGGAATAGGGGACTTGGGGATTACTCCTAAGGAGGATGCCCATAATAAATATCTTCTCATCTTAAAGGATGAGTTTGAATGAATTAAATATCTAACCTTAATGACATAAAGATATGTAAATCGCTATATTTTGAGAGATGTTCTAAAGACTTCCTTTCAGATAAGGAATACAACCAAGAAATCATTCCATAAATGGATTTTAAGAGGATTCTGAAGGCTAAATCTAGAAGTGGAGAGGTGGATTTGAAGAAAAGAGATGAATGGACAAGAGGGGCACCCAAAAGAAGGCAGGCCCACAGGTTATGTTTGGGCGCGCAGGTCATGGTCGCACAGGTATACCTACGCGACATAGGTGCACTTGCACGACGGTCAACCCATAGGGTAAAACTTGGGTGAAGCTTGGCTCATGCCCTTAGTGTTATCCCTAAATACTTTTATATCAGTGGCGCGCAAGTCCTATTGAAGGAATAAGGTGGTGCATAAGTGTGGCCATTTTCCTTAAGGGTTGTCCACTTAGGCATGTAGGTGTTGATGAATTTCAACACTTAGGCCTTTTTCCCCCTCTTTAGACCTTCCATTAGAGGTATGAAATTACCTTATAAGTGTTCAGAAGGCTTTGAGAAGAGACTAGGGTGATGGGAGCTCAAATCTGAGTTTCTGGATTTTTTGTCCTTGAAATGGGGGGCCCACAAGGGGTATTTATTGGCCTTTGAAGACCTTGGGCGAAAATAACTTAGGGCGCACAAGTCACCTGTGCGACCAATATGAGGCATGCAAGTATAATTGTGCAGCCATGATGTAACTTACGCGACCCAAGGGTAAACAAATCCTTGTTCATGTCTTTGTCAATTTTTTATGTTTCTTCAAAGGATGAATCACTTTGTGTTAAAGTATTTCCCTTTTCAGTCATTAGATTTTGTGATAGAAAGGAGTGTCAACAAAAGTCCCCCCTCAGAGCTGGATCCGAAAGGAATGAGGATGTGACTCTGTGGTAAAGAAGAAGACCAAGGAATAGTGGCACGCAAGTTTATAGCGCGCAGATATCGGCGTGCAGATGGCGTCACACAGGTGTGAGCCGCGCAGGTTTCGGCGCGCAGGGGTGTGTCATGGCCTATAAATATGTGCCTCATTCTTGCACAAAGCACCCGGATTTCAAAATTTCATGCTCTCTCCATTAAAGTTGCCTTCATCACACGAGTTACTTATTTTCTGTTGGTTCTTTGTGTCACACTTCTATATAGGTATTTGGACTTGCACGGTGATACTTGCGCGCCCAAAACATGCACGACACAACTATACTTGCGCGCCAAAAAAGGACTTGCATGCCTTAATTCCTTAGACATTTTTTATCTTTTCTTTAAAATTTTTATGAAAAATAATGTCACTTAAGAGTTAATTATTCGACATTTGTGTAGATTCAATGGCTCCTAGAAGAATCAGAACTGCTGGTGAACTGGCTATAGCAAGCAGATTGATGATATGATGAACATTTTAGGCCCTAATTACTATGATATTTGTGATAGAACTCTTCCAGATTTGGCCAAGTACATGAAGAAGTATCATCTTAATTTCCCACATAGCATCTACTTACCTCTGTATGGTCATGGTCATCTGCAAGAAGTCAATATTTCAAATGCAAAGAACTATATCCCCAAGATGCAGCCACACTGCTACTCCTCTATTTTGGTTATTCTTTTCATTAAGAGAAACAACAATGATGCAAACTTTCAAATTTTTCCTCCATGACATTTCATTGTAGATATGAAAATGGAAAACCATGGGCTGATATGTTTTCCACTACCGGTTGATGGAGAGAAGACTATCATTAAATTAGAAACAATATCTGAAAGAGTACTCTATCTAAATGGCTCTTTACTTCCAATGCTCCATTCTCAAATCCATGTATCCATCTTCCATGTCTCTTGGACAGAAACAAAGTCACTGTTTGATCAGCAGAAAATTTTCTCAAACCGCAATCAAGAACATTATTTTACAATTGTTCCATGAAGAGCTGATATCCCTATGTCTCTTATTCTATCAAGTTGAATGAATGAATTCTAGGTGGCTGCTGATGAAGCCCTGTATGTCGTAAATCAAATGAAGAGTTATGTTGAAAGCCTCTTGTAATTCCTGAAAAATAGAATAGACTTCAATCTTTGGACGTCCTTCTAACTCTTTTGCACCAAATGAAAAACACTTTCATCTTCAATCATTTGCACATGCCTTATTTTGCTACCTGCTTTATATTTTTACCTAAGTTAATGGGCCTAGTAAGCATAGTTTGATTTTTTTTCTAGGATTATAAAAATAACCCTACAAACATTGAATCTTTTTAATTTCTCAATATTACCTAAATCATACAAAGTATATGTTTAGTGAGCTGGGACTTAACTTTTGTTCAGATTCCCCTTTTCTTTTTTGGGCAGTTTAAATTCATGCACGTCGGACATAAAAAGGCTAATGTTTAATGTCAAAATAGCTTTGACCGAATGGATTAATATTGACTCAATTACTTGATAATTTATCTGAAAATATATTACCACACTCAAGTATGGGGGAAAACATGTAAACTATGACTTAATAAATTTTGAATCTGAGGAATGATACGAAAAAGGGCTAAAAGGCATTAGAAGTATTTCCCAAGAATGAAGTTACCACTATTTAACAAATCCATTAGGGGGTTGAATTATGTAGGGATGCCTAAGGGTATTGGATGCATTGTCAAATAATAGCATCTTTTGGCTGACAAGTCCATTATGTATACTACTTATTCAAGGCCACCTAAGGGCATGTGCTGCATAGTCAGGCAAAAGAACTATCATAAATTTACTTTTCTACTGCTAAAAATCCAGTGGAAGTTTATGGAGATTCAAATTTTCCAAAGCACAAAGTCTACTATATGGAAAGAGGTACTTGAATATGGAGATGATATTTCCAATTAAGATAATAAAAGAATTGGATGAATGTCACTCCTGCGAAAGTATAACCCAAACATAGGGAAGGAAAATATAAACCATAGAATTGAATACTTTCATATCATGAAAAATATTATGATACAAATATGTTAAGTTTGGCTATTTTTGTGGATCCCTACATATTGTCATTAAGACAAATAAGGACAAAAGAGGTTTTCCTCCTAATAATGAAGTTACCATTATTTAAAAAACCAGTTAGGGGGTTGAATTATGTAGGGCCACCTAAGGGAATTGGCTGCATAGTCAAATAATAGTATCTTTTGGTTGACAAGTCTGTTATGTAGACTGTTTATGCAAGGCCACCTAAGGGAACGTGCTACATAGTCGGGCAAAAGAACTCTCGGGTATCAGACATTTTGTGACCAGAAGTCATGAAAAGGTTTATGGAGATATGGAAGTATTTAAGGTTAGGAGTATGACACATAAAAATGGGCATTGTTCAATGCATGTAGAGATACACGGACCAACGCTAACCATAATCATGTTGTGGTTGGGTCCTGGATTAAGGTGTTGGACTTCACTACGTATCCCATAAATATGGGAATCATGCCAAACATAGTTTTTGAAAATAGTTTAACATCATGTGGGATGAGAGTGTAGGAAATCTTAGTTTAGGGTCATAGAGCTCGGACCAGAATAAGGAACAAACATTGTGTGTTTTATAAACCTGATGTGAATGAAGACCAGGGTTTTCATACCTTATTCATGTTTTCACAGGGGGACTTTTCATTCAAGGGACTGAAAGTGAAATTTGGTGTTAGTCTTAAAGACTTGGGGCTAGATTCAAGGTATGCTAGAACGTTCCTATGTATCCCATAAGGATGGGAATCAACCCACACGTAGTTCTTCAAATACCCTTTGTACAGATTCGGTTCGTACAAGTAAAGGGTGAAAAGAGAATTTAGTGCAATGATGGATTGACCCAATATAAAACGTTAAGGCATTTCTATGTATGCACGTTGTCTTTGGAATATAACATGATTAAAGATCAATGTAAATAATGAATCCCTCTCAGGTGAGGGTGTTAAATAATGTTGTAGTTTTTTGTCATACAGGACAAAAGTGTTGTACAGTTTAATGTCATATAGAAAGGATGATGGTGAACTAATGTAAAAAGTATTGGTTCTAGGGCTACCTCACTGATCAACATCATATGAGATGGAGGTGAACTGATGTGAAGATATTGGTTTTGGGCTTGAACCTCAGGAGGTTTCCTACATACCCATCCTAGAAAGAAAGGATCAAAGTTTGCATAGTTCAATTAAAGAATGAATTGGTAATCAAGTTTTTCTTGAAGACAACGACCTAAAAAAATGGTGTCGGGACTTACACATGGTTAGCAGTCCAGAGAGGGTGTTATGGTTGAAGTTTACTCTAAGGTCACATGAGTCATACTCAGTGTGAGAAACAAGAGGTAGCAACAACCTTAATGATGCACAGTTTAATGTCATGTAGGACATATGAAGGGACTATGCAGTTTAATGTCTTGCCGTGAGGACTATTGGTGCTCCACAGTTTAGTGTCATGTAGTAGGGACAAAATACAGTTTAATGTCATGTAGGACATATTTAAGGGACTTTGTCAGTTTTACGTCATGTAGGATGAATGATCAGTATAGTTTAACGTCATATAGGACAACTATAGGGACACAGTTTAACGTCATATTCGACAATAAGGGTGTTGTACAATTTAACATCATGTAGCTAAGACGATAGGGACAATACAATTTAATGTCATGTTGGACGAAAGGGGGACTGTGCAGTTTACTGTCATACAGTAAGGACAAAAGAGGACATAGTTTAACATCATGTTGGATGTATTAGGGACTTTTTTACAGTTTAACGTCATGTTGGACGGTGGCCCAGTTTAACGTCATGTTGGACGATGGTGTGAATAGTTTAAGGTTGTATGCATGGACCGACGATTATGCAGTTTAACTTCTTGCTAAACATAAGGGCCTTATATATAGTTTAACGTCATATAGATAGGATGACACAGTTTAACGTTGTGTTGGACATAAGTTCAAATATTTTAAGGTCATATGTATGGACCAGCGATGTATTTGTATTATACAAAATACTTCTTTAGAAATAGGGCATTGGTTGGAGTTGTGATGAGTTATCCATCCATTGAGATTAAAGAATAATCTCTATTAGAGTAGACCTTATGTATTGAATAAGGTCCTTACCACTTTGGCTCAAGCTTGGGAAGTTTCTTTCCTGGTATCATTGGAGTTCTGTGAACCAATACCAATTATCCCTAAATGAATGAACGAAGACAAACTTTTTTGTTGAAAGCTCATGCTATTCGATTCTGATAGACTTCCAAGTGGTGCAAGGTGAAAAATCTTTTCACGTATAATCGTTCCAATTCATCCAATCACTTTTGAGGTTGTTCATCCATAGATGACTGCTCACAAATGGCTAACCTAAGTGAGGTTAATTTAACATCAATAGGCAAGACTACTTCTGTTCCATATACCAATGAATATGGAGTTGACCGCATTGCAGTGCGGGTGGTGGTTCGATAAGCCCATAAAGCATGAAAGAGTTTATCGAGACATGTTTTCTTATCTTTATCCACCATATTTTGCAGTATATTTGAAAGAGTCTTGTTCAAATCTTCTATTTTTCCATTGGCCTCTACATGATACCAAGAGGAATGGTTGGATTTGATGTTTTATTCTTGATACAACTTCCTTACCTTGGATGAACAGAAGTTGGTGCCATTGTCCATCAATATGGTATGAGGGACACCAAATCTGGTAATGATGTTAGAATTTATGAAGCTAACAATGGTTTTAGAACTAACTTCTTTGAGTGGTATTGCCTCTTCCCATTTGGAAAAGAAGTCAGTAGCTATAATAATGTACTTAAACTACTTGGTTGTAGCTGAAGGATAAGGTCCTACTACATCCATTCCCCATGTGGAAAATGGCCACGAGTATTTAGCTGTATGAAAAAACTCTGGGGTTTGATGAATGAAGTTGGCATGTACTTGGAAAGAATGACACTTATTTTTGAAATCAACACAATCTTGTATCATTGAAGGCCAAAATTATCCAAGCCTTCGAATTCGATCAGATAGTCTATGTCCAGACCGGTGGGCACTGCAGACTCCTGCATGCACTTCTTTCATGACAACCATTGTCTCTTCACCGTCAATGCATCTGAAGATAATTCCATCAAAACCTCTTTTATAGAGAATTTTCTCTAGGTGATCTGGGCTATCATAAAGAGTAAAATTCACCACATGTCGCCAGATTTGTTCTTTCCCATCTCTTTCAGGTGGAAGAGTTCAATTTTGAAGGTATTCCCTGATAGGTGTCATCTATCCTGTAGTATGACCATATGGTTCAGGAATGGGACTAATTTCATTGATTTCCTCTGTTCTAGTTTGAACATAAGGTGAAATTGTATGATGGTGGGCAATACTGATGATTGTCTCATCCCAATTTGGATCTTCCAAAGTTGTGGCTATATTAGCCAGTGCATCAGCTTGGGCATTTTGTGATCTTGGGATATAATAAAATGTCAGTTCCAAAGGAAATTCCGCCATTAACTCTCTAACGTAATCATACAAAGAGATTAGTTATTATTTTCTGATGGCATAATCCCCATTGACTTGTTTGATTACCAGGTCTGAATCACTTTTCACCTTTAAGTGATTCACTTGTGCTTGAAGTTCCAACTCCAGTCTGACGATGAGAGTTTGGTATTCTACTTAATTATTTGTACCGACCCCCAAAAATGAGAAGGAATAAGGTAGCACTGCCTTTTACAGGAAAATAAGTACAATTCCTAATACAACTTTTTTGAATTTAGGATCTTTTATTTTCTTCCCGGTTGGACTTCTGGAAGCACCATCAAAGTAAATTTCCCATGTTTGAAGATTATCTTTAATATAAAAGAATTCCTCATCAGGAAGTTCAGTATCTAAAGATGTATCTTCCACTGAAGGGTGTTCAACAAGGAAATAAGCCAGAGCATGACCCTTTATTGCCTTTTGAGACACATACTGGATATCAAATTACTACAAAATAACTGCCCACCTTACTAGACATCTTGTAAGCATTGAACTACTAAGGATGAATTTGAGCGGGTTATTATAAGATACCAATTAGACCTCATGATGTTGCAAGTAGTGTCCCAATTTTTGAACAGCAAAGATTAATGCCAGACAACACTTTTCAATACATGAATATCGGGTTTCTGCTTCAAGCATAGTCCAACTGAGATAGTAAAGGCTGTTTGCATTCCCAGCATCATTCTTCTGGGCAAGGAAGGCACCCAATGATCACTCTAAGGCTATCACATAGAGGATAAGTGGTATTCCTTCAATAGGTGGCATTAATACTGGTGGACTCAAGAGATATTTCTTGAGAATATCAAATTCCTCTTGACATTATTTAGTCCATTGGTAAGTGACTCCCTTCTTTATCAATTTGGTGAAGGGTAAACTCTTCTCTGCCAGATTGGTGATGAAATGACGAATATAGGATAAGTTTCCTTAAAGTCCTCTCAATTATTTCAAATTACAAGGAGGTGACATACCAAGGATTGAATTTTTCTTCTCATGATCGACTTCGATACCACGATGGCATACAACAATGCCGAAAAATTTTCTAGAGGTTACCCCAAAAGCACATTTCAAGGTGTTCATCTTCAAATTATGTTGTCGAAGTTTGTGGAATATGAATTCCAAATCAGCCAAGTGATTAGAACATTTTTTGGATTTAACCACCAAATCTTCCGCATAACATTCAAAAAATTTCCCTAAAAAGGGTTTGAAGATACGGTGCATGGCACACTGATATGTTGCGCCAGCATTATTTAGGCCAAAGGGAATTACCCGATAGCAAAACACACCCTGAGGGGCCTTGAGAGCTGTAGATTCTTCATATTCTAGAGCAATTTGGATTTGATTATATCCATAATATCCATCCATGAAGGAAAGTGCTTCATATCCATATGTTTCATCAATAAAGAGTTCTGTAATCAGAACTGTAAAATCATCCTTAGGACAATGCTGATTAAGATCTCTGAAATCAATGAAAACTCAAATTTGTTCATTCTTCTTTTTCACAGGGACAATATTAGCCAACCACTTGGGATATTGAACTTCTCTAACAATGTTAGATTTGATAAGCTTATCCACTTCAGCTTCAATTTTGAAAGCATAAGTTGGGTGTGTTCTTCTTGCGGCTTTCTTAAATCCTTGATGTTATTCTGGAAAACCCATATGATGAGTGGAAACATCAAGATCAATCCCAGAAATTTTTGTATAGTTCCAAGAAAATATATCTCGATTTTTTGTTAAAATTAAATATACATTTCTTGATCTTCAAGAGTCATGGATGCACTAATTAAAGTGGGGAATGGATCTTCTTTTGTACCCAGATTTATTTCTCTGAGTTCATCCACAGTGGTAGAGATACCCTCTTCAAAAGCTGGAGGAGCATCCCTAAGATATTCATCTTCTTCTTCAATGCATGTTATCTCTTCTGCATCGAATTTAATAGTAAATGATGAAGCATAATTTCCATGATCAGGAAAGATGTTAAAATTTTAATATCATGAAGAAGAAGCTTCCATTTCTGACCCAATTGATGATGAAGGGTCTTCCTTAGGTAATAAAGAAAAGATGATGGATTGAGAATAGAAATCATCTTTCACATCTGATATTTCTATAACTTCATCTGTCATAGTTGGAAAAGTATAGACTTGCTGGATTTCAGTGGATGAAATGATGACATCTCCATTTGAGCTTTCACCATTGCTTGGTGAATCAACAATTTCCCTCATGTTGTCTGGCTTGATTGTCGTAATTGAAATTATGGAAGTTTCCATAAGAGTACTTTGATTTGGGTCTATCCTGTCAATTTTACTGATAGGCAACACATAATCTATACTCACATGTGTGAATGGGTTTACTGGAATCTTTTCCAAACCATATAGAGTATTAACTTTGGTAACCTCCCTTATTGTGGATTTCTCCTTTCCCATCATGTGATACAATTATGCCTCAATGTATTGAGATTCACATGTTTTTAAGGGGGATTTATCACCATACAATGTCCCAATTTTACCATCAAAATAATACTTGAGACATTGCTGGTATGATGAAGGGATAGCCACATGTTGATGTAGCCATGGTCTTCCAAGAAAAACATTGAAGGTTGTATTGTGATCAACAACCATGAAATCTGAATTGGATAAAAGGTATCAAAACTGAGTTTTGAGTGTAATATCACCCAGTGGTTCTTGTTCATTTTTATCATACACTTTCAACATTAGAGTATAGGGAGATAAATTAGATTCTATGAGGCCCAATCGACGAAGTGTACGAATGGGGATGAGGTTGACTCCTGAACCATTATCAATGAAAGCTCTTCAGATGTCCACGCCATTGACCTTTCCAGATAAATACAGAGGTCTGATATTTCCATTCATGACATCATCTTCATCTTCATCTATAAAATATATCACCACATGAAATTCTGTAGGATTATTATCTACATGATATACTTCAGCCCTAGCAATTTCAGTTTCGAACTCTTGAGGACTTGACAAAGCCTCAATGAGTGCCTCTCGAAGATCCTTGGATAGATTCAGGGCATCCAAAATTGATAACTTGGCCTGTACATGGTCCAAATGTTTCAAAAAATCATATTTTTGATCCAAAGGTATGTGTTTTCCAACAGGAACATGTGGTTTCATAGGTTCCTTAGAGGTTGATGCTTTAGAAGTAGATGCTTCTTGTATCGGGGTAGGAGTTGAAAATACTCCTGGCTTTGGAAGATTAGACCAAATAGGTATATTTACTTACTAAGAGGAAGAAGGTGGAACCTCTAACCGATCCTCTAGAATAACTGTACCAGGAATGAATCTGCTATTAGTGGAAGAATTTTCTTGTTATTGTTGAGCCCGCTGAAGGGCTCTACCACGAGTTTCTACTGCATACACAGTTATAGCAGGGGTAGAATTGGAATAGTGGTTTCTAGGATACCCACATCTTCCTCTATATCCCATACCTCTGGAACTCCCTCTATTTCCTCTGTTTGATACAGGGAGCTCAGGCTCATTAAGATCGAAGATGTGACTGGCATAAGGATCTGTTAAATGAATCATATTAATAGAACCAAAGATCAACTCTTCATCTGATAAAGATTCTTCCTGATTAGCCCATTTAGGCTGTGTCATTTGGCAGGGCGGTGCCCGTTTCGGCTTTGAAGTAGATGGCATAAAATCTTCCAGATTCAAAGACAACTTGGGCTTTGACACGATCTTATCCTCTTCTAATTGTTCCTTTTTCTTTGAATCATGTCGTTTCTTTGAGGATTTTTCCTCTAATGAAGAGGTTTTTGTTGTGGCATTCATAGCAGAAGACACAATTGGTTTCTTCAATTAAGTTCCCAAAATGTAATGAGTTTAGTTGATCGTTTTTCTGACCATTCAATCATCATATTTCTGTGCATTTTTGTTTTTGACTTCATGCCACTCACCTTCTTCCTCTGGATTTGTATCAGTAACACATGCTACCTGAGTTGAAGAACATTTCAGTTTGACTTGTCCCTAGTCCACCATCTTTTGCAGGAGGTCTTTGAAGACAAAACATTCCTGAATGGGATTCCCCAACATCTGATGATATGGGAAATAATTGTGAAATTCTTCATCTCCTTCCTTGTTCCGCCTTTTGGGCCTTGGAAATTGAACCAAATTATTTTCCAGAGCCGAAATGAAGTAACCAGGAACTTGTTCATTTCGGAAAGAGTAAATTTTTCTCTTTAAATCTTCAATTTGTTTTCATATTTGATCTCTTTGATCATCTTGATGAAACAACCTCTTTTGTGGATGCTCAGGAGGTGGAGACCTTCGAGAAGATGAAGGCCTTGAAGTAGAAGAAGGTACAGTTTCTTGTTTAAGCATAACTATAACAGTCTCTGCTTTACCCATTCTCTTTCCTGGAGCTGATGGAATTACACGAGCCTTATCCTTAGTCTTTATAAGAGAGTATTCAATCTATTTAGTGATTGAAGTAAGGTCACAAAACCCTCTTATGTATTTCACAGGGATCAACGGCGTGCATAATTCATCACGCAGATTTGCCACAGAAATTGGAAACAACTCTTCTTGAGGGAGTTCTAAACTCAGAGAAAATGTTAATCCCTTCCAACGAGCAATGAAATCTGAAACCCTTTCATTATCCCTTTGCTTACAATTTTTAAGATCAAAAACTATTGTCTTTGGCAAAGTTGAGCTGAATCGAAGAAGGAATTGTTGATGAAGATCCTCCCACCTGGTAATTGACTGGGATTACAAGCTTGTATACCAGAAAAAAGCAGGCCCTTGTAATGACTGTACAAATCACCTGATCTTAACTGCTTCTTGTTACTGAGGGGTTCCCATCATAGGATCAAAATGAGAAACAAAATGTGTTAAGTGTTTCTCTTGGTCTCCTGAACCATTAAATATTGGGAATGTGGTACTTGAAAATTTTGATGGGGGACGAATTGCATCTACCCATTCAGGGTAAGCTCTCTTCTCAAGTTGAACCGGTGAACCCTTTTCATTCATAGATTCCAAACAAGATGTTAATGACTTAATGGTATTCATTAACTTTTGAGAAACATCCGGTTGAGCTTGAACCTGTTCATGTGCAATAACTGGAGCTTGGATAGGTGTGGTGACTGGGACTACCACTGATGGTATTATTGCAGGTTGTTGTTGCGTATAACCCATAGGATTAGACCTCTGAGGGTGAACTGGTAATGGAGGATATTCTTGATCCATATCAGTAACCGCAACAAATTCCCTTAACTGACTTACTCCAGCACACTTAGGAGGAAGACTACTTGGAAGTAGTTCTGCATTCAACCTCCTTAATTCCTTCCTTTTTGCCTCATGTTGTGAGAATCTTTTCTCTAGTGAGAGTGATTGGCCTTCTCCAGAGGAAGGTTATATAACCTGATTCTTCCCTTTCCCCTTGTTGGATTCCTTTAAAATAGGGGGGAGTTGGTTAGTGGAAGGAATACCAAAATTTAGGGTAAGACTTTGATTCCGGGTATGCACACCTTCTTCATTTGCCTCTGTGTTCACAGCCTCTTGAGTAGTAACTTCCTCATCTGATCCTTCTGAATGAGCCTCATGTTCTGGAGGATCAGAAACAATGTAATTGATGACATTTATTGATTTTTAACGCATTGCATCTCTTCTATCAGCATTTTTGTGATATTTCCGTCTTCCATGTCCCTGATGAGACACTGCCTTCTGTTGAGTTGATCCCTCAGGAACTTCTTGACGAACTGTAATTTGGATGGAATCTCCTGATAATTTCGCTCTTCATTCCTCTTGGGGCTTCTTCCCTAATCAAGAGAAGACTAACTTTCTCTGAGGAATATATTGAGGATTTGAAAAAGTCCCCAGTCCGGTGGACTGAGGTTGTTCCTGCTATTTCTGCTCAACTCCTCGAATCCTATTTGTTGATACCGAGGGTTGAGCCAAAAGAGTGCCCAGTCTGGAAAGCTGGGGTGGCTCTTGAGCTGCTACATCTAATAATTTCTTAAAAGATCTCCTGATCTTGCAGACATTAGTCCGAAAATTGGGTGGATGCATCAAACTACATCCACTCAAATCACCTGGTTCAAATGACCATTGGATGATTTCTGAAACTTTTGTCACTTGATGATATGCATGCTCTAAATGAGAAGCATGTTCATTATTCTCACTATCCTGATGCAAGAGTAATTCGACAACTTGTTCTCTGTATTCCTGATTTTGAGAAGAACTATTTGAGGGATGTTCTTGATAAAGCCTTTGATTACAAACAAAACCAATTGTTTGTGGCTGACTGTGGGAAATAACGTTGCATGAGACCACTTTCGGAAGGCTTTGTTGACTGGATAGTATAGTGAAATGCAGTGCTCCATGAACATCCCATCCCCTGATATGAATTCCAGATGGGGTATTGGCAATTAACTTGTGCAACCTTCTTAGTGCACTAAGGCATTAATGATGAAGGGCTCTCTGCTGCTTTTCAGCCTTCGGATATCGAGAAACTGAGAGATAGGAAAAATCAATTTGAAGTTGTAACCCTTGTATTATCTTCACATGATTTTCATATTCATCATAAGATAATATTTTCTTTTTTAATTGACAAAGATTTTTCCACATGTTGAGACGAATATCATGAATACAATCTTCCATCAACATCTTTGGAATGTCATACTGAGAGTCAGACAAAGGTCAAAACATGACTTGTACTTCACATTTCATAAGTTGTTTTCTCATATTCAGTACTTCCTCATTATCATTCAATGCAAATTCTTCTACCTGATTAGAACAAAGATGGTGCTTCTTTGTTGCTTCATCAGATTCAACAATATTGGTAGAGAATGCATTTACCAAATTAGAAGATGCATGACTCAGGGGTGGTTCGGAAAATGACCTACACTCCGGGCTATCTTTTGGTTGAGAAAGTATTTCACCTGCTAGTGGTAAAGCATCAGACATGACTGGCTTCACATTTTAAAGTGCCTCAAGATAAGAGGGCTTTCTCATCACTACATTTTTCATTGGAGCATTTTCCAGGCAATGTGAATTATTACTACGGAGAGGACTTTCACAGCTAGATTCATCATCATGGGGAGGACCACCATAGTGGGTTACAGCAAAAGATGAAACCTTTTTCTCCTTAGTATTTTGGCCATGCAAAGGGTTATCGTGGCTCTCATCTGAAGATGATACTTTGAGATCGACCAAACTGTCATGAAGCAATCCTTCATGAGGAAGTGTCTGATGCAGACCTTCTGAATTAATATTCCCACTATTGGGAACTGAGAGAGTAGAGTCTTGAGTTGTAAAAGATAATTTTCTGATTGCATCAAGAACTTCAGCATCAAGTAAGGCATTATTATAGATTATCCCTTGATTTCTTGACTATGCTGGACGGATATTCTTCATAAATACCTTCTTACTCACTTTGGAAACCACTTGTTGACAAAATTTGTTATTATGGGTAGGTTTATGTGCCTGCTCAGGAGAAATAGTCAGGTTAGGATGATTATCTCCACTCAAATCAGGTGTATGTGCCTGACTTGGTTGTCTATATGATAACCCTCTTGGACTGGAACAGAGGTGTGTATCTGTTCCAGAGTGAATTGTTGATGTATCACTCCACTGGTAGGGATAGATTTTCATTTTATTCCCTATGATACTGCTGAAGCTGTTATAATATCTTGGCAGGCATCCAGAATATGAGCAGGGATTTGCTTCTGCTCTTTCACCATTGTCAGAATGTGCTTGGTGACTTCAGTTGCCGGAACAGGAATATACGTCCATTCTGTGCTTGGATTAGGTGTGTGTTCCTGCTCCTGTCCTCCTTTACCTATTAGTTAATTCTGACAGTACTCATGTGTGGGGGGAAGAGAGTTGATTCTGCCTCATGTTTGTCATTGGGGCTTTCCAATTGACTTCTCAGGGTGCTACCAAACGAGAATATTGGTAGGCTTGAAAAATACTACCAGGTGTATGTGCCTGCTAATTTCACTTCGCTGAACGTGGTTGATGAACTTCCTTCAATACTAGCAGACGAGACTGCTGGCAGGATAGATGAGTGTAAGCAGGTGTATGTGCCTGTTTACCAGTTGTCAACACATTAGGTTGGCAGGCTTCATCATATGTAGTCAGACAAGCCTGCTGACTAGCTGATGACTTATAAACAGGTGTATGTTCCTGTCGATAGTACTCCGCCGGAATTTCCTGGCAGGAATGGTGTGTTACTGCTAGATGAGTCTGCTAGACAACAAAATTAAAATGAATGGGTGTGTGTGCTCGCTCATTGCTTTCCACCAAGTTAGGTTGGTGTACTTATTTGGAAATTGAAGAGATAAGAACCTGATCACTATTAACTGGTCGTCGCCTCTAATGGTTCTTCTTGCCTGCTCAGGTTCGAGGAACCAGAGCTGAACGCCTGGAGACGACACCCTCATCATGTTGAGGGTGCACTGCCGCACGATTTTGGCGGCGATTGTTGGTGGGAGCCCTTGGGAATGACTCATTTTTCCTTGAATTAAGGCCTTGAGTGAACTTCTCTTTTACATCCTCGAAATATGGGAGGGAATGTTGATTGTGTTCTAGGGATAATGACCCGAAATGTTTGGAGATGGTGGTTATCACCATCTGCTTCTTGATCACTGGTCATCACTGTTCGGACGACCAGGGTGAATTATTTACTTAGAGAGCTTGTCGAGAGGCCTCCAGAGTCGGAATGGTACTGTGTCGATGATATTAATTAACCAGTGCACTTGATACCCAGCGTTGAAGACACTGAGTAGGTGATGTCATCCTCAGAGCAGACGATGATCCAGCGGGAGTAGTAGCAGAGGTATTCACAGTAGAGGTATTCATAAGTGTGAACTTAAGATAATCCATTTCTATAATGTAGAATATCTTGGAAAAGAGTGCATGTTTGATATAATAGAAATAATCAAGATAAGTTTGGCCACTACATCTTTTGGATGAGCACATATGTTATTGATTGTTTTGTTCTCCATCTCAATGAGTTTAAATAGGGGCCTAACAAATAAGTAAAACATCATTTTAACTTGGTTAAGGATACATGTCGGGTTTACCATTTTTTGTTTCCTCTGGAAATGGGGATTACCTTGTTTTCTTAAGGATCAAGCATTTCAATTGGTTTCTAATGGGTTTGTTCATAGAACCAGAAACATACAATGATTCTATATTAATTTGGACCTAATTTCCAGAGGTAGGTTCTCATTAGTTGTGGAACAATGAAGCTTAAGAATTTGCATTGGTCGAGAGGATGTGAGGTCGGACTCATCACACCTTTCTGGGGGGAATTAAGGTCTACTCCGGGACTCTCTTTATAGATTTAAGTTATGTTTTTGAATCCTTATTACACTACCAAGTATGAAAATGAGCTCTCCTTAAGATCTGACAATCAACGATTAATATGTATGAGATTTAGAGAATCTTTTATATGTATTTGAGGTTATTTGTCGATAAAAAATCATCTGTATTTGTTAGAGATTATTAGTTAATGGTATCCTTCAACACATTATATAAAGATCTCTTGGTCATTATGATAATCATACTAGTTTTAAATCCACTCATTGGGGCACTTGAATTTTATTGTCATTCAAAAGGACATGGAGTATTTCAGAGTTGGGATCGTACCCACACATGGGCTACCTACGTATCCTTGTTAGAAAAGGAATCAGAACCCACGTAGTTTGGGAATTAAGATATAGTTTAATGCCATATGGGATGGTTGAGAATTAATGGGTGATGGGCTTGAACCTCAGAAAGGCTTCCTACGTACTCCACTTTTAAGGTAGAGATCAAAGTCCATGTAGTTCGGTTGGGAATTGTGGGGCTTACATATGATTAACGGCCCAAAGAGATGTGTCATGGTTACTTTTACACTCTAAGATCACGTGAGTCATGCTCGGTGTGAGAAACAAGAGGTATTAGTAAACCTGAAAATTTCTTCCATGAAAGATGCGGTCACAAGGAATGATATGGGGTTTATATATGTATGATTTCCCAAATATATAAAGATCAGGACTTACTTTAGAGAAGAAGTTCGGGAACAAGGTCCATAAATGTATATGTTCTTTATGGAGATTTGGATACTCTAACTTGGGGCTTACTCCTGAGGAGGATTCCCACATTAGGAGGGGAATTGTGATTGGGTTTTATTCCTAAGAAGGAAGCCCAAATCAAAAGAAGTTAAGACAGGTTAAGAGAAATTATGACTGGGGATTATTCCTAAGAAGGAGGTCCGGGTTAAGGGACTTGAGAACTAGGGATTACTCCTAAAAAGGAGGCCCAAATTAGGGGAATTGGGATTAGGGGCTTACTCTTAAGGAGGATACCCATATTTGGGAACTTGGACTGGGGCTTACTCCTGAAAAGGAGGCCCAGGTTAGAAAATTATGAGTGGGGCTTACTCTTGAAAAGGAGGCCTGGGAATAGGGGACTTAGGGATTACTCCTAAGGAGGATTCCCATATTAAATATCTTCTCATATTAAATGATGAGGTTTAATGAATGAAATACCTAACCCAATGAAATAATGATATGTAAATCACTAGGTTTTGAGAGATGTTCCACATAATTCCTTTCAGATAGGGAATCCAACCGAGGAATCATGCCATAAATGGATTTTAAGAGGATTCTGAAGGCTACATCTTGAAGATGAGAGGTGGATTTGAAGAGAAGAGATGAATGGATAAGAGGGTCACCCAAAAGAAGGTAGGAGTGAAGGTCATGTTTGGGTGTGCAGGTCATGGTCGCGCAGGTATACCTGTGCGAAATAGGTACACTTGTGCAATGGTTAACCCATAGGGTAAAACATTGGTGAAGCTTGGCTCAAACCCTTAGTGTTATCCCTAAAGACTTTTAAATGAGTGTCATTCAAGTTCAATTAAATAAATAAGGCAATGTGCAAGTGTGGCCATTTTCCTTAAGGGCTGGCCACTTAGGCGCACAGGTGTTGATGAATTTCAACATTTAGGCCTTGTTCCCCCTCTTTAGACCTTCCATTCTAGGTAAGAAATTACCTTAGAAGTGTTCTGAAGGATTTGAGAAGAGACTAGGGCGCCAGAAGATCAAATCTAAGTTTCTGGATTTCTTTTCCATGAAATGTGGGGCCCACAAGGGGTATTTATAGGCCTTTTAAGACCTTGGGAAAAAATAACTTTGGGCGTGCAAGTGACCTGTGCAACCAATATGAGGCACGCATGTATACTTTCACATCCATGATGAAACTTGCGCGACCCAAGGGTAAACATATCCATGTTCATGCCTTTTTCAATTTTTGATGTTTCTAAAAAGGATGAATCACTTTTTGTTAAGGTATTTCCCTTTTTCAGTCGTTAGATTCTGTGATGGAAGGGAGCATCAACAATCCCCAAGTTTCATACACCACACATTTGGACAAAACATTTCTCTACATGGTATTTTGTCATTTTATTGGATAATCAAATTATCTAAAAGTGACCCCAAACCCCATGTTATGATGAAAGGGACCAAAGAACTCAAACTTACACCAAAAATCCAAAATACATTAATTGTAGAATTTTTATTAAAATTATTAAAAGTATAGAAATAAAAAATAAAATCAGACAACCAAAATTTCAAAAAACTATGATCGTAAACTTAAATATGCATTAAAATAATTATTAAGAAATTCAAAATCACTTTACATTCAGTTTTCATGATTCCTAATGTACATTAATATATGCAAGAATAATAGTATTTTAAAAAAATCATATTTTCACTCCCCCCAACATAGAATGGCATTGCCCACAGTGTTAAAATATAAGAGAAGAGAGAGTTCATAATTAAGAAGAAAGAGGGAGAGAATGTGATTTGAAATGAATTCATAGAACAAAATCACCTGGCTTAAAGTTGATGACCCATCAAAAATAACTTGATCTATTTGGATTCATGTCACAAGTGGACTCCTCGGACATGGTTTAAGGTAGGTTTGAATTTTTGAAAACTTGTGTTTTATATCAAAATACTAAAATTCTTCATCTGTCAAATTTCACACACAAGAAACATTAGATCACATTTGAAACCACAAGGGAATTCCCTTAAAAAATTAAGAAATGAAAGAAAAAAACATACTTATTTATTTGGAAATTCCAAACTCTGATTCAGTGTATAGGAAAAATCTAGGTTACCTCCGAGAAAGTGCTTTGTTTAATGTCAGTATCTCAACATAGAACCTAAATCTAGTAATTTTTTTATGTTTCATAGGTTGTATTAGTTATATCCTCCTCTTTTTCTTGTTTATTGAATGTTTCAATGAATTTTTTTAACTTATATTCATTTATTTTGAAGATCTGACCTCAAGTGGGGTCCTGAATCCCTACTTCTCCATGGGGGTACACATAATGCACTTTGAAAGGCCCTAACTATCTCAGCCATAACTTTAATGGGCATAAATTAACTTATTAACTATATAAGAGCACTAATTTTCATGGTTTAAAGTGTTTGAATTTGAGATTCCTAGATTGGTAGGCTGGAATTTGAATTTATAGATCCTTTAATTTTCATAATCCTCCATCTTAATTTCCTTGAGTTCATTAAAATCTAATTTTCTATTTATTTCATCCAAATAAATGTCACAGATTATTTTTTAATTCCCAAAAGGCCTTATGTTCAATTTCAATAGATAAATGGAAAGATTTTACATAAACCAATCTATATTATGACATGATTAGTATGTTATTTAAAACTATACAATATTCCCAGTGTACATTCAAGAGTTTCTCTGACTGATGTATTCTTGAGGGATTGAAAGTTTTTTTCCAGAATTTTCTTAATTTCCCTATTTTACAACTAATCATGACCATTGGTTTGAGGATGCTAAGTAGTTGAAACATTGTGATAAATCTCATAATTATAAATTATTTATGAGATTGGGAGGTTTTAGAAATGGATTCCATTATAACTAATGATAACCCTAGGAATTCCAAATCTAGAAAAGATGTGTCCTTTTAGTAATCAGATCACAACTTGTTGGTAATTTAACTTAATGGGAATGGACTTAGCCCGTTTAGACACATAATAAATAGCTAAAAGTATGTAGATATATCTCCTAGGTATTGGTAAGGTTCCCCTTAAATCAATTCCCCTACAGTGAAATATTTCAAAAATCAGAATGGGTGTAAGAGGCATTTGATTTCTTTTGGTTATGGATCCTAATTTCTGACATCGAGGACAAAATTGGTCAAATGTGTAGGAATAATTAGTGTATATAAGGAAAAATAAACCAATTTGGAATAAAATTTTAGTTGTTTTCTTTTTGTAAAAGTGGCCTCAACATGCCTCTTCATGACAAAATTTAAGAATAGACTCTTGATTAGACTCGGGAACACATCTCCTAATGACTTGATTCAGAAATAATGTGAAAAGGTATGGATAATCAAACAAATAATGTTTAAAATAAGATAGTAATTTAATCTTATATTGGGTATTGAGAAATTTGGGATTTCCACCTATAACCAAACATTTTTCAATGTCAGCATACCATGGGAAATCACTCACAAAATAGAGGATCTCATCGGGAAATGAATGAGACATAGAAAGGTGATGTGGTTTTTCTTTTAATTCCATTCTAGAGAGGTGATAAATTACAACCTTTTTAACAACCTTTTTATCCTTAATGGTTAAATCAAACTCTTGAAAAATAAGGACCTACCTTATCAATCTAGCAATAGAATCTTATTTTTTGAAAATTTATTTTAGAGCTCAATGATTAGTGAAGATAGTGATGGGGGATCCTAAGAGATAGGACCTGAATATTTATTAGGAGAATACAACATCAAGTAACTCTATAATTGTTATTGTAGTTTATTTTTTCATCATTTAATGATTTAATTTCATAAGAAATGCACATGGAGTTTTCTCACAATTTCGTCATAATACAGCTCCTATAGTGAAGTCACTTACATCACGCATGAGTTCTAATGGAAGTTTCCAATTTGGAGATTTGATGATAAGCGGAGAAATAAGAGATAAATTTAGGGTTGATTATGTTTCATCACAGCTTTATGTCCATATAAATAGATCATATTTCAATAGGAGAGAAAAAAGTTGTTGATAATTGAGATGAAATTCTGAATGAACCTTCTATTGAAACCATAATGTCCTAAAAAGGATCTCACTTGAAATTTTTCAAATATTGAAGGTGAAGAATTATATAAAACATATTTTTATAAGCTCTAATCACTCTACCAAAGACCATATAGCCCAAAAAATCCTTCTATTACCATGAAATGACATTTTTTCAATTTTAGGATGATATTATTATCCTCGCATCTAGAAATAATCCATTAAAAATTTATTAGACATCCCTAAAATGTATTCTCAAAGATGGAGAAGTCATCCATAAATACCTCTAAACAATCCCCCATCATGTCCAATAATATTACCATCATTCACCACTAGAAGGTACCAGGGGAATTACATAACCCAAAGGGAACGCGCTTGAAGGAAAAAGTGTTGAATGGATAGGTGATGGTTGTTTTTCCATGATCTTATAAGGATACTTAAATTTAATTATACACTGGTAATCCAACTAAGAAGTATAAATAAGGACCCATCACTCTCTAAAATACTTTATTGATGAAGACAAAAGATAAATGGTCTTTCTTAGTGCATGAGTTTAACTTCCTATTGTCAATACACACTATCGATCCACTAATGACCCTTTTGGATAGAATATCACTGTCCTCATTGATAATCACAGTGATTCGAGCCATATTTGGAACAATTTTAATTGGGATTAACCACTCACTCTCTGAAATTGGGTAGATGATACCCACTTTTAAAAAATTAAGAAGTTATTTTCTCACCACATGGTTTAGAGTTATATTCTAGAATAATCCTATTTTTTCCAATGATTTTTCTAATCCCAAGAATATTGTAAAGGGTCTATCCAATTAATTTGTCATTCTTTCCTTGGATATCTAGAAGCATTCTATATTGATTGTCTTCAAGGGAGGAATAAATGAAAACATGAAGGGTTTCATTTTCCCCTAAGAATTAATACTTGAGTGATGAAGGTAGGACCTTAAATTCAATATTAGATTGGTTAACACATTCAAAAAATGTGTGCTACATTGCATCAAACTCAGTGTTGTTTCAGATTTTGTTCCAAAATGGGTTTGTTTTGAACAGAATTTTCAATCACCAAATTGGCTAGATCAGTGTCTCGAATGGGTATGGACTCAATTTTATATTCTTAAAAAATGGTATCATTGATTTTTTATCCTAAAAAATCATGAAAGGATTCATCTGAAAGTGATTCAAGGAAAGGAGTAAAATTTACCTCATATGAATGTCAGAAATAAATTTCATCTTCACTTAGAAATCATTCAATGATTCCTTGATGTTCATCTAGTTTACAATCAACACAACCTATACAATTAACCTCATAGATATATTAATCATAACTAATTTGAGAGTTTTAATTTTTGATATTTATAACAAATATCATGAATCCAATGTTTATTATCATGCTCTCATTCCTAACTTAGAAAAGTGAGTTGATTTTTTATAAGAATTTATTACCAATGATGATGCGGGTTTTCTCTATAGGGCCTAAGCTTGTGTGATTGTCTAGGATAATTATGTCAGCAGAGTAAATTAAATTTCCCACCTTCACCAAAATGTCTTTTAAGATCCCCTTAGGAACTCAAACACTATGATCTACAAGTTGGAGTGTAACAAATATTGGTTGGAGACCTTCAAGCACTAATTGACAATACATGGAATATGAAGTGAGGTTCACACTAGATCCTAGATCATAAAGGACTTTGAAAACTTTGTTCTCTCCTAACTCGACATTTATGTATGGACATCATGGATCTTTCAACTGAGTAGGAATAGTCCCTTGAATGGTATTACTCACATTATTAGCCAAAAGTACATTGTTTTGATGTGAAAATTTCATTTTAAAAGTTCATAAGTCTTTAAGGAAATTTTACTAGGAAGGAATGGTTTGGATTTTATTGAGAAGTGGAATGTTTATTTTAACATGATAGAATATTTCCCTCAATTATTCTTTCATTTTAGGTGTATATTTTCCTCTCATGCATTGAGGGAAGGGAGTATGTTGTTTGATTGTTTGGTGAAGTTGTAGTTCTTTCACATTTGTATTTTTTTCTGAATCTTAGGGTTGTTCCTCAATAATTTCATGTGATTTTTAATATTTTAATAGTTCTTGAGTTATTTTTTAATTTTTTTCATCTTATCTCCCTCTTAATTTGATATTTAAATCTTCTATTTGTTCATGATAGGTTTGTGTGTAACTTGATTCTCCCCTTACAGTTAGGGATGGAACAGCCTGAGTAGGTATTGGTGACTTTTATGGTTTTGATTGTTTTTAATTCTTGTTTAAGTGATGTGATTTCTGAGTTCATTTTCTATTAGGAACAAACTGGTAATTAAGAGTATGTTTTTAGGTATTGTCTTTTGTTTTCAAGGAATTTTGAAAGAAAGGAAACCACTTCATTTTTTATAAGTGGATGAGGTAAGGCAGGGAAGTTACAGTACTTTACATGGAAAAACATATGATGAATTTCTGATTTGTATTTACAAAATATCATGAGTTTGGAGAACTTTTTAGGAAACCCTTGTGAAGGAAAGGGGGAGAAAAGTTGAAGCTAGCCATATTGAGTTTTGATTGTAAATAATGATGTTGCGGGAAGACAGGGAAGTTGTGGAACGTTACATTGAAAATATTGCGATGGTAAAGGTGTTCAATCAAAGAAAATATGTCACGAAAGATACAGTTCATGATGAAATCATTTGTTTTTCAATTAAGATAGATGATAATGAATCATCATTGGTGTTCTGGACGAATCGTATTTTAAGGTGGCACTATTTTCTAGTGTTTGCCAAATTTTTTAGGCTCAAAATTGGGAGATAGAGTATTGTGATTTTGGAAAAGAATGTTGTGTGCTATTTTGAAGATTTATTTGTATGCTTCACGCAAGTGGAGTTCCAAGATTTGAACATCAAAATATGGATAAGGAAATACCCACGTAAAAGATTGGTTTTTGCGTGCAAGATTGAAGGTAGTTTGAAGTGTTGTGCATAAGGCATGATTCAAGGTCATAAAATTGAAAAATGGAAAAGGAATAAAGTGAACAAAAGATTCAATAAGTTTTAAAAATATGAGTATGGTTCAAAAGTGACTTACGTTACCAATATGACGTCAATTGTGGTTTTGCGTGATGTGTCAGGATCTTGGGTGACGCATCGATGTTTTTGCACATAGGGGTCAGTGATACCTATAAATAAGAGGTGACCCCCTCTAATTTGAGAACCTTGACACAAAGGGAAATCTAGATCGGTGGAGCACAGAATAATTTTAAGTAAATAGAGTTTCATGAAAGAAATAGAGTTACGAGTAAGAATGAGAAGTTGTGTGCAAGAAGAGATTTTGTGCAAGATTGAAGTTGCGCGCAAGAGGTGTTTCACAAAAAAAGATTAAATCTTTCATGCGAGGCATGAAAGTTTCATGCAAGATTCCTAAAAGGGTGTGTGAATGATTTGAGTTTAGAATAAGAAGTAAGTTGTTTTCAAGTTATTTTTTACCAAGTTTCAGGTAGGAAAGATAAGAATTGTTTTGAAAGATAAAACTATGGAAGCTGATTAAGAACCACTTAAACTTTGTTTTTCCTTATTTATGATAAGAGGGTTCACATGAGCTTGCAGATTATTTTCCAAGTACTACACGAGTGTAAGGTTATATTATAATCAATTTATTACACATCAATGGATTATTTTCTTGTGGATTGTGTGGTACTGGATTATTTATGTACCATACAAAGCACATAGGTACTCTTGTTGAGTAGTGAACCTTGTAAATATTGTGTTCATCTGGATGTGTGTTTTTTTTGTGTTCACCAGGGAAAAACTTTTTATTAGGAGGAAAAGGATGTTTCAAAAATAAGGAAATATAAAATAAAAAGATATCATTTATTCAACCCCTCCCCCTCTCGGTGATACATGGATCCTGACTGGGCAACTTCATTTTCTTCATTTTTTACACAATTGTTCATGGATTGGGAGAGGGAAAGATTGGGTAGTAACTTGTGCTAGTTATTTTATCCTAAGATTATACATTTTTTGTTGTATTTGATATTGAATGGGTTGTTGGTACTGAATAATATGATTTTGGTATTGGACCGGTTGTGGTTGGAATTGATTATGGGTTTGAAATTTTTTTGAGGGTATGGGTTTAGACATTATAGTTGCATTGGTTGTTTATTTTCCATCCAACAAAAGCCTAAATAGTAATTATACCTTGGAATGAAGGTGTTTTGGTATTGTTCCTTTTAAAATTTCATTGAAATTAACCTCTTTTGGTGGTACCCCTAAAAGAAAAACGTTGATAGAATTAATGGTTGGGGAATTATTTGTCTTCAGGTCATGTTTGTCACATATTTTACAAACAGGCTCAACAATTTTGGTTTTCTAAACCTTCCTAATATTGATCTCATCAACCATCCTAGTGAGTGTAGAAAGTTCTTATTTAAGGTTTTTTTTTCTTATTTAATATAGTGTATTACACCAGATTTGGGTGGCTTCACATAGTATGTTTTTGTTCCCCATGTTTGGTTCTGTTCAGAAATTTTTTTCAAATACCCGTAAGCATTATTTGGGTCTTTGTTTTTGAAAGTTCCATTGAACCTCATGCTAATAAACTATTTGTTTCAGGGACCTACACCTTCATAGAATTTTATAACATGTTCTAGTATTAAGAAATCATGGTGTGGTACCATGTTTTATGTTTCCTTGAACCTTTCCCATGTTTCATAGAATGTTTCTCTCTCTTTTTCAAAAAAAAATTGGATTATCTTTTTAAGTGAAATTATTTTGTGATGGGGTAATTTTTTATATAAAATTCTTATTGTAGTTGGTACCAATAGTGAATGGATACTAGACTCAAAATTTATAACCAATTATTTTCTATATCCTTCCTAAAAAAAGAATAGATTCTTATTTTTTCAGATTCAATTTGATTTGGAGGGCACATGGTTTCTAAAATTTCATTGAATTATTTAACATGAAGGTAAGTCATCTCAGACTCCATCCCATGAACGGTTGGAATGTGGTTCAAGATATGGGGTTTGAAAACATATTTGGGAATATCCTATGGTATCATTCCTAATGCAAGAGGGTGCATTGGTCTAGGTTGGTGTGAGTTAGTCATGCATGGATAATCAATGGTATTCGCCAAGTTTGGGGATACCACATTTGGATTTCCATTTTGGTTCTCATTCAGGTTTAGGAGTTGGTTTTTTGAATACCCTCCATTTGATTTGGCTCAATGTTTGAATCCAGATTATTATTTACATTGGAGTCTAATGTAATGATACCCCTATGTGAACTTTAATCCCCAACCCAAGGATTTTTCACCCTGACTAAATGGTTTGAATAGTCATGTGTGTAGGTGGACATTCATCAAGAAAAGAGAATAAAAAAAGGTGAAAAGATAAGATAAATGGGTTAATAAAATTCAAATGAGGGAGAATAGAATGAGGTTTTAAGTTGACTTAATTGGGAACCAAGAAACTATGCCAAAATTTGGTTGTGCCCAAATTTACTCAAGGTTTATGGTGTAATTGGTCTCTTTTATAACGGCTTGGGTTATCAAATCCAAAGGGACCTAAGAAGTAACAAAAGAAAAAACCATTCTATTATTTTATTTTTCTACAAAGTTTCCAACATTTGTTTGAATTTAATATATTTTTGAAGAGTTTTAGAGACATAGGTTAATTCAATTTAGAAATAATGATTTGATATTTGGTTATCTCTTGGGGTGGATTGGATGAATTTCTTTTTTAAATTATTTCAATGTCCTAAATTCGAGCATTTTGTTCAACAAAATATGAACTTCCCAAATCAATCACATAGTTTTGAGTTCTAACTATCCTAAGTATAATCCCCAATACACTTGGAGGATCATATTGGTGAAAACTACAAGGTATAAGATATATTTAGAACTCAGGATGTGTGGCCTTAAAATTAGTGAGATCAATGGACAGGGCACATCATTGGTTGAAAATATCAACAAATGATTGACTATGAATTATTAAAATGAGAAATAGAATCCAATACATCCCCTTAATACTCTATTTTATAAACCCACTATAGTTTTATCCCTCCATTTATTATATTCTATCAATAGAAGTGTGTTGTATACTAATGAGGGTGGAATTGAAGAAGAAACATAATGAAATGATGATTAATCCACTATTGTGTGGATAAATTCACAAGTGCTGGTGTGAATAAGTTCACACCTTGATTGAATGGTATCAACATGATATTGAAAATAAGAGAAAAATATAATAATATTAACTTTTATTAACAATCATTGGTTATTTGAATGACTTACATGTGAAAAACAATCACGTGAATTCAAAATGGAAGCGTAATAATACAATTGAAAGAATAAAACATGGATCAAAAATACCTTCACCTCCATATCCTTATATAAGAATAAAAAGATAATAGGGTTGATCTCCCAACATTAAATTCCTTCCAGATTAATTAGGTGAGTCAAAAGGAGGGTGCTGAAAAAAAATAATTTTGACTTTTTAAAGATGACCAAAAAAATTACCCATATTCATCCCCCAATTTTTTGTTCCAATTTTCATTCAATATGGCAGACTTTTTTATGGAAATAGAATATAAATATATTATTCCATCTTTCATATAATATATTTCAAATTTTTAGGGAAATTGGATCATCCATTTGGATGATATTCTTGAAATGGTGGTCTAATTTTTTGGACCTTCATATTTGATCTCTAATTTAATCCTAAACTTGGGATCCCTGGATCTCCATGAAAAATTCATAATTAGCTCTCAAAATAATTTAATGAAATGATCACCATAATATTATCTATCTAAATTTAAAATTTTAGCTTCATTTGGACTGAATTGTATGCCCCATATTTGTTTGATATTCCTAAGGCCCGTTATGCTTTTTCCATAAATTTCAATGTTCATTGTCAATACTCTCCATCTTACCTTGGGATTAATCCATCGATCCTAAAAGAGAAAATTCTATAATAAAATTTATCATTAATATTCAAAAATATAATATTTAAATAATTAAAATAAATTTTTCCAAATTAGATGATTAATTGGGCCCAAATTGACAATTAAACATGAATTGCACAATAATGTGATATATAGTTCAATTAATGAAATGCATTAAAATTAGTGTTTATGGGCATTGAAACACATCAAAATTAAGATATAATCAATTAATATTAGCCAATTTAAGTGTATAATCACTAGTAAAATTAATTAATAAAAATCTTAAAGTTTAAGGACTAATACACACATTCATAGATTGGAATATCCAATGACATGTATAAATATGGATTTCATACTAGTGGGTCCCATTCTCATAATATATTACTATATATTACCAAGGGATTACACCATGATAATATTCCTAATATTTCTATGAGTCTCCACCCATGATACCCTATATCATTCATTTCCCTAAAATGATATCATCCGACTATATAACATATATTCAAGAATAGTGTCATAGAACTTCTCAGATCTCATCATAGCGGGGAACTGCTATGACCTTTTAGTGCGATATATACTCTTAGGACATTATAACATACTATTTCACACAAAATAACAATAATTATGTGATAATTATTTTATTAATATTCAAAACAATGAATACATTTTTATCATAAAGTACATAGAAGTTGGTTCTAGGGAACCAACACCAATAGAATACCACATGCACTAGAGACAACTACTAACAACATTCAGTGCTCTATCTTTCACATGATACTCATACTTATTTTGTGATAGGCCTTTAGTCAAGGGGGCAACCACGTTCTCTTCCACAGGTACTTTGCTCAATGTAACTTCAGCCCTTTGGTAAAAATCCCTCAATAGGTGATACTTCTATAGTATATTCTTTGACTATAGGTGTGACATTGGATATTTTTAAAGATCCACCATTGTAGTATTATCACAATACAATGTGATGGGATATTTACTGCTAGGTAACACATCAAGATCTTGGAAAATGTTCTTAATACAAATATATTATTTGGTTTCATCAGAAGACGCTATATACCCAAACTTTGTTGCAGAATCAGTGAAAATTGGCTACTTAGAAATCTTCCATAGCACAGCTCCTCCATTGAGATAGAAAACATATCTTGATTGCAACTTCGGATTATTCAGATCTATCTAAAAACTAGCATCAGTATAACCCCTAATGACCATCCCCACTTCTCCTCCATACATTATGAACATATCCTTATTTCTTCTCAGATACTTAATAATAGCCTTAATAGTAGTCCTATGATGTTCTCCTATATCTACTTGATATCTATCTACCATTCTCAATTTATAGGGAACATCAAGTCTAGTGAATAACATATAATACATGATTGGTCCTATCACTGAATCATTGGTATCTTACTCATTCTCTCATTCTCTTTTGGTGTCTGGGGACACATTTTCTTAGAAATATGTAAACCATGTGACACTAGAACAAATAACCTCTTGCATTATTACATACTAAATCACTATAGTATATGGTCAATATATGTACTTTTACTTAGTCCATGAAGTCACTTGGACCAATCATTAATGATCTCTATACCTAAAATTTAGGCTTCTTCACCTAAGACCATCATAGAGAAGCACTTTTTTGACTAGTCCAGAATTAAATGTAAGGATGGTAAGTTGCTTCCAATAAGTAATATGTAATTAACATATACTCCTAGGATAATAATTAATTCCCACTAAACCTCTTTTAAACACATGACTCACATTAATTCTTAATGAAATTGAATTCTTTTTTTGATTCATCAAATCAAATGTTCCATCACCTTGATGCTTAATTCAATCTATAAATGGATATATACAACTTGAAAATACTTTTGGCATCACCATGAGTCACAAACCATTTCAGATGTCTCATATAAACATCTTCTTGAAGGATACCATTAAAGAATATAGTTTTAAATTCCATCTTCCAAATCTCATAGTCAAGGTAAGATACTATGGAAAGTAGAATTCTGATGGATTTAAACATGGAAACTAGTGAAAAGGTAACATTATATTAAATTCCTTGATGTTTTTTTAAACCCTTTATCAACTACCCTTGCTTTATAGGTACTTACATTACCTTCAATGTCAAGTTTCCTATTGAATACCCATTTGCATATGATAGTATTTACATCAACTGGAACATCGACCAGAACCCAAACATTGTTCTAATACATGGAATCCATTTCAAAGTTCATCGATTCTTTCCATATTATAACTTCTGAGCTCTCTACTACCTCCTTGTAGGAGAGAGGTTCATTATTATCAACCAATAATGAGTCACTATACTCGATGACTAGAAAATCATATCTCTCTTTTTCTCTTACCTCTCTTATGCTCCTACGTAGTACTTATATTTCTTGAACTACTTATTCCACGAGGACCTATAGAATCTGTTCTTGTACCAACTCTTGTGTATCATGAGCATAAACTTCATCGAAGTCAATCTTTCGCCCACTATCCTTTTTAAGTATATGAACCCTCTCAAGAATGATGGATTGTCTTGGGATAGTTACTTTCATTTCTGTGGTTTTTTATAGGTATTATCCCTATTTTTCCTTGGGATACCCTATAAAGATACCCCTTTCTCCCTGGGGTGCTAGTTTCTTTCCTAATAAGGCCTTAACAAATGCCTCGCAACCCTATACATGTGTATGTGATAAAATATGTTTCTTTCCACTCTATAACTAAAAGTGAATTCAATTTTCCACTTTAGTTGGTACTCATTTTAAAGTTTATTTCACAGTTTGTAATGCATATTCCCAAAAGGATAATATAAGATATGCATGAATCATCATCGACCTTACAATGTCTAATAAGGTATGGTTCCTACTCTCACTAACACCATTCCACTATGGTGTGTAAGGTGGATTGATTTGAGATAGAATCCCAAACTCCCATAGAAATTTGGTGAACATTTGGTTATGATATTCACCACATAGATCTGATCGAAGCTTCTTTATCTTCCTACCAAGTTGATTCTCTACTTCATTATTGAATTCCTTGAATTTCTCAAATGACTCAAACTTACACCTCATCATGTTTACATAGAAATATATACTAAAGTCATCAGTAAAAGTTATTAAGTAAGTATATCTACCTATAGCTTATACTGGGAATTATCCACGCACATCTGTGTGTACATATACTAGAAGCTCTATGGCCCTTTCACCTTGTCCAGTGAATGGTGGTGTGGTCATTTTCCTATGTAAACAAGGATGAAAGCTATCAAGTTTTTTAGCTCTGAAGAGTATAAATAACCATCTTGATAGAGATTTTCCAAAAAATTCTCGTCTACATGGACGATATTGTAATTCCATAGTTGGGTGTTATATAATTCATGTGAACATGATTTGTTATCGATTTCCAAAACTTGGTTTTTTTAGTTTAATACATAAATACCATAATTTAAATTTTCTATACTATAACATATGTTTTCCTTATAAGAGAAACAACTTTTATTTTGAAATTTGAAAATAAACCCATCTGTATCAAGTCATCATACATAAATTATGTGTTTGGTAACTTTAGGTACATAATAAAAATCTTTCAAAACCAAAATCATTCTCGCTGGAAATGAAAGGTAGTAGTTACCAATGGCTAGGGAATCCATCCACGCTCCATTGGCATCTCTTAGATCTACCTCTCCTCTGGTAATATTTTAGATTCGACTTGGCCCCTACATTTGAATATAGATGTGATCCCCGTAAGATATATCTAATACCCAATGTATAGATATTGAATGATTAAAGTTAATAACAAATGTAACTTTATCTTCCCCTTTTATATAGGTGTAGTTACCCTTTATTGTCTTGAATTTCCACATGAAAAACAAACAGCCTCCTTTTCCATTTCCTGCCATTGGATCTTTTTCTTCTTGGTAGAATGGTTATCAAGAGATTTAAAATTATTATAAGTCTTGAGCAACTTTTCCTTACCATTCCTTTTATTATTAACCGTAAGGATTGTGGGTTTGTTACGCCCCAAATCCTTATCCACTTAGAAAAATAAATTAAGAAGTTCTGGAAGATTATTCCCACTATTGGTCATTTTGTAATTAACAATAAAGTTGGAGAGGGTCTGTTGACACTCCTTTTCATCACAGAGTCTAATGACTGAAGAAGGGTAATACCTTAGCATAAAAAGATTCATCCTATTAAGAAACATCGAAAATTGACAAAGGCAAGAACAAGGATTCCATTAAGTAAGGGCAGTGAAAGTTTCATCATGGTAGTGCAAGTATACTTGTGCGCCACATATTGGGTGTGTAGGTGACTTGTGCACCCTATTTGATTTTCACCCAAGGTCTTTAGTAGACTATAAATACCCCTTTTGGGCCCCCAATTTCGGGGACGGAAAATTCCAAAAGTCTTATTTGTGCTCTCGGCACCCTGGTCTCTACTTGAAGTCATCCGAAAACTTCTAAGGTAATTTCTTAACTAGAATGTAAGATCTAAAGAGGGGGAACAAGGCCTAATTATTGAAATTTATCAACACTTCCACGTCTAACCCTTAATGGAAATGAAGACACTTGCACGCCACCTTATCCTTTCAACAAAACATGTGCGCCACACTTTTGGAAGCCTCTAGGGATAATACTTAGGTCTTGAGCCAAGCCTCACCCAAGTATTACCCTATGGGTTAACTATCGCACAAGTACACATGTGTCGCGCAAGTATACTTGCATGACCAGTACTTGTGCGCCCCAACAGGAATTACGCGCCTACCTCTTTTTGGGTGCCCCTCTTGCTTATTCAACTCTTTTTTCAAATCCGCCTCTCCTCTTCAATATTTAGCCTTCAAAACCCTCTTCAAAGTCATTTATGACATGGTTCCTTTGTTGGATTCCTTATCTGAAAGGAATTCTGTGGAAAATCTCTCAAAACCTAGTTATTTACATATCTTTATGTTACTAAGGTTAGATATTTCATTCATTCAACCTCATCCTTTAAGATGAGAAGATCCCTTAATCAGGGCTTCCTACTTAGGAGTAATCCCCAAGTCTTAAATTATTTTGATATGGGCCTCCTTTTCTAGAGTAAGCCCCAGATCACAAGTCCCCTAACCTAGGACTCCTTTTCAGGAGTAATCCCCAGTCATAATTCCCTTGAAATGGGCATCCTCCTCAGGAGTAAGCCCCATAATTTTCCTTAACTTGGGAATCCTCCTCAGGAGTAAGCCCCAATATAAAATTTCCTTAATATGGGAATCCTCCTTAAGAGTAATCTCAAGTTCCCAAATATGGGTATCCTCCTTAGGAGTAAGCCCCAGTCATAATTTCTCTTAACATGGGCCTCCTCCTTAGGAGTAAGCCCCGGTCTTAATTTCTCTTGATCTGGGCTTCCTTCTCATGATTAAATCCTAAGTTAAGTATCCAAATCTCAATAAAGTACATATATCTTTATGGACCTTGTTCCCAGACTTCTTCCCTGAAGTAAGTCCCGATCTTCATCTATCTGGGCAGTTATACATACGTAATCCCCACATCATTTCCTATGATTACATCTTTCAAGGCACAATTGTCAAGTTTTACTGATACCTTTTATTTCTCACACTGAGCATGACTCACGTGAGCTTATAGCATAAAAGTAATTATGAAATTTCTCTTTGATCCATCAATAATTCATAAATTTCATACTCTTTTACTTGAACTATGTGGGTTCTGATTCCTTTTCTAAACAAGGATACGTAGGTAGCCCATCTGCGGGTATGATCCCAACTCTGAAATAATCCATGTCCTTCTGAACGACAATAAACTTCAAGTTCCCCGCTATGTGGCTTTAAAACCAGTATGGTTTTCATAATTACCAAGAGATCTTTATATAATGTGCTGAAGGATACCATTGACTAAGAATATCTAACAAACACAGATGATTCTATATCAATGAAGAACCTCAAATAAATATAAAAGATTCTCTAAATCACATACATATTAATCATTTATTGTCAGATCTTAAAAAAAGATATTTTTCATACTTGGTAATGTAATAAGGGTTCAAAAACATAACTTAATCTATAAAGAGAGTCCCAGATTAGACAATAATTCCCCCCAAAAAGGTGTGATGAGTCTGACCTCCCATCCTCTCGACCAATGTAAATTCTTAAGCCTCATCGATCCACAACTAATGAGCACCTAACTTTGGAAAGTAGGTCCAAATGGACATAGAATCATTGGATGTTTCCAGTTCTATGAGCTAACCCATTAGAAACCTATTGTAATGTTTTAACCTTAAGCAAACAAGGTCATACCCATTTCCAGAGGAAACACAAAATTGTGAACCTGACATGAATCCTTAACCAAGTTAAATGATGTTTTACTTATTTGTTAGGCCCCTATTTAACTCAATGTGAGGGCCAACAAAACAATCAATAACATATATGCTCATCCAAAAGATGTAGTGGACAAACTTATCTTTATTATGTCTGTTATATCAAACAGACACTCATTTTCAAGATCTCTCTACGTTACAGAAATGGTTTTGCTAAAGTTCACACCTATGAATGCATCTACTGCTACTCATGTTGGATCCTCGCCCACTCTGAGGATGATGTCACCTACTCATCGTCTTCAACACTAGGTCTCAAATGCACTGGTTAAGGAATACTGTCGACACGGTACCATTCCAACTCTGGAGGCTGCCTGACAAGTCCTCCAAGTCAATAATTCACCCTGGTTGTCCGGAAAATGATGACCAGTGATCAAGAAACTTGTGGTACCAACCACCATCTCCAACCATTTCAGGTCATTATCCGTGGAATGCAATCCCCAGTCCCACCAATTTTATGAGGAGCTGAATGAGAAGGTCACTCAAGTCCTTAATTCAAGTAGACAAGAGTCCTTCATGAGGGCTCCCATCAACAATCGCCGCCAGACTCGTGTGGAAGTCCACCCTAAACATGATGAGGGTATCTCCTTTAGGGGTTCGGCTCAGGTTCCTCATACCCGAGCATGAAATACAAACTACCATAGGTGAAATCTGGTCGACATGGATCAGGTTCTTACTTCTACCCCCTCCAAAGAAGTCCATCAATCCAACTTGATGGCATGCAATGAGAGGGCACATACACCCATCCGTTCTAATTCTGCTGTCTAGAAGACTCATCTAGTAGCAAATAACCAATCCTGTCAGGCAATTCTGGCGGAGTATTATAGGTAGGCATGTACACCTTTTTATAACTCATTAGCTAGTCGGCAGGCTCGTCTGACTACAACCAAAGAAGCTCTCCAATCCAATATGGTTGCAATTGATAAGCAGGCACATACACTTTTTTACAATCAACAATTATGTCAGCAGTCTCTTCTGCCAGTATTAAAGGAAATTCTTCAATCATACTTGACGAAGAATACACAACAAGCACATACACCATCCAATGTTAATCAATCCTGCCAATAGTCTCGTTTGGTAGCATGTGGAGAAGTCATTCGGAAAGCCCCGATGACAAAATTAGAGCAGACTCAACTCTCTTCCCCCACACATGAGTACTATCAGAATTCACTGGTAGGAAAAGGAGGACAGGAGCAGGAATACAAATCTACTCCAAGAACAGAATGGACGTATATTCCTATCCTGGCATCTGAAGTCACCAAGCACATTCTGAAAACGGTGAAAGAGCAGAAGCAAATCCCTGCTCATATTCTGGATGCCCACCAGAATATTATAACAGCTTCAGCAGCATCATAGGGAAAGAAATGAAAATATGTCCCTACCAGTGGAGTGACACATCAAAATATCACTTCGAAACAGATACACACCTATGTTCCAGTCCAAGAGGGTTGTGGGGCATACTCCCCCATATTATACGGACAATCAAGTCAGGCACATACACCTGATTTGAATGGAGATAATCAGCCTAACCTGACTATTTCTCTTGAGCAAGCACATACACTTTCCCATAATAACCACTTTAATAAACAAGCGGTTCCGAAATTGAGTAATAAGGCATCTAAGAAAAAGTCACGTTCAGCATAGTCAAGAAATCAAGAGCCAATTTGTAATAAGGCCTTGCTCGATGCTGGAGTTCTTGAAGTCTTCAGACAATTATCTATTGGAATTCAAGATTCTACTCTCATTTCCCAATAGTGGGAACATTAATTTCGAAGGTCTGCATTAGAAACTTCATTATAAAGTCTTTCTTCATGTCAATTTGGTCAATCTCAAAGTATCATTTTCAGATGAGAGTCATGATAACCCTCTGCGTGGCCAGAAGATCAAGGAGCAAAAATTTTCATCTTTTGTTGTAACCCACCATGGTAGTCCTCCCCATGATGATGAATTTAGCTGTGAAAGTTCTCTCTGGAGTAGTAATTCGCATTGCCTGGAAAACTTTTCAAAGGACAATATAGTAACGAGAAATCCCTCTTATCTTGAGGCACTCGAAAATGTGAAGCCAATCATGTCTGATGCTTTACCGATAGTAGGTGAAATAATTTCTCAACCAAAAGATATCCCGGGGTGTAGTTCACTCTCTGAACCACCCCCGAGTCATACATCTTCTAATTTGGTAAAGGAATTCTCTACTAGTCTTGTTGAATCTGATAAAGCAACAAGGAAGCACCAGCTCTAGTCTAATCAAGTAGAAGAATATTTATTAAATGGTAAAGAGGAAATAATGAATATGAGAAAACAACTGGCAAAAGGTGAAGTACCAGTCATGTTTTGGCCTTTGGTTGACTCTCAGTATGACATTATAGAAATGTTGATGGAAGATTGTATTCACGAAATTCAACTCAACATGTGGAAAACTCTTTGTCAATTGAAAAATAAAATATTATCTTATGATGAATATAAAAATCATGTCAATATAATAGAAGGGTTACAATGCCAAATTGATTTGGCATCTCTCTCAGTTTCTTGATATTTGAAGGCTGAAAATTAGCATAGATCCCTTCAACGTTCATGCCTTGGCACACTAAAAAGGTTGTGCCAGTTAATTGCCAATGCCCCATCTGGTATTCATATCAGGGTATAGAGTGTTCATGGAGAAATATATTTCACTGTGCTCTCCAGTCAACAGAGCCCAGGAAAAGTGGTTTCATGCAATGTTATTTCCCATGGCCGGCCACAACTAACTAGTTTTGTGTATAATCATATGCTTGATTAGGAACATGCCTCAACTAGTTCTTCCCAAAATTAGGCACACAAAGAAAACATTGTCAAATTACTCTTGCATCAGGAAAATGAGAATATAGATTAGGCTTCTCGTTTAGAGGAGGCACATCATCAAGGGACAGAAGCGTCAGAAATCATCCAACAGTCATATGAGCCATGTGATTTACGTGGATGTAGGTTGATGCATCCAGCCAATTTTCGGAATAAGTCTGCAAGATCAGGGGAGATTTAAAGAAAGTCTCAGATGTAGCAGCTCAAGAACCACCCTAGCTTGCCAGACTAGGGACTCTTTTAGCCCAACCCTCAGAACCAACAAATAGGATTTGAGGAGTCGAGTAGAAACAGCAGGAACAAACCCAGTCCACTACACTGGGGACTTTTTCAGATCCTCAATCTCTTCCTCAGAGAAATTTAGTCTTCTCTTGATTAGGGAAGAATCCCCATGAGGAACGAAGAGCCAAATTATCTACAGATTCCATCCAAATTACGGTTCGTCAAGAAGTTCTTGAGGGATCAACTCAATAGAAGGCAGTGTCTTATCAGGGACATGGAAGAAGAAAATATCTTATAAATGCTGATAAAAGGGATGCAATGCGTTATGTATCAATAAATGTCATCAATTCCATTTTTTCTAATCCTCCAGAATATAAGGCTCACTCAGAGGGATCAGATGAGGAAGTTCCTACTCAAGAGGCTATGCATACATAGGCAAATGAAGAAGGTGTGCGCATAAGAAATCAAAAGATTACCCAGAATCTAGGTATTCCTTCAAATAACCAATTTCCCCCTCTCTGAAAGGCGTCCAACAAGGGGAAAGGAAAGAATCAGGTTAAATTCCATTCTTCCTCTGGAGAAGGCCAGTCACTCTCACTAGAGAAAAGGTTCGCACAACAGGAGGAAGAAATGAAGGAATTAAGGAGGTTGAATGCAGAACTACTTCAAGGTAGTCTTCCTCCTAAGCGTGTTGGGGTCAGTCAGCCAAGGGATTTTGTTGAAGCTACTAAGATGGATCAAGAGTATCCTCCCTTACTAGTACACCCTCACAGGTCTAATCTTATGGGTCATGCACAACAATAATTGGTGGTGCTACCATCAGTTGTTGTACCAGCCACCACACCTGTCCATGCTCCAGTTATTGGACCTGCTCAGGTCCAAGATCAGCCAGATGTTTCTCAAAAGTTAATGACTACCATTTAGTCATTAACATCTCGGTTGGATTATATGGATGGAAATCATGCACAAATTATACCAGAAAAGAGAGCTTACCCTGAATGGGTTGATGCAATTCCTCCCCCATCATATTTTGAAAGTACCAAATTCCAAATATTTAATGGTTGGGGAGACCCAGAGAAACACTTAACACATTTTGTTTCTCACTGTGATACTGTGATGGAAACTCCTCAGAAACAAGAAGCGATTAAGCTCAGGTTTTTTGTACAATCATTACAAGGGCCTGCTTTTGTCTGGTATGCATGCTTGCAATCCCAGTCAATTACCATGTGGGAGGATCTCTGTCAACGATTCCTTCTTCAATTCAGCTCAACTTTGACAAAGACAATAGTCTTTGATCTTACAAATTTTAATCAAAGGGAGAATGAAAGAGTTTCATATTTAATTTCTCGCTGGAAGGGATTAACATATTCCCTAAGCTTAGCACTCCCTTAATAAGAGTTGCTGCCAATCTATGTGGAAAATTTATGTGATGAATTACGCACACCATTTATCCCTGTGAAAAACACAGGAGGGTTTTGAGACCTTACTTCGATCACTCAGCAGATCGAATATTCTCTTAAAAAGACTATGGATAAAACTCATGTAATTCCATCAGCTCCAGGAAGGAGAATGGGTAAGGCAAAGACTACTACATTTACGCTTAAACAATCACCTGTACCTGCTTTTACTTCAAAACCTTTATATTATTGAAGGACTCCACCTCCAGAGCATCAACAATAGAGGTCGTTTCGTCAATATGATCGAATATATCAAATATGGAAACAATTTGAGGAATTAAAGAAAAAAAATTATTCTTTCCAAAATGAAAAAGTTCCTTCTTACTTCATTTCGACTCTAGAAAATAATTTGGTTCAGTTTCCAAGGCCTAAAAGGCCAAACAAGGAAGGATATGAAGACCATCCCAACTATTTCCCATTTCATCAGATGTTGGGGCATCCTATTCTGGAGTGTTTTGTCTTCAAGGACCTTCTACAAAAGATGGTGGACTCAGGACAAGTCAAACTGAAATGTTCTTCAGCTAAGGTAGCATGTGTTACTGTTAAAAATACAGAGGAAGAAGGCGAGTGCCAAGAAGTCAAAAGCAAAAATGCACAGAAATATGATGATTGGATGGTCAGAAAAACGATCAACTGAACTCATGCCATTTTATGAATGCAGTTGAAGAAACCAGTTGGGTCTTCTTCTACGAATGCCATAGAAAAACCCTCTTCATTAGAGGTAAAATCCTAGAAGAAATGGCATAATTCGAAGAAATAAGAACAGTCAGAAGAAGATGAGTTCATGTAAAAGTCCAAGTTGCCTTTCACTCTGGCAGATTTTATGCCATCTAATTCAAAAGTATGGGCACCACCCCACCAAATGGAAAAGCCTAAACGGGCTAATCAGACAGAATATTCATCAGATGAAGAGCTGATCTTTGGTTCTGTTAATATGATTCATTTAATGGATCCTTATGCCATTCATAGCTTCGATCATGATGAGCCTGAGTTCCCTGTATCAAACAGAGGAATTAGAGGGTGTTCTAGAGGTCTGGGATACAGAGGAAGACGTGGATATCTCAAAAACCACTATTCCAATTCTACCCCTGCTAGAACTGTGTATGCAGCAGAAAATCATGGTAGAGCCCTTTATCGGGCTGAACAATAACAAGAAAGTTCTTCCACGCAAGGCAGATTCAGTCCTGGTATAGTTATTTTGGAGGATCGATTGGAGGTTACATCTTCTTCCTCTCAGTAAGTATATAGACCTAGTTGATATAATCTTCCAAATCCAGGATTATTTCCAACTCCTACCCCAATACAAGAAGCATCTACTTCCAAAGCATCAACTTCTAAGGCACCTAAAAATCCACATGTTCCTATTGGAAAATGCAGACCTTTGGATCAAATGTATGATGTCTTGAAGAATTTGGCCCAATTACCGACCAAGTTATCAATTTTTTATTCCTTGAATCTATCCAAGGATCTTCGGGAGGCACTCATTGGGGCTTTTTCAAGTCCTTAAGAGTTCGAAACTGAAATTTTTGCGGATGAAGTCTACCATGTAGAGAATAATACTACAGAATGCCATGCAGTAATATGTTTTACAGATGAATATGAATATGATGTTATGCATGGACATATCAGACCTTTGTATTTATCTGGAAAGGTCAATGATGTAGACATCCGAAGATCTTTCATTGATAATGGTTCAGGAGTCAACCTCATCCCCATTCGTACACTTCGTCGATTGGGCCTCACCGAATATGATTTATCTCCTTCTACTTTGATGTCGCAAGGATATGATAAAAATGAACAAGAACCTCAGGGCGAGATCACACTCAGAACTCAGCTTAGAGATCTTGTATCCAATTCAGATTTCATGGTTTTTTGTCATCACACAGGCTTCAATATTTTTCTTGGAAGACCTTGGCTACATCAACAAGAGGTTATCCCTTCGTCATACCATCAATGTCTCAAATATTGTTTCAATGGTCAAATTGAGACATTGTATGGTGATAAATCCCCATTCAAAACATGTGAATCTCAATACATTGAGGTGGAATTCTATCACATGGAGGGAAAGCATAAATCTACAACAAGGGAGGTTACCAAAGTTAATGCTCCATATGGTTTGGAAAAGATTCCCGTAAACCCATTCACACATGTGAGTACAGATTAGGTGTTGCCTATTAGTCAAATTGGCTGGATAGACCCAAATACAAATACTTTTATGGAAACTTCCATAATGTCAATTACAACAATCAAGCCAGACAACATGGGACAAATTGGTGATTCACCAAGAAATCATGAAAGCTCAAACGGATATGTCTTCATTTCATCGGCTGAAATTCAGAAATTCTATACATCGCCAACTAGGCTAGAAGAAGTTATAGTAATGTCATAGATAAATGATGATGTCGATTATCAATCCATCATCTCCTCTTTATTACTCAAGGAAGACTTTTCATCATCAATAGGGTCAAAAATGGAAGCTTCTTCATCAAGATGTTCAAATTTTAACATCTCTCCTGATCATGGAAATTATGCTTCATCGTTTACTATGAAAGTAGAAGCAGAAGAGATAACACATGTTGAAGAAGAAGAGGAAGATCTTAGGGATTCTCCTCCAGCTTTTGAATAGGGTATCTCTACCACTGTGGATGAACTCAGAGAAATAAATCTGGGTATAGAAGAAGATCCATTCCCCACTTTAATTAGTGCGGCCATGAATCTTGAAGAGAAAGAGATGTATACTTCCTTTCTAAATCAAAATCAAGATTTATTTTCTTGGAACTATACAGAAATTCCAGGTTGTGATCCCGATGTTTCCACTCATCATTTTGGTTTTCCAGAACAACATCAAGGATTCAAGCAAGCCGCAAGAAGAACACACCCAACTTATGCTTCCAAAATTGAATATGAAGTGGATAAGCTTATTAAAGATAACTTCATCAAAGAATTTCAATATCCCAAATGTCTAGCTAATATTGTCCCTGTGAAAAAGAATAATGGACAAATTAGAGTCTACATTGATTTTAGAGATCTTAATCGGCATTATCCCAAGGATGATTTTACAGTTCTGATCACAAAACTCTTAATTGATGCAACAAATGGATATGAAGCACTTTCCTTCATGGATGGATATTTTGGGTATAATCAAATCCAAATGGCTTTAGAATATGAAGAATCCACAGCTTTCAGATCCCCTCAGGGTGTGTTTTGCTATCGGGTAATTCCCTTTGGACTGAAGAATGCAGGTGCAACATATCAACGTGCCATGAACCATATCTTCAAACCCTTTTAGGGAAATTTGTTTAATTTTATGTGGATGATTTGGTGGTTAGATATATAAAACGTTCTAATCACTTGGATGATTTTGAAGTCATATTCCACAAACTTCGACAACACAATTTGAAGATGAACCCCTTGAAATGTGCTTTCGGGGTAACCTCAGGAAAATTTCTTGGCTTTATTATATGCCATTGTGGTATCAAATTAAATCATGAGAAGACAAAATAAATCCTTGGTATGTCACCTCCTCAAAATTTGAAAGAATTTAGAGGACTTCAAGGACACTTGGCCTATATTCGGTGTTTCATCGCTAATCTGGAAGGCAAAAGATTACCCTTCCCCAAATTAATGAAGAAGGGAGTCACCTACCAGTGGACTAAAGAATGTCAAAAATCATTTGATATCCTCAAGAAATATCTCTTGAATCCACCTGTATTAATGCCACATGTTGAAGGAATACCACTTATCCTCTATGTGACAGCTTTAGAGCGATCATTGGGTGCCTTCCTTGCCCACAAGAATGATGTTGGGAATGAAAAAAGCCTTTACTATCTCTGTCAGACTATGCTTGAAGAAAAAACCCGATATTCAAATATTGAAAAGTGTTTCCTATAATTAATATTTGCAGTTTAGAAACTGAGACACTACCTGTAACAAAATGAGGTCCAATTGGTATCTCGCAATAACCCGATCAAATTTATCCTTAGTCGTCCAATGCTGACAGGATGTCTGTCAAGGTGGGTAGTTATTTTGCAGTAATTTGATATCCATTATGTGTCTCAAAAGGAAATAAAGGGCCATGATTTGGATGATTCCCTTATTGAACATCCATCAGTAGAAGATACATCTTTAGATACTTAACTTCTTGATAAGGAAGTCTTTTCTATTCAAGATAATCTTCAAACATGGGAAATGTACTTTGATGGTGCTTTCAGAAGTCCAAAAGAGGAGAAAATGGAATTTCCTAAATTCAACAAAGTTGGGTTAGGAATTGTGCTTATTTCCCCAGAAAAGGCAGTGCTACCTTATTCCTTCTCATTGCGGGAAGGTGGTACAAATAATGAAGCATAATATCATGATCTCATCACAGGATTGGAGTTGGCACTTTAGGCAAAAGTGAATCACTTAAAGGTGAAAGGTGATTTAGACCTGGAAATCAAACAAGTCAATGGAGATTATGCAATTAGAAAAGAAGAGTTAATCCCTTTGTATGATTATGTCAGAGAGTTAATGGTAGAATTTCCTTCAGAACTGACATTTTCTTTTGTCCTGTGATCACAAAATACCCAAGCTGATGCACTTGATAATATAGCCACAGCTCTAGAAGATACGAATTGGGACGATAAAATCATCATTATTGCCCACCGTCGTACAATTTCACCTTATGTTCAAACCAGAATAGAGGAAATCAATGAAATTAGTCCCATTTCTAAACCATATGTTCTTACTATGGGATGGATGAAACCTATTAGGGAATATCTTCAAAATGGAACACTCCTACCTGATAGAGCTGGGAAAGAACAAATTTGGCGATGTGTGGTCAATTTTACTCCTTATGATAGCCCAGGTCACCTAGAAAAAAATCTCTCAAAAAGAGGTTTTGATTGATTTCTCTTCAAATGCATTGATGGTGAAGAGACAATGGTTGTCATGGAAGAAGTACATGCAGGATTCTGTGGTGCCCACCAGTATGGACATAGACTGTCTGATCAAGTTTGAAGGCTTGGATACTTTTGGCCTTCAATGATACAATATTGTGTTGATTTCACTAAGAAGTGTCATTCTTTCCAAGTACATGAAAACTTCATTCATTAACCCCCAGAGTTTCTTCATACAGCTAAATACTCAGGGCCATTTTCCACATGGGGAATGGATGTAGTAGGACATTATCCTTCGGCTAAATCCAAGTAGTTTAAGTATATTCTTACTGCTACTGACATCTTTTTCAAATGGGCTGAGGCAATACCTCTCAGAGAAGTTAGTTCTAAAAGCATTGTTAGCTTCATCAAGTCTAACATCATTACCAGATTTGGTGTCCCTCATACCATATTTATAGAAAATGGCACCAAATTTTGTTCATCTGAGGTAAGGAAGTTGTATCAAGAATACAACATCAAATCCAACCATTCATCTCAGTATCATGCAGTGGACAATAGACAAATAGAATCCTTCAACAAGACTCTTTCAAACATACTTCAAAAGATGGAGGATAAAGATAAGAAATCATGGCTTGATAATCTTTTTCATGCTTAATGGGATTATCGGACCAGCACCCGCACTGCAACGCGGTCAACTCCATATTCATTGGTATATGGAATGGAAGCAGTCTTGCCCATTGAGGTTCAATTACTCTCACTTAGAGTTTCCATTTGTGATCAGTCATCTACAGATGAACAATCTCAAAAGTTATTGGATGAATTTGAATGATTAGATGAAAAAAGATTGTTCACCCTACACCACTTGGAAGTCTATCAGAATCGAATAGCATGAGCGTTCAACAAAAAAGTTCATCTTCGTTCATTCATTCAGGGATAATTGGTATTGGTTCTCAGAACTCCAATGATACTAGGAAAGAAACCTCCCATGCTTGAACCAAAGTGGGAAGGACCTTACTCAATACATAAGGTCTACTCCAATGGAGCATATTCTTTAATCTCAATGGATGGAGAACTCATCACGACTCCAACCAATACCAGATTTCTGAAGAAGTATTTTATGTAACACAAATACTCTTACATCCAACATGATGTTAAACTGCATAACTATAATCCTGGCTACATGATGCTAAACTGTGTAACACTCATTCTTCCAACATGACGTTAAACTGTATTGTTCCTCTTATGTCCAACATGACGTTAAACTAGTGTCCTAGCTACATGACGCTAAATTGTGCAGCACTCATCCAACAGAACGTTAAACTGTGTCATCCTTGCTATATGACGTTAAACTATATAGCCTCTCTGTTTTCCTTACTATATGACATTAAACTACACAGTACCCTTTTCGTCCAACATGACATTAAGCTGTATTGTCCCCATCGTCCTAGCTACATGGCACTAAACTGTATAGCACCCTTATGTCCAACATGACATTAAACTATGAAAAAGTCCCTAAATTTTCCAACATGATGTTAAATTTTTCATTGTTAAGGTTGTTGCTACCTCTTGTTTCTCACATCGAGTATAACTCACGTGAGATTAGAGTAAACTTCAATCGTAACACCTTCTCTGGGCCGCTAACCATGTGTAAGTCCAGAAACCATTTTTTAGGTTGGTGTCCTCAAGAACAACTTGATCTCCAATTAATTATTTAATTGAACTATACGAACTTTGATCCTTTCCTTCTATGATGGGTACGTAGGCAAACTCTTGATGTTCAATCCCAAAACCAATCTCTTCACATCGGTTCACCTCCATCTCATACGATGTTGATTCATGAAGCCACCCCCATAACCAATATTTTTTACATTGGTTCACCATCGTCCTTACTATAAGACATTAAACTATTTGCACTTTTTGTCCTGTATGAAAATAAACTACAACATTCTTTGAAACCCTTACCTAAGAGGGAATCATTATTTACATTGATCTCCAATCATGTTATATTCCAAAGAGTATGTGCATACATGGCAATTCTCGAATCTTTAATCTTCGGTCAAACCATCATTGCACTAAAGTCCCCTTTCACCCTTCACTTGTATAAACCAAATCTGTACAGAAGGTATTTCCAGAACTATGTGAGGCTTGATTCTCATCCTTATGGGATACGTAGGAACGTTCGAGCATCCCTCGAATCTAGCCCCAAGTATTTGGGCCTAACTCTGAATTCCACTTTCAGTCCCTTGGTTGAAAAGTCCCCCTGTGAAAACATGAATGTGATATGAAAACCCTGGTCTTCATTCACATCAGGTTTATAAAACGCACATTGTTTATTCATTATTATGGTCTGAGCTCTATGACCCTAAACTAAGATCTCCTATACTCTCATCCCACATGACGTTAAACTGTATTTCAATAACTAAATTTGGCTTGATTCTCATCCTAATGATATATGTAGTGAAGTCCAGTACCTCAATTCAGGACCCAGCAACAACATGACTATGGTTATCATTGGTCTTTGTATCTCTACATTCATTAAAAAATTCCCATTTTGATGTGTCATAATCCTAACCTTAAATACTTCTAGATCTCCATAACCCTTTTCTTGACTTCTGGTCACAAAATGTTTGATACTCGGGAATTCTTTTGTTTTACTATGTAGCATGTTCCCTTAGGTGGCCTTACATAAGTATTCTACATAACGGACCTGTCAACCGAAAGATGTTATTATTTGACTATGAAGCCAATGCCCTTAGGTGTCCCTGCATAATTCAACCCCCTAACGAGTTTTTTAAATAATTGTAACTTCATTATTCGGAGGAAAACCTCTTTTTCCCTTATTTGTCTTAAATGAAAATATGTAGGGATCCGCAAAAATATCCATCCTTAACATATTTTTCCTATACTATTTTTCAGGATCTAAAAGTATTTAAGTCTATGGTTTATATTTCCCTTCCTTACATTTGGGTCAGACCTTCGTAGGAGTGACATTCATTCAATTATTTGATAATCTTGATTGGAAATATCCTCTCTATATTCATGTACCTCTCTCTAAACATCAGAATCTGTGCTTTGGAAAATTTGAATCTCCATAAACATTCACCGAATTTTTAGAAATAGAAAAGTAAAAAAATTTAGAGTTATTTTTCTTGACTATGAAGCATGTTCCCTTAGGTTTCCTTGCATAAGTAGTCTACATAACGGATCTGTCATCCAAAAGATTCTATTATTTGACTATGTAGCCAATGCCCTTAAGTGGCCCTGCATAATTCAACCCCCTAATGGGTTTGTTAAATAGTGGTAACTTCATTCTTGGGAAATACTTATTCTAATTACTTTTAGCCCTTTTTTCATATCATTACTCAGATTCAAAATTTCATAAGTCATAGTTTACATTTTTCCCCTCATACTTGAATATGGTAATATGTTTTCAGATAAATTTTCATGGAATTGAGTCAATTTTAATCCATTCGGTCAAAACTATTTCAAGCTTAAACATTGTCCTTTTTATTTCTGACGTGCATGACTTTAAACTGCCCACAAAAGACAAGGGAACTTTGAACAAAAGTCAAGTCCCAGCTCACTAAACGTGCATTTCGTATGATTTAGGTAATATTGAGCAATAAAAAAATTAAAGTTTGTAGGATTATTTTTTAATAATCCTAGAAAAAAACAAACTATGAGTGAAGATAAAATTGTTTTTCATTTGATGCACAATAGTTAGAAGGATATCCACATATTGTATTCTCTTATCTTTTCCATGAATTACAAGATTCTATCAATATAACTCTTCATTTGATTTACGACATCTCGAGATTCATCAGCATCCACTTGAAGCTCATGCACTCGACCAGCTTCACTCTTTTCAGCTTGATGGAGTGATTTATTGGCATCTGCAATGGCTTTCAAAACATTCATTTGAAGTCCTAGTGAATTGTTAAGCTAGTCAAGTTCCCCAGTAACAGCATCTAGCTATTACTGAAGGTGAATCTACTGGACAACTTTCTCCTTGATTTTATGCTTCAGCTCCTTCAACTTGGCAGCAAGATCAGCCTCATCTCGGGACACCGCAGCCTCAAATTCACTGATATTGGCTGACATCCTTACTCTGGTCAGGTCTTGACAGTACCTATGCTTCTGCTCCCTTCTTAAGATGACTTGTTTCACCGCGGCATAGATCTCTTGATATCCAAAACTGCCAAGTCTTATCATGACAAATAGGGATGACAGTCACAGGATCTTCGAAGACAACTCCTCAAGAGGCACTTCAGATATGATCTTCCATATGTGTTTCCATGCCTTGCATCATGAAAATTGGAGCGCCTTTTGTACTTATGGGTCTAACATAACATCACTTTCACAGGGGGGAATATAATTCGGGATTAATGCACTTAGAGAAGTGCCCTGTTCTGTTCCTTCCCCCCTAACCCTTGTTATTACACTTTCTATTCCTATTGGGGCAGAGGCTAAGACTTCACCTCTAGATCTAGCCACTAAAATTGAAAACCTTTCATAGTCAATTGAAAGTTTTTAGTTTGTTTCAATGAATGACAAAAGTTGATTAAGTTTTCAAGTACAGCCACAAATATTGTTATCTCTTACCCAATGGTAGATCAACAATAGGAGAAGGCTCCTCCCTAACTTTCCTAGCTTCAACAGGATTTTCAGGATGAGTTTTAGGAAGCTCTATCGGGTTGAGCTCCACATGAGCTAGTGTCTCTGCAATAGTAGGGTGATCCATACCCCCTTCAGGAATTGGCATTTCAGCAGCTTTCTCAGATGGAACTGCACATTTGTAATCAATCATGTTCAGAGATGTAATATGAAGTTATTTTAATAGGACAAAGGATAACACTCACGTCCAAAATCTTCTAAATTACATGGTAATTTAACATGATCTAAAATGTCTTAAAAATATGAGGAAAGTTTCATCATTTCATCCAATGATATCTCAGATTCTTTCTTAGTCTCACCAGTGGGAGCATTTGATGTATCTTCTTGGCGACCTTCATCTTTCGGCCTCTGACCCCAGACAGCTTCTTCTGATAAAATTACGGCTTCAGTTGCAGTGTCCACCAAATGCTCTGGTGGAGGGTTTGAACCTAAAGTATCACAGAATGGAAGTCAGTTGATGTTTTCATTCAACATATTATGAAGCATTGTTAATTTACTAGAAGCAGACTCTTCTCTCTTTGCAATAGCAGTAGGAGCGATACTAGGAACAGACGCTGGCTCTTCTTCAGGAGCAGCCAAGTCAGCATAAACTCGTGATTGATCACCAGTACCCTCCTTCGTCCTCAAAGGAGTCTCATTACTCTCCCTCAAAGGAGAAATTTAAGAATCCCCTGTAATCCCAAGAAGTATGAGAAATCTTTTCATGGGTTAAGACTCATGACTATCTGAAGGACTTACCACTACTGATAAAGCGTTTAGCTGTGGACTTCTTCCTTCGATGCCTTTGCTTCTTTGAATTTTTGGGAGTGATGACATCATCATCTACAAATACAGGAATTGGATATGAAGAGCTATGTCTAACTCCTCATCCATGGCTTGCTGGCCTAGAGATATTTCACCCGGCTCACGAGGAGTTTCAGCAGGCCCGATGGCAATACCACCAGGGCTATACTATGGTGAAGGAACCTCATAAGTTAATTTCTTTGCAAGATACAAAATGGAGAAAGTAATCTCCTTGAGTAACAAAGATTTAACTGGAATCAAGTTGCAAATAAAATAAGGAAATAGGCTTACATCTTCAGAAGCCACATAGTCATGCCACTCCTCATCTCTAGAAGCACCAGTCCCCTCAGTGGCGCCACGATCTGTCATTTCCTTCACCCACTTAGTGACATGAATGGAAACATCAGTGGAATATTTGAGAATTTCTAGCTCTCTGATGTAAGCCATCACTTCATTGGGGTTATCCTTGTAACAGATATCTGTAGAAGCCCAAAGATTCCCTATTCCAGGGATGGGTATCCCCTCGCACAGATCCAGCCAGGCAGTTTCAGCATCGTAATATAAACTCCACCATGTCTGGATAGCCTCTGGTGATAGATATTCATCATGTGTACCAGAAGGCTGTGAGGAGGGTCCTACAATATTAGACTTCATCTTCTTCTCAGCTCCTACAACTACATATAAAGGATAAGAAAATAAGACTTGTTTCACTATAAAGTAATGGTGATTAAATTTCCCCAATTAAGTAACTCACTAGGAGTCGATGGAGTTGGTCTCTTGATTTTGATAGGAGGATTATATCTGGCACGAGGTCTCTTTGACACATGTCGGGCCTCATCATCCCCATCTTGGGAATCCGATGAGTCAGTCCTGGGTGAGGAACCTGGTGAATCAGCACTAGGTGGGGAAGAGTCACCTTCCAGATTAAGGGTTTCTTTCTCTACAGTTCTTTCCTTTTTACCCACCTTATGAACCGGATGATTCAGCACTCCTTCAGGGTATGATGCTATCTAGTTCTCGGCATACCATGTAGTCAAGTTACTCACCTCTTTTGCAACTAGTAGATCAAACACTACCCCAGTCTTCTCCATAGATGTCAGTAACCATAGTTGTTAGGCAACCATCGGATGCTGCTCTAACCGGACATGCACAGGAGGGGATACAACAGTCTTCTACAAACATTTTAATTGGCATACAAATTTGTATGGAGCGTTGGCCTCGCATATAATCTCTCCATCAATCTGGGTGGCCAATACACCATCTCGGCAAGCCAGCATGTATGACCTTAGTTCTAGGCCAGTTGTTCCATCATCAACAAACCGCCTAGTTGGTGGGTTTACATAAGGAAATAAATTAAATTCCTTGAACATGCTCAGCCTCACCTTCATATCATAAATGTTGAGAGCTACTGGATAAACTCCAGAAAATGCCTGCATTGATGGCCTGAAAGAACTTCCAGGAACCTGTACTCCATTCTGTACAGAATATGTCCTGAAATGAGTGGTGATCCATCCCCACAAAACATGTAATGGTCCCACTATTCTCAAAGTATTTTTACCCATAAAGACATGGAGTAAGCTCCTGTGAATCTTCTCCAAAATGGGGGTGTCCAACCCAACCATTTTCTTCACATAAAACTTGGCTGCCACAACAAAGGTCCATGGCCTAACTCCTCCCTTAGAATCCCTAACTGGAAGAAGATAAACATTGATCCACAAGGCTAAGAAGCCCGCCAGGCGGTTATTTTTTGGGATTCTCTTATCCAATTCGTACCCCCACTTCTCAAATTCTCCTGCTTCTAGGGTCAGCCAGAATGTGCCAAAAGAACCCCTCTTCTCTGCTCTAGGGCAGGTAGTAGGAAAAGTACAGGTGGGCCCCTTCACCTCCTTCTTGGTAAGAAACACATTCATACACTCCTCTGGATGAATATCCTTTCTAGATTGAGTTTTGGAGGTCTTTGAGTTCTTGAGCTTGTAGAAAATTTTCAATAATTCCCGAGCCAAAGCTGGAGTCTTCTCCAAATTATTCCAAGTTGCCTTGGGAGGGATGAATTCATCATACATATCACCTAAAATTGGAGCCCCTGAGATCTTGTAGACATCCCACAAACTGATTCCTAATTCTCCATGAGTCAGATGGAAAGAGTTGGTTTATGGGATCCAGTGGCTGATTAGCTCCAGCATAAAGTCATCATTCATGTAGACATATGTCTTCCCATCCCAGATGGCTTCATATATTTCATCTCCTTTCAGATCCTCGACAAACTCTATACAGGTTTGTCACACCCAATATGACCACATCCATGTTGGCTTCACACCTCCTCCATGAAAGATGTCCCAACTCTTCTTCCAGCCTTTGGATTGATCCATCTGAGATTTTCAAGAGATTGAAGGATAACAATGCGGTTGCAGCTCAGGCTTGTGAGGTTTTAGATCTAGGGAACAAGGGCTATGATGCATTATATAGGCCTTCTCCACTATTCCAGTATTTAAAAATTATCCTCCCATTTAGACATTTTCCAAAGCAAAATTTGTGTAAGTCTGAAACCAATAATGCGGAAGATAATTCTTTTCCTCTGGAATTTTGACTTCTTGTAGATGACCATGCCCATATAGAGGCAAGTAGATGCTATGTGGAAAATTAAGATGATACTTCTTCAAGTACTTGGCCAAATATGGAAGAGTTTTGTCGCAGATATCATAGTAATCATGGCCAACAATGTTCATCATATCATAAAATTGCTTTCTCTCTAGTTCATCAGTCGTTCCAATTCTTCTAGGATCTATTTAATCTACACAAAGATCGAATAATTAACTCTTAAGTAAGTTGATTTTTCATAAAATTTGTGAATAAAAGTGAAAAAATTTCTAAGGAATTAAGGCGTGCAAGTCTAGTGTTGGCACACACGTATAACTGTGTCGTGCAAGTTTTGGCGTGTAGGTATCACCACGCAAGTCCAAATACCTCTGCAGAAGCACGACAGGAATATAAGAAATGAAACCACAGAAAACAAGTCACTTGTGCAATGAGAGAAACCTGCACGGCAAGAGCTCAAAAGCATTCAAATACTAGTGCTTAGCACGTGAATGGGGTGAATATTTATAGGCCAGGCTGCACCCCTGCGCGTCGAAGCCCGCGCGACTCTCACCTACATGCTGCTACCTGCGCGCTCAAAACTTCCATGCCACCCTTCCTTGGTTTTCTCCTTTACCTCAGAGTCAAATCCTCCTTCCTTTCAGATCCAACTCTGAGGGGGGGAATTTTTTTTACGCTCCTTTTCTCCACAGAGTCTAATGACTGAAGAATTGGAATACCTTAGCATAAAGAGATTTATCCTTTGAAGAAACATCAAAATTGACAAAGGCATAAACAATGATTCCATTAAGTAAGGGTCGTGCAAGTTTCATCATGGTCGCGCAAGTATACTTGCGTGCCACATATTGGGTGAATAGGTGACTTGCGTTCCCTATTCTATTTTTTCCCAAGGTCTTCAGTATCCTATAAATACCCCTCTTGGGCCCCCCATTTCGGAGACAAAAAATTCCAAAAGTCAGATTTCTACTCTCGGTGCCCTAGTCTCTACTTGAAGTCTTCCGAACACTTCTAAGGTAATTTCTTACCTAGAATGGAAGATATAAAGAGGGGGAACAGGGCCTAAGTGTTGAAATTCATCAACACTTGTGCACCTAAGTTTCTAACCCTTAAGGGAAATTAATATACTTGTGCTCCACCCTATCCCTTCAACAAAACTTGTGTACCACACTTTTGGAAGCCTCTAGGGATAATACTAAGGGATTGAGTCAAGCCTCACCCAAGTATTACACAATGGGTTAACTGTCGCACAAGTACACATGTGTCGCGCAAGTATACTTGCACGACCAGTACTTGCGTGCCCCAAAAGGACTTGCGCGCCTACCTCTTTTTGGGTGCCCCTCATACTTATTCAACTATTTTCTTCAAATCCACCTCTCCTCTTCAATATTTAGCCTTCAAAACCCTCTTCAAAGTCATTTATGACATGTTTCCTTTGTTGGCTTCGTTATCTGATAGGAATTCTGTGGAAAATCTCTCAAAACCTAGTTATTTACATATATTTATGTCACTAAGGTTAGAGATTTCATTCATTCAACCTCATCCTTTAAGATGAGAAGATCCCTTAATCAGGACATCCTCCTTAGGAGTAAGTCCCAAGTCTTAAATACTTTTGATATGGGCCTCCTTTTCAGGAGTAAGCCCCAGATCACAGGTCCCCTAACCTAGGCCGCCTTTTTAGGAGTAACCCCAGTCATAATTCCCTTGAAATGGGAATCCTCCTCAGGAGTAAGCCCCATAATTTTCCTTAACTTGGGCATCCTCCTTAGGAGTAAGCTCCAATCTCAAATTTTCTTAATATGGGCATCCTCCTTAGGAGTAATCCCCATGTTCCCAAAATGGGAATCCTCCTTAGGAGTAAGCCTTAGTCATAATTTCTTTTAACCTAGGCCTCCTCCTTAGGAGTAAGCCCCAGTCTTAATTTCTCTTAATCTAGGCTACCTTCTTAGGATTAAGTCCTAAGTTAAGTATCCAAATCTACATAAAGCACATATACCTTTATGGAGCTTGTTTCTGGACTTATTCCCTGAAGTAAGTCCCAATATTCATCTATCTGGGTAGTCATACATACATAAGCCCCATATCATTTCCTATGGTTGCATCTTTTGAGGAACAATCGTCAGATTTCACTGATACCTCTTGTTTCTCTTACCGAGCATGACTCACGTGATCTTAGAGCGTAAAAGTAATTATGACTTTTCTATTTGAGCCATCAATAATGCATAAAATTCATACTCTTTTACTCAAACTACGTGGGTTTTGATTCCTTTTCTAAACAAGGATACGTAGGTAGACCATCTGTAGGTACGATCCCAACTTTGAAAATAATCCATGTCCTTCTGAACGATAATAAACTTCAAGTGCCCCACATAGTGGCTTTAAAACCAGTATAGTTAACGTAATGACCAAGAGATCTTTATATAATGTGTTGAAGGATACCATTGACTAAGAATATCTAATAAATAAAGATGATTCTCTATCTATGAAGAACCTCAATTATATATAAAAGATTCTCTAAATCTCCTACATATTAATCATTGATTGTCCAATCTTATGGAAAGCTCATTTTTATACTTGGTAATGTAATAAGGATTCACAAACATAACTTAAATCTATAAATAGATTCTCAGAGTTAATAATAATTCCCCCAAAAAAGGTGTGATGAGTCCAACCTCACATCCTCTCGACCAATGCAAATTCTTAAGCCTCATCGATCTGCAACTAATGAGCACCTACCTTTTCAAAGTAGGTCCAAATGGATATAGAATCATTGGATGTTTCTGGTTCTATGAAGAAACCCATTAGAAACCGATTAGAATGTTTGAACCTTAAGAAAACAAGGTCATCCCCATTTCCAGAGGAAATAGGGTCTTGGGAAGTGATGAAAGTATGAGATATTTACGCAACTCATTTGTGAATTTAATCCCTAATATGTTTAGGAGTTTAATGTAGCTAGTGAGATTGACTACATGAAGACCATATAGTACAGGCTCTTAAATCATAGTTTTGAACAATGCATTGGAGATCTCATATCTCTCTTATCTCGCCTCATCTTGATATATATCCCAAAGGTGATACATAATGCTATATGCATCCATATCCTCATATTTATTTGAAATCTCATTGGACATGGATGATATCATGAGGTAATAAACATGTTTACCTCACCTATTTTGATAATACCAATTGTTCTTTAATATTCTTTGATAATCCCAAATAATTTTTATCTTTATATGATTTTTCTTTCAATCTATGATGTCATATTATTAAGTTGATAAAATATCAAAGTGATCATTGGAATTTGTTAATCAATGGTTATATATGTCTATACTTGTTTAGAAATGTTACTGACTCAATATGAATATGATTTTTATAGAACAGATAAGTATTAAGTGTTGATTCATTAATACATACCTACTAGTACATAGCCTACTGATAGAGTAAGTCCACAGGTATGCACAATAGTTACCGATACAAATAGCCACCGATAAAAAGGTCTCAGGTACACAGCTACTTATAAGTCTAAATCACACTGGTACAGGATTATATCGATATGGATAAGGTCACTGATATGCATAAAAACCACTAATAAGTAAATGTCACTGGTATATAGTTACCGATACAAGATACTGATACAAACAGACAGATACTGACAGACAACTACCGCTACAAAGTATACTGATATAAGAAGAGCTACTGATAGTTTGAGCTACCGATAGAAAGAGCTGCTGATACATAGAGCTACCATTATAAATGATAACAACTACCGATACGTAAGAGATACCGATACAAGCTCATTAATACTAACAGCTACTAATACAAGATCACTGATACTAAGAGCTACCGATGGAAATCAGTCACAGTTTTTCTAAAATCTATTTGTATTTGTTTATTTAGCAATAGTCATATTTGATGTTTTTAATGAAACTTCTATTAATTACTTAATGTATGTTGAATGTCAGGAAACCGTACCTCATACCTGTAGAAGTAATCATACCTTTTTTCGGACCACAAGAGCTATAAAATGGAACCTCAGACTACTAAATACTGAGAGTGGTGATTGGTCAGTCCTTTCATGCACATAAGAGACAATATTCTGGAGATACTCAAGGACTTACATGCATAGAAGAAGAAGTAAGAGTACATACTGAATCCTTACAACCTGAACATTCAAGGAGAAATAAGCTTCAATGATTTCACTTGCACTTAACCTGATCAAGCTGATCAACCTGGACCTGGAAGTCAAATACAAAAACAACACTCAGTTTCTTGAAAAAAACCATAGAAGGAATAAAAGCCTCATCTACATAAATCCATGGAGTCTAGAGCTTCACTCAAAACACATAGATCATTCTAAACTCATCCTTATTTGTTTATATCTATTGTGTTTCATTTATTTACATTTTGAGTAGTGTGTGCGCTCTGTATTTTTAGACACACACTATCTTCTATGTCGAGATGGAGGATTTATAAATCCACACTCAATCTTTCTCTTATACTCTTATATCCCAATGTAGATAGGGGTAGAGGTAAACTGCGACTTGGATAGCCTGTGTGCTATTGTTTTTGTTGTCCCACATAGAAATGTGGTAGAGGTATTACTACCTAAATATTATGTGTACTGTTTTTTACCCTGATCTAGGGTGTGGATCAATGTTTATATAAAATATTTGAGAGGATTAAGTCTCAGCATGAGACTGAACCTCTTGGTTATATCTTATGTTCTTCTTATTTTTAGTATTAAGTCATTTTCTATTCCACTGCTAAGTACTTTAAATATAAATCTGTTTTAAAATTACTCTGATAGTTAAACTATCAAGTGTTTATAACTTTTTTTATCTAGTAAGTTAGTTTCAAAAGTTAATAAATCCTCGTATTGAGTTAACTGAGAAATAATCAATCTCCTGAGAAACTAATTGAAAACTTACAATCTTTATAAATTCACTGCAGTTTAATTTTTATTTAATTTGGGGGATTCTTAATCATAAAGTTTTTAACAGAAATTTTTAATTGGAACTCAATTCACCCCCTCTTGAGTTTCTACTCCAACCAATATTTTCTATCAGAGGATTGTAATTTATAAAGGATTTTCAAATAATCTATTTTTCAACTGTGATTTTAGTTGTATCTTAAAGATCTTAAATTTTTGTTAGTTATAAATTTTATCTCTTTAAATATATTTGATAAAATATAACTATGGATAATAGAATATAAGGTGTTTCTACCACTAGGCCAGCTTTCTTTAATGGTGTTAATTATACCCAATGGAAACTGAAAATGAAATTCATTTAGAAAGTACGGGCTCTAATATCCATACTGCTATAGAAACTCAGTATAAGATTCCAGAAATTGAAAGAACTACTTGGGATGAACCTTCTAAAATAGCTTACAATAATAATTGTAAAGTAATGAATGCTTTGTACTGTGCTTTAAGAGATGAAGAATTTAATCAAATATCTGCTTGTAAAACTACTTATGAAATTTGGGATACTTTGGCTATTTCCCATGAGGGAACAACCAATGTTAAGGAAATGAGATTGAATACCTACACTATTAAATATAATAATTTTAAAATGAATCCTTATGAACCTATTTCTGACATGTATCTCAGGTTCAACAAAATTGTAAATATAATGAGCTCACTTGGAAAATTTGTTCCTGCAAAAGAACAAATCATGAGGATACTAAGATGTCTGCCAGAAAGATGGAGAGGCACATCAGTCTCAATAAAGGAGTCATGCTACATAAGTTCACTACCTATTAAAGAGTTGTTTGGTAAGTTGATGTTGTATGAAGAGGAGATGAAAGTAAAAAAAGATGAAGATGATGAACCAAAGAGGAAGTCAGTGGCATTTAATTCTACTGCCTCAAAGAGCAAGGACAAGGAGAAAGCTCACATACCTACTGAAAGCTCAACAAGTGAAGGTTCAGATTCTGATAGTGATGAAGAGATGGCTCAAATAGCCAGGAGATTCAAGGAATTCTATAGGAAGAATAAATTTTTCAGAAAAATGAAGTATAAGGGTAAGTATGACCAATGAGGTGATTGGAAGAAATATTGGAAGAAAGCTATTAAGGATGGTCAGATAGTGTGTTATGAATGCAAAAGAAAAGGACACATTAAAGCTGACTGTCCAAAGTTAAAGTTCAAGAAGAAATATTATTATAAGGAAAAAAAATATAAGAAAGCTGTGAAATAAACATGGAGTGCTTCAGAAGATAGTTTGAGTGATTCTGATTCTACTCTGGATGAAAAATCTCAAAAAGCTAATATGTGTTTCATGAAAAACACATCCGATGTAACATTGGATACTCCTGCTTTAAATTCTTAATATTCTGGAGATGATTCTGATTCTAAAAACATGTCTAGTGAAGAGTTATTTGAATACTATAACATGCTAAAGGACACCTGTAATGAGCTAAAGAATAAATATAAAACCATAAAGAAACAGTATGCTTTGTTTAGTACTGTTAAATCAGATCTTAGTATAGAAAAGGAAAAGAATTCTCAACTGTTAAAGGAGAATACTCAACTTAAATTTTCCAATGAGAAACTTAGATTAGATTTAGATAAGTTCACAGATGGAAATAATAATCTAAATGAAATTCTTGGAAAAAAAAAGTAGCACAAAAATACACTATTGGTCTAGGATATCAACCTGGAAAAAGACAGCTTATTACGAATAAATTTATTCCTAAATCTGGACAGTATGCTGCTAGTTCCACTTTTGGAAATTCCTATGCATCATCTAGATATTTATGTAGTTATAGATCAAAAAAAGTCTATATTTCAAAATATTTTGAGCCTATTGATTATATCAAACTCATTAGACAAATATGGGTACCAAAAGCTTTGCATGATAACCTGTCTAGACCGAATAAAATCTAGGTACCAAAATCATTTTCTGTTTAAAAATTTTTTGTAGGAAACCTGCTCAAAGAGTTCCCGTAAGAATATATGGCACTTGGACAGTGGATGTTCAAGTCATATGACTGGAGATTACTCATGCCTCAAGAGCTTAATCATGGTTGATTGAGGGCATGTCACCTTTGGTGATAATTCAAAAGGAAAAATCATCGGATTAGGCCAGATTGGTAACACTGATTCATTTTTAATTTCTAAAGTTTTATTTTTTTATGGATTAGAATAAAATATGTTAATCATTTCTCAGTTGTGTGATGATGGTTTCAATGTTAAGTTAGAAAATGATGCTTGTAATGTATTTGATTCTAAAAATGTTTTAGTATTTAATTCCTTGAGAAATGAAAATGTTTATACTGTAGATTTAAATTCTTTAGCCAAACAAAAATTTACCTGTTTAAATGATTTTCATAGAGAATCTTGGCTATGGCACAGAAGATTAGGACACTACAATGTTCACTCACATAAGAAACTAACTAAGAAACATTTAGTTAGAGACCTACCTCAACTAAAATTCCCATCATACAAAGTTTGTACTCCCTGTCAAAAGGGAAAGCAACATAAAGTTTCATTCAAATTAAAGAAAGAAGTTTCAACTTCTCATCCTCTTGAGTTGGTTCACATGGACTTTTTTGGACCTTCTAGAGTTTCTAGTTTAAATGGGAATCACTATGTTTATGTTCTAGTATATGACTTTTCTAGATATACTTGGGTATATTTTCTAGCTCACAAAAGTGAAGCTTTATCTTACTTTATTAAGTACTCCATGTTTTTAAAAAACCATAGTGGACTTAAGATTAATACCATGAGAAGTGATCATAGTCGTGAGTTTGAAAATCCTGATTTTGAATCCTATTGCTCACATAATGGCTAAAATCATAATTTCTCTTCCTCTAGGACACCTCAATAGAATGGTGTAGTATAATGAAGGAATAGAACCCTTCAAGAAATTGCAATAACTATTCTCAATGAGTATGACCTAACTATTTACTTCTGGGCTGAATTTATAAATACAACTTGTTATATTATAAATAGAGTCTTGATTAGACCTGTTCTCAAAAAGACCCCTTATGAACTATGGAATAATAGGAAACCTAAAGTGAGTTAATTCATAGTTTTTGGTTGCAAAGTCTTTGTTCTCAATAATAAGGATAATCTTGACATGTTTACTTCTAAAAGTGATGAGAAAATATTTATAGGTTACTCTATAACCAATAAGTCTTATAGAGTCTTTAATAAAAGAACCAAATGTGTGGAAGAATCTGTTTACATCAAATTTGATGAAACCGATCCACATGAACCTAAGACTTCTCTTGAAAATCTTAAAAAAGATCTTTCTATTCTAGACCTAAATGATAAAATCAGTGAACCTGTTTTAAAAACAACCAATTCTGGAAATATTCTAGAATCTTCTTCTGGGGAACCCGAACCTAGAGAAGAACCTGAAATTTCTAGTCCTACCTTTACTAGATCAACTAGGATTCTAAAGAATCATCCTTTAGATACTTTTATTAGTAATATTGTTACAGGGACATAGACTAGAGCTTCTTTAAGAAATCAAGTTGAACATCAAGCCTTTCTTTCATAGTTAGAACCTAAAAATATCAATGATTATATCAATGATGAATTGTGGGTTTTGGCTATGAAAGAAGAACTAAATCAATTTGAAAGAAACAAAGTCTGGGAATTAGTTGATAGACCTAAGGACACTTTGACTATAGGCACTAAATGTGGTTTTAGAAATAAAGTTGATGAGTCTGGAAACATCATTAAAAACAAGGCAAGTCTAATTGCACAAGGGTATAGTCAAGTGGAAGGAATAGACTATGAGGAAACCTTTGCACCTGTAGCTAGATTATAAGCTATTAGGATTATGCTTGCCTCTACTGCTTATCTAAATTTCAAGTTATATCAAATTTATGTTAAAAGTTCTTTTCTAAATGGATTTATAGTTGAAGATGTTTTTGTTAAACAACCACTTGGATTTACTAATCCTCATTTTCAAATACATGTTTTTAAACTTTCTAAAGTTCTATATGGTTTAAAACAGGCCCCATGAGCTCAGTATGATAGACATTTTAGTTTTTTTATTGCAAAAGTTTTTTTTAAAGGAATTGCTAATCCAAATCTCTTTATTAAAATAATTTTTAAAGATGTTTTGATATTGTAAATCTATGTTGATGATATTATTTATAGATCTTCTAAAACTTATTTGTGTATTGATTTTTCAAAGAGTATGAAAAATTAATTTGAAATGAGTTTAATGGGAGAACTCAAATATTTTCATCGATTTCAAGTTTTTCAAAATGAAAATGGTATTATCTTAAGTCAAAGTAAATATACAAAGGATCTTTTAAAAAGTTTTGGTTTGGATAGTATTAAGTAAAGTGATACACCTATGAGTACTAGTTGTAAGGTGGATACTGATGAAACTATAAAATCAGTGAATCAAACCAACTACATAGGTATGATTGGGAGCCTACTTTATCTTACTACTAGTAGACCTGATATTATGTATAGTGTGTGTATGTGTGCAAGATTTCAAGCTAATCCCAAAGAGTCACACTTGCTTGCTGTTAAAATAATTTTCAAATATCATAAACATACTGCTAACTTAGGATTATTTTATCCAAAAGGACCATCATTCGATTTAACAAGTTATTCAGATGCTGATTTTTCTGGTTGCAAGTTAGATAGAAAGATCACTTCTGGAACATGTCATATTCTAGGTAAGTCCTTGGTATAATGGTGTAGTAAAAATAAGAACTTTGTTGCATTGTCTACTGCTAAAGCAGAGTATATTACTGTAGGTAGTTGTTGTGCACAAATTCTATGGATAAAACATACATTATTGGAATACAGATATCAGTTTAGACATGTGTCTATAAACTGTGATAACACTAGTGCAATTATTATCTCAAAGAACCCTGTGTCTCACTCTAGGACCAAACACATTTATGTAAGGAACCACTTTTTAAGATATCATTACCAAAAAGGTGATATTACACTTAAATTTATAGGTACTGAACATCAATTATCTGACATATTCACCAATAATTGAAGTTCGGATAGGTTAAGTTACATTAGACATGAGTTAGGAATTGTAGACTCTGTTTAGCCAAACCTCACCATTAGAAACCTCACTGTTAGAAACCTAACCATTAGAAACCTCACTAGTATGAACCTCACCGCTATACCTCACTGGTATGAACCTCACTACTATACCTCACTGGTATGAACCTCACTTCTATAACATACTATTAGTGGACCTCACTGATAAAAATACCTCACTGTTAGGAATCCTCACCAGTATGTGTTACCATTAGGTTGCGCTGTTTTGAAATTCTAGAACTTTAGCCGCCGGAATTTTTATCATTTATATTTTACTTATTATGTTTTATTTATTTATTTTTTGATTCCTAAATAATAAAACATTAGTCTTGACCTCTTCTCAATCCACCTAAAACCCTTTACCATCAATCCTTAGCTCCCAAAACCTTCGAACGCTAAGCCTCACGATTGGAAGAATGGAAAAAGTGAAGAGACCATCAGTTAGTGAAAAGGATGATGAGCCGAATGCCAAGATACTCAAAGGAGAGTCTAGTGGTGGATGTGAAGTGAAGAAAACTACAAATATGCATCTCATGCAAATGGAAATAGTAGTTGAGAAAGATCTATGCGCAGACTAGTTGATGACCAGTAAATCTTTAGTTTTAGAAGTACTAGAGGAATAGAAATGGGTAGAGTTCTTCTCGAATAAAAATGGTCCGTATTATACAAAGATGGTAAAAGAATTCTATGATTTTGTTCATTTTGAGAAATCAAAAGTTTAGAACTGGATGATATCACTAGTGAATAGTAGGACAATATCTTTTTCCTATGTTGAGTGGGTTGAGTGCCTAAAAGTTTCACATGAAAAAGAATTTGGGTATTTCTCGAAATCAGTACCACCTACCAGTGAAATCTTTGAATTTGAAGCTTCTTTGGAAGAATTAACAGGATATGGAACTCCTAGGAAAGTAGTTGCTACAGAAATGGATGGAGAGAACCGGTTTTTGTTCAAGTTCATTTAATATGTTCTAAGTCCTAGAAGAGGAGACTTTGCAAATTTTAAATATCAAGATATTTATTTTTTTACATTTTTTGAGGCATGGTGTCAAGGTAAATCAATATAGATTGTTAATGATTCAAATTGAAGATATGGACACACCAATTTCAAAAACTAATGCTCCATTATTTTCAAAACTGATCTCTGTGATGATCAAGGTAAGAGGTGTGACTAAGTCTCAGGATGAGATAGTGGTTATGAAAGACAAATTTTGTGTTACCAAAACTATCTATAAATACATGGAGATCAATTGGAATCCATGGAGAAGAGAATGGGTCAGTGATGATGAGAAGCTGTATGATAAATTTAATCTTGTGGATCATCCTTCTAGGCCTAAGGATGTGAGGGATCCAGATCTGGGACCTAATGAAGAGGAACCTCATTATAGTGATGATACTGATGAAGAGGATGCCTCTATAGCTGATGGAAGGGATATGAACTTTCCTCCAAGTCTTGTTGTTGAAATTGTATCATCTGGAAAGGAAACAATGTTGGGAGTAAGCAATGAAGAATCCCCTATTAATGAGGAATACCAGCCTGCTCTAGATAATGAGGAAAAAGTACATGAAATTAGTGAACATGTTTCTGATAGCTCAGACGGGAACAACTTGAGTTTGAGTCCATTTATTGGATGTACTTCTATGCCTATAGAGGCTGTTCTGGATGAAGTAGACAGACCTTCACCTATTCCTGAGGAGCCTCCTACTGTTGGAGAAATGGAGATGGTTGTAGAGAATTCTTCTGAGGAAGAACAAGCTACTAAGGGTGCTATTTTTATATAGGAAAATGAACAAATTGAGGGGGATAATACAACCAGACTTGGCAATGTTTCAGTATCTGTTGGGATTGAAGAATCGGAAGAAGACCTAGTTTTTGTGGTTTGTGGGATGAACTATTCTAATTCTGAAGATGAGACACCCATCAACAGACCACAAGTTAACTATGATGTCTTTTTTGAGTTTTTACCTGAGGATGTGGTAAGGAAAGCTGGTCTAGACTAGTTAAAGTCTGATCTTAAAAACTCATTTTTGGAAGAGATAAGAAGAATGGAAACCTCTTTAATATCATCCATTAAATCTGTAATGAATGAGACTGTGGATAGTATTGTAACAGAAAGAGCACCTGTAGTTGTGCCTAATAGTCTTGTTACTAAGGCTGATTTTGAGTCTTTAAAGGCTGAGTTGAGGGAGACTTGGACTGAATCTATTGTAGATTTAAAGAATTTATTTTTTAAAGAGATGAGAAATATGGAAAAATCATTAGAACTCTCTCTTGGGTGTATGGTGTCAGGCCCTGTGACAGAAATGATGATTGGGATAAGAGTATGTCATTATCATATTGAGAGCTGGACAGGAGTTTTTGTTGCCTTGAAGTAGTCTGTTGCTTCTCTAACTACCTTGAGTAGTTCTCAAGCTCAAATTAATGTTGATATCAATTACATTAAAGGTGTAGTAAGGCAATTTTCTGATGTCTTTGAAGCTTTTAAGAAGTCTTTCAAAGAGCATATGAGCACCCAAGATTTGGTTTTCAAGAAGCTGATAAGTAGTTTGAACCAATCTTTCAAGGAAACTGTAGCATTCACTATCAAACCTCTTGCTTCATCCAGTGCTTCAGTAGATTTTGATCCATTAAGAGTTATGCTGAAAGAGGAGCTTGGTCAGGATAGTACTAGTAGCTCAGCTGATTCTCAAGTAATATCTACCTCAAGGGATATCAGAAAGTTTTTCCAAGAGAATATGAGGGGTGCTACTTCTACTCAGAAAGAAATCAAGGATAAGATTGATCTCCATTTTCAGAAATATTATACCAAGCATCATCTCACCGACCATTTCAAGCTTCTATTAGAGAACATGAAGCTACCCCCAGTCACTCAATCTTTCAAAGAACAAGTAAGCAAGCTTAGGGAGTTCACTCCTTATCTAGACAAGTTTATGGAGAACAAGGATGACTTCATTTATACTATGGAAGGAGGAGAAGGAATCATTATGGACTTTAGAAATCTGTTGCTACCATTTTTTCATGTAGACAGTACTTCTATCATTGCACCTCCAGCTCTGCCTGCCTCTGCTCTGACAGCCTCCATTCCTCAGATGACACCAGCTCAAGCTATCAAAAGCTTGACACCATTGATTACTCCATGGAGTACCCACTACAGGATAGGGACAGTCTCTATTTCTCAACCTCCAGTGGTGTTTTCTGAAATTCCCAAGCCTACGTCTACCTCTGACCCCAAATCCAAATCAAAAGTGGACATTCAAGAGGTGGATTGAATAGTGGCCAGGACATTTGATAGGAATCACTTGTACTCTTTTTGTTTCAATTTTTTATTTCTCTGTATCTTTTTGCCTCAAGGAATATATATGATCTTACCTTCTATTACTTATCCCATCCTTTGTTTCCCACTTTTTTCTAATCACAAAGGGGGAGAAATATAAGGAAAGGGGGAGAAATATAAGAAACGGGGAGAAGTATGAGAAATATGAGAAGGGGATAAATATATGAAAGGGGGAGAAATATGAGAAGTATGAGAAGTATGAGCATAATATAATTCTACCTCTGGTACATTTTTTTTATATCTATGATATAGTTGTCTCATACCTCTGATACATTTATTGTATAATTTTACCTCTGATACTTTTATCTTATAAATCTAGTACATTTTTTTGTGTGTGTTACCTCTAATTCAATTGCATGTAATACTCTATCCTATGATACATTTAAATTCTCATATTTGAAAATTTCATTACTCACACTGAGAAATAAAACCCATTGTATTTTACTCTGATACATTACTAATTATTTTGGATTATAATATCAAAATTTGTGATTATAAAAAATGGAGAGATTGTTGACCTCACCTGTTTTGATAATCCCAATTGTGCTTTAATATGCTTTGATAATCCTAAATAATGGTTATCTTTATATAATTATTCTTTCAATCTATAATGTCATATTATTAAGTTGATAAAATATCAAAGTGATCATTGGAATTTGTTAATCTATTGTTATCTATGTTTATACTTGTTTAGAAATGTTACTGACTCAATATGAATATGATTTGCAAAGAACAGATAAGTATAAAGTGTCGAGTCACTGATACAGACCTACCGGTATATAGCCTACTGATAGAGTAAGTCCACCGGTATGCACAATAGTTACCCATACAAACAGCCACTGATACAAAGGTCTCAGGTACACAGTTATAGATAAGGCTAAAGCACACCGGTACAGCAGTCTACCGATATGGATAAGGTCACCGATATGCATAACAGCTACCGATAAGTAAAGTTCACTGGTACATAGTTACCGATACAAGCTACCGATACAAACAGATAGATACTGACATATATCTACTGCTACAAAGTCTACCGATATAAGAAGAGCTACCGATAGAAGGAGCTACTGATAGAAAGTGTTGTCGATACATAGAGCTACCATTATAAAGGATAACAGCTACCGATATAGAAGATCTATCGATACAAGATCATTGATACTAAGAGCTACCGATACAAGCTCACTAATACTAAGAGCTACTGATGGAAATCAGTCACATTGTTTCTAAACTCTATTTCGATTTGTTTATTTAGAAATAGTCATATTTGATGTTTTTAATGCAACTGCTATTAATTAATTAATGTATGTTGAATGTTAGTAAACTGTAACTCATACCTGCAAAAGTAATCATACCTTTTTTCGGACCACATGAGCTATAAAAGGGAACCTCGAACTACTAAAGACTGAGAGTGGTGATCGGTCAGTCCTTCCATGCACATGCGAGACAATCTTCTGGAGTTACTCAAGGACTTACATGCATAGAAGAAGAAGGAAGAATACATACTAAATCCTTACAACCTAAACATTCAAGGAGAAAAGAGATTCAACGATTTCACTTGCACTTAATCTGATCAAGCTGATCAACCTGGACCTGGAAGTCAAATACAAAAACGACACTTTGTTTCTTAACAAAAACTAGAGGAGGACTCAAAGCCTCATATGCATCAATCCAAGGAGTCAAGAGCTTCACTCAAAACACGTATATCATTCTAAAATCATCTATATTTTTTTAGCTCTATTGTGTTTAATTTATTTACATTTTGAGCAGTGTGTGTTCTCTGTATTTTTAGACACACACTGTCTCATGTGACGAGATGGAGGATTTAGAAATCCTCACTCAATATTTCTCCTATACTCTTATATACCACTGTGGATAGTGGTAGAGGTAAAGTGTGACCTGGATAGCCTATGTGCTATTGTTTTTGTTGTCCCATGTAGAACTGTGGTAGAGGTCTTAGTACTTGAACAGTCTGTGTACTCTTGTTTACCCCAATCCAAGGTGTGGATCAAAGTTTATATAACATATTTGAGAGTATTAAGTCTCAGCTTGAGATTGAACCTCTTTTTTATATTTTTGTGCATATTATTTTTAGTATTAAGTTATTTTCTATTCCGCTGCTAAGTACTTTAAATATAAATCTATTTTAAAGTTACTTGGATAGTTAAACTAGCAAGTGTTTATAACTTTTGTTAGCCAGTAAGTTAGTTTCAAAAGTTAATAAATCCTCATATTGAGTTTACTGAGAAATAATCAATCTCTTGAGAAACTAATTGAAAACGTACAATCTTTATAAATTCACTACGGTTTAATTTTTATTTAATTTGGGGGATTATTAATCATAAAGTTTTTAACAGAAACTTTTAATTAGAACTCAATTCACCCCCCTCTTGAGTGTCCACTCCGACCAAAAAAACATTTGTAGCATCATCCAAATGTTTCTCATTGAGATATAGCTCTTGATCACTTGCCTCATTTACAGATGCAACTGGTAAAGGTTCTTCCAGTACATACAATTTTCTTTTCATAGAGAAGGATGACACATAGGGGCCTTTTCCACTCATAGAAATTTGTATCGGTGAGAAGGTTTTCCTTCTCAAATATTGATTGTAATAATATATTTGATCTCATTTTATTTTTGTTTCTACAAATAAGATAAGTATAATTTTAGTACTTTTTCAGATAAAATTTATACAAATAAATAAATATTATATTTATTAGTCTCTTACTATTTTATTGAAGCCCAATATCCCTCACCATTGGATTTGGAATATCCTATTGCCTTTATTTTCTAGTGTAAATGATCCATATTTCTTTCTCATTACCCCACCTTTGGTTTTTCGGGAAACTTGAATGGTTCTAGGTAGGCATTCCAAATGAAAACTACATTTACTCGCAATTCCTTGATCTTCTGAGGGGACTCCCCAATCCTAAAATCATTAATTTAGATTTACTCATCCTTTTCCTCTCAGTTACAACAAGTCCTTCTTTATAATTCAACCCTTGATGTGAACCAAGATAAGTCAACCCAAAACCTCGTGTTTGAATTCCTCTATAATTTAATGTACCCTAACTTTGGAAGGACAAGAACGTTGAAATATGGTTCAATTTTAACTGAAGTAATGGAAGTCTATACTGACTTAATATTTTTTTGAGAGATTTTATCCTTTTATTAGTAAATTTTAAATTTTTATCTTTATCACATGATTTTTAATATTAAGTGGGATTACTTAATTGATTAATCATGACATAGATAATATTTATGCATAATCTGGTTTATTTTATTTCTATCTTGAGTTATTGTTAATTTCATTAATTTATGTGATTGTGACAAAACATCGATAATGAAATAACCATGAAACTAACAGAAATAAAATTATAATGTGGCAATATTATAAGCATATACTAATGGTTTGTTTATCAAGGTGTTAATAAACTAACCGCTATCCTGGGAGAATAACACCTTGAACCAATAAAGGTTCATGTTGTAGATTTCCACATATCTGCCTCTGTATCTCCTTGGATTGGTTTCTCCTTGGCTATAAACTTGATCTTCCTCCACTATCTTGGGACCTCCATCCATTTCATATTCTTTTATTCACACACAATTGAGGGAAAGGGTTTTACATAAATGAAAAAATGGGAATGTAGTCCCTACATAATAATGATGAGAGAAGGAACGTGGGCCTACAATTTAATTTAATAATAAATTGAATTAAACCACTTGCATAAAAAGGGTTTGATCTAGATCATGATCATCCACTAGCATGCAATGAATTACACATTTAATAAAACTAGCATTCAATTATTAATCGTTCTTATTTAAGATAAATCATGTTTGAATAAATTAATTATTATATTTAATTTATCAATATTTTTATAATAATCCTTATCTAAATATCCTTGATATTATCAAATTTTATAACTTTAAACAAATTAAATAAATTCATTAAAAATTAACTTTTTACATAACTTCTACCTTGGTGGAAACACAGTAAATACCTGTCTGAATCAACCCAACATGTATAATAATCGTATACTTGTTTTAATTTTATTACATATAGAATAAATGGATTATCACATAGTTTCATGACATGTACTATCAATTTAATGATTACATAAATTACATGATTTTTCAGTCACCTGTTTTTATTAAATGCACATAAAGTAACAACTGTAATATGACTCATATATTTTATACAGATCTGAAAATTATGTATATATTAATTATATATATATATCAAAAACCCATCACATGTAATGTATTATCAAATCAATGACCATATTAAATAACATGTCTCAAGGTTTACATAGTATAAAAAATAAAGTTTAAATCAGCATAACTAGTTAAGAACACAACGTGTAGATCTGATCTACACAACATGTACATATCTTACCATCTATCTGAGGTACTCACCTAAGGATATGTGAATTGTACCTTGGAAAATTTTGAGTAGATGACATGTCCAATGGGCCACATGCCATGTTGACTCTGTGTTACATGGCCAACAGGTAGGTAGGTTGTGTATTAAATACATGACCCATATATGACTCAAATAGACTACATGTTGTACACTTGGGATATACAGCGTGTAGTCTAGCTAATCATGTGCCATTAAATTATATACAACACATGGATCATTAAACGGTGTAATTAATACAAAAATACATGCATAATATTGAACTAATTTCTAAATCAATTTTGATGTGTTAAACATGACTACATGGAATGTAACTTCGGTTATACAACGTGTAGTATAGTGTTGTCAGGCCAGAAACCTTAGCACCTCTGGATGAGTTCCTTGATTTTATTTTAATCATTAAATTAAACATCTTGACTAGATCTATGAGAAATAAAGGAGTAAGAAACAGATCTTCCAATTATGATTAAAATAATGATTAATCCTGAATTGAAAAACTAAATTACAAATGCGTAAATCACCAGTAATGTTTTTAAATAATTATAAAAAATTATGTACATATCTCTAATACCACTTGTAGTTTCTGGGCACAGTAGAATCATGTGATTAGAAATGTCAAACATTTCTTTTTTATATAATCAATGATCAATCAGAGATATATGTGACGATGAACACCACAATCAACATAATTAAATCAAAGTAATAGATAAGGGATAGAATTCGAGGATTGAGAGAGAGGAGATCAACAAAAATTGTTCATAATTAATTTAATTACATAATGAATTACCTCTAAAGAATTATTTCTTCATTGATGAATCTGGAGACAGATCAACGGTGCAACATCATTGAGTTTTAGAATCCAAGTGTAGATTTCCTCTAGTGGTGAACCACACATGTTCCAAGAATCTCCAAACATCACCAAAGTAGTCTCCGGGTGCTTTCACGGAATATCCTTATGCTTGCATTGTTTTCCATTGATCGCCTCAAGAATCACTTCCAAATTGTTCTCTTTGATCTAGTGGATGAGTATTTCTCTCCATTCATGGGAGAATTATTGGTTAGAGGAGCTCTCTAGTCTTGAGAGGATTCTCCAAAATTCGTTGTGTAGAATTAAATTGGCTAATGTGAAAAATAAAATAATTGGGTATTTATATTTCTAGGGTTAAAATAAAATAATTTCAAAAGTGACCTTAATTGTTTATTTAAACCAAGAAAAACCCCAATGTCAAATAATAATATTATTATTATTATTTCTCATCATGTGCTTAACTTTCAAATTATAATTAAATATTATGAATCAAATAAAATTCAATATTTATTACATCTCACTGGACCACTAAACTAATTCCTCCATTCAACATTAATATTTATCGAGCCTTGAATAATAGAAACTTATTTATTAAATGAATATCAATGTATTATTCTCCAATAAATAAATAAATATTATATTCACAAATTAGAAAATAAATATTTATGAAATATTCCACTCACATTATATTCTCTCGAATAAATGGTGACGAAATATATGCGATCAAGCATACATTAATAATTATTTTCTAAGACTAAGAATAATATTTATTCAATTTGTTCAATAATAAATAATAATATATTATTTAACTAAGATTCTGGATACACTTAGTGTGTGACACTGTAGGTCTCTTTCTTAGTGGAATTAGGCGAAGTAGCCTAAATTCCAAAGTTAGAATCTAGAAACATGAAAAGGATCCCATAGAGAAATAATTTAATGCCATAATGACATGTTACCTCATACAAATGCTTACTGTATAATATATTCCATTTATCACAGTATCTCTAATCGAGTAGGTTGCATGTTAGTGCCATCAACCAATATGCTCGATATCTCTTTATTTGACCTTTCGGAAATAAAACTTTCTTATAACACCATGAACATGGATTTATTTAGGCTATATAATTTCCATCAAAAGAAATAAGATATTAACTTTTGTTAATAAACAGAAGATATAAATCCTTTCTTGAATTATTCATTAATTCAATTTTACTCGTGACCCACCGAATATATCTTACCTCAGCGTGAACATATATCAACACGATTTTTGTCAATACATAAAAGTACAAAACACATAATATAAATTAATAATAATATTAAAATATATGGACCAATACACACATACATTGATATGAATATCCAGTAACACATAAAAATGTGGATTTCCTACTAGCGGGTCCCTTTCTCATAATATCCTACAATAAATTACCATGGCGTACACCATGAGAAGGTTCCTCAAAGTCTTATGAGTCTCTACCCCTGATATCATGTATCATTTTTTCCTTCAAATGATATCATCCTGCTATAGAACATATATCCAAGAATAGTGTCATATCACTTCCAATTTCTCATCATAGTGAGATACCACTATGTCCTTTTAGTGTGACAACTACTCTTAAGATATTATCACATAATATCTCACACATAAGAACAAGCATTATGTAATAAGTAGTTTATTACTATTCAAAATAATGAATACATGTTTATCATAATGTACATATATGTTTTTTCTAGTGCATCAACTCCAACAACAATAAAAAGTACATGAAGAGCCCCCCCCCCTCAATATTTTTGGACAATCATTCCCCTAAAATTTCAACCATATGATATGTAATCATTTTTTTCCTAACTATTTCTATAAAATGTGAATCGATTATATAATAATACATTTCCTCTATTAAAATTATACATGGTGAAAATTAATATAATTCATATCTATCATAACTCACCCATCACCTTATTGTGAGGGGGATAGTGTTGAATATCCATGGATATATTATATGAAAATAAATAAATTCTTAATGGACATGTGAGATTGGGTATTCATGTAACTCATGATTCAAGCACAGAGCTACATGTTCCCCTTGAGGATCTAGATATTCACACGGTTGAACTTACCATTTGAATTTTCGTCAATTTGATCTTCTAAAAGTACATGTTGACCAGGATAAATTCCATTCTTGTTTTTTAATACAAAATATTTAGTAATTAATAAAAAAGGTATAAACCAAGGAATTCTATTACATACAAAGAAAAGGAAGGTGAATGAAAGTTCAAATGGAAACAATCTAAAGGATTAACCAATCAATTGAAAATAACTTCAGGGTGTATCTTTACCCTACAAGTTCAAAATCCACATTTACTAATATTAAAAGTTAATACAAATACAATAATAAAATATGGTGATACAAACATCATTGAGTTTGAATAAAAAATGTACGAAGAGTATAAGGCCAAAGCCTTAAACACTACTTAATATTGAGATAAGTCAATAATTTTACTTTAATTCACATCAAGGATATTTTTAGGTTTAGATATTTAGAGAATTAGGTTATAACATATACATAACATCTTGAATATTACATGTAGACACTTCTACTCACTATCTAATTTTTTTCATAAAACAAAAACTCTTTAAAAAGAAACATGGAATCGTTTCATGTTTTAACAACATAACTTTTCCTTGATTTCATTCTTGACTATATTCTCTTTTATGTCCAGTGAAAAATGTTTCAAAACTTAAGATAAGCATAAAAATCTCAATAAGGGATACACAAAGAAAGAAAACTATTATTCTTGGGATAAGATGAAAACCATTAATTCTTTATCATAAAGTAACAATTTTCACCTTTAAGAAATAGTAAATATACTTCACTAAATATAAGCTCATTGCTTACCCATTTTTAACCAAAATATTACCATAAATCCTATATAAATAAAAAAATATAATATAAAGGTAACTTGGGAAATAAACATAATTAAATGGAATAACCATATTCTTGACTTCCACGTGTATAACTAAATGGAATAGTCATATGGTTGACTTCCATACCCAATGTATTGGAGATTATAACATAGACACCCATCCATGGTTTATCACAGAACAACCCATCATTTGGTTTATCACGTAACCATTTATCATTGGTTTATCATGTAACCACCCATAAAATTTCCAAGTACCATTATATAATCATAGCACGTAAAATATTGCAAATATCAACATTTCACTAATAAAATTTCATTTGAAATCACAAGAAATCACATCAAGATATTGAAGTACTCAATCCATTTTAAAAACAATTTTCAATAAGAAAACAACCAAAAAGGGAATAAATTGTTTCTTTTCTCTTTGAAAATATTAAATATTATGGAGGAATCCAAATATCAAATAACGATTACAGCGGCGGAGAGGTCCTTGTCACTGTATACATTAAAAACATTCCTTTTTTCATTTTGTAAAACAATTTGTAGAAAAAAGATTCTATTTTACTAAAATTAAAATTACAAGTGGTTTATTATACACTGTATAAAATAAGTTTGTGTATAAACCAAAATATGCCTCAATGAAATGAGATTGAGACGAAGCCCCTAACCTTGAGTCTGATTCATCATGTTTGTTCTTTGTTCTTCCTGAATAATAAAATTATGTTAATTTATACATTATTCAGAAAATGTTTCATGTTTATTATTCCTTTTATATCAATTATTACCATGTTATAAAAATTACATGATTATTTAAGTTAATATCAGTCATTTTGTCGATATTCAGTACTTGAGTCGAAAATAAACTTATTTTGATATAAATTGTACATGTAGTAAAAAGTAAATCATATAAAGAATGATATTAATGATTTAAATATCATATATATCCAATATATATGTATTTATAATTTTTTATAATATTTTGAGATAATAAATGAAATTCATTGTTCTTGGAGACGATAGGTCGTACGTACGCATAAACGCTACTTTCATTCCTTTGTCATACTAAAAGAAAAATAATCAAATGATATAAATGTATATTATAATACTAGTATTATATTTATGTCATTTATGTCTCTTTTTTTAATAAAATCATCTTTTATACATTCCATTTATATCCTGAATGATTCATATCACATTGAGGGGGCGGTACTCCACACTTCCTCAAATGAAATTATCGTATTTACACATCATGGAAAGCATAAAGGTATGTTGTAAATAAAAATTACAGAATCATAGAGACAATATAAATTTAATATATATCATATATAAATATATTTCCATCATAATAGACACCATTAGAGGTGGTAGTAGAAAATCGAATAATCATTGTTTCGTGAGGCAGTAGTTCACCATACACAAAAACAGTATGTTCGTATCCATTAGATGGAGGGGGTTGTAAGTGCAGTTAGAATATTTCTCATCAACCATCCTAGTATATTTAGGATACTGGTGGTTTTATTTAATAAAATAGTAAAAATAGCATAGGGAGTGGAGAATGAAAATAAAGGAAAGAAACTTGAGAGAAGATGTTACCTCTAAATCGAGAAACTTCGTTTGATTTGAGCCCAAAGGAATTCTTGGATTGTCTTCTTCCCAAGGTAAGGCTTATAAGAGGAAGATAGGAATGTTGTGAAATTATTTTAGTAGAATTTGGATGAGCCAAAGGGATTGATATGTGTGAGTAAGTGGGTAGAGTTGGTGGCATTTTATAAGAGGGAGGAGGGGCACTTTAGGATATCTTGAAATATTAATTTATTATAAATTGAATTTTAATTAAACATTGTCCAAAACTCATTTAATTCAAATATAACATGACTTTGTTTCTAATAAACATCATCCAATAATTTTTAGACAAGTTTTGAATATTTTTTTATCCTTGTCTTTTGGGTTTAACCATTATTTTACCCTTTTTAATCTTATAGTGATATCATGTTATTTACTCATTGTGGGTTAATAAAATTACCATATCAAGTAAAACAAGCAAAAAAATAATTTATAGAATATTTGGACTTATATTAACCATTTAATATAATTTTATATTTTTTTTAATTTAATGTCATTTAATAAACTATTTTATATTTTGAGTTACGAATTATGTCAATTTTGGACAATAATCATATTTGAATTTTAAAAAAAATCATAAAAACTTGATTCCTTTGAAAAAAACATGTAATCAAACATAACATGTCATATTCACCTAAAAAAATAGGTTATGACATTAATTATGTCAAATGGTATTTATTTTAATATTTATAATATCATTTATTTGATTCTTATATTAATGAAGCAATCATTGCATCGTCATTATGTCATAATTCAATTTATTTATCTAATGTATAAAAAATATAAATAAAATATCAATGATTTATGATATATTTTGAAATTTATAATGAATATTTACAGTCAAATAGATCACTTATTTATGCTTATATAAAAAAATTAGTAAGAGATACATGTTTATGTCATATTTCTTTTTACTTTAAATTAAATCTGATAACATGTCATTATCACGCCAAAGTGGCTACATGGGGTCCTAAAATCGACCCAAGTATGCTAATGGTCAGAAATATCTCATCCAATGGGATAAGGACATGTGTTAGGATAGTTTAATATTGTTTTAATATTATTGTTTTACACTAATTTACCTGATTTACCCTTTAACCATGGTAAATAAAATAATTACTGAAGTTTCTATTCATAAAGTATAACAATAAAAGGTACCTATTTACACAATTTGTATCTTTTGATTCCAAATATGGAATATATTTTTCCAAATTCAAACCACAAAATGGGAAAAAATTAAATTAAAATTAATTCCCATTTTCAAAACCAGAAAGCATGATTTAAGATGTAATAACTATCAAAAGATTAGCATGTGTTTATGTCTAATTTCAATGAAAAATTACTTCCAATGACTAAGAGTCAATTAAATGATAAAAACATAATCTAATTATAATTTAAAAAAATTAAATTAACAATATAACTATATAAATAAATTATATGAAAAGGAATCTTTGAATTAAAATGCAATATTTTTCACTATTCATTAAAATATGAATTTCATCAAAAAAATACCAAAATTTCAACCAAAGTAATTTTTGATGTTCCACTTCTAATGAATAAATTTTTTTAAAAAAAATAATATATAAAAGTGAAAAAACTATATTTAAAAAGGATTTTCCATCAAAAGGTGACAAAAGGGCCTTTTAAAAATATTAGACTATTTTATGATTAAAATTTGATTCAATCTCATTTTAAGCCTCTAAAATTTATTGGATAAATGTAAAAAAAATTACAAACGTGCATAATAATATTTTAGTTAGTTATTTTTATTCCTACCAATACAATGGCTAGGCATTAACTATCATTTAAAATATTTTTATTATTATTGTATTATTTTTTATTATAACTCAATGTTGTGTGCAATGCAAGATTTCAAAGAAACTCGTTGTTTCATGTCAAGTAAGTTATCAAAAAAAAGTATCCTCTTTGACATAAAATTAATATTTTCTTCATAAATATTAATAGATATGAAAATGTATTATTCTATAAATATCTGGGATTCTACATAATTTCCTCTTTTTAGAAATTGTGTCCCTCTAATTTTATTTAATAATCAAATAAGTGAGGGTATTTCTCTAGCATAGAATTTTCAGATTCCCACATTTTTTCTTGATCCATATATCTTTTTTCACAAAACCTTTACCTGATGAATCAACTTATTCCACCATACTTGCTCTCTATAGTCAAGAATCTGTACTGGTTGTTCCTCGTAAGAAATATTCTCTTTCAACCGAACTACCTCTGGGCTCAAAACATGAGATGGATCAGGCATATACTTTATCATCATTGAAATATGAAAACATTTTCTAACTGGGATAAAGTTGGAGGTAAAGCCACCCTATAGGCAAATGATCCAACTTTATCCAGGATTCCATAGGGTCCAATGAACCTCGGACCCAACTTTCCCTTTTTACCAAAACGCATCACACTTTTCCATTGAGAAACCTTGAGAAACACGTGATTATCTACCTCAAAAGAAAGACCCTTCCTTTAGTTATCTGTGGAACTTTTATGCCTACTCTGAGTTGTCCTCATGTACTTCTAAATCAACTGAACTTTTTCTTCCATCTCTTCTAACAATTCTGGTCGCATCAATTTCTTTCTCCTACTTCATCCCAAAAAGATGAAGTTCAACACTATTTCCCATATAATTCTTCAAATGGTGTCATCTGTATGCTAGAATGAAAATCATTTTTATAAAAAAAACTCTACCAAAGAAATATGTTGATCCCAACTTCCCTGGTAATCTATTGAACAAGAAAATAACATATCCTCTAAGGTCTGAATTATTTGTTCTAACTACCCATCTGATTGTGGATGAAAAGCTATACTAAAATTTAATTCAATTCCCAATGACTTTTGAAAGCCTTTCAAAAAGTTATAATTGAACACAGATTCCAGATCAGATATAGTGGAAAGGGGAACTCCATATAACCAAACTATCTTTTTAATATAAAATCAAGAATGTTGATCCAGGGATAGAGTATCTCAAATAGGAAGAAAATGAGAATATCTAGTCAATCGATCAACAATAACCCAGATAACATTGTTACCTCAAGATGTTTTTGGTGATCCCACTATGAAATCCATGGACACATTTTTCTATTTCCATTCTCATACTGGAAAAGGATGAAGCATCCCTTTTGGTAACTACCACTCTACTTTAAATTTCTGACAAATAAAACACATCATAGTAAAGTCAGCAATATATCTTTTTATTCCATCCCACCAGAAATACTCTTAAAGATCTCTAGTACTTCTAGGATGAACGGAAAATGGAAAACTATGAGCTTCACATAAAAACTCTTTCTTCAACTGTGAACCACAAGGCACACATAATATTATTCCACACCTCAAAACACAATCTTTATTGATGTTAAATTCAGTAAACTTGCCCTTATGAACCACTTCTACCTTTTTTCAACTCACTGTCTTCTTTCTATGATTTCTTAATTCTGTCTTGTAGAGATGATTTAACTTCCACCTAAAAAAACAGAAGAATTCCCTACACTAATAAATCGCAATCCAAAATTCATCAAATGTGAAACAAAAGGATATCATTCTAAACATAACATGGTTAATTTAGCATTACTCTTTTTACTCAAAGCATCAACCACTTTATTTTCCTTTACTAGATGATAATGGATTGTGCAATCATAATCCTTGATTAATTATAGCCATCGTCTTTATCTCATATTTAATTATTTCTGAGTGAATATATACTTCAAACTTTTTTGATGAGTATATATTTCACACTTTACACCACACAAATGATGCCTCCAAATTTTTAATGAAAAAACAACAGCAGCTAATTCCAAATCATGTGTAGGGTAATTTATCTCATGAGGTTTAAATTGACATGAATCATAATCAATTACCTAATAATTCCGCATTAGGACACAACCAAGTCCTTTCAATAAAGTATCACTATAGATAAAAAAATCACCATTCCTGGAAGTCAAGTCCAAAATTAGATCATTTACCAATATTCTTTTTAGTTTCTAAAAAAAATCAACACATTATTTTTTCCAGATAAACTTAACTCCCTTAAGTGTTAGCTTAGTTAGTGGTCTTGATAACTGAGATAATTTCTCAACAAAACTTCGACAATAACCTCCTAATCCACGGAAACTACGAATATCTATAATATTTGTTGGTATTGGCCACTCTTCAACAACTTTTGTTTTAAAAGGATCAAAATTTATGCCATCTTTAAAAATAAAAAAACCAAGGTAAGAAATTTTGTACAACCAAAATTCATTGTTACTAAACTTTACATATAGTTTCTTTTTCTTTTATGGTTTTCAAAACAATCCTTAAGTGAATTTCATGTTCCTCTCAGATTTTAGAATATAGAAAGATATCATCTGCAAAAATAGCCACAAACTGATCCAGAAACCGATGAAAGACTCCATTCATGAGATTAATTAATATAGTAGGTGCTTTAGATAAAGTTGTAATGTTTTTTAATTTCCTTAATTTTTTGAAAAAAAACTAATTTAAAAGATTGTGGTTATTAAATTTTCAAATTTGTGGTAGATACTATTTTTTATTGATCAACTAGCATCTCAAGAGAGTTATTTCTAATGATAATTGAAATTTTATTTAAAATTTTTATTACTAATTTGTTTATTTATATTTTTCCAATACTATAAGGGCTCTTGACAGTCCACATATTCTAAAGTGTAAATATATTTTTTTATAAGTGAATGGGAAGAATACATGGTGTTATAATATATGTGTAAATCTTGAAGAGGTGACTTCCTAATACATATTTAGTAAATATTCTCATAATTTTATCTATTTTCTTAGTTAATTTCATTATAATTCTTCTCTAATAAATATTTAGTTAATTTCTATAGATATCATGAAGAAATGAATTTATAAAAAACTAATTTTTTTATATCCATTTTTTTCTCTATAAATAGCATAAAATGCTCAAATAAAAATCAATTCTTGATAAATTATTCAACAATGGTGATGCACTAAAGTACTATTTGTTCTAATAATAGTTCTATTTGTTTCTTATTTGACCTTTTTATAATTATTATTGTGTGTTTTAAATTTAAAATTTCTCAAATTGTGTTTTTTCAATGTGAATTTATGTTTTAGTTAAGAATGTGTCTCACCCACCAAAATCTAAGAAAAAACACTCATATTATTTTAATATTATATTAAAATGATCCATATTTCATTTGGGATGTGTAAGAATCAACCACACATCAATCCGACACATAGTGTTCTTGGTATGACTCAAAGTGTGTGTTTTTCTTTAAAATTGACATTTTATTTCAAAACACATGACAAACACTAAAAACCAGAAATGGACATTCATATTGTATTTATAATTCCAAAAAATTATTCATAATTCATTTATGACATGTAAGAATCAACCACACCTCAATCCGATATATGGTGTGACTGATATGAATCGAAAGGTGTGGTATTTAAAAATGACATTTTAGTTAAAAATAAATGTGGCATACTCAAAACTGAGAAAAAAACATTCATATTTTTTGATACTTTTAAAAAATTATCCATAAGGAATTTTTATGTGTATGAAGCATATATAACTCAATCTGATACATAGTGTCCCTAGCATCACTCAAAATGTGTGTCTTTAGTTTAAAAAATACATTTTATTTAAAAGTGTGTGTCACACACTGAAAACAAAGATTTTTTCTATATTACCTAGATACATTAGTAAAATTATCCATAAATCATTTTTGATGTGTAATAATTTTCCGCACATCAATATGACACATGATGTGAGTAGTGTGGCTCAAAGTGCATGTTTTCAGTTTAAAAATTAAATTTTAGTTAATAACATGTTTCACTAACTAAAAACTTATAAAAATTACTGGTATTATCATGATAATTTAATAATATTATTCTTAAGTCATTTTTGACATTTAGAAATCAACTACACGTCAATTCGGCACACGGTGTGACCAATATGGCTCAAAGTGTGAGTTTTTATTTAAAAATTAAATTTTACTTAAAAATATTTTTGGAATAATAAAAATAAATAAAACACATTAATATTTTCTTGATGAATTATGAAAACAATCCATAATTTATTTATGACATGTAAGAGTCAGTCATACCTCAAGACGATTCACGGTGTACTAATATAACTCGAAATGTATTTTTTCGGTTTAAAAATGTCATTTTAGTTTTCAAATGTTCCACTCACTAAAAACTAATAAAAAAAGATCATATATTATTAATACTTTAGTAAAATGATCCATAAGTCATTTTTGATAAGTAGGAATTAGTCGGACATGAGTCTGACACATGTTATGATTGGTATGACTCAAAGTGTGTATTTTTAGTTTATAATTGATATTTTATTTAAAAATATGTTTCACTCACTAAAAACCTCTAAAACACACTTATATTGTCCTGTTAATTTAGTTAATGGTTCTTAATTCATTTGTGATGTGTATTGATCATCTACACATCAATCTAACACATAGTGTGATCAGTGTGACTTGAATTATGTGTTTTTATTAAAAATTGACATTTTAGTTCAAAAGATGTATGAAATACTCAAAAGTAATAAACCATATTAATTTCATTTTGATCCATTAGTATAATGATCCATAAATAATTTTTGAATTTTAGGAATCAGTCATACCTCAATCTGATATATGTTGTAACAGGTATAACTCCAAATGTGTCTTTTCAATTTAAAAATTATATTTTCGTTAAAAAATGTGTCACTCACTAAAAAAAGAAAACACACTATTATTTTATTGATACCTTAGTAAAATAATCAATAATACATTTTTTATGTGTATGAATTATCCACTCATCAATCCTACACATGTTGTTACTGGTATGACTCCAAGTACATATTTTCTGTTTAAAAGGGATATTTTAACTAAAAATGCGTGTTACTCCTCAAAAACCAAAAAAACACACATATTGTTTTTATGATTTATTTAAATGATATTTAAGTAAATTATTATGTGTAGGAATCAACTGAACATCAATCTTACACATGGTGTGACCGAATGACTTAAGGTGTATGTTTTTATTTAAAATTTTCATTTTAGTTCAAAAGATATGTGATAAAGTCAAAAATAAGAAAACACATTTAGATGGTTTTGATACTTTATAAAAATGATCAATAATTCATTTTTGATGTGTAAGAATCATCCCTACCTCAATCTGATACAATGTGTGATTGATATGACTCCAAATGTGTGTTTTTACTTTAAAAAATACATTTTAGTTGAAAATGTGTATCTATCACTAAAAACGAAGAAAACATGCTCATATTTTTATAATAATTTAGTAAAATGATCTAGAATTCATTCATAACTTGTAATAATCAAATACATATCAATCCAGCATATGGTGTGATCTTTATGGATCAAAGTGTGTGCTATGGTTTAAAAATGTGTGGAACACACTAAAAACCTATTAAAAACATTCATATTGTCCTGGTAATTTAAGAAAATTATATTTATGTCATTTTTTATGTGTATGAATCAACTGCATGTTAGTATAACACACAGTGTGACTAGTGTGACTCAAAGTGTATGTTTTTGTTTAAAATTAACTTTTTTTGGTTCAAAAGATATGTAACATACTCAAAACTAAGAAAACACATTAATATTGTTTTGATACTTTAGGAAAATAATCTTTAAGTCATTTAAGACACCTAGGAATCATTTATACCACAAACTAATATATTATGTGACCAGTATGACCCAAAGTGTGTGTTTTCAGTTTAAAAATGACATTATAGTTAAAAACAACTGTCACTAACTGAAAACTAATAAAAACACTTGAATTATATCGATACTCTATGAAAATGATCAATAAATCATTTTTGATATGTAGAAGTTAGTCACACGTCATTTTGACAAATGATGTGAAGGGTATGGATCAAAGTGCGTGTTTTTAGTTCAAAAATGACATTTTAGTTGAAAATATGTGTTACTCATTGAAAACCTATAAAATAGGCTTATATTGTCTTGATACTATAGGGAATCAACCCTTAAATAATTTTTGATTTGTATGAATCAACCTCACATGACATATTGTGTGATTAGTATGACTTGATGTGTGTGTTTTTATTTAAAATTGACATTTTAGTTAAAAATACATGTGGCATACTCAAAATAGAGAAAACACATTTAGATTATCTTGATACATTAGTAAAATGATCCATAAGTCATTTTTTACATGTTAGAATCAATCGAATCTCAATATGATATACGGTGTGACCGGTATAACTCAAAATGTGTGTTTTCATTTTAAAAATGAAATTTTAGTTCAAAACACACATCACATACTTTTATCAAATAAAATGAACTCAGATTGTCTTGATAATTTAGTACAATGATCCATAAATAATTTTTGATATGTATGAATTAACCACACATTAATATGACACAAAGTGTGTTTGGTATAAATCGAAGTGTATGTTTTTAGTTTAAAAGTAATATTTTATTAATTCATTGTATCATATTTATGTTTAATTTATTTCTTTATATTCTTACTAATATAATAATTGTTTTTTATACAAGTTCACTCATTTTCTCAAATTGGTTTGGTATTTTTGAAAATTGGTAGCTTGATTAGAGTCTTTTGATATGGGGTTAATGTCCAAATCCAACAAATCATTAATGTTTTTGAACTTGTTGATGTTTTTGATAAATTTTTCTTACTGATGTAATTTTACAAACCAATGTTTTCATTTCTTTTAATATATTATTTTTTTGTATTTGTGATGTAAATTTAATTGAAACACAATTTTTTATTTTATACTATAGTGTAATATAATTTCATTTGCACACTACTATTAACTAGATTTTATCAGCACAAAAAACATTCTAATAAAGTGTCCCCATTATCAGCATAGGAAAAAATGCTAATAAAGGTCCCCCTTTATCAGAGCTATACTCACACCAATAAAGGGTCCCCTTTATCAATTCAATTTTTGGTGCTGATAAAAGAAATCATCTTTTACAAGTGATTACAACATCATCATTTTTAGCACTAGTGAGGGATATTTCTAGCACTATTAAATCCTATATTAGTAGTATGGTTTGACATCATGTCTGTGATGTGGTCACATTCAATTCAATTCTTTAAATTCTGATTGTGTTTGACGAGACTCCATGGTTCTATAAAGTGTCACAAACATGAACGGAATTGGATATATGATCATGTGGATCGTCATTATGAATTTCACTAAATTTTATCATATTCCAAATCATTTGAATGAGTTGAGGTTTGATTTTAAAAGTATACACCTGGAAAAGATGGAAAATGATGCAGGGAACAACACCACTAATAGATGGTAAGCCATAATCCATTATGGTGTTCTCTGATATCAAATATCACTCTCTATACAATTCAAGTGGCACATATTGTATTTTTTAAGGTCATTTGGTGCAAGTTTGTTTTTATCATACATGTTTGAATGACAATATGTGGAAAGGTACCTCTGTATTTCAGGGTTTAAGTCAATAGGATATTGATGTTTAGGGATCCTTGAATACTTAGAGGGGCCCAGAACATACACTAGTAGAACAACATGGATTCCAGTTCTAGTTAGTGTGTGATGTTTTTGAAAATAAATGGGAAGTAGGAAAGAGAGTGTGAGTTAATCTTAGGTTCACAATAAATGTCACTATGTTGAAGAAACTACTAATCCCTAGAAACAGTGGAAACTTTTTACCATACATCATAGCTTCATTGATTCCACAAGGCTATGATCAGTATAAAACATTATAGAACCCAAATAGAACTACTACATAGAAACATATGATAGTGTAATTTTGTGATTGAACCCATATGGAAGAGCTGTAAAATTTATTAACCTAACAAATAAAACCTAATAGGTGGATTCCTCACTTGATTCTAAGAATTTGTGCATTTAAACTAAGATGCTTAATTAAAGTTTAGTTGGTGGAGAGAGGGTCTAGTATCAATTTGTAGGATCCATCACATATGATAACCCTAAATCTAACAAGGTTAGGTCTATTTTCTTAGATCGTATAGTTACTCAAAATTCACCAATTTATCTTTGGTCCAAAAAAATTTATCTACCTAGATAGAAAACCACACTTTGTTGTAGATGTGGTTTCTAATATAGATGCATTAGTTATATATAAAAAAGTAGGAAAAAAATAAAAATATTTTTTCAAGTTTATTCCCTTGAAATATACAAGCATTTATCATGCAATGAAAGGAGATGTGATTCTTAAAAAACATAACTAATTATCCAATAAATTACCCATTTTTTGATTCAGATATTCATTAAATCTTTTTTACCACTACTCTCAATCCCTAACTCTAGGAAGATTATTCATGCAAGGAAAAGGTAGAATTTGGTATATAGGTAACTAACATGAGTGAAACATATATCATAATAAGGCAGCGATCAAGGTATGCAATTGAAAATAATATCAAATTGTAATAGAAAAAAATGCCAATACCACAAGAGGGATGAAGATAATAGAAGTGTCAAAAAGAAATGGAATAAAATACCAATTTTAAAAAATCATTATCGAAACACGAGACCTAAATAGGAATAAAAAATAATAGTTTCATGAAATAATCATATATAATGAAAGAATGAAGAATCCCCAAAACATCTATCCACATAAAATATTTATAGGCAACATCGTCGTACAACGTAAAAATTTTTTACCATGTAACTCTTCATAATTTGCACTCCTCCCAAATGTTTTACACCATAAGTTCTATTTTTAAACTTTAAAAGAAAATTTCTATGTTCTCTGATGATTTTATGTCTTCTATGATTCATGTATTGAGTAAAAATTGAATGATCTTTGATCCCTACTTATTTTACAATGTAAGTAAAAACCTTACTCTATAATTCATCTTCTTTTAGGAACTTTTTATGGTATAAACTAGTTTTAATAACTTGGTCATCAAATGGTCGGTCTAAGTATACTTATGTTATAAATGAATTTTTATGGAAAAAATTAATAAAACTGAAATCATTAATAGAATATTCCCTTTTTCAACTTCATCTCCAATTCTCTATAAAAACAAACTATAAATATAAGTAAAACCATATAAAACATGTATGAATCATATGGAATTTAATATAAATTATATAAATTAATTAATATTATCTTTTAGTCTATATACACGTCATCATCTAAATTTGGTGGGGTTAGTGAAAAGGGATAACCCCTCTAAAAATGGGGACTATAGAGAGATACTGATTTCTTCCCCAGCCAAAGTATGATCCTTGTGAGGGACTTATACTCTTCTAAGACTATAGAAATGATAGCTGATGAGCCAATTCCATATGGTTTCTGATGTTCAGTTCCATATCTAATGTAAAAAACAATGATTAAGAGTTAAATACCAATGAGTTTGACCATATTTTTGGAACATACAGTGTTGTTTTGGGTTGGTGGCCAAGGGGTGGACCACCAGGTACATGAAAAGATTTGGATTTTCTAAAAATAACTAGTATTGTATGGTGTAGTAATACAAAGTGATCGACGAACATTCCATTTTTCTAGGGAAGATGAAATTAATCTCAAAGTTCAAGATCATTGGATCCAACTAGTGGATTGGAAGGATGAATCTATCTTTTAAATTCACATAAGGATATTATGAAGTGGTTTTCAAATAATTAGGGGAAGTAATTTGTTTAACCCCATTGATCTGAAGATGTTACCCTCACTCTTTTAATATTCATAATCCATGTAGTGGGATTCATGGGATTTGAAGGGAGCATTTTCACCAAGTATCACCCATACTCAACCATTAAGGAAGTACTTGAGGTGCCGATGATATGGAGAAGGGTTCATTGTATGTAGGTGGATACAAATCCTTCCCAATAGAGAATTGTAGGAAATTTCCAATGAAAAAACATGACCGCATTAGTAACTACCAAGTCACAAAACTGAGTCTCTATCTTGGTATTTTCATATGGGTTCTTCTCACTCTTTTCATACCATGGAATTTTCAAATTGGAGGGGTTAGATCCGCTTTTGTGATCCCCAACTTACTAAACATGTGGATTGGAATGAGTTTGATCTTATAACTAGTGTATGCTAGAAAAAAATGGATTTCCATGCAATTAAACTGGCCTATGACATATAGTGGGTGTATGTTACCTTGTATAACAACACCCTTATCTTCCTTATAAATGGATATGATGGCTTGGCACTATTCTTTTTTGGATTATTTTTCTAGATAGTCCTCGTCAATAGCTACCTTAGCCAAAAATTGGATAGGGATATTTATGGCCTCTAAGATATACTTACACATATCCCTTAATATAAAGGGTTCATTGAGAATTGAGAGTCTCACTAGAATACTAGCAAGGTGCTTCAGCACATCATATATCTGGGAAAGAGGTATGTTTCCTCCTTCCAAGGGCCACTCTATAACAGGGATCATAGTGGTTTATTTTGAATGAGGCATTGAGTCCAAGATTTTACTAATTGTATTGTGTTTATATAAAAATGATAAGGATGGGCACTGTATGGTTGAGGCTAGGCCTTGGGAAATTGTGACTGCACTCTGGACTATTGAGGTTCAGCAGCATGATCAACCAATATGGTTAGTTGTAGGGGTGCACCTGATGATGTAGTCATTGAGGTATATTCCTATTATTCTATATGTGAGGGATGTTTTATAGTCTTATTGTAATGCACTATCCTTTCTAGGATGTCATCTTGAGCACTCTATTTGATAGCTTGAAACCTACCCCTCACTCGACGATGTCAGTTAGAGGCACATAAAGGGGTTTCAAGATTCTCTTAATCATTGGATACTATGAAATTATCTTCAAGTCTGACTTCATTGATTAATTAATATCCCTATTCTTAATTAGTGGAATACTCATAGACTGGAAAAATTCTTAGATATTATCCAAATTAGGGTGCATAAAGTCACCAAGTTTGCAAACTGACTTTATCACATGTGGGGTGATTTGGTTGTCTCGATGTTGTCAGTGCATATTCCTCTAATTCTTAGAAGATTTTGTCATCAATGAGGTTTCAATAGTGGGAATGGAAATTTCATGATTTTTAGGTTCACTCAAATGGGAATAAATAATTTCATAGGCATGAGTGATTGTCTTACGGGCCAACCATCCATTTCAGTTTTTCATACCTCACCCAAGAACCTTATTCTATTTATCAGTGTCCTCTTCATCATTGTTAGGATCAATAGAGACATGGTATAAAAAAATTACTTCAATTAAGTTGACCAAACCAAGGTCTATATGGTCTTGAAGAAAATATTTAAATAAAAAACATTTTCTTATTATGGTTCTGAGGACCTTATTATATAATCATTAGTGGTCATAATTAGACAGGTTGGCCTCTCAATCCTATATAATTCAAGAATATTAGAAATGATCTTTTATAATGAATAGATGGTGTACCTTGGAAACTAATATTTCTTAAAGGATAATACTATGTTCTTATGCTTAAGAAAAGTAACCCTGGGTGCCTGGTCTTGATAGGACGCCTGAGTAGCATTCTCCTTGTGAGGTTGCGCGTGATGAGGCGTATTTGAGGAAGTTTCTAAAGGAAGAATGGATCTGAGTATTCATTCTATATATTTATAGCCACCGATACCTTAACAAGTTTTTGTATTGGTGTTAGAAGAGATAATGGGAATAAACTCAACTTGTTCCACTACAAGGCTTCTTCTATATGTTGATTCATTTCAATGAATTCCCAGAATCCAGCTAGATACATTAGGGAGACGAGGGTGGGAACCATCACATCTCAGACATTCTCCATAAACATCATCAATAGATACTCTTTGGAACGATAAATATTGAGGGATTATTTTTTTCCTTTATTTTGACCAATAAAGTTGAAAACTCACTTGTATGTTCGCTGTTTACATTTAAATAGGTTAATGATGTTGGTTTTGAGTATGGTAGAACTAAACTTGTACAGATATTGTCAATAGAGATCATCCAATCTAGCTATGGATCTTAGGGGAAGATAATTATACTAGGTGAAAGAAGATACCTGTAGAGTTTGGATGAAGAAACAAATCTCGACTGCTTCATATTGCTCAGGGGTTCCCATCATCGAACCATGCCATGAGGAAAATTGAGCCAGATGCTATAATAGATCACTAGTCCCATTAAATGATATGATTCTTGGAATGATGAATTCTATAGGTCGGAACATCCGGTCCACCCATCCCAGATATGGATTCCCTTCTAGAGGTATTTGAGTTAATTGCATCTCCAAATCCTCAAAATAGGTAGTGATAGTGGCTATTACATCATCCTGGTGTGCATCGACTAATAATAATCATTTTTTCACCAGACAGTTGGATGAGGAAATGAATTTATCATGTTCCAAAGGGTGGAAATAGAACTGTTCAGGTGGGATAAGTGATTTATACATTGTTCTTCTACCTTGGACCCCTACCACTTCCTTGATTAGATGTGCAGAGCCACCTTCCTCAAACTTGGGTTTCTGAACGAGTACAATTGGCTACATATCAAGTAGAGGGAATGAGTCCCCTATGGAAACACCTTATTTTGGGTTTAGTGATGATTTTAGTGGTAAGACTCTCGTATCTCTTAATATTTTGGAGAAAATATTCATTTCTGACATATTTTTATGTTTTTAGTGCATTATAAAATGGGTCGAGGGGGTAAAAATCCCATACCATTATCAATATGTTGATAGGTAGGTAGTAGTAGGTCATCAGTGGTACTTCTATGGCCTAATGTTTGTATCTTTTAGTTGGTGTGGGCACCCATTAGAAGGTCTTCTTAATGTTTTGTTCCACATCAAGATAGATCTCCTCCATGCCCTATGTCACCCTATATATTTCTCTAATCACATAGAGGGTTTATTTTTAAAACATTCATGGTGGTGATTGATAGAGGTGGGACCTCACCATCGATAGGTAGGATATCTTGATTTTCCCATTATGAAAGGAGGTTGAATTCAAGATCAGCATACTTCCCCAACCACTAATCTTCATATGGGGATACACTTCCTGTATGATTTTTTGGATCATGATGATCCTATTTACATAGTTCCATTGGAAGTTCTATAAGTATTCATAAAAAACAAGGCATTTATCTTATAGAATTTCAATAATTTGGACCATATGGAATTTATGATGAACAACCTTGAGGTGTTCCTTACTCCTTGGATAGGTCACCTAAAAAACCTGGCGACAGTTGGATATCTCGAAATACTCTTATAGAGATACGCCTCATGGTCCTCACTGAGGGAATCAATGATGGAAAATTATAGGACTACAAGCTCCCATAACAAGACTCATAGATGGTCACTTACCAAAATCTCTTACAATTTCTCCTCCCCTAACCATCATTCATAGTGTCTTCCCACTCTTGACCTCACTAGGCTTCAATTGGTGATGGCTTCAAAATTTGGGGAGATATCGAGGAGGATATATTCAACTACATATGCTTGGACAAAGGTTTTGTAATATGGGCCAAAATCCCCTGCAATGACATAATGTCTTACAAAGGTGAGGCTAGTTTCATGACTGTATCCATATATAATGGGAAATTTTTGGGCTCTGGTTGATTAGGAATGTCATTTTTTCTATGGATATATGGCTCAGTAGAATTTTTTCCTTCATCAGAGGGTGAAAACATTGACCTAAACATCTCTCTAACTTCAAATGTTGAAATAGAGAGTAGGGAAGCTAATAGTGGAAGGGATGGCTACATAGATATCCCCTGAAAATAATTTAGGACATCCTACAATTTTAGGTAAAAACAAAGGGATATGAGGAACTTGTTGATATCATTCCAAAGATATTTAGTCTCAATTTATGGGATCTTTACCCCATCTCTTACGTTTGAGGTGGATGTGTTTCCATTTATGTTTTTGTCATATCAAACTTTGGGAGTTTTATTTTAATACGATGCTTCCCCCAACCCTTTCCATGTATATCTTGGAGTTCCCCCAGATCAATCCCTTATGGTCCGTGAGAGATTATATAACCGTGTTATGGTTGGCACCATGGGTACAACCCCAGTGATGGTTGTTTTCCCTCCTACCCTAAGACAGATCATCAGAGAAAGGGAAATATTTTTCTTGGGGAGGATCTCTATGTCAAATAATGGTTTCAATAGGAGTATTCCAATAGTGAAATTATTCATCATGGGGTGGACCATGTTTATTACTATTGACTCCCAAGGTAGAGAGAGCCAACCCATCATATCCAATACGCAGATAGGGTATCGAACTCAACCTCGTGACAATGTTCCCTCACGCACTGGTTGAGAGGGTATGAGTTTTCTAGTGGTAGTAGGGGAAAATGGAGATTTCATAGAGGAATCATTGCAAATAGGGTTTGTGACCTTCCCCCAATGCTATTTTTTAGTGTTCTGGACTGAGGCTATAACACTCTGATATTTTATTAAATATATTTTTCAGAAAAAATTGAATATGTTTTATATTCTTCATTACAAGAATCACTTATATTATCTTCAGTTAGGAAAAACACTAAGTTTGGATTGAATTACATGAAACACTAAGTTTATATTGAGTTATAGACAATAATAGTTTGGTATTTCATTACATTCAACACTGAGCTTTTCTTACATTACACACAACACTGAGTTTAAATATAATGTGATGTATTATTAAAATATTATTATTTAATATGATAGTTTTAACCTAGATGTTGGAATGGAGGTTATAAATAATATTAACTATGTTATAAAAATATTTTTTACACATTTATATAAATTAATTCTTTTCTTACCAAATAATTAAAAATGAAAATAAAAGGCTTTTGAAAAAAATAAAATCTTTCTCTAAAAAACTATTATTATGCACACAAGTGTTTTTTAGATTAATAAATTAAATAAATCACTTTTGTATGATTATAATTAAATTTATATAGTATATATTCAATGAAATGTTTAACATTCATCTTATATGTTTTCTTGACAATAAATATAAATAAATTAAATTTTAAACTTAAAATTTGTCTTTTTCTAAAAAACAGTTTCATCACATTTTTTGCATGCTTATAAAAAATTATTTTTGGATTATTTTAGAAAATTAATTTGATAAAATAAAATTATTTTTTGAAATCATAATATCAAAATAATATTATGAATAATATTTTAGATTTTTCAAAAAAGATTCATGTTTTGATGAATAGTGAAAAATACTGAATTTTAATTGAAAACTACCATTTCATTTAAATTATTTATATTGTTAAATTATTTTAATTAATAAGTTTTAAAGTAAAAATACCTCATTTTTACATAAATTAATCTATTTTTGGTCGTTATATTCAATTTCATATTTAATATTTATATAAAAACATTTCAAACATTTAAACTCTTTCTCCCTAAAATCCTGCATTCTCATCGTGTCTGCGTAATTAATTTTAAATTTTCCATTTTTATGAATGGAATTTGGAAACATGGATTCCATATTTTCAATAATAATAATTTATAATTTATAATAAGTTTAAAAAAAAATTACCAAAATGAATAGTGAATTAAATAAAACACAATTACCATGGTAAAGGAAAAAACGGTTTATAGAGGGGTTAAATCAAAAAAGCTATGTGTGAAACTGACCTATACACTTGTATAAAATATATTTTAAGGACATATTTTGACCATTATACCTCTAATTATTGATAATGGGATAATTTGGACCCTTGTGACATGTGAAAAATATTGGAGAACATATTTCTTTCAAAAATACCAAGTGTGTCCTCTCCCCCACTTATAAAATGTCACCCCCTCTCCTCTCTTCTTCACGCCTTTACACATATTTTTTCAGAAAATAAATACCAAAATAAATTCCCATATTCCCTAACCTTATCTTATAAGCCTTATTTGTTGCATAAATTTATTTTAGAAATGCTTTAGTGAAAATCTTAGGAGGATACCCAAAGAATAGGATGTGTTCTTCAATGAGTAACTTTATTTTTTTTCTTTATCCACCTTCTTCCATTATTATTATACCAGGATTATATATTAACCTCAATTTCATCCATATACTGAGATATTGTTATGTTAACATCTCCACTTCCACTTCCATCAAATGGGTTACGATAACATCATTGTTCAAAAAAATGATGGATTTATAGTTTATATATTATATTTATTATATATGTGATTTTATTATGAATTTTAAGTTACTATATTACACATACCTTCATACTCACCATTTTTTGGAATACGATAACATCATTCGTGTGTATGGAATACTAATGCCTTGTGAAGCAATGTGATTAGTTAATGATTTACATGTAATGTATTGAGGATGGGTTTAATGAAAATATTTGATATACTTTACATAAAAATGATTATATAATGATAAAATATTATTTACTTTTCTTTCCTTCAATCCAATAATAAAATAGAATCAATGTTCATGTATACGTATAACCTACCGTCACTATGAATGGTGTATTTCATTTCCTATCACTATACTTTATGGATTAAACTAAATAAATATATACTGAATATATATGATATTTATATCACAGTTAACAACTTTCATATTATGAAACCATAATCAAGGTAAGAGGATCCAAAATAACAAGTCAAAATATACATGAAAAACTAAGCTGTTATTACCCAAAACGTTACTTTAACATGGAATTGTTAAAAAAAGGGCAATAAAAGTTCATGGTAAATCATATATGGAATGATAAATATGAATATGGTTCTATAAAAGATTTATAAAAACTTATATTTTTTATACATGATGTTTTAATTAGTATGACGGAAGTTAAGGCATGAGTTAAGAGGATTTCTACACGCACTTTTATTTCTGAGAGACTTATATCATATTCACCACTAGTTTATTTTTTGGGGTGTGTATACTACTATGTGACATGATATATTATTATTATACATAATTTCCTGATAATTAATGTTTCTATTGATGTTATTCATTCACAATAAGTTACTCAAGAAGTATGGAATTTTTTTCTCAATTTTTCTTCTTTAAGATATAGGTTATGTTATGAACCTATATTATTAAATGAGGTGTATATACATCTCCTTTGACATTTAATATCATGAATTTATTTATCCTAATCATATTATAAAGTTTATTTTTATTTTATCCTTTCATAGGGATTATTATTCCTGATTACCAAAGTGTTAAGGGTTTTATATTACAATCTCCTCATTTATCGGGATTGTTTATGATTAAGTTTCTAATATTGAAACCTTGTGATCTACCTATTGAGAATTATCATTAATTTTATTATCCTTTGGTTATTAAAGATATCTTCAATTAATACTATCATTTTTCCACTCTTTTTTACTTAAGATAATTAAAAAAGTGTTTCTTTAGAAAAATCGACACCATTTTTCTCTTCAGTCAGAAATCTATTTTCTTCCAAAACCATGTTTTCTAAAAATATGTTCAAATTTTTTTTGTTATTGTAATATAATTTTATAAGTCATTTTTACCCATGATTTAAATTTATAAAAAATAAAGGAATCTTTATGTTTTTTTCCAAAATATTTCTCATTTATCTTTTACTAAAAATGTGAAAAGAATACTTGTTTTTAACATACACAACATGAACAGTATTATCTGTTATCATGAACACTCAATGATTTCAAGATTCCCTTAAAAGTTCAAAAATTTATTTTAAAATAAAATTCATTCCTTGATATTAGGTAAATTTTCATATATTGAAATAAATTATATAAAAATGAAAAGGATTTTGAAAATATTTTATGTTTTAAAAATTGTATTTCAAAGAAGAAATGATATTTTTGTCAATAAATGTTTTAAATGATTTTTAAAATATTAATTTTTAATTTTTCAAAGTTATTTTCAATGAAAAATGTTTTTATAATGTTTAATGTTTTAAAAATTGGTTTCAAAGAAAATATATTTTCCTCAAGAAATGTCCCAAGTAGTCTTTCAAAATTATTTTCCATGTGACATGACATTATTTGAGGTTACTTATGATTTACTAGAGATACAATCCGAGGATACCATTCTTATTCTTTCTCTAAATGTTTTTTGTTTATGATGAAAATATTTTTATGAAAATTGTTTCTCTTCCATGGTTTATACCAATATAAAATGATTATGAAACCCGATTCTTTTTCCATGGGTTATGCTGTGATGAAATGATTATGAATCCTATTTAATTTCCACATGTTATGTTATAATGAAATGTTAATGAAACCCATTTACTTTCATAAGTTCTGATATGATATATTTTTTATGATATTATGGTGCACAAATGTATGATTTTCATTATGTGATACTGGTTAAGTTATAACCAAGGATGGTGGTAACATTATAACCGAGGATGGTGGTAACATTATAAAAATGGATGAGGGTAACATTATAACCAAGGATTGGAGTTACATTATAACCAAGGCTGGTTATTACATTATTAATAATGATGGTGGTTATGTTATAACAAAATATGGGTGAGAGATATATCTCACTTCAATGCATTGGGTAATAATTTATATCTCATGATATAGATAAGGCTAGAATGGGGAGTGAACCCGGTTAAGTAATATAGGATTGGAATTGGGAGTAAAGACAATTTAGTAAGGAAGGATTGGAATAAGGATTGAACTCAGTTTAGTAGGGTAATTTATCTTCTATTATGTTATTTGGAGTAAACCTGGACTACTATGATGGTTTGAAAAGTAAACTCATTCCACTATGATAAAAGGGATGTCACTAGGGATGGTGGTGTGTCCCGCCCAGGAGGTGTAGTCATTCATAGACTTCCCTTTTTAATTTTTTCAGTGAACCTTGACTAATAAGGAAATGATTTTCTATGCTTATGTGTATGTCAAAAATTCCATGTCTTTTGCCTTTATTATGCTCTCATGGGTCATGTTTTTTATTATCTTATGATTCATGTCTTATGAAATACCAATCTTTAGGCTATGAATAACTTTTATAATATACGGAAGGTTGGGTATGAACTTCATAAGTAATGTAGATTATCATGTATCATTTTTATTATATTATTATTTCCTATGATCATATATTCCTATATCTTATATTTACCCTTACTAAAAATCTTATCACACCCTTTCTTATCTTTCCTTTCCCCAAGTTATAACAAAATGTTTTATATAGGTTATTCCTACAAATAAACTAAATAGGAAAATATTTTTGGTAAGCATTGAAGATTATTTTCCAAATTAGAATATTGTGTTCCACGTTTTCAAAGGTACTAAACTATTATGGACCTCAATAGTGTGTTTGTACAATGTAATGAATGTTCATCTAAAAAGATGTAATATCCATGATTAAAAATACAATGTCACTATAGTTGGTATCAAAGGGAAGGTATATTTATTCTTTGAAAACTATGATGAGAAAAGTTTAGTGAGATCCCTAGAGATATTTATAAGGATATTTCTATGGATGCATCTAAGGATATGTCTAAGGTTGAGTTAACATGTAAGAAAATGTCCTAGAATTTTGGTAAAGGATAGAGTGAGTTGTTTCCAAAAAATTATATCATTATCTAGATACTATAAGTGGATATGGATCTGGCATAGATTCACCTAGGGGTAATAACTCTGAAAACACCATGTTGATCTAGACTCAATTGGGAACTGGTGCATGACAATGGGCCTTAATTCCCACCAGGTATGACACTCTTGGGGGATATTATTTGGAAATTCAAAAACTCTTTATGAACTATCATGGTTTATTTAAATATATGATTCCTATAAGTGACCAAAGATAAACCAAATATTTTATAGATTAAAAAGAAAGTGTCTTGATTTATACCTCTTAAATGATTTTCCAGACTCTGTGATTTTCCATTATGATTAGAATTTCATACATTGTGCTTTATAGTCTTAGTTAATGGAGGGAACCAAAATAAACTAAACTAACATTGAATGTTATGGCCTATTTTCTGATGATCATCCAAATGGTATAATGACTGGACTAACATTTAATGGGATGTAAAATAAGTACACAATGAAAGTAATTACAATGGGAATATGAATAGTTCAGTTAATGCAATAAATTAGAATATTTTTCTTTATAATATATAATAACTTATTGAATGTTTTAAATCTGGAATGTGAAGGCATTATGTAAATATATTTCCTTAGGCTAAATCTCATGAATAAAATTATAAAGGTTTTTTTTATTAATGGTTATATTGCTGATGATTAAGAGAATACATATGACATGTGAAAGGTAAGAGGTATTAAGGAATAAGATGAAGAATCCTAGATAATGGTTTGAGAAAGAAGTGGTATGAATGAAGTATTTATGTATTGGAATTCAAATAATATGGTATATGAATTATGAAATATATAAGTATTGTTTAGTATAATTTTTTTATTAATGATTTGAGAGAATATGTTGAATAATGTTGATGGAATGGAACAGTGATTTAATGGCAAGGTGATGATTTGAAGACAACCCTTAATATGTTCTTAATATTTAGATAATTATGTAAAGATAAATATATATTAGATATAAATAAGTAAATTGGACAGTAATGAATACATTGGAACTGATTTATGATTTTTTGACAAAGTGGGTTCTACTATCATTAATGGAGTTTACATCATTTCTAGCTTTAAGGAATAAATCAAATAATCTATGTTTCATGTAAACAATGAGGAAGAATGTATGTTTTTAATAAGGCTTTATGGATATTTGGGATTCAATAGAATAATATATTAAGGTATTAACATGTTTGGTATGTGACAATTAATATCTATTTCATTCTATTTAGGCAATTAATGATATTTTCAATTTGGAAATTTAGTGACCTTTTTTATGAAGTTTTTTATTTTAATCTTTCATAAGGGTCATATGGTTAAGCCTTTATGAATTGGTTAATTTGTAACATTTAATCATGTTTTTGAGATTAATTTATTATTCCTCCATATGAATATGTATGCATATTGGATAACTAGGGGCAACCATTTTTATGATAAAAAAAGATAGATAGAATAAATTATTATTATATCTATGGATCTTATGATCAATTATTGCTTCAAGTATGGAAAATTCACCTTCATTTCATGGAGTATGTGACGAAATGAGAATTGATTAAGAAACAACCAAAGTGAGAGAATTTTCATATGAAATGAAATGAAATCAGTTAATTGTATCTTCGAATGAAGATTATTCAAAAATAGGAAAAGGATCTTGAAATAAAACGGTGTCCTGTAATAACCATTTTTATGATATTGATGACCATTTTCATACCTCTTTGGTCTATGGTTTTATAATCACTAAACTTATCTAGATAACCAAATTATTGTAATCTTTATCACTCTGTATAATAATTTACAATTTTCTTCCATGTCCAAATATTCTCTTCCCACCAATTTTCTCCCATGTGGAAACCTAGTTATGAGTTATATTATGTATCCTTTATGTTTCAAATTTTAACTTTTTAAGGTAAGTTATATTATTCATTTTTTAGATGTGGGTTTATTTCAATGAATTTTCAAATGTTAAACATTTGATGATTGAGATAAATTTTGAGGGAGAAATTCATTTTAAGGGGGGTAGAATGTAATACCCTGAGATTTTTTGAAATAGTTTTTCTAAAAAAATTAATATTTTTGATATTTTATTATATAAAACACTATGTTTAGCTAGAGTTAAATAAAAAATTAATTTTATCTTGAGTTACACGTAATACTATTTTTATCCTGAGTTACATAAAACACTGATTTTTACTTTTGTTACACACAACACTGATCTGTTCTTTAATTTCACACAACACTGAGTTTAAATGAATCGTGACATATTATTAAAATATTATTATTTAATATTATAGTTGTCACCTAAAATTTGAAATGAAGTTTATAAATAATATTAACTAAATTATAAAAATATGTTTTATAATTTATATAAATTAATTCTTTGGTGACCAACTAATTAGAAATTAAAATAAAACCCTTTTCAAAATAAAAGGAAATCTTTCTCTAAAAAACTGTTGGTATGCACACAAGTGTGTTTTATATCAATAAATTAACCAAATATCTTTTGGTTAATTATTTTAGTAAAATTTATATATTATATATTCAATCGAATATTTTGAATTCATCTTACATGTTTTCTAGGTAATAAATAATAATAAATCTAATTTTATGCTTATAAACTATATTTTTCTAAAAAACCGTTTTATCGGCTTTTTGTGCACTTATAATAAAATTAATTTTTTATTATTTTTAAAAATTAATTTGATAAAAAAACATTAGTTTTTAAATTATAATTTCAAAATTATCTTGGGGTTAATTTTTTGGATTTTTCTAAAAAGATTCATGTTTTGATGAATAGTGAAGAATAATGAATTTTAATTGAAAACTACCTTTTCATTTAAATTATAAATATTGTTAAATTATATTTTTAATTTTTTTCAAAGTTAAATTATTTTAATTTTATATCGATTAATAAAATTTTGTTCATTGGAATCAATTTATTATTAAATTTATTATAAAAATTGTTAAAACATTGGAATTTTTTCTCTTTAAAAACCTACTTTCTCAACATGTCTGCAGGATTAATTTTAAATCGAAATTTTACACTTATGTTAATGTAATTTAGAAACATAGATTCCATAATTTTAATCGTCAAAATTTATAAATTCTAATAATTTCAACTTAATTTTTGACCAAAATGAATAGTGAATGCAATTAAAATTTATTATTACAATTAAGGTTAAAATGGGTTTACTGGGGGTTAAACTAGAAACATAAGGGTAAAAAAGATAGATAAAATTTTATAAAAACTATTTTGTGGACATATTTCAAACATTAAACCTATATGGTTCTATAAGTGACTAATTTGGACCCTCTTGGCATATGAAAAACAAGGGAACATTTTTTTCTTTTCAAACATACCACGGATATATAATATCCTCATTGTATTAAATATAATTATAAATGTTGAGGGAATTACCTACAATCATCTCTACTTCCATCAAATGGGTTACAAAATCATTGTTCGTGTATACAGCGGACAGCCACCTCATGAACTGATGTCATTTGTTTTTCCATTACTGCCTCTCATGGTTGGACATTAAAATTTATTTATAGTTTATATACTATATTTAGGATATCTATTATTTTATTATTAATCATTAATTACTATATCTCATATACCTTAATACTCACTATTTTGTGGGAATATGATAACATCATTTGTGTGTACGATGGTTTACCGCCTCGCAAAGCGGTGTAATTCATTCACACTTTAAATAGATTGTATTAAGGATGGTTTTAATAAAACTATGTGATATATTTTACGTAAAATTTATTATTTAATGATTATATATTATTTAATTTTATTTCATTCAATCCAATAAGAAAATGGAAACAGTGTTCATGCGTTTGTATGGCTACAATCTCCATGAATGTTGTATTTCATTTCTAGTCACTAAATTTTATAGATTACTATAAATACATATATAATGAATATATATGATATTAATATCATTTTTAAAATTCTGGAGATTATTAAACCATGATCAAGTTAAGATAATAAAAAATAACAAGTCAAAACATACACGAAAAACAAAACGGTTGTTGCCTAAAACATAACATTAGCATAGAATTTTTAATAAATAAGTAATGAAGGGTCATAAGAAAATAATATATGGTTATGTAATATATGTATAATAAAAATATATTTATTATACAGGAGGTTTGAATGAATACGATAGAAGTCAAGATTTATGGTAATGAGATTTATAGTATCACTTATATTTTTGAGAGACTTATTTCATATTCACCTATTGTTTCTTTTGTGTGGTGTATATAATTCCCTAGGAAATGATATATCATGAATATACCTCATTTAATTATAATTATTATTTATAATTATTTTATTCTTTCACAGGTCTTATGATTCAAAATTTACTCAAGTAATAAGGAATTTTTATCTCAATTTTCCTTCTTTGAGACGTACATTATGTTATGCCCCTATATTATTTCATGAGGTGTATGTAAAACCCATTTTAAATGAATCATAATGAAATTATTTGTACTAATTATATTTTAAGGTTTTATTTTATTTTATCCTTTAATGGGGCTTATGATTCAACATTACCAACATGGTAAGGGTTTTATATTATAATCTCATCAATTATCAGGATTGTTTTTTATTAAGTATGGAATATTGAAACCCCATGATCTAACTATCAATAATTCTCATGAATTTTTATCTCCTATGGTTATTCATTATATCCTCGTGTAATAATACCATTTTCCACTCTTGTATTTAAGATAATTGATAAAATATTCTTTAAGAAAACCTGACTTCATTTCACTCTTTAGTCATAAATTTGTTTTCTTCCAAACCATGTTTTCTTTAAATGATTTGCTATTATCCTATGATTTTGGAAATAAATTTTTACCAATATTTTAAATTTGAAAAAAATGTGTTTCATGGAATATTGATGTTGTTTTCCGAAATAATTATCGTTTGACTTTTATTGAAAATTTGAAAAGAATATTTATTTTTAAAATATACGACATGAACAATATTTCCCATAGTCTTGACCCATCAATTATTTCAAGATTTATTTAGAAGTTTTCAAATTTCTTTTCAAATAAAATTATTTCCTTAATATTAGGTAAATTGTTAAATTTTAAATAAATGATTTCAAAATAAAAAGGATTTCAAAATTGTTTTATGATTCAAAAAGTGAATTTTAAAGAAGAAAGAATATTTTCCTCAATAAATGTATTAAATTATTTTTAAAAACTTAATTTATTATTTTTAAAAGTTATTTTCAAATAAAATTATTTTCATAATTTTTTATGTTTTAAAATTTTATTTTCAAATAAAATATATTCTCCTCAAGAAATGTCTCAATTATTCTTTAAAAATTATTTTCCATATAATATGAAATTATTTGAGGTTATATATACTTTATTTAGATATTATCCAAGGATAACATTATTATTATTTTTCTAAATGGTTTATGTTTATGATTATGAGATTTTTATGAAACTTTTTTCTCTTCCACGAGTTATACCATGAAAAAATCCTTATGAAGACTGATTATTTTTCCACGGGTTATGATATAATGAAATGATGAAATGATTATGAAACCTACTTATTTTCCACTTGTTATGTTATGATGAATTGTTTAAAAAACCCATTTTATTTTATGGTTTTTGATATGATTAATGTTTTATGATCTTAAGGAATACATATGTAAAATTTCCACAATGTTGTTTAAGAAACCCATTTTATTTTATGGTTTCTGATATGATTAATGTTTTATGATCTTAATGAATACATATGTAAAATTTCCATAATGTGATGGTGGTTTCATTATAAAAAATGATGGTGGATATCTTTTAACCATGGAAGGTGGTTACGTTATAACCAAGGAAGGTGGTTATGTTATAAACAGAGATGTTTGGGACCTATATCTTCCTACAATACATTGCGTAAAGATTTATATCTCATGAGATAAATAGTACTAGAATGGGGAGTGAACCCTATTCAATAAGATGTGACTAGAATAATGCATGAACTTGATTCAATAATATAAGACAATAATTAAGAGTGAACTCAGATCAGTAGGAGACTTTTTAAAAAGAAATATTCTTGGTAGTAATACATTACTACTAAGGTGGTTTGGGGAGTAAACCCATTCAACTATGAGGAAAGGCTTACCCATAGGTATGGTGGTGTGTCCCACCAAGGAGGGGTATCCACCCATAGAGAACCCTTGTAAGTTTTGGATATGTACCTTGAATAATAAGGAAATGATTTTCTATGGTTATTTTTCAGTCAAAAATTCCATGTATTATACCAATGTTATGTTCTCATGGATCATTTTATTTGATTATTTAAGGATTTATGTCTAATGAACAACCAAGATTTATTCCATGACTCATGTTTATGATCTATGATAGGTTGGGTATGAAATTATTAAGTTATGTTCATTATCACATGCCCTTATACTTATCTTATGCTTTCATATGATCATAGATTGATATCTCTTATGTTTACACCTAATAAGATTCTCACCTCACCCTTTCTTATGTTTCATTTCCCTAGTTTATCATAAAAACAATTATGTAGGGTATTTCTATGAAGAGTACTAAATCGGAAAATATATGTGGGAAACAATGAAGATCATTCACCATATTAAAATATAGTGATCCAAGTTTCTGAAGGCACTAAACTATCATAGTCCTCATGAGTGTGTCTGTATAATGTAATGAATATTAATATAGAAATATGTAATATCTATGTATGAAAATATTGGGTTGCTATAGAGGTTAGTGAATTGAGGATGAGGTTTTCTTGATCATTGACCTACAGGGACAATCAATGTTGGAGATGGCATTGGGAGGTGGGGGCCTTCTAGGTGGCCCCCTGAGTAGCAGTCACGGTAGGTATGACCAATGTATCCCCTACCTCCACGGAATAGGGAAGGGAGCTATCATTGAATTTTGAGGAAAGGATCCCGAAATGGTTTTTTGTTGTAACAGGGGGAAATTACCCCATTGCAGCCCTTGTGGGTGGTGGAAATAGTGTAGAATTGTAGCTTTGAGGTTTTATAGGGTCATATTCTTAGTTGGGAAACCCCCCTCTAATTCTCATTGATGGATGATAGCATTAATAACCCTCTACTAAATGATCTTAGAGGGAGAGATGGGGTGAGTGTGATCAAGAGTCTAGTAGGATTGGTTGATGCTATAAAAGAAGTGAGATATTGTGGGACTACTGCACTATTAGTTCCTCTTACATGTTTGGTGGTAGTATATCATTGAGTATTTATCATAGCTTGAGTCTTATAGGATATATGAGTATAACTGTCTATACATGTTTGGTGAAGGTGATGCCCAATATGGCCAATGCTTCTCATCCTCTCTAAGGGAAGGAGAAAGGATATGCACCAATGATGTCTTATAACTGTTTATTCCTAATGCTCATCATCTACCCCTAGTTGTCGGAGAGGGGATTCACATCCGGTTCATCATTTTGTTTTTGGATGCTTTCCATCAGGGTCGCACATTAGGGTGACGATGTTCTTTCTTTCCCCACATTACAACTTTCCAATGTTGGGATCCCTATACCATTTTAGTTGTGGATATAGACTCCTTGAATGAAATAGTATTGTGGAATGACTGCTCTTCCTTCCATGGATTCTTATGTGGATCTCATTTCCTAATCTGGGTCTCCCATGAAGATCCAAGACATGTTTGTGAATATCATTTTAAGGTGGACTCCAGTTAATTACTCTGATTTTTATCACAATAGGGAAGATACCTTTGGTCTAGAGGTAGTGATGGTTGATAATATTTGGCAATTTAGAAATCCATAAAAGTCTTCCTCATTTTAATTTGAGGGAATATTGTATATGAGGTATCTTTGGTGGTGAACCTGAGGCATCCTTTATCCACTACAGGGAAACTTATTTTATTAACACAAGTCATTCATGGCTCGATAACCCAATAATCTCATGTACAATACATGGGGTGGAGATTATTATGTATATTTTGGGGCTTTTAATTGGTTTAATATCTTGTAAGGACTTTTTAGTCATAGGTTCAATGTCTTATGGTGATAGGTAGGTCATAGGTTTAATGTATTATGAGGATAGGTTTGTGGAAGATTTAGCATATTGTGGGGACCAATTGGTCACATGTTTAAAGTATCATGGGGATAGTTTGGTCATAGGTAAAATTTACTGTGGTGATAGGTTGGTCATTGGTGTAACATGTGACGTCCCAAACTCAGATTCCACTTAATGGGTTCCCCAAGCACAGTGGTCCACATGAACTCAAGCACATATCCCTGAATGCCAGAGGATTCCAACTGGAAGTGAGGGTCTAGGGTATATTTGTGGGTAGACTATTCCCTCATTACCAAAGTGTAGTGTAGAGGATGAATGTAAACATCGATAAATAATAGAAGGTAAATAGAAGGCACAATAGAAAATAGAGACAATAGTAACAATAACTGAAACATTTTGAATAGAATTCAATAACATGTGATATGTCATGTCACTAGAAATTTCAAAAAACATGGATATAAGATAGCAGTCTTAACATGTTCCATAGAAGTAAAAAAGAAAATAAATGACTATCCCAAGAATACCAAGCTCTGACTCGGTCATCTACTATCATGATCCATACTAAACAGCAATTAATCAAGTGTTTGAAGTCATATGCTTCCTTTTTTCAATGCTTTCAACCATGTTATCTACTTCAGGTACCAAACAGAACCGAGAGAGGGTGTGAGATAAATCACAATTGGCCACTAACAATGGTGTCTATAACATCTAGCATGTGTAATAGAAATGTAACAGTGTGAAAACATGAATATATAAAGAAAAGAAATATAATGTAACTAAATATCCAATTACCTATTTCATCTCTCATTTGGTCTTTAAACATGTAAACAATTCATTATTTGATTATTACCAGTTTGTAAATAAGTCAGATGTTAACATTAGTGAAGGTTCCGTGTTTTGACAAGGAAACCTGAAATGATATTTAATGGTGAAGTAACAAGGTAATAATCAAGGAGACATAGACCTCAAGGGTTTCCAACTCAGTAATAACAACATTCATCCATGGGGTAAGAGTGTAATCCATGGGGCATAGTCCAAGTCATTCCACAATTAGATGCCTACTGAGTCCAACGAGTTCATCCAAGGTAAAATGGGGCTATGTAATGACTTGGCCCAATGGGATTTAACCATGGAACCTACTTGTCAATAATGGATCCAAGGAGTGTATATAAGGAATCCTGTAATAATATATAATAGATCCTATGGTTTTATACCATGCATCCAAATAATAGACAAGGATCGATATTTATGGGGGTGTCAACCTAAGAAAGTCATATCCTTGAATTGGAATAGGGTTTACGAGTGCTCATGGAATTCCCCGATCAGAATCCAAGGTGAGATTGAGTCAGTTCATTCCTGTTTAATTATGAATTCATGTAATATTTCCTTTGGTTTAATCTTTTTCTTTTATTAGTGTGATAAGGTCAAGTAGCATGCAACCTTTTAATCAAGTCATAATTAATCAATAAGTCCATTTGGTCCAAGCCTTGCCTTTCATTAGTGTGACTAGCCCAAGTGGCATGAAACCTTTATTAATTCAATTAAAATCATATTCAATAATTAAAGTTCATTCTTCTACCTTCCATTAATGTGGTAAGGTGTTATATAGACATGAAATCTATTATTCATTCATATTTAATCCTGTAAAGTCACATACTAAATATACTTTCTAATTTCCATTTGAAATTTAATTATCAATTTAGGCACTTACTTTCAGAAAATCAAGTGGTGAGCATATATGGTACTTTCCATTATAAAATTAAAAATATAAATCAAGCCATTTAATATAGAAAATCTTACCCTTATAAGGTTCAAGCAAAGTCACACCCAAACGGTGGCTCAAATATGTCAAATACTAAAACCCTATTAATGAATAACATCTTACATGGGATGGATGGAGTTTTGGCCATACCCACCAATAATTAATCACATATATAGAAAGATTATATCCATACTTTTATAATTACTATAAGCATGGAATATAAATTCAATAAACGGCACATGATGAAATCGGTGATCCCTATATGAAAAATTCCTAAATCAACGAACTTGAGGGATGAGTTATAGGCCACCCACCTTAGGCTTGTATGGCTCTCCTCCTCCGATATTGTCCCTTTATTTATCTCAGATCTGAGTAGATCTAAGAAAAAGAGAAAAATGATCATTCCCTAATAACTAGTTTGAGAGAAAGAGAGAAGCTGAAAGGATTAAATATACTTGAGTACTTACCATTTCACATCCAAAGTGATGAATGGAAGCACAAACAGATCCTATATGAAGGAGATATCTTGATTCCTACCTTAGGTCTTCAAAAAGATTCAATTTGAGAGAGAAATATATTAATCTTGTTTGAACTTGTATTAGGAGGAAGAAGGAGGGTTAGTAGATCATTATGGGAAAATTTTTAAAATTATCCTGTGCATGGTTTTTCTGCATTGTTTGACAAACCGTGTGTAAATCATTCACGGTTACCTGGGAAGACGGAGCACTTACATGGTTAGCCTACATAACCATGCGCTAACCATACTATATGGTTCTTTCTGAAAATTTTCATCCACATGGTTAGCCAAACTATGTACCAACCATGCACTAACCATATGACATAGCCAGTTTCTCCAAAAAGTTGTGTTTTGAGCTTCGAACTTTCTCTGGACACCCCTGAAACCTTTTCTAACTCATTAGGAATCCATATTAGGTCAAATATAAGTAATTAGACCGAAATTTATGGGATCCATACCTAATTGAAAATCATGTTCTTACAGTCTTCCCCCTTAAAAGAAATCATCCCAAAGTTCACCTTTTAAGGGTGGAGAAACACTGTCTAAGAACAAATCTGGTCAGTGGGCTTGTACATTGGATTCTCTCTCCCAAGTCTCATCATGTACTCAGTCATGCTACCGTAGCACCTATACAAGTGGGAGAGACCGGACTCGGAGAGCCTTCATACTCTAGTTAATGATGCGTACTGGATACTCCTCAAAGGTATCATCAACATTGAACTAAAATTCATCAGAATCAAAGGTATTAGATGGGTCATCGGGATATTGGAAAATTTGTAAAACATGAAAGACATCATGCGTGGAATGGTACCTATGTGATAATAGAAACTGACAGGCTATCTGTGCAACTCTATCTAGAATTTAAAAATACCCTACATAATGAGAAGATAGATTTAACTTCTTTAGTAACCATCTATGCCCTAGAATGGGAAATAAATGAAGAAAAACATGATCCCAGACCTCAAACTCAATAGGTCATTGATGGCGATTGGCATAATATTTATGTCTAGACTGAGCAGTAGTCATACATTTTCTGATCAACTGAACCTACTCTGAAGTCTCCTGAATGAGATGAGGACCTAGTAGGGCTGCTTCACCTTCCTCTATCTAGTACAGGGGTGAACAGAATGGCCTACTATATAGGGCCTCAAAAGTAACCATCTGAATTGTCACCTAAAAGTTGTTATTATAGGTGATCTTGAAGATAGGGATATGGTTCTCCCAAGAACCATTGAAATCAAGGAAACATTCTTGGATCATATCCTCTAGAACTTTTATTGTCCATTCTTATTTTCTATCTATTTGAGGGTGAAAATCTATGCTTAGAACCTCCTATATTCCCATAGAATTTTGTAATCCCTCCTAGAACTGTGATGTGAAATGAGCATCCCTATCTGAAATGATAGTATGAGGGACCCCATGTAATCGTATGATCTCACAAACATACAGTCTTCCCAGCTCATCAATTGAAAAAATCTCCCAAATATGAATGAAGTGGGAAGATTTTGTTAGTCAGTCAATAATAACCCATACAATGTCGCTAACTCTAGGCGTCCTAGGAAAACTGACGACAAAGTCCATGGAAACATTATACCACTTCCATTTCAGGACTAGATACTGTTGTAACAAGCCTAAAAGTCTCTAGTGCACCACCTTCACCTACTTATAGGTGGAACACCTAGTGATAAATCCTGAAATTTGACATTTCATCCCAGGACACTAATACCAGTATCGCATATCTCAATAAATCTTGGAGATTCCTATATGAACTACCGAATGAGAAGCATGGGACTTGTGCATCAACTCCTCTCTCATATATACAGAAACCCATATGCATCCATGTATATTCAAGACATCATCTCTATCCACGGACCAATCTAGAGGCTGGTTATCTCTTGATATACTCTCACAGAGAATCAATCCTTCAGGATTTGAAAACTATCTACCCTTCACCTTCTCAAGGATGGACTAGGTAACTATTAACGATGAGAGGTAAGACTACTCATGATTTTCATGAAACTCTATATGTGGCTCATAAAATAGGGTCATTAACTTATATTCATCATTTGATTCCCATACGACATGTGTTTTGGTTTTCCGACTCAGTGCATCTGCAACTACATTACCCTTCCCAGGCATATAGGCAAGCTCAAAATCAAATTATTGTAGATAATCAACCCATATTAACTATATAAGATTCATTTCATACTATGAAAATATATATATGAGGATCTTATGGTCCATTTACACTACAAAGTGCTTACCCAATATATAATGTCTCCGACAACATAAGGCATGGACAACTATTGTTATCTCAAGGTCGTACGTCATGTAGTTTCTCTCTTGAGGCCTCAACTATCAATATCCACACACAATGACTCTATCTTATTACATCATTATTTCTCCTATTACTATTATTGATGCATCACAAAAGATGGTATAACCTTTTTCAAGTTCTGGAAAAACTATAATTGGTATCAAGACAAGCTTCCCTTTCATCTTTTGAAAGGATTTATCACATGTTTCTGACCATGTGAACTTGACACCCATATTTGTAAGATCGATAATAGGTGAATAAAGGTGGGAAAAGTCTTTTATGAAATTCATGTAATATTCATCCATCCCTAAGAAACTATATATATCAAACACGTTTTTGGGCTGCTCTTAGGAAACTACAGCACTAACCTTTTCTAGGTCAACAGATACACCTGATTCTGAGTTAATATGACCTAAGAAGTTAACTTTATTGATCTATAAGTGGAACTTAGAAATATTTTCATAATGATGATGCTCTCTAATTTTACTTATGATGATCTCAAGATTTTTTTCATCGTCGTTATGAGTATGAGAATACACTAAGTTTTCATCCACAAAGACTATGACACAAGTGTCTAAATAGGGGTGAAACTATCAATTAATAAAATCCATGAAAATAGCGGGTGTGTCTGTAATACTGAATGGAATAACAAGGTTCCCATATAGACCATAACTCCTATGGAATTTTTTACGAGGTATGTCTGATGGCCTGACTTGTACCTCATGATAACACAATCTCAGGTCAATCATGAAGAAGACCTTTTCTCCTTGAAGATGGTTAAAGATATCATTTATACGAGGAAGTGGGTAACAGTTCTTGACTGTAGGATGGTTCAACCATCTGTAATCCATGCATAGGCATAAGGTTCCATCTTCCTTTAAAAGCATGAGTGAGCCCCAATAAGATGTACTGGGCCGTGTAAAGCCCTTTGGCCTCTAAATACTCTAACTACCACTTGAGATCTTAAAACTCTATTGTTTCCATCCTATAAGGAGGAATAGAAATTGGATCTACTTCTAGAACAATATAGGTAGTAAACTCTACCTCTCTATTAGGAGGTAATCCATAAAATTTTTTGAGAAAGACATCCCTGAAATGATCCACTACTGGAGGGAAATTAGTTTGGTGAAAACCTTAATCCTCTATAAAGAGATTTGAAATTTGGGTGGTCACTCCACCTATCCTATGATACTCTGGTCCTGCTCTACTAGTCTGTACATCCCACTCACCCTTATGTAGATAAATAATGCCCTCTGGTGATGTAAAAGATACCCTATAGCGATAGAAGTCTACAAAATCATGATAGTGTTCCAACCAATCCATCTTGAGTATGACATCGAAGCCCATTATCTCGAGAAAAAATAGGTTCCATAAGAAAGGGTAACTTTCTACCTCATGGGGACGGTCACTACATTGGCATATGGCCTCTCTTCGTACCCCTAATGTCGTATCAAGGGTCATTACACCATAGTAATATTGTATCTTCAGTCTGGGACTTTCCATGATAGACACAAAGATAAAATAGTTTGAATCACCTATTTCAATGAAATTAGATACTATAGTAAAGGATACTAGAATAGTACCTCGTACTGTAGATGGACTGGTAGTTTGATCCTTGGGTATCGATTGTACTGCATTCAATTGGCCTGATCCATGACCCTATGAAACTGATGGACTACCATGATCATAACTGCTATGTTGGTGCTACTGGTGATCAGGGGTATGGATACCATGGACATGAACTCCTCCTTGGCTAGACCTATCCATTTTATTTCAACTCCCCCACTTGATGTGGTGTAAAAAATCTCACTCCTAAAGTTAGATTTGGTAAAAATCCTTTTAGACTCAAAACTGGTGGAAAGGTCCTGTAGAAACGTTAGATATGCCCCATACGGCCACAAGCCCAGCACTCCAGTGGGTCTCTATCACACTGAGTCTTCTAATTCCCCCATCATACACACTGATGACACACTTTAGATCTATCGAAATAGGCACTCTATTTGTCACTTTCCTAATAAGGAACATCGAGGGAACGTTTCCTACCACTGGAAGAACTATTGTCCTTCTGTGGCAATGATCCTCTATACCCAATACTATTATCATCCCTTAGTCTATGATCAGTGATAAGATGATTGACTATCTCATAAAAATTATGCATGTGAAATATGTTCACCTACAGATGGATGGGATACTGGATCTCATCCTCAAAATGTCTAGCACGTGAAATATCATCAACATTTAGAAGCGATGCAAAGTATTGCAACTCCATGAAACGTGATGAATATTCCATTACCTACATAGAACCCAACTCGAGATGCATGAACTCTCTGGCTCTGTCAACTCTTAGTGCTTGAGGAAAGAAATAATCATAGAAGGATGTCTGTAAATCAACCCATAACCTGCCCTGATGACAACCAGCCTGGGAAGTCACATCCCACCAACTCTTGGACAAATCCAAAAGCATGTATGTGGAATGATTGACCCTCATATCTGGAGTCATCTATAGATTCTCATGGATATATAGGGTAGCTTCTAGCCCAGACTCAGAAATCTATGGACCTCTATCCCCTAAGAATGTAGAAGGATGCTACTGTTGGAACTCACGAGTCAGATCAGCCATCATAGGAGCAAGACAGGGAGCACCATGCATGTACTGTATCAGATGTAGGAAACTATCATGAACTTCTTTATCAGTGCCCATCTCAAATATAGGATGTTATTCCTTGAATGGTACTTCTAGAGGTAAGACTAGTAGCTCAGGGCCCACCATGTCTAGATCATGGTTGTCACCACCTTCCTGGAAAATGATATGAGGATGTTGTGGCGGCATTTTTCTATAATTGATAAGAACATGCCTCAAAACAATATTTAAGAAGAAATAAAGAATCACTAGTGAAAGATGAATGTAGGAAAACCCACTACCCAAGGAATAATACCCCAACTACCTGCTTAGATAGTCAGGTACTGGAAAGTGCTCATGTATAAGTTTCATTCCATTTTACATTTTTTACCAGGTTCACTCCTTTACCTTTCATAAACATGATAAGGTGGGATAAGGATGTGAAACCATTTCATTTAATAATTCATTTTTAACTTTATAATGGACATCCATTTTTTGTGAATCAATTCCCAAACACCTATCACTAGAAACGACACCCATTTATTTATATCATAATGGATTGACTCTATAAATTACTCATCTGAACCCATGAGGGCCCATAAACCTCATGAATTGAGATAGGAAATCACTCAATCTCAACAAAAAGTAATACATGTACAAGCTAACTATCACAAAATCACTCAAAAATTACAGGAATATCAAGCAATAAAATGCAGTGAAATGAACCTATATGGAATAGAAATATACATGACATGCGAATTATAGGTGCCTATAATGATGCATTTAATAATTCTCCTTACCCTCATATTATCAGGCCAAGGATGAAAAAAACCCTCAATCAGAGTAATAAGAAAAAACTCCACACAACATGTGTGTCACCCAACAATTAAATAATATCAACTATAATATGAAAAATCAAAACAATAATTATATTTTGGGTATCTTGGATTTTACCCCGAACCCGGGTTTGTGACACCCAATCATGGCTTATGACCAAGTCCCAAGTGTTTCTAATCTTCAATCTATTGTCTCCAAATAGTAATTAAAGAATAGAAAACATACCTCTGATACCAATTTATGACATCCCAAACCCAGATGCCACTTAATGGGTGCCCTGAGCCTGGTGGGCCACACGGCCTCAAAAACATCTCCTTGAATGCCATAGGCTACTGACTAGAAGCGAGGGCCTAGTGTGTGTCCATGAGGAGACTATTCCCTCATTACCAAAGTGTAGCATAGTAGATGAATGTAAAAATCAGTAAATAGAAGAAGCAATATAATTAAAAGGAAGGCACATTGAAAAATAGAGACAATGGTAAAAATAAATAAAACAACCGTAATATCATTCAAAAACTGATGATATGTCATGTCACTAGAAAACTGAAAAACATGGATACAAGATAGGAGTCATAACATGTTCCACATAAGTAAAAAGGAAATAAAATACTATCTCAAGCATTTGGAGCTCCGTCTCAATCATCTACTATCAAGCTCTATACTAAACAACAAGTAATTGTGTGCTTGAAGCCATATGCTTCCCTTTGTCAACACCAGCAACCATTTATTCTACTCTAGGTACCAAATGGAACTCAAATATGGTGTGGGATAAATCTCAGTGGGCCACCGCCAATGGTCTCTATAACATCCAGCCTGTGTAATGGAAATGCAACAGTATCTAGGAATGCATATATAAAAAAAAGCAGTACAATGTAACTAAATACCCAAGTACCAGCTTCAACCCTCAGATAGTTTCTAAACATATAAAAAATTCATTATTTGATTATTACCAGTTTATAAATAAATTACATGTTAACAATATTGAAGGTTCTAATTTATGACAAGGAAACCTAAAATGGTACTTAATAGTGAATTCCTAAGGTTATAAGCAAGGTTATGTAGACCTCCAGTGTCGCCAACTCAATAATAACTATATCATAGCATTGGGTAATAGTGTAATCCAAGGAACATAATCTAAGTCATTCCCCAATGAGAGGCATACCGAATCCAAGGAGTTCATCCATGGTAAAATTGAGCTGAGAAATGACTGGGCCTGATGGGATTTAACCATGGAACCTACTTTTCAATGTTAGATCCAAGGAGTGTATGTCATGACCCAACCCCTGGGGCCTGTGTCGTGACTAACTCAAACCCGTCTTCCATAATACAGGGGACGGAGACTAGAACTGAAAGGAATATTCCCTAAAATGGGAAGGCATTGCCTTTATAACCTGTAAACTCACACAAACCAGGAACATAACAAGATACAAGCACAAGGTAAACTATATAGTAACAGGGTGTGTACAGAAATTAAAGGGGCTAGAATACAAGACCAACTAAAAAGTACAAGTAAAACTATATGGTACAAGTAAAACTAGAAACAGATCCTGTGAACACCCACCAAGGATCCTACCTGAAGGGTAGGTACAACTCTCGAACAGTCGTCTCTATGGTACGCCTCGTCTATGGTCCTCCTCTGAGCAGCCTCTAGTCCTAGTACCATCATCCTCAGTCAGTGTTGTCTGTCATATGCACAAGACACGGCAAGGTGCGGGAGAGTCCTGTGTAGGGGTGAGTATACCGATACTTAGTAGGGACCCCGAGACCCATAAAGGTCTCTTAAAATCCAAAAAGGACGAACCACAAAGAAAGACATCAACTCCACTTAGGTATATTCCCATATATATAACTAAGTTATCAAGATATACTCATCTCATGCATGAGGGGAGAATATCACAAAGGTAACACTGCTAAGGTAAAAGTACCACACAGGTAATACCACAAAGATAAAAGTACCACACAAGTAAAAGACTTAGTTCAAATAGAGTTTCAGCTAAAACCAGGTTTTCAGTGAAGTATAGAAGTACAAATGATTAGTCGCGAAGCTAGATCATCTTATTCCGTCAACTGGTACTGCTGATGATTATATGGAGTCTGACCCACATAGGATCGATAGGTACTAACCCCCACAATGACCCACATAGGATCTCACCCACACAGGATTGGTATGTGCTGACCCACATAGGATCGCTGAGCACTGACCCACACAGGATCTGACCCATACAGAATCGCTATTCACCGACCAACATAATATCAGTAAGCGCTGACCCACATAGGATCGATGAGAGCTAACCCACACAGGATCTTACCCACATAGGATCAGTTCTGACCCACACAGGATCGCTCAGTACTAACCTCCGTATGATCTGTCTCCAACCTATGCCTCACTGTGAGCCACTAGATTCCTGCTATTAGCACGTTTGAGAGAACCGCTCCTCAAGAAACCGGTCTAACCTCAACCACCACGAAGTTCCAGGAAGAATTATCCCAAAGGTACATTATGTCATAAGGGATCCAATGTGACAGACGCCGCGTCAATTGGACGCCAGGTCTGTAAGTTATTAGCATTTCCTTCCGAGGGCCCAGTTGGATTCAGGTTCGATCCAACCTGGACATACACCAACATCATCCAAAACTCAAGTGTAGTATACCAAAAGGATAGTATTGATCTAAGGATTCTGGTACCACATACATTTTTTCAAACAGATGATCAGTTCTCAAGATATGGCCATAAACACGAAATGGGTCTGGATGGGCTCGGGTCTGGTCCGACCCGGTCGGACTGACCCGGCCCGACCTGGGTCCGGCCCGTTTGGCCTGGGCCTCGGCAGGCTTGGCTTACTGGGCCAGGGTCTGGCCCAACCCCTGAAGGGGGCATCCCTTCCCGGCCTGGTGGCGCGGCCCGCGGGGGATGCTCGCGGTCGGGTGGACCGCCATGGGGGGTCCGCCCTAGCCGACACCTGGGAGGGAGGCACCTCCCAGGTCACCCAAACAGACATAAAGCCGTTCAGTTTTTGGAAGCGGGTCCCACCAGAGTTGGTCCTAATTAGTGCGCCATGGCTGGCCGGTTTGTCAGTCGGTCCTCCTCCTTCCAGCGGTGTGACGGAGTCGCTGTCCTCCGCGGATGGCCAGGTGTCGTCCGCCCTTTTCCCTCCACCATGGCCAAGCGGTCACGGTATCCTGCTTCACCGGCGGCGCGGACGTGAACTACCACTCTACAATGTGGCCGGTCGGCGTGCTGGCTACGAACCTACTCTGTTGTGGCTGATGGGCCACGACCTCCTGCTCATTCAGCGGCACGGACGCGCGCTACCCTACCTCCACGCAGTCGGCCGCCCTCCTCTTCCACGGTTCACTGCATCTCTGTTCAAATCCCAAAAAATATAATGACTGTATATTCACGATCCTTGGGTCAAGGACTCTGCGTCCATACATTTCTCTCAACAAAACATTATGTTTATAGAACTGTTAAATATTTGGCGTTGATGAACACATGAAGAACGTGTGAAGAACAAAAGAAAAAGGGGAAAGATATATGTGTGGGATGATGGCCATGATTGTTTGGACATCATCGTTGTGAATCCAGAATATGAAGAACCAACAAAGAAAAATATATTTAATCATAAATAAATTTAAACCCCCTACCTTGATGTTCATTGGAAATGTCACGAGGAAGAAGACAAAGTCAATTAAGGGAACCCCGTAGTTCATCACTCCCATAAGACGCTTTTGATCTGGGCTAGGGTGTCGGTTCCTCGTTCATAGGTCATTCTTCATTGAAGAATATCCTTTGTTAGAGAAATTTCTTCCTTTGAGAGTTCTTCAGCAAAGCTCTCCTCTCCCTTTGGCCAACAGAAACACCACCCTCAATTCCCTCAAGAGTAGTTAATAAAATAACTCTTAATTGACAAGTTGTGTCATTAAGTTAGACTTTATGAACCCAATTAATTAAAGCGAGTTGTGGTTACATAGTTTGTGTAACAAGGAATTTAATGTGCATCATTAAATTACCAACCAACCTCGTGTGGTCCCCACCTTTATGATTCAAATGGGAGGTTTTAAAAATAAAATAAAAGTTAATTATTTTATTTTATTATTTGTCTAACCCTCCCACAAAAAATTTGGAAAACTAACTTCCACCCTTGACCTTTTGCGGTCTAGGATAAGGTATATTTAATAGAATATCGATGTTGTGTGTTCAACGGTGTCCTCATATTTCAATTTCGAGCACCGGTTCAAAAGTTAGAAAACGCCGCTCATGCATTTACTGAATATACCTGAAAAAAAAGTTCAGAAAATTATTAACAGTCACCCGCGACCCGCACAGGTTGAGGTTGGGCTCTGACAAATTAAAACACTCCCCAACGAACCCAATGGTACTCTCAGATCTCCAATATAATTTACCGTTTATAAGATATATATTCTTACAATAAAATAATTGTCACTTAATTATTTTATTTACGGCCAAAAACTAACTTTCTCTGGTGGTCTGTGCTGGTCAAAGTTAGTATCTTCCTATACAAAGCACACCCTCATGAGTTCAGTGGTGGTATCAAATTTTTAATCTAAGTTACCATTCATGAGTTATAATCATTTTAAAAATAAAATAACTTTATTTAATTTTTTAATTTATGGTTATGCCATTTTCTAGTTTTCTCACCGTAAGCTTGTGTCGACTAAACTTAAGTCACGCCTAGGGTAAAACCGCTATCCTGAGCGAAATGGTGCCCTCAGATTTATGATCTAGGAAACTATTTAAGTGTTATTACACTTTTTCAGGAAAACTACTTATGTGCGTTAATTAAAGCTTGAAAAAACTTCAACAGTTCATTCGGGGCACTCCGGGACTCGGAATCGCGCATCATCACATTTTTCAGTCTCGAAATGATTCCATATAATTAAAAAATTTATACAGAAATTCTGGGACATTACATTATCTCCACCTTAGGGATTTATGTCCCTGAAATCCACAAAATAAACTAAGGAAACAAATGGGGGGTACTGAATAGGAAAATGATCCCCCCACTCCCATGTGATCTCCTGGAGGTTCCCGTGCTGCCAGTGAATTCGCACTAGAGGTATCGACCACCCATGAAGGACCTGCTCCATTCGATCCTCAATCTCTGCTAGAACCTCCTTAAACGTCACCCCATCGTCTAAGTCCATCTCGCCATGGTCAATAACGTGTGATGAATCATGCACGCTTCCCCTCAGTTGTGACACATGGAAAACATTATGCACCTGGTGCATCTGTGGGTAAAGAGATAGACGATATGCCACCATGATCACTCTACTAGGAATCTAGAAATGTCCAATGAACCTTAGAGATAACTTGTCGCCCAGGTCAAATCTCTGCAAACCTTGTTGAGGTGAGACCTGTAAGAAGATATGGTCTCCATCCTCTTTTCGGCATAAGACTTCTGTCAGCTCTGAGAAATTTTCACTTTCTAACAAGTGAGACATCATGATAAAAACTCTTCCACTTCTTCCTTCATCCCTGGTCATCAGTATTGATGCTAGAGGTCCTAGTACATCTTCTCCACTCAATTATGTACCATTAAAGGGGATGTACGGATCTCTATTAACACCTCCTCCCAAAGCATCACTGTTACCATGGTGCATCCTATGAAAATAATGACATGCTCCCCACCTTCATAAAATCTTTCAAGAGGTTTTCCTGAGGATTTCTGAGCAGGTTGGGCCTCGCAGTCAACATCTCAAGTTTTTCCCCCTGAATATGATGTAGAATTGGGGGAGTGACGGTCATAGACTGGAGGTAAGCTGATCCATCTTTTTCTCACAAAGGATATCTTAGTGTGACTAGTTGATCTAACGCCTCACTCAGTAGTTGTAGTCCAAGCCTCCTACTAAGTGTGTCTGCTACCATGCTCCCCCTCCCAGGGGTATAGACTATCTCAAAGTCATAGTCCTAGAGGAACTCTAGCCATCATCGCTGTCTCAAATTTTTAAAGCTCTGGTAACACTTCTCCTTCCATAGGAAAGGCTTCTCATTCTTCCTCAAAGATGAAAAGGGTGACTCTACCATAGAAAAGTCTGGTACAAAACTCTGGTAGTACCCATCCAAAGTAGAATTTTCTCTCCCTTCGAAGAGGTAATCCTGGAAACATCTTTTGAAAATATGTCCCCAAACTCCACCACTTCTACTGAAAACACAAAACTCCTGCTTCCATGAGGGTATGGCTGGCCGACTCAAGAGTGATTGGCCACACCCTTTTACACATGAGTTTATCCTGTGCTTCATGGGTTTCCTTTTCACCGACCAAGGAAAACCCCATTCCAACATTATTGAGAAACCACAGCCTTTTTGCCTAATACAGCCAATATGAGTATAAACTATGGATGTCTAGTACATACCCAAACTAACATCATAAGGCCTCAACGCTACCACCAAGAGGTTTCAACTGAAACTCTAGTCTCAAGGGTCAGATCACACCATCGGCGTAAGTGTGATTGTCGAGTCTCCTCCCAAAGGTATCTCTAGAAAAGAGGGTCAAGTCAACGGCTTAACCAAGAACTCTAGGTCTTGAACAGGATTCATGTAAAGAAGGAATGATTGGAACCTATGTCTATTAATACAGTAGCCAGTTGTAGACACAGACCATACCTCGAATCATTCTTGGAGCCCTTGGGTCACACTCCTTGACCGCATGCAGCTACTCTATTCCTCTATCCTCTAGCTCCCTGAGCCTGGTGGGGAACACAAAGGGTGGGTGGTTGTAACATGTCGAAATTCATACCACCTATTGCTGCTCTCCAAGATCCTCTTCTATGTCCACTACCCTATAGATTCATATGTCCTTATCACATCCTCTTCCTGAAATATTTTACATGCCTAAGTCTTTGAGACTGGCACCAGTTCCTGCTTTCATACTGCTAACATTCACTGGCTGTATTCACTCATCCAAAAAACATTCAACCACAAAGGTTATCTCTAACATCGTAACATAAGTAGGAATGCATAGAATAATAGTGTTGGATCAGATGTCCTTAAACACATCTAGCTTAGAAGTCTGATCCCTAAATCACTGATCATATCATATTCATCGAGTACCAGGAATAGTCAGTACGCCTCGATGAATACTCAACTACTGACATGTCATCCTGCCAAAGCTATAGAAGCTCTAAGGAACTCTCATACTTTAGCTTTTTATAGAAATATACCCCCTTATATGAGAAATTTTCTCAAGATTGTCCACAGAAAAGTCACCTCTTCGCAAGATGAGGGTAACCTAAACCATGCCATCGTCCTGCTGAGCCACGTAGAAGGCTCTCTACCAGTACCACCATCTAATCGAATGGTGCACTAGTTATATGGAAACTCATCCACCTCCTCAAGCCATTCCATAGCCGCCTATGAGTCAGGATCACCTCAGAACCTGACGGGTATCTGATGCTGAAACACATGTAAGGCACTAAGACTACATGTGTCCTCTACCGGTACCGCCGGTAGTAACTGCTGACCAACGGGTAGTGCTATAGCTGGCACACTACCCAAAGGTTCCATCTAGGGAAATAGTCCACATATCGAATCCTCATCACTATATTCTCTACTGGTGTCTCAACTCAGCGGAAAAATCTAGCCACAGCCTCCGTATATTCCTCAGTTGCCTCAGAATCTGTCTCGCCTCGAAACCTTAGAGGCATCTTCCACTAGAACTCATGCAATGCACTCAGTCGGCATGCACCATCTGCCAATGCGGATGGTGGTAACTACTGCCTAATAGGTAGTGGTGCTCCGGTTACACCACCCAAAGGTGCCAATACAATAAGAGGGCCCTACACTGGATCCTCGTTGCTCAGTGGGCCGTTATCGTGTACTCTCTCAGGAATCCTAGCTAACTTTCTACGTGGAAGCATCTAGATAAGGAATAGGTGATCCACGGTCATTAAGTTACACCTTGTGAGATGACTCCATTGAAATAAAAAATAAAACCTTCTCAAAAACACACACAATTAGTGTTTTTGTGCACTGAGTTGGAAATTAAAATTCAAGGTCCTGGTGTATGGGTACGTCGGCTACCACACCAACACTGGACTCCCCAAACTGAAAACCACACTCATAACACTTAACACTATTACCACATAGAAAAGATCAGAGCCCTAGTTCTTTGGTAGAACTGAACTCCTCTAATACCACTTTGTCACGACCCGACCCCTAGGGCTCATACCGTGACTACCCCAAGCCTACCTTCCATCGGCTAGGGGCTGGCGACTAGCACTGAAAGGAGTATTCAATAAAATGGTAATACATTTCCTTTATAACTTGTAAACTCACACAAACCAAGAACAAAGCAAGATAAAAGCACAAGGTAAATTATATAGTAACAGGGTGTGTACATAAAGTAAAGGGGCCAGAATATAAGACCAACTAAAAAGTAAAAGTAAAACTAGAAGGTACAAGTAAAACTGAAATCAACTCCTGTGAACACCCACCAAGGATCCTACTTGAAGGGTAGGTACAGCTCTTGAACGGTCGTCTCTGTGGTACTCCTCGTCTAAGGTCCACCTCCGAGAAGCCTTCAGTCCCGGTACCCTCATCCTGAGTCAGTGTTTTCCATCATCTGCACAAGACATAGCAAGGTGCGGGCGAATCCCATGCAGGGGTGAGTATAACGATACTCAGTAGGGACCCCGAGACCCCCTAAGGTCTCTCAAAATCCACAAAGGATAAACCATAAAGCAAGAGATCAACTCTACTTAGGTATATTCCCATACATATACATAAGTTATCAAGATATACTTGTCTCATACATGAGGGGAGAATATCACAAAGGTAACACCACGAAGGTAACACCATGAAGGTAAAAGTACCACACAGGTAACACCATGAAGATAAAAGTACCACATAGGTAAAAGACTTAGTTCAAACATAGTCTCGTCTCAAACCAGGTTTTCTGTGAATTATAGAAGTACATATGATTAGTCGCGAAGCTAGATCATCTTATTCTGTCAAAAGGTAACGATGTAGATTATACGAAGTCTGACCCACACAGGATCGATAGGTACTAACCCCTGCAATGACCCACATGGGATCTGAGCCACACAGGATCGGTATGCGCTAACCCACACAGGATCTCTGAGCGCTGACCCACATAGGATATGACCTACACATGATCAATATGCGCTGACCCACACAGGATCGCTGATCATTGACCCACGCAAGATCTGACCCACATAGGATCGGTGCTGACCCACATAGGATCGCTCGGTACTAACCTCCGCATGATCTGTCTCCAACCTCCGCTTCACTGCCAGCCACTGGATTTATGTTATTAGAAGGTTTGGGAGAACCACTCCTCAAGCCAATGGTCAAACCTCAACCACCATGAAGTTCCATTAAGACGTATCTCTAAGGTCTGTCACATCATAAGGGACCCAACACAATAGACAGTGTGTCAATTGGACGCTCAGTCTATAAGTTATTAGCATTATTGTTCCGAGGGACCAGTTGGATTCAAGTTTGATCCAACCCGGCCTTACTCAAACTTCATCCAATACTCAAGTGAAGTTTACTGAAGGGACCTTCTCAATCTAAGAAGTCTGGTTTCATAGAAGGTTCATCAATCGGATGCCCGGTTCTCAATATGTGGTCATAAAGGCGAAACTAGGTCTGGATGGGCCCAGGTCCGGTCTGACCCGATAGGACCGACCCAGCCTGAGCCTCGGCGGGCCCAGCCCACTGGGCTATGGTATGGCCTGGCCTGTGAAGGGGGTGGCCCGGTGGTGTGGCCTGCTAGGGTGGCCCGTGGTCGGGTGGACCGTTGTGGCGGGGTTCACCCTAGCCGATGCCTAGAAGGGAGGCGGCTCCCAGGTCACCAGAATGGCCATAAGGCCGTTTGGTTTTTGGAAGCAGGACCAGTCAGAGTGGGTCCTAGTACTTGCACCATGGTCGACTGGTTCTTCAGCCGGTCCTCCTCCTTCCAGTGGTGCGACGGCTCTGTTGTCCTCTGCGGTCAGCCGAGTTCCAACCGCCCTTCGTCTTCCGCCGCAGCCAAGAAGTTGCGACCTCCTGCTTCACCGGTGGGGCAGACACATGTCGCCAAACTGCCATGCAGCCAGCTGGCATGCCGCCTGTGAACCTGCTCCACCACGGTTGGCGGTCCATGACCTCCTTCTCATCCGGAGGTGTGGACACGCGCTGCGCTACCTCCATATAGTCGGCCATACTCCTCTTCCACGGTTCACCGCATCTCTGTTCAAATCCCTAAAAATAAAATGACTTCATATTCACGATCCTCGGTTCAAGGGCTCTAATTCCATATGTCATGCTCAACAAATAATTGTGTTTTCAGAATGGTTAAATATTTTTTGTTGATGAATGCATGAAGAATGTGTGAAAAAAAAAGAAAAGGGGGCAAGATATATGTGTGGGACAATGGCCATGTTTGTTTGGCCATCATCGTTGTGAATCTAGAATATGAACAACCAACAAAGTAAAATACATTTAATCATAAATAAATTTAAAACCCCTCCCTTGATTTTCGTTGGAGATGCCATGAGGAATAATACAAAGTCAATGAAGGTAACACTGGCATTCATCGCCCCCGTAAGATGCTTCTATTCCGGGATCAGGTGCCACTTCCTCATTTAGAGGTCATTCTTCATTGGGGAATCTCCTTCATTGGAGAAAGTTCTTACATTGAGAGTCCTTCAAAAAATCTCTCCTCTCTCTTTCTCCAACAGAAACACTGCCATCAATTCCCTCAAGAGGAGTTAATAAAGTAACTCTTAATTGAAAAGTTGTGTCATTAAATTAGATTTAATGAACCCTATTAATTATAGAGAGTTGTGGTTACATATTTTGTGTAACCAGGCATTTAATGTCCAGCTTTAAATACCCGACCACCCTCGTGTGGTCCCAACCTTTTTGATTCAAATGAGAGGTTTTAAAAATAAAATTAAAGTTTATTTTATTTTATTTTATTATTTGTCTAACCCTCCCACCAAAAATCCAGAAAAATAAATTAAACCCTCGACCTTCTACGATCGAGGTGAAGGTCTCCTTGAGTGATTATTGGCACTGTGAGTTCAACATTGTCCTTGGATTTCAATTCTGAGAACCGGTTCAAAAGTTAGAAAATGTTGCTCATGTGTTTACTGAACTTACCTGAAAAAAAGTTGATAAAATTATTAATAGTCACCCTCAACCCGCGCCTATTGAGGTTAGGATCTACCTAAGTGAAACATGACCCATGAAACTCAATGGTACTCTCAGATCTCTAATCTGAGTTACCGTTTAGAAGATATGGATTTTTACAATAAAGTAATTGTCAATTAATTATTTTATTTATGGCCAAAAACGAACTTTCTCTAGTGGCTTGTGCTATCCAAAGTTAGTATCTACCTAAATAAAGCATACCCTCACTAGTTCAGCTCCAAGTTACCATTAATGAGTTATAATAATTTGAAAAATAAAATAACTTTATTTAATTATTTTATTTATGGTTATGCCATTTTCGGGTTTTCTCACCATAGGCTTGCGCTAACTAAACTTAAGTCGTGTCTAGGGTAAACCCGCCATCCTGAGCGCAATGATGCCCTAGGATTTCTGATCTGAGAAACTGTTTAAGAGTTATTCAACTTTTTTAGGAAAACTACTTACTCATGTTAATTAAAGCTTAACAAAACTTTGATGGTTCATTCTGGACACTTCGAACCTCGAAATCACGCGCTGTCAGATTTCACAGCCTTGAAATAATTCAATATAAATAAAAAAATATATAGAAATTCTAGGAGATTACAGTGTATCCAAGGAATCCTATAATAATATGTAATGGATCCTACGGGGTCATACCAGGTATCCAAATAATAGATAAGGATCGGGATCTAGGTGGGTCTCAACCTAAGCAAGCTATATCCTTGAATCGGAATGGGGTTCCCTAGTGCTCATGGAATTCCCTGATCAGAATCCAAGGTGAGATCGAGTCAGACCATTACTATTTAATTATTAATTCATGTAATATTTCATTTGGCTCAATCCTTTCCTTTCATTAGTTTGATAAGGTCATGTATCATGCAACCTTTTAATCAGGTCATAATTAATCAATAAGTCTATTTGGTCCAATCCTTGCCTTTAATTAGTGTGACATGGCCAAGTCACATGAAACCTTTATTAATTCCATTAAAATCATATTCAATAATTATGCTTCATTCCTTTACCTTTCATTAATGTTTTAAGGGATGCTACAGACCTGCAACTTATTATTCATTCATATTTAATTCATTCAATTCATATACATAATATACTTTCCAATTTCCATTTAACATTTAATTATAAATTGAATCAATTACCTTAGGCAGGTCAAGTGGTTAGAATATATGGTACATTCCATTTTGAAATTCACAATATAAATCAATCCATTTAATATAGAAAATCTTATCCTTATAAGGTTCAAGAAAAGTCACACCCACACGGTTGCTAAAACATTTCAAATACTAAAACCCCAATTATGGCATGACATCCTACATCGGATGGATAGAGTTGTGGATGAACCCACTAATAGTTAATCACATTTATAAAAAGATAATATACATATGATTCTAATGAATATAAGTATGTCATGAAAATTCTATAAAAGGCACCCGATGAAATCAGTGGGGCCCACATGATAAATTCCAAAATCAATGAACTTGAGGGGTGAGTAATAAAACAATCAACATAGGATTGTATGACTCTCCTCCTATAGTATTTCCCCTTTATTTTTCTCTTATAAGAGTAGATCTAAGAAAAAGAGAAAAACGATCAAACCCTGAAAACTAGGTTAGGATCAAGAGAGAAGAGGAAAGGCTTAAACGGACTCAAGTACTTACCATTCCGTATCCAACGTGATGAATGGAAGCTTGAACGGATCCCAGATGAAGTATACCTATTGATTCATACCTTAGGTCTTCAAAAAACTCTGATTTGAGAGAGAAATATGTTAATCCTGTATGAACTCATATTATGAGGAAGAAGGAGGGTTAATATATCATTAAGGGAAAATTTGTAAAATTACCTAGAAAATTATCTTGTGCACAGTTTGTCTACATGGTTACCTAGGAACAAGGGGAACTTGCATAGTTAGGCTACACATCTATGCACCGACCGTGCTATATGGTTTTGTCTGAAAATTTCTATCTGGACGTTTATCCAGACAATGTGCCAACCATGCGCTAACTGTGTGACATGGAAAGTTTCCCCAAAAAGATATGTTTTGGACTCCAAACTTGTCCTAGAAACCCCTGATACCTTTTCTAACTCATTAGGCATCCATATTAGGTCCATGATAAGGAAGTAGACTGAAATTTAAAGGATCAATACCTAAGTGAAAAACTGGTTTCTTACATAATATCTTATAAGGACAGGTTATTCACAGTCTTGAAATCTTGTGGTGTTAGGTTGTTCACTGGATTAATGTCTTGTAGAGACAGGTTTTTCACAAGTTTAACTTTATGTGGGGAAATTTTGGTCATAGTTTTAATGAATTTGGTTGTCCATTGGTTTAACATCTTATGGGGATAGGTTTTTAATAGGCTTAACATCTTGTGGGGATAGGTTGTTCTTGGGTTTAACTTCTTGTGGGGATAGGTTGTTCATGGTTTTAACATCTTGTGGGGATAGGTTATTCATAGATTTAATGTATTTTAGAGATAGGTAGGTTACATGATTACCGTATTGTGGGGAAAAGTAGGTCTCACGTTTAAAGTCATTTTGGGACAAGTTTGTCATAGGTTTAACATCTTGTGGGGACAGGTTGGTTTCAGTGTGTTCCCATGGGGAATATGATCACACTTTAGGGTGACCACCACCCAGGGGGAGACACAAATATTTAATAGTGGTGTTAAGGAATTAGTATTAAACCAAATGGAGGTGATCTATATACCCTATTGGGATATAGGGTTAAAAATCCACATTGTTTGATTCCATGGTTTAAGGTCATGTGATGGAACCAGTCCATCCAGTTTAACATCATGGGGTAAGGATGGTAGTGTCATGGAAGTGTGACAAAAACAGGAGGTATGGGGGAAATTTTTATAGGACTTACCTAGTGTTTGTGATTTCATCCCATGAAGGGGATGTTATTATGCATATGGGGTACCCTTGTGTTTGGTTTTCATCCCTAGTGTTGGGGTTTCACCCTATAGTGGAGGTGGAGGTTCCATCCCATGTCAGTCATTAATGAACATATTTTTTTCACTACACAAGGTAAGATTAGAGTTTAATGTCATGTGTTGAGGACATTATTTTGTAGCTTAACATCATATGAATAGGATTTTAGGTAATTCAGTTTAATTTATTATAGATTGGATGTGGTATTTACCTACACCTAGGAGACCATTTCTAGGTGGGGGGGAGTATATGGCATTATGCTTCCATGATAGAAAGGTGGATAGTTTCCCTAGATGATGAATCCTTCAAGTATTATGTGTCTATAGCAAAGGTTTCTCAAGGTGGCACATGGAGTAAAAACTACCATAGTGAGGTGGTAAATGGGGATCCCTACATTAGGGTTCCAATATATTGGAGTAAGAGAATTAGTGTGTCTATTCATAGGATCCATGGATGATGAAACTATCTAGGATGTTCTTGAGGCAAAGAGGTTAAGCATGAGGGTTGATGATACCAATTTTGTGGAAGTTCTAGAGATGAATGAACCAGGTTTGAGTCGGTATAGGGTCACTGGGAACTCCACTTTTGTGAAGGTATGTACACTAAAAGGATGTAACATATAGGTACCCATGAACTGGGTTTTGAGAAGGTATGAATTTTGGGAAGAACATGAGTTTCATGAAAGGGAAATCATCATGAAACAGGGTGACCCTTCCTTAGGATAAAGTCTTGGTTCCCATAGATTTTGTTTTGAAAAGGATAATTATCTCATTAAACCCCAAGAAATTTTAGGGATTTACCCTATAATGAATTTCAGGAACCTTCATGAAATTCATCTCCACCATGGCCTTTGAGACTCAAGAGTTTAGGGGAGTTTGTTCAAGAAATATAGATACTAGTAGGAATTCATCCCTCCATTTTCTCATTAAATTTGATGTGTTTAAAATTCATAGCTTCTAGAATAAGTAAAAAGTTCACGTCCCCTTAATTGAGGGGTGGAGGGAGGTGTTTATAGGTGTTTTAGAATCAGGAAGGACCGTTTTATCAATTTTACTACCTTAGGGTACATTTTATGAAGTTTTGTACTGAGGTAATTAACCTTCAAATCTCGACAAACATTATAAAATTGTTATCATCATTCATGTGAGATTATATTCATGGTGGTTAGAGGACCTTCATACTGCACTATTTATTTGAAAAGGTTATCAGCTTTTTGAATTCATCCCCTTTAGTGAATTTTGAAACCTTTTTAGTTCAGATTCTCCCCAAATCGTTCTTTCACTCATTGATGATTCCCATAATGAAAAATTTTCAACTTTAGAAATGTCTAAAAATGGTCTCACCTCTTTAAATCAATTTTGATTAACCTCTTATAAATCATATGGACTTCATTATAGGTGATATTTATCTAGTTTTTATCAATGACTATGATGTAGAATCTCTATGGTCATACTTTTCCTTCCTACTATTCTCATTTTTAACTAAGAAATTTAATACATCAACATAATTTATAGAATATTTACCATATAATAATGATGTAGTAGGATAATCATAAATATCCAGTAGAAATTTTATCAAAAAAAATATTCTTATATTCATCTTGAATTTTTACCTCTAATCTTTTCAAATCTTCCCAGATTTTATTAAAATAGTCTAGGTGATCAATTATGGATATACCTTCCTAAAAAAATCTAAACAATTTATTTTTTAGGTAGGGATGGTTTTCAATTATCTTGGACATGTACTAGTCCTCCAAAATATTTCATAAACTTTTCACTGATGTTTTTCACATCACACTGCATTTCTTATCTTTAGCGAAACTAAGATGGATTATACCACAAGATTGATGGATGAGTCTCCTCCAATCATTATTGGAGATATTAGTGAGATTTTCTTCCAAGTTGATATCTAACTCTTAATTAGTTAGAACATCTAAAAATTCACATTAACACATGTTGATGTTATTCATCTATTAATTTTTTGTAGTAGAACCCATTATTATATGTCTGGATGTAATTCTCATCTCAATATTTCAATCTTTAATAGACTCCTCTTGTGGAAAAATGTAGATACCCTATCCCCAATTTCCCATATCTGGTGCCTTACTTCATTAAATTGTCATAATAAATAAGGAAGTCGCATCCATAAGGACTCAATAGTATAGTAGTTTTGGAAAAACCAGATACAAACATAAGTTTTACAATACAACTTTTAAAGAAAATACAATATAGAATTTCCCTTGTAAACATCCATAACTCCGAGATTATCCCTACAAGTCATTCACAATATTCATCTTCACATATTGGAGAAAAATAAAACATAATAAAGGGGTAATATCAGGCGCTAAAAAGGGTAAATAATATAGGGGAAGCATAATTAATATGTCATGATGAATAAATTAAAGTAAAAATGCAATTAAAACATAATCTTGAGCATAATATTTTAGGAATAAATGTTAATTAAATAAATCCATAATAAAACATAACCATTGATATTCTACTATTCAAATAATCACATGAACTATCAATTACTAGTTTCATAATGAGTGAATACATAATTTTGGACATCATAAACATACTATCAAGGCCTCAGCCAAGACACCATACATAATGGATAAAAACCCAGTCTAGTTTGTCTCATGAGACCTACTGATGTATTAAAGGGATATATAAGTCTCCACCCATCACTTAATAAGTCTAATTCATTCATAATATGAATGTTGATAAACATATATATCATATATATATGAAATGTAAATAACATTCCCCAATTTGTAAACATAATCACTAACCATTATGATTAGTATGGTGAATGGTATCAAGATAGAATATACGCATTCAAATTAATCATAAACCATTTAATAAAATATGGTGGATGATAAATATATTATATAACACCTTAGTAAAGCATAATATTCAACATAGGTGTTTAAATAGATGAAAATATCTAATAAAATCATTGAGTAATTCTTGAAAGAAAATCATTTTTTGTCATGATTATTTGTATGAAACCATAAATGAAAAAATATATTTTTTCATTATAAAATTATTTATTTTAAAAAAATAATGGTGTCTAAATATATATTATGGATTTTACTTGAAAATGGGTAAGAAATTGAGACGTTCCCTTTATTTAGGCTTGCGTATCAGGAATAAATGATAAGGGAACCTTGTAATACATTTATTCTCCCATCAAAAAATGATGAAGTGATCTTGACATATGGTTTTTTAATATATATATATATATAATTTAGAAAAAATATATAAAAATAATGATTAATTACATTAGATTATACAGGAAGAAAGCATAACCTGAATGAAAATGGAGGTTCGGGAAGAAAACCCTTACCTTATGTATGAATGTGTTCTGCACTTAAAATTAATGTCCTGGATAAAAAAATTAAATCCATTAATTAATTAGTTCATAATATTTTATAATTTTATTTTATTTATTATAATTTTATTAATTTCATTTATGTCCTTTTGATGAGTTATAAGATACAATTTTATCGCTCGGGGGCATTCGTTTCCTTGGTTTTTATGATCAGTATACTTGTATATGAGTTTGGAAGTTCATTTGAAATGGGTATAATTATCCAGAATTTAATTTATTTGATATTAATTAACATATATAATATTTAATGTTCATATAATTCATTTTTTTATATTGTATTATGATTATTCATTATAGAAAACATTAGTGATAATCATTTAGATTATTTTGGTGGTTTTTCAATCATCACGAACTAGTTTTTCCGTATGAATTAATATTATGATTATATACTGGTTATAGAAAACTAAATAGGTTTTAATAAATATATTATAGTATTTATTAACCATAAAAAATGTTTCATTTCCATCATTTATAGATAAATTGAAGAATAGGAATCTGTCATCCATGAATGTTGTAAATCGGCACCTCACGGATGATGATTTCATTTTTAGAATAAAAGAGAGTGAGAAAAGAGTTTGATGATGGATTATTCCTTGGAATAATAAAATAAGAATATATGTATGGTACTGGAGTTAGCATGCTATTTTGATTAGGGTATGTTAGGATAGAATAATAAAAGAAAAAAACATGGAAAGAAATTAAAAGGAAAATGAAGAGGATTTTACCTCTTGAATTCTCTTCCTTGAGAACCTTCTTAGAGAAATGTTTTTTGTATTTATATGAGACCAAGATCTCATGGAAGTGGGTTATAGTCTTGAGAATAGGATTGGAAGGAAATTTTACAAGGATCAAAGCTTGTAATGTGTGAGGAGAATGGGTGGTGAGGGGTGGTATTTATAGTGGAGGAGAGGGGTGATTTTTGAATATTTAATTCATCTGTTTATTATTTTGTCTAAAAAATATGAATAGTTTGAAAATTATCACCAAATATATTAAAAAAATTATGGTGAGTTCAATATTACGTTTCATAAATCATCTATGACTCAAGGGATAGTGTATTTAACTTATAATGTATTTATATCGTAAATTATCGAATTTTACCATTCACCAAAAAATCAAGTATTTTAGAAAAATCTAAAAAATTAACCCTAAACATTATTCGAAATTTAGAAATCAAAAATGGACTCTATTTTATGAAAATAATTTTCTAGATATGGGAAATCTAATTCTTAATTAAAACTATCATTTACTTGAAAAACACATATTTGAAATTTATAATTGACTTTATAACACTATGAAAAATTAACTAAGATCTCATAAAATTATCATATAATCATAAGACAACAAAATTTTAATTTATTAATACATTTTATGAAAAAAAAATCTTTTAAATAAATTTATTAATTTTAAAATTGTAATTAAATATTTATGACTTGCAAAAAACCAACACTTAATTAATAATTTTTAAAATATTTATTTACTTATACTATAATATAATTATATCATACTTTCATTTTTAAGGTGACCAAATTTTATTTATAATCTAATGGGTATGGTTACTATTTAGTTGGCTAGTTTACTATTTATAAGGGTCATATTACTATTCCTAAGGTCAAGTTACAATTTCATCAGTGTAGGTTCATTAACTTCTATAAATACAACTTATTTCATTAATTATTCATTTATAATGTTTGAATTGTATTTTATAAGTAATTTTATGTGATATATACTATATGAAATAAACATATGAATGGAAATATCATTTATAGAATTTTGGGTTGTTATATTCCCCCCTCCTATAAAATTTTATTCCTCAAAATTTCAATAATGTCACCTCGTTAAAAGATTTGGGTAGTTCTTCATCATATGTTCCTCACGATCCCACATCGCCTCTTCAATTTTATGATTTTTCCAAAGCACCTTTTCTAGATGAGTGGTCAGATTTCTCAACACCTATTCTTTAATGTCCAGAATCTGAATAGGATCTTCACAATAAGATAAATTAGGTTCTAATTTTATTTCTTTAGAAGTGAGTACATGTGTTGGTTCTGGCATGTACTTTCTTAACAAGGAGATTTGGAACACATTATTTATTTTATAATGGAAAGGTGGTATTCCAAATGATAATCCATAGCTCCAATTCTCTCGAAAATTTCAAAAACTTCCAATTTACCTGGGGCTCAGTTTCCCTTTCTTCCCAAATCTTATAACACCCTTCCATGGAGATACATTCAAGAAAACATGATCTCTTGTTCGGAATTCCAAACCCTTCCTTTGATTATTGGCATATCTCTTTTTCCTACTTTGAGCTAATTTTATATGGGTTTGAATATTTTTTACCTTTTCTTTTGTTTACTCCACAAGATCTAGGCCCACAAGATTTATTTCATGAATTTCATCCGAATAAGTTCGTGTACGACATATATTTTCATAAAATGCTTCATATGGTGCCATTTGAATACTTGAATGGAAACTATTACTGAAGTAAAACTCCACCAAAGTTAAATACTAATCCCGCATACCTTGAATGTCTTGTGGGAATGAATGCAACATGTATTCTGAAGTTTGGATCATCTTTTCTCACTACCTGTTAGTTTGAGGGTGATAAGAAGTACTCAAATAAAGCTTGGTATTTAATACTTTATGAAGACTTTTCTAGAATGTTTACATAAATCATGGATCATGATCAGACACAATTGATATAGGTGATCCATGAAGTCTTACAACTTCATTAATATATAGTCGTGCAAGGCGCTCTAGTTGAAAATCCTCCCTTATAGCGATGAAATGTGCAGATTCAGTAATTCAATCAACAATTAACCATATTACGCCATTATTTCGTGGTGTTTTTGGTAATCTGGTGATAAAATCCATGGTTATGTCATCCCATTTACTTGTAGGAATAGGTAGGGGTTGCATGAATCCTCTAGTACGTTGTCTTTAATCCTTCAATTTTTGAAAAACTCAACATATTAATACATAATCATCAATTTCCCACTTCATGTTATATCACTAGAAATGTTCCTTCAAATATTTATACATCGTAGTGATACCAGGGTGTATAGAGAAATTTAAACTATTTTCATCATCCAATAACTCCCTTTTTATCTTAGGTATAGAGGGAACACAAATCCTTTTCCCAAATTTCATAATTTCATATTCATATATGAAGTCTATCAACTTCCCATCATTTACACCTTTAATTTTATTTTTAATATTCTCATCATAAGACTGATAAATATTAATCATTTCCAAAAAATATTTTTTTGCAACCAATTGAAAAAGTAAAGATTTTTCACCTTCATTGATAATTATCATATCCATCTTTTCTAGATCCATGTACATAGGGTTCTTGTAAATCCTTATTTTTTTCAGAACTCCATGATCATTCATGTTCAATGCATTTGATACCTTATTTGTCTTCCCTGGTTGGTAGTGTATTGAAAAATCATAATCCTTGAGTAGATCAAGCCATTATATTTTCCTCATGTTGAGTTCTTGTGATATTTATATATCTAACATCTTTAACCATAGAGATAGTGTCTCTATATTTTCAAAGAAAATATTATAGTTGTTAACTTAAGATCATGTATTGGATAGTTCTGTTCAGGAATTTTTATGTTCCTTGATGCATAGGCAATAAGTTTATCATTCTATATAAGTATATTCTAGTGTCCTTTCTCTGAAGCATCACTATAAATCACAATTACACCATTTCTTGATGGTAGAGTCAAAATCATAGAATTCACTAATCTCATATTCAATTCTTCAAAACATTCTTCACATTATTTTTTCCATTCGAACATAACCACTTTATGAGTAAGCTTGGTCAACATGTAAGATAATCAGGTAAATTTATGAACGAAATGCCGATAATAACCAGTTAACCCAATAAAACTACATACCTCAGTTTTGTTCGTTGGTATAGGACATTCCTAAACCACCTTTTTCCTCACAAGACCAACTGAAATTCCCTCCTTAGAGACAATATGTCCCAGAAATGATATTGTTTGAAGCCATAGATCAAACTTTATAAATATCCCATACAACTCTTTTCTTCTAAGAGACTCCAGAACAACCCGCAAGTGGTTCTAATGGTCCTCATAGCTTTTGGAATATATCAAGATATAATCAATAAATACCAAAAAAATCATTAATAGATTCCTTAAAAACTCTATTCATTATATTCATAAAAACATATGGTGCATTAGTCAGTCCAAATTGCATTACAGTAAAATCGTAATGTCTATATCTAGTTTAAAATGTTGTTTTTGGAATATTTCCCTTCCTTACACACAACTGATGGTATCTAGGTCTACGGTCAATCTTCAAAAAGCATTGAGATTCATGAATTTGATCGAATAAATCATTAATTAAAGGTAGAGGATACTTTTTATTTATTGTAATATCATTGATTTCTCTATAATCAATAAAAATCCTCATGGATCCATATTTTTATTGACAAAGAGAACAAGGTATCCCCATGAAGAAACACTAGGTTTAATAAATCCTTTATCACTAAATTCCTCTAGTTGTTTTTTAAGTAATACTAATTCCACAGTGGACACTATATAAGGATTCTTTGATATAGGTCTTTCATAAGGAAATAAATTAATATATAACTCAACATCCCATTCTAGTGGATGTCTAGGTAATTAATTTGGAAATACATCAATGTACTCTTGAACAATAGGTACATTTTCAATTTTAAGATTTCTTTCCCCATCTATATATGATATTTTCTCTTCCTTCACAAGAATTTCATTCAGTATAGATATTGGGGGTGGATCTAGATAAGAATCAGATGATGAGGTTTATTCTCCAAAGATAAGAGATTCCACATCCTCCTTAACAATAGTAATTTTATTCTTTTTTCAATATATTTTCGCATCATATTTTGAATGAAAATCCATACTGAGGATTATGTCAAATTAATTCATAGGTATGATAATATGTTTAGAATCTAGAGTATGTTAATGTGTCATAAATGGGACTGACCAACAAATATTTGTTGCAATGATACTTCCCTTATGAGTTTTAACTAAAAACTCATTTCTTAAATCAAAAGGTAAATGTATAATTTTCTTGGAAAACTGGGAAGATAAAAAAGAATGTGATGATCTAGAATCAAATAAATTATTGGATAATTTTAAGGAAACGATTAAAGTACTGCCCACCACATCATTATAAACTTCAACCTCAGTAGTTGTGATAGTATAATATTGGCCTTGCTCCCATATCCTTCATTGGGGAAAGTTTCCATGAATCTTAGGATAATCATTTGCATAATTTCACATATCTTTTATATTGTAGCATTGAAAATTGGTAGATTATTTCTTTCCCTTGAAATCACATGCTTGGTGGTTTTTAACTCCACACTTGTAACAAACACCCATACCCTTCAGGCAAGTACTAGGGTGTTTCTTCCCACAATTATTGTAGGATGGTAAATCATATCTTCCCTTATTTCCCTTATCCTTATTTACTTTTAAAAAAGTGTTCAGAATCCCTATTATTCTCTTTATTTACTTTCAAGACATATGACTTCGAGAATTATTTTTTTGTCTGGATAGCACATGAGATTATATCTTCATATGATGATAAATTTTGGGAGGCTACTGTACTTTAGAGGAATGGTTTTAAACCATCAAATAATTGATCAATATTACTCCTTATATTGCATATGTAGTTTCCCGCATACCTTTTTAACATTGTAAAGTTGGATACATACTTCACACAATTTTCAATCTCTTTATATCTTAGACACATGAATTGCCTCTCCACATTCGATCGTTGATCTCAAAGAAAATATTTTTTCTATTAAAATTTCTTTAAAATCCATCCATTCTATATTTATGATTTCTTCCTCCTATTTTGTCTTTTAAATTAATAAACACCATTGATCTACATCACCCAATAGATGATAAACTATCATGACAACCATCTACCTTTCATTACTTCCCAAATAGAGAAATATCTTCTCTAAGGAACTTATCCACTAATCTACAAAAAATGGGTTTGTAGTCCCAATAAATGATGGAGGATATTTTCATATAAAGATATATAAAATTTCTCATTCATGTTGTGGATTAGGATGCTCCATACAGGTAGGGTTATTGTTCATAACATGATTTATTTGTCCTAGTAAGGTTATACGTTGCTCATCACCAGTCGCAACTCCAATACATACATCATTATATTGCATAGGAGGGAAATCACTACATGGAATATATTCATTAATACAGTTTTCATTCCTTTCCCTCAGTTCCATATCTAAATAATGGTATCCAATAGATTAGGTTGTGAATCATAATGTATAATCTCAAACTAGAAAAATAATTAACATAAATTGAAATTCTATGCAAAGTTATTATCATAATCATAAACATTGATTCTTTCAGAACATATTTAATTTTATATCTTTTATAATGGTTTGTAAAGAAAATTTGACTTATCTTAAGCATATCCCTAAAGAATGTAAAACCAAGTATGCAGTAAGGCCTATTATCATGTACCAGGTTACCCCGAGTCAGGCCTGGGACACCTTGTTGGAGTTCTTACCCCAAGGTACATCTATTCTTGAACCAACTCCACTTTTAGTATCCAGATAGGTATGTATTATTAGGAACATCCACATAATCTCTACCTTACCAAAATTATAGGGTGTTATTATATTCTTATCCTCAAATTCTATCTTAGGTGTATGTTCCCTAATCTATGTTTTCTAAATCTATTTTATAATGTTTCTTCTAAACTTTCTTTGATACTAACTATAGAGACCCCAACCCTAGTTTCCCAAAGATGGTGCCTTACTTAATTACATTGTCATAATAAAAAAGGAAGTGTCACCCCAAATGAATGAATATTTAAGTATTTTTGGAAAAACAATATACAAACATAAGTTTTACATTACATCTTTTAAAGGAAATAAAATATAGAAATTATATTGGAAACATCCATAAATCATGGATTATCCCTATTATTAATTAATAATATTTTTCTTCAAATCTTGGGGAAAAATAAAACATAATAAGGGGGTGATCTCATATGCTCAGTAGTGGTAAGTAATATAGTGGAAACATAAATAATAAGGCATGGTGAATAACTAAAAGTACACATGACATTAAAACATAATCTTGAGCATAATATGGAAGGGATGAAATCCAATTAAATAATTCCATAATAAAACATAACTTTAAGTATTATACTAGTTAAATAATCCCATGGAATGAAATTACTATTTTCATAATGAGGGAATTCATAATATCGGATATCATAAACATACCATCAAGGCCTTGGCCAATACACCATGCATAATGGGTAAAAACCCAGTCTAGTTTGTCTTATGAGACCTACCGATACATTGAGGGGATATAGATGTCCCCACTCATAACTTTATATGTCTAATTCATACCTCATATGAATGGAGATAAACATAACCACCATATATATATGAAATCTAAATAAAATTCCCCAATCTGTAAACATAATCACTAACCATTTTGAGTAGTATGGTGAATGGAATAAAGATAGAATATCCATAATCAAACTGATCATAAACCATTTAATAAAATATTTTGGATGATAAACATAAGATATAATACATCAATAAATCATAATATTCAACATAGGTGTTGAAATAGATGAAAATATTCTAATAAAATCATCAAGGAATTATTGAGAGAAAATAATTTGTATTTGTCATGATTATTTTTATAAAACTAGAAATGAAAAAATATAGTTTTTCATGACAAAATTAGTGATTTTAGAAAAATATTGGTGTCTAAAAATATATATTTAATGATACTTTCAAATGGGTATGAAATCAAGACGTTTTCTTTAATCAGGCATGCGTATCGGGAAGAAATGAGAAGGGAACCTTGTAAAACATTTATTCTCCCTTCAATGAATGATGAATTTATCTGGATATATGATTTTAAAACATAAATATTTAATTTAGATGAAATTTATAAAAATTATTAATAATTACATTAGTGTATAGAGGAAGAAATAATAACCTGAATGAAAATGAAGGTTCGAGAAGAAGACCCTTACCTTATGTTTGAATGTGTTCTACACTTGACCTTTATGTCCTGAATAATGAAATTAAATTCATTAATTAATTAATTAAGAAGCTTTTATACATTTAATTTATTTAGTATAATTTTATTATGTTCATTTATGGCCTTTTTGATGAGTTATAAGATATAATTGTCTCGCTTGGGAGCGTTCGTTTCCATTGTTTTCACGATAGGTACACTTGTATATGAGTATGGAAGTTCATGTGGAATGGGTATAATTCTCTAGAATTAAATTTATATGATATTAATTAACATATATAATATTAAATGGTTATATAATTCATTTTTTATGGTATGAGGATGATTCATTAGATAAAAAATAAGTGCTAATCAATTAGATTATTTTGGTGGTTTTTCGATCATCGCAAACAGGTTTTGTCGTATGAATTAATATTATGTATATATAATGGTTATAGAAAATTAAATAGGTCATAATATATATATTATAGTCTGTTTTAATTATAAAAATTGTTTAATTACTAGCCTTGTAGGATAAATTGAATAATGAAAATGTTTCGTCCATGAAGATTGTAAATTAACACCACACAGATGATGATTTCATTTTTAAAATAAAAGGGAGTGAGGAAAGAATTTTTTGATGGATTATTCAAATATAATGATAAAATTACATTATATGTAAAGTTTTTGAGTTATCATGCTATTTGGATGAGGGTGGCTGAGGATATCATAATTAAAAAATAACCTGGAAAGAAATTAAATGGAAAAGGAAGAGGATTTTACCTCTTGAATTCTCCTCCATGAGAACCTCCTTAGGGAAATGGTTTTGGTCTTTTGATGAGAAAAATAGATCTTGGAATCAGGGTAGAGTCATCGGAAGATTATTTTGTATAAATTTGACAAGTCTCAAAGCTTTGAAGGTGTGAGGAGAAGGGGTGGTGAAGAGTGGTATTTATAGTGGAGGAGAAGGGTGATTTTTGAATATCTAATTCATTTGTTTATTATTTTGGATCAATAATATCAATAGTTTTAAAATTATAATAAAATATATTAAAATAATGAAGGTTATTTCGAGGTTATGGGGATTACATTAGTAATGACTCAAATGATACTGTATTTAACTTTTAATTTATTTATACCGTATTTTACTATTCACCAAAAATTCAAGTATTTTAGAAAAAAATCCCAAAAATTCACCCTAACCATTTTTCAACATGTAGAATTAAAAAATAGAATCCATATTATAAAAAAATTATAAATATGATAAATTTAATTTTAAATTAAAACATTCATTTACTTCAAAAATATTGATTTTAAATTTATAACTAATTTTATAATACTCTAAAAAAATTAACTATGGTCTCATAAAAGTATCCTAAAATCATAAGAAAACAAAATTTTAATTTATGAATATATTTTATGAAATTAAATTTTCTTTAAAATCATTTTATTAATTATAAAATAGTAATTAAATATTTATGACTTACAAAAATACTAACACTTAATTAATAATTATTAAAATATTCATTCACATATAATATGATATGATTATATAATACTTTAATTTATAAGGTGTCTAAATTTTATTTAAAATTTCATGGGTGTGGTTATTATTCATTTGGTTGGTTTACTATTCATAAGGGTTATATTACTATTCCTAAGGACAAGTTACTATTTCATCAGTGTAGGTTCCTAAAATTATTGAAATGCCTCTTATTTCATTAATTATTAATTTATAAAGTTTGTATTTTGTTATATAAGTGATTTTATATGATCTATACTATATGAAATAAACCTAAGAAAGAAAATCTCATTGATATAATTATGGGTCGTTACACACAGTACTGCTTTCAACTTGGGGATTCTCCATTAAAAAATAAATCATAGCTTCCAAATACAAATTCCAATGAGGAATCTAGAATAGTGAAAAATTATAAAATCAACTATTTGATCATGTGAATCAGAACAAAAAATTTATCAAAATAATTTATGCCCAAATTTTATTACCCAAAAATATTGAAATGTTGATCCCCTTTTTAAAAAAACTCAGATTTTTTTATCTCCATACAATGTGAAAATGAGGTAAAATATTCAACCTTTAAAAAAATATCACATGTGGAGTGTTACAAGGCCACCCACCAAAAAAATCCCCTCCTTTTTTTTTCACGAACCATGCTAATTTCACCTACTCCCCCTATTTAAATATTTCCTTCACTTGGGGAACCAAGAATAAATAAAGGCCCTCTTTTAATTTCCTTTCTTTTTCCACATGAAATACCTTCCTCACCAAACATTATACTTTATTATTTTTATTTTTAGGATTCCTCTAGGTTTCCAGATTTATTGTTGATAATTTTCAACCAAAAATAATGAAAATGTGGATAGGGGACAAAAGATCAAACCATGGATAAGTGAATTCATGAAAATGAAATGTTTCTTTTCTCCAAGTGATGAATAGTATTAGTGACGGGAATCATTTTAGACAATATAAGATTTAAAGGACCTGGTTCACGACACCACTAACTACAATGGGTGTCGAAGTGCGAAAAGTAGTGAGTTACATATATGCAGATAGCAGGTTCCTTTGGAGTGTGATTATTTCTATTTAATTGAACTCTAACTATGATTCAAGTTTTTTTTCATAATCCTCACTCACACTAAAAATTACATGCTCATGCATGGAAAAAACATAAAGAACTCACAAATTTTTATTTGGTTCATTTGGGGTGACATAAATCCATAGGGATGGCAATATGTTTTTCTTATTTCAATGAAAATGAACAGATTAAAAATTTCCCATTATTTTTTAGTCACAAAAATACCAAAATTTATATATAGGGGAGGAGAATAATCAAATGGAAAATGAAATATCTCTAGTGGTCACCAACTACTTCTATGGGTTTTCTCTAGATGGGACCAACCTCCTATAGCAGGTCATCTCTGGCAGCTAGTCATCTGTGGCTTTCACCCACCATAAAGGTGGTTGTATATTAGGTCAACATTAAATAATTTTGGCACAAAATTTCAAAAACATCATAATAAAAACAATCTTTCTATTTCATGTAACCACACTTATTTTATTTCATGTCCATGTTTTTTTAATTTTGATTCCCATCCTCTATTTCATAGTTTTATTTCATTATTGTACTTGAAGGACAAGTGAACTTTTCTTAGACCGCTTTCAATATTTATTGTGTTTGTTGTATATTTTATACATGTATATGTTGGTCAAGGGTCTCTTTGAAAAAAAATAGTTATTAATTTTGTATCAACATTATCATCTATAATTTCTGAATCATGCCCCTATACATTGATAAAAATAGGTTAATGAGTTTAGGAAAGTTATATGGAGAATTTTATAACAATTTTTTTTTAAAATTCATTCTAATGAATTTATACTATCAACCAATGTGATGAGTAAGAAACAAGAACCACATTTTTTATGTTTAGGAAGCATTGTGAGAACACTTTCAAGGTATGAAACTTCGGTGGGAGTGGATCATAGGCATGGGAAGCACCATCAAAGTGAGGAATCACCAACAATGAGATGGATGTAAAATTATTTTCCTTTATTTTTTGATATTTAACGTCTACATTTAACAAAAAAAATATAAATAAAATTCAAAGATATAAGATGTACCTTGATCCATTAAACCTTCTTGATTTGAGTCTCTTTAATTTTATCCAACTTAAAATGGATTTGTATCCTTTGACTACTCTCTATTTTTCATAATTTTGATAGTGTACAAGAATAATAATTATTAATACATAATTGTAAAGGATAAGACATTTAAAATAGGGATACAATAGTTTTCTGGGGTATTTTTTAATTAACTATCAATGTCTATCAATTTGACAAAAATATCCATCATTTTCTTGTTATAATTTTTATTAAACACACTATTCATGAGTTATTCCAACATTATCCCACTTAAGTCATGTGATATTACATTATTATTTTAAATAAATTAAATTGGTTATTATGAACAAATTTATCCATTTTATCATTTATATAACATTCATCATAATTAGGGATAATGTCCACATGAGTCATGGTGTTCGTACATCCTCTATTTATCTTCCATGTACAATAACATTGAAATTTTCCATATAATAATTAAAATTATATATATTTATATATATAATTGGTCCAATGGTACTGTATTAATTTGATACTATACCTTTTATCATTATTCAATTCAATCAAGTATACTTATCGAAAACTAGCAACATGATCAAACATTTATAAGTCCAAGTGAAAACATTAATAAACATAATAGTCATTAATTATATTGAAACCTACTCAGTAATAGTTCCAATATATTCAACATGTCCAATAAATGTCTTAGCTGGAAACCCTTTCATCAAATGGTAGAAAATAATAATATTTGTACTAATATGTTCAATTAATACCTTACATTTTTTGAACTTCCTCCTTAATGGAAAATTAATTTAATTCCATGTGTTTAATACCATTGGATTATTCATCATTATTTGAAAAGGATACTACATTGGCATTGTCACAATAAATTTTCAAGGGATTGGAAATACAATCGACAATTATATATCCTAAAATAAAGTTCCACAACCATATACCATGAATTATTACCCCAAAACATGCTACAAATTCATCTTCCATGGTTGAAGAATCTATAACCGATTTATTTAAACTTTTTCATGATATTTCCCCTTTATCTAGAAGATACACATAACTATAAATAGACATTATTGTATCAACACAATTTGAAAAGTCTAAATCAGTGTCTCCATTCACCTCAATATGGTCGAATCTTTTATAAGTAAGCATGTAATCTTTTGTTCCTTGAAAATATCACAAAACATTCTCTATATCTCTCCAATGATCTAGTCTATGATTACTTTGGTATCTTCCCGACATACTAACTGCAAAGATAATATCTATCCTTGTATATGTTTGATGACACATTATGATTCCAAAAATAGTTGCATAATGAATTCCGTCCATCTATTTTCATCCCAAAATCATTTTTGGGATACTGATTGTGATTAAATTTATCTTTTTTCTAAATTTAAACATATGATATTGAACATTCTCTCATCTTAGTCCACTCTAAATTTTTATTAATGTATTATTTTTTAGTTAAGTATAATAAACAATGATTTATATTATTGAATATTTCTTATCCAATCACATAATTGGATTCTCCCATTTCTTTGATTTTAAAATTATTAGAGGAAATTCTTGGTCTCAGGTAATTGACCAAGATCATTTATAAAAAGAAATATTTCATCAACATATTTAATCAAGAATATAAATTTAGTCCCACTGATCTTCTGTTATATACACAAATCAATGATGCTTTCCTTAAATCCAAAAGATACAATGAAATCAATAAACTTGATATACTATTGTTGGGAAGCTTGTTTAATTCCATATATAGACTTATTTAATTTACATTTTATGTGTTCCTTTCCTTCAATGGAAACCCCCACTATTTGTTCTATGTATAAATGTTTCTCTAATATTCCATTTATATAGGATTTTAACATCAATTTTATGTAACTCTAAATCATGATGAGCTACCAATGACATAATAATTATGAAAAAATCTTTCTTAGAATAAAATGAGAAGGTTTCCATATAATCTATACCATTATTTTGAGTTAATACCTTATCCTTTTAATATTAAAGGTTACTATGAGAGTCACATTTTGTTTTCAAGATTCATATACATCAAACTCTCTTGCATCCCTTTAAGAAATTCCATAAGGTCCCATCATTTATTTTATTCCATTGAATTCAACCCATATTTCATGGAAACTAACCATTTATTAGAATTATTACAATTAATGTATTGAGAATGCGAAACTAGAAAATTATCAATAAAAATATCACTTTCTAACTCAAGTATATATACCATATAATCATCCAAAATAGTTGAACTTCTTTCCCTTTGAGATCTTCTTAACAATATTTCATGTGGTTCTACAGTAATTTCTTCATTTTGAATTTGAGAAATATTCTGTTGTTGTTCTAAATGATTATCTTGTGATGCAATAAATTCAGTAACAACAAAATTTGAAATTGGAGTATAAGAAAATGGAACTTTAATTATAACTTCCTTAATTTTCACATTTTGTGGAACTTTACTCCCACTAGATTTACCATTATCAATAAATCTATAATATCTAATTTAAAAAATTCTCATACCGTGGTTAGGGTAATAAAATCTATACCCATTTGATTTCTCTAGATAACCAATTAAATATACATTTATTTTTTTCATCTCTTTTCATTTTTATGGATTGTATGCTCTTATTTATTCATAAAACCCCAAACATCTAGGTGTCTCAGACTAGGTTTTCTACCATTCTAAAGTTCAAAAGAAGTCTTTAGAACTACTTTACTAGGAACCTTATTCAATAAATAAATTTAATTTTTTAAATAATACTTCGTCAATGATATGGGTAAAGATGAATTACAAAAAATTATCCTAACCATATCCATTAATGTTATATTACACCTTTCTGCTACACCATTTTGTTATGATGTATTTAGAATAGTGTATTTTGCACATATTCCATGGCTTTCTAGGAACTTTGAAAATGGATAAGGGTTTTTTCCACTTTAATCAGATATTTCATAATATTCACCAACATTAGTAGGACATATGACCTTCAAATTTATATTTAATTACCTCTCAACTTTATTTATATATATATCTAGGGAATTTTCAGTAGGATATTTCTCATGGAATAAATAGACATATCCATAATGTGAAAATCATCAATAAATGTTATAAAATATTTTTTATTTACCGAAATAATTGACATCAAAAGGTCCATATATATCAATATGTGTGATCCCAAGGAGTTGAGTACTTTTAGTTGCACCTTCCTTTGTGTATTTTGTTTGTTTTCATTTAATACAATCCACACAAATGTTTAGGTTAGTGAAATATAAATCTGGATGGATTTCAATCTTAATCAATAACTTCTATCATTATTTGGAAATATGGCCTAAATTTTTATGCCACAAAAAAGTAGACTATTCATTTACTAGACCATATTTAGTACCAAATTATTATGCAAGTTCATAAGCATTTCAACGTACAAATTATCAATATTTAGTTTATTTAAACCATTTTAAAAAACTAGATTAAAGGCGGGTTCTTAATTATCCAAAGTTTTAACGTCATAAATTAATTTGATATTATGAAATTAATTTCATACTATATATGAATTGAAACACCCCAAAAACCACACTCCCAAATCTAGTTCAATAGACATAAACTATACACACATACTCTGATACTAACTGAGATAACCCAAAACTGCACACTTTTTTACATGATAATATATATCATCTCATTACTCAAACACAATCCTATAATAAAAAGTTATATTTTATTTATATATTATCTAAATAAGTATTTTATTAGACATTTTTGCTTCAACATCTCCCATAAAATTTTTTACACATGATTCCCTCCTAAAAATAGTCATATATATAATTACCCGGGGAAATGGGGAAATATAAGAAAAATAATGAATTCAATATCTTTATAAGTAAAAAAATATATCAATGAATCGTAGAGAATAAGACCATAATCATGTGACAAAACATGAATATGGGATAAACATATGATTAAAAAGAACATTAAATCATATGATTTTTTTTACAATGCATGATAGTATAATAAAGATCATAGAATAAGGAAATTTAACCTTAAAATAATCATCATGAAAGTGTAAGATATACCTTGAAATAAGAATATAAAAATATGGGGTTATAATCATGATCCATGTAGAATAACATAGGAATTTAGCAGAAACAAAATCATAGGAAATCCTAACATTGTGAACATAGCTAACCTAAATTATTTACAAACATAAATTTATAAGAATAGTTAAACACAATTATTCCCATGAATATATTTATCATAAACTACTAAAATAATCTTAGTTGTAGTACATCCTTTTGATACTTTACTTCTAGATATAACATCTCTACCTCGATAATCAGATCTTTACTTTTTCATATAGTATTTGTTCTTTCTAATTCTTTAAATTCCTTTTCAATGTTTGTAATTGTATTGGGATATAATACCCTTGAAAAGGTAGAAAATTATTGTTAGTTTTTTACTCCCCAAAAAAAAGATCTTGGGTTGTGCCTTACTGGTAAAATGTATGGGGTTTTTGTTGTGCCTTGGTTTGAATAAAGTAATGATGGTTTATTGCACCACCTCAAAAGAAATCTATCTAGATTATGACATTAGGTGTGATAAATTCAGTCTTAGTTTAATCCTCCAGGGATAAAAATTTCATTGTAAAGTGTAGGGACTCCTCATAAAAATTCATATATTCCATTATAGTTGTTATCATTCCCATTAGTCTTTGAGAGGATTGAATAGTAGACGTTGGGTTAATAGGATCTAAACTATTAGAAAAAATCATTATGTTCAATTATTTTTTATTTACACTATAAAAATTAACTTAACTTTGATAAATATTTAAAATTAATTAAATAGGTTAATTTTTCCCCTCTTACCATTTAACCATCCTCTTTTTGATACCTAACAAAATCTACCTAATAATGGTTTAGTTTGGGGTTTATGAATGTGAATTTCCTTCTCATTTGACCTGAAAAAATGAGTTAGATGAAATATTTTTATATCACCAAGTGGGGGATCTCAACTTAAGGAAGTTTGAAAACCAATAGGAGTATCGAAACTAAAGTCATTTCAGGAAACAAAGAGAATCATCTCAACTCAATAAAATCAAAGAAACAAAGTGGGGTATCTCAACTCAATGAATTTTAAGAAACTGTGAAATGGTTTGGAATTTATTAACCTCTCTTTTATGTTTTTATAAGGCTTGAAACCACCAAGAGAAAGTTTTTTGGTGTTCTCAAGGCTGAGGGAGTGTTCTTAGATATTATAGGGGTCACCATGCCTTGATGATGGGCATGGTGAATGCTTTTTTGGAGTTAAGGGTGTGGGAAATCCATTTTAGGATGGTCATGGTTGAGCCCTTGTCCATTTTTAGTTTCTTATGTGGTTCTTGGTGCACCACAGCCAAAAAATTACTTGACAAGCTATTTTGGAGGCCTTGTTATTAGGGGTGTCCTCCTATCCTAAATGGCCAACACCAAAATTCCCAAGGTGTGCATGGAACCGGGTGTGGTGTCTCGGAGTACCTACTATACAAAAAAATGAATAATACCTCACCACACCCATGGTGGAGTACATGGTGATGGAAAACAACCTAGGTGTATGAAACTTTCCCTTACATATTCTGTGTTGGGATGGTGTGCTAAAGAACACCACAACCATGGTGGAGTCTGTGGGGCAGACAAGCTAGTTTTGAAATGGTGGATATCAACATTGTTATTTGATCTCATTTATCTCAAAGGGGAAACACACGAATCATAAATAATGTGTCTTGACTGCAGTTTTAATTTTATTCTCTCCACTATTAATCAATCTCTTCCCCTCTTCTAGAATTCCATCAATTTTCAGATGCTTCAGATGGACCTTGAGTGTGGTTGGGTTATTCTCTTATGTTGAGGATCCATTGATAGATGTATTCACTGTGTAAGTATAAGTTTTACCCATTTGGCACCATGTGATAAAGTCCATGATGATTCTAGCACTTGGAACATTGGGTCAAGTCTTGTGTGTAGAGGTGTGATCTTCCCTTTTCTTTCTCTTTTAGTTATTCTTTTTTATTGGGTGTTCATTGTGTAAATCCCCCTTAGTTTTGGGGTTGGTATCTGGGAATGTTTTTTTAGTGGCTTGCAGATTTTAGGTTCTTTCTATTCTTCCTTCATCTTGGTGGTGTTTCTTCCAATGGTTCTTAATCCTCGATTGTCCGTCCTTGTGTGGAGAATGTTGAACTTCTAAATAGAGGTGGTGGGATTTTTTTCTTCTCCTATTTTATGTAAAAACATAATTTTATCATATTTTATATCATTGGGAAATAATGTAATTAACCTTAAAGAAGATGAAACGAGAATTAATGAAAATAACTGATTTTGGTTGTAGTGATCACACATGTTTGTACTATGATAACATTTTTCCACTTTTTTACAGATAGTGTGATATATTTTCTTATGATATGGTTTAAAATATTTTTTGTTCTTTGAAATTGGGAAAATATTGTAAATCTGATAAATTTTTTTGGATGAATAACAAAGAGGCATGTAAATTTAATTTGTTCTTCCATGATGTTTAATGAAAAAGGAAGTTATGCTTGAAAGTTTGTTTAAATATCTTATAGTTTTTGATATATGATGCCTTATGTTGCCTATATTTATAACTTATGATAAATAAATTGGTTAATTCAAGACAGTAAATAATTGGTTTTTTGATAAAAAAATTGTTTCAGGTTGAGTGAACTTGTTTTCTTATGAAGGCTAGATGCTTGGTTTTAGGTCATGGATTCCATATTAATTTTTATTTATTTTTTCCTTGTCTGATTGATATGGATGAGGAGCCTTGATATGAGATGTTATGTGAACCTGGGGTGGATAATGGTTTGGTGAGACATAGGTGGGGGATCGAGTTTATGGTAGCATATGATTCCTGTAATGGATCTATGGATGATTATATGCATGGTGGTTTTGGGAATGGAATCAAGACAGATGGAGAGGGTTGAAGTTGGGATTTCTATTTTTTTTTTTTGCTAAAAGATAGGATTCTTTATTGATTATGGATCTTCTTAAATGCCTAATGGTCAGGTTCCTTATTTCTACATTCCTTTCCCCAATTATTTCTATAGTTGGTTGTTCTTGGTTTATGCATCTTTTTATGGTTTCTTATGATCGATTCTAGAGTACCTAGAATTATAGAATGATAATGAATGATAAATAATTTATCCAATGGGGTTAGAGGATAAATGGAATGTTGAATGGTGATAAATCTTGAGGAATCATGGGAACAGTTGGATTATTCTTGGAGAGCATGGTTTTTGATTGATTATTAATGTAACTATGAAATGTTTAAAATAAATAATTAATTGAAAGTCTATGGAATTGTTTGTGTGCTTATAGGATATCTAGTTCATAGTATAGGTAGTTGGGTGTCCGAGTGAGGATAGTTTTAGTTCAGTTTAAGGCTAGGTAGTTACCCATATTGTGGTTGTGAGATATATATATATATATATTCCTATGTTATGTTTTTTTCATAAGCTACCTCACCCTTGTCAGTAGTGAAACTGATACCTAGTGGACTCTAGGGGGGTCCCTAATATCTAGGCTATCAAGGAAAGGATGACTGACTACCCTCTCTTTTCACGCTCGCTTCTCCTAGTAGTATTATGTTCTAGTATGCATGGTGGTTAAATAAAAATTATAATTATCCTTGACTTCTATTAATCAATCCTATTCCACATTGTATATGATGTATCACATCTTTTATATGTCTTACACAATGATTACAATAACCTTGATCATATATGAGGATAACACCATTAAAAATTATATTTGAAAGGAATATTCCCTAAAATCCTATTGATACCATTGATGGTTATGAGTATAATAGAAGCACCTATTGAGGGCATCTACAACTTGGATTTAGTCGTATTCAATAAATAATCCTCAATTTACATGATGATAAATGTCATGTCCAATGAATTAATCTGATGAAAATTGAAAAAGATCACTAGAACCAAGAGATGATCTTTCGTGTTAAAATTATAATTAATTTAATAACATGATAACACATTGATCTTGAGAACTTTCTTCAATGTAGATATTAAATGTTTTAACCTTTGTTCAATTTTACCATTATTGTATTGAGAGGATATAAAGTAGAATCCATCTTACGATGATCCACACAAGCTCTTTTAATCTCAAAGTGTCTCCAATGGTACTTTGGGTTTAGGTGTGGTGGTACAAATCACGTTTTGTTTTTTCCTTTGATCACCACATAATCATTAGTGGTTGAATTATTGATTCACATTTTTCTCATTCTTGATATGAGTAAGGTGTAAGATTGATCTCAATTATTGAGGGTGATGTACAGAATTTTTTCCCTAGGTTTGAGAGATTCTCTAGATTGGATGTGTTGTTTGAAATAATGCCTAACCCTTGAAAATGATATAATTTGGTATTTATTGAGCTATTTTAGATTATAAGTAATTACACATAGGCTGGTAATCTTCTCTTAATATTTAGAAAACCCCATGTCAAATAATAATATTATTAATAATATTAGTATTTCCTTGATTCATGCATGTCTCACCCATAAAATAAATATCATTCCTTTAAATAAATTAATTAATATTTTTTAAATGATATTTAATATATCATTCCTACCAGACTCAATAAATCGGTATTAATTTCCTCCTCTATATTTACCAACCTTCAAATAATAATAATATTCATTTGATAAATAAATAAATATTTATAATTTCATGGTCTTATGAATAAATATTTATTTTATTATTCAACTAACACAAAATAGTGAATTAATATATGCGATCAGTATATTCAAAATAAATATTATTACCTATTTTGGAGAATAATATTTATTCCAAATATTAAATTCTTGAAAATTTTAATTCAGATGAATATATCACTATGTGTGTGACCCTTTATGCTTCTTCATTAATGGATTTAGGTGGGTTCTCTTAATGTACAATATTAGTGTCTAAAAACACATAAAGGAACCCAAAAGGAAGAAGTAAATGTCTCAATGATGGAAACCACATATGAATAGTTACTATGTAATATAATCCCTTTATCATGACATCTCATCAAGAAAGTTTCCTACTCATTTCATCAACCTATATGCATGACATGTCGTCTTTTGACTTCTTGAAATGAACCCATCAACACACTATGGCCATGGAATTTATTTTGATATTTCCATATTAATCAAAGGGCCAAGATATCAAATTCTATAATGATGGAAGAGATAAAATATTTTACTAACTTATTCATTATTAACAAACCGTTGTTGACACACCCAATGTACCCTACTTCTAACAAACATATGGTTTTACTATTTTGGTCGGTACATAAAAGCATGTGAGTCATTATATGTATTAATAATAATATTAAAATTCCATGGGTCATTAAATCCATTTATAGATAGAAATATTCAATAACATAAAACATGTGGAATTCCTACAGGCAACTATGTACTCATAAACTCTTCTCTTGGATATTACCAAATGAGAACTCCATGAGATGAAGACTCATCCACTTACGAGTACTTGCACCTAATAGTCAACATCATTTTTGTCCCATCAGATAACTTTATATGACTATAAGACATATTTTCTAAGAATATCATCATAGAATTTCAAGGTTCTCATCAAAGTGAGGAACTTCATATAACCTTTTCAATGCAACATATATTCTAAGTCATTATCACATTTAAGTTACATAGCAGAACAATCAATAAGTGATAACATATTTATTGATTTTCAAATCTATGAATATACAAGAAATCTAAAGTACAAATTAGTTAGTTCTTGGGAACCTTCTCTAAAAATCGTATGGTACAATGGACCCTATCATAGGGTACGATAAGCTTGTGGAAAAAGGATTTTATTTAGGCATATACTCATATAATACATAAAGATATAGGGTGATGTAAAGATTTCCCTTTGAATTCGTTGTTTACAATCAGGTGGCATCATATTATCATTGCATGGCTTATCGTTTTGGATGATATGAATTAATCATAACATTGACATTTGAATGGTTTGGGACTATAATGATTGAAACATCCATAAACATTATATTGAATACTTTCCACATTACAATTATGATTAAAATGGAATGGAACAGTTAATAGCCATAGGTTACATGGGATGTAACTGAGTCCATTACTCATATGTTAATAAAACATATGAGTAATGACATGATGTGGATTTGTGGCTTAGAGAGATCCCCAATAGCCTATATAAAGGAGGCCCGACTCTTGGGTGATCATGAGCGATCCTCCTGATCAAAAATCCACCCTACCTTGAATCTCTCTCTTCCTTTCTTCTTTGTCACCGAGATATTGACATATCTCATTTAGAAATCATAAGATATCATCCAAAGAGTTTGGAATATATGTATCTACTTATGGATACTCTACAAAGGAGAGAACATTCAGGTTGTTTCTTGGTGATCGTCATTAATCAACAACAGAAACATTCAATTGTTGTTGATAACATTAAAAGGTATGCACACTCTTCATTTCTATGTTTACATTTTCCATATCAAACACATGGATATTCTTGGTATTCGGTTTTATGATTTATTCTCTTATTTTGATTAAATGTTAATATATCCTAATAAATCTATCATTATTTCCCTTTTTAAATTAAATATTGGGATTGGTGTGAGTAGTTCTAAGTGATGGATGTACTATTTATTATAATTTATTGACTAATTAACACCACTACAAGAACATATCATAATACTTATTCAAAAATAATAATGGACCAACCATCTTGGGTCTGTTAAGTCCCATTTAATTTATTAATTCCATAAAAAATCAATGGAAAAAAATATTTTGATGCCTTTGATGTCACAATTAAATTTGCAGGAAGTTAATATATCCAAAATGCAACTAAAAAAATAATTTAATTGTATACGGACCAGCTAGATAAAAAATAACTTATAATTGATAAATCTATATCAAAATTTCAATATATCAACATTTTATACTCTTTCCAATTTATGTATTTAATGATCAAAGAAACTCCTCATTTTATAGGAATTTGATGTCTTTGTTTATGACTTTGTTCACTAATAACATTTATGATTGAACTTTGTGCCAACCCTCTTCTTCCCTTGTAAAAGGTAAAATTAATTCCACAGATCATCAACCAAATCAATTATATTGATCATTGAATGTGCAATCATCCACTAAATCAAAGGGGGTGAGAGGAAATAAAATATTTTTTTTAATATGTGTGTCTATCCATGTGCGCGGGTGTGAAATTAATATCATACATTAAGTTTTAACATGACATAATTATCGATAATTAAATATAAATTTTTAATTAATATAATGATGATAATAAAATTATGATTTAATATTATTTAATTAAATAATTCAATTATTAAATATTTTATTAAATATTTAAGCCATATTAATTCAAAACTTTATTCAATCGCATTCAAAAAAATTAGAAAATAACTCTAAATAGTATAACTCATCGTGTTTTTCTTTAAAAAAAATTAATGTATTTATAATAATTTTGAAATTCACTCACACTTTATATAAAAAAATTTAATGAATGGTTTTCCATGATTATATCAAACAAGTAGTGAAATTACTATGATTTTGTATTTCATTTAGTTCAATTATGAGTATAATATATGAATTCCACCAATCTCGTAAACTTATCCCATATGCAGATATCATCAATAACCCATAACCAAAATGATTATTTGCAAATAATTCAATTGCATGTTTCTAATGAAGATTTTCTGGGCTTGAATGTCTACCAGATTAATCTCATTGAACAATATTGTATCCATGATCAAACATAGCCAATAATATCATTTCTCCAAATTCTAAAAATGTTATAGTAATAAAGACAAAGCATGAAAGTACTCAATTATGGAGTACCTCTAACCATAAAATCATAAAACACATGAGAAGAATTGTATGTGTGATAAAGTTAATACCATGGTAAGATTATACATATGGTATATGTCATATCTTAGAAGAGTCCTTGAACATGTCATATGCACACCCCAAGAGACCCTTCTGAAGGTAGATTTACAGAAACACGCGAACACAGATGCAGAAGCAGATGTAGATGCAGATCACTATATGTGATCATTAGAATAAAAATGCAGCAGCAGGAAACATATTTAGTTATCCAACTTCGAATGAAATTACAACAAACACACCAAACCCTATTTATAGAGATACAAACACACGGAAAATCAAATAATAAAAATTAAACGAAAAATAAAAGTATACGTTTGTTACAGTAGGTGTCGCCTAATCCTCCAACGCCAAACACGTCAAGCTCCCTTCATTTTAAATCTCCAAGCCTCCATTATAGCAGTGGATATTTTGTGGCATCGGGAAAATAAGTTTATTATTCCACACCCCCCCTTAAACTAGTTTTCCTCATGACCCAAACATTTGCATCATCCTTCTTCACATATTCGATTGGCTGATCAATGGGTTCCAGAACTTCACCATACTCAACACCTCCCTTTTTCTTATATCATTTAAGGAGTTGATGGAATTTATTTCCTCAACATTCACTTCCTTCCACATTTCATTGAATTTATGTTCCTCAATGCTAATTGGATTGGAATTCGTAGAGAGACAATATAAATCTACATACTCTTCCATTTGTTATGTTATCTCATATATATCTGCAAGGCTTCAAACATTCAGGTGACATATATGAAAAAGTTCTTGTTCGATGTCTTTAGATGTAGGAGTATGTGGTGACAACGTCATTGGTTCTTCAATTTCTCATTCCTCCATTGGTACTTCTTCAACAATTTCTCCATCATCTAGAGTGATTCGTACCTCTCTTGAATCATCATTTTGATTCCATTTCCCTCTCTCATTCCCCACAAAGATAACATCTTTATTGTAAATAATCTTCTTGGTGATGGGATTATACAAGTGATATATGATTTCTCAATCTTCGTATCCAATAGGGATACACTTTACTCCATTGTCATCGATCTTTGATTGTTTTCCTTCAGGATCCTGACGTATGCAATGAAACCAAAAACTCTAAGACGACTTACACTTGGCTTGTGAGTACTCCATTCTTCATGTGGTATCATTTCTTTGAGATTTTTTGTTGGGAATCTATTAAGTAGATACACCACGCACAAAGCAACTTCAGCCTAGAAAATCATGGGAAGTCCTTTATCTTTCAAAATGCTTCTTGTCATGTTGAGAATTATATGGTTTTTTTCTTTCAGATACCCCATTGAGTTGAGGTGTGTAAGCTAGTGTAAGATGGTGTTGAATTCCATGATTCTTGAGGTGCTCTTAAAAAACATCCGAGGTGTACTCCCCACGTCGATTAGATTGTGATGTTTTTATGCAATGGTTCCTTTGATTTTCCACTGATGCCTTGAATTCTTTGAAGATGTAAAACACTTCTGACTTCAACTTGAGAAAGTATATCCATGTTTTCATGATATAATCATCAATAAATGTTAGAAAGTGTCTCCTTTTCCCATTTGGTTTTTGGAGTCAATTGACCGCACACATCGGCGTGGACTAACTCCATTAATGTTACATCCTTCCAGTTGTCCTTCGTTGAAAATATGTTTCTATATTGTTTGCTTGGAACATAGCTTTCAAATATTTGATTTGGGTGTCTAATGATCGGAAGCCCATTCACCATCTTCTTGCTTTCTAATAATCTTAAACTTTCAAAGTTTAAATTCTCAAACTTAAGATTTCATCCCCAGTCTTTATCATTATGTATCGTCGTCACACATCGTGGTATGTCGGGTTGGACTATAAGCGGGAACATGTGGTTCATCGCTATAGGTACTTTTATGACCAGTCTTCCTCTTTCATCAACGATTACCATTTGTTTATTTTGTAGGCTTATGCAAAATCATTTTTCCACCAATTGCCTGACATCAGGATGTTGGTCTTCATGTCAGGTACATAGTAGACGTCGGAGATGAAAAAATGATTGACATCTTTTTGCTTGATCAATATATCTCCTCTTTCTGGAATAAATTTTATTAAGAGATCATCAAATGAAATCTATCCTTGAACCCTCTCATATAGGTTCGTAAACAAGTGTTTATGGCCTGCCATGTGGTTGGTAGCTCTAGAGTTAAGATACCACATACCTTGATTTTGTGTTAAAGTTTGTGACATCAACACATGAGACTCGCCAAAAAGTATCTCCAACTTCGATGATATTTGCCTCCTAAGTGACATTCTCCGTGGGTTTCTTGCTCCAACATTCATTGCTATAATGTTCATATTTTTAAAAAATTATAGCATTGAAGATTTCTTTTTTCCGGTTGGTGATTGTTAAATCATGTCCTTCTTCCCCATCCTTATTCTCGTGGAGTATAGTTTTGATATGCATGACCTCCTCGATTTGGGCTTCTTCCATCTCATCCTCTTCTTCTTGGATCAGATTCTCATCAATGGAATCCTCTACCCCATCTTCTTCAAAATGTCATCCCTTGCTCCTTTTCAAAATTGTTCAGATACAACACTGATTGCAGGGCATACTCCACTCCATTGATACAACTTTGATTACAGGGCATACTCCACTCCATTGGTATTACTCTGGCGATCCACCTTATGTCGGTGGGCTTGTAGAGACTCCACGATTTCTTAGATAGATATCATCTCCAGACCTTCAATTTCTTCCAAGGCAACGACTATGTAATCAAATTTTGGATATAAGGATCGCAAAAAAAATCACATAGTCGCATGTCGGTAATATTTTCTTCATTTCTTTGCAGTTGGTTCACCATAACCATTACACAAGTGTGATACTCAACAATGATTTCAGAAGATTTCATAAATAAGGATTCGAACTCACCTAGCAGAGATGAAGCCGAATCCCCTTCACTTTTTCGGCATCGTTGAATGCTTTGTGAAGATTATCCTACATCTACTTTGAAGATTTTGATGAAGCAATTATTGTGAAAGTTGCTTCGTCAAGGCCTTGATAAATGATGGATTTTTCCTTGCAGTCACGTTTTCATTCTGCCTGAAGAGTGGCTTTTTGAACATCTGGAAAGGCAACCTCAACTACTTTAGATTTTGGCCGGGTGTATATGTTCTCCACGATATTCATGACCTCTTGGGTGTCAAGGAGTGCCTGAATTTGAATGCACCAATTATTGTAATTGTTTGGTCTGCTTAGGAATCAAAGCTTGTGCCATTACATTCATCAAAGAAAAAATAATTTTGGATTGAAAATGGCATATGCGGAGCTTTTATCTAGATAGTGGAGACTGCAAAAAAAAAAAAAAAGCAGAATCACAGACTTATTTTTTTTAGAATTGATGACAAATAATTTTTTTTTTGAATTGTGTATGGTAAATTTTTTGGGGATTTCTGGATTGACAATTTTTTTTTGAATCATCGACTGCAAAAAAATCATCAAAAGAAGGAATATTTTTTGTGTGTGTGTGTGTGGATTGGAAGGCAATATAGGGCATGAAAATGTGGTGGAAATATTTATTTTTTTAGATGGGGAGATTGATGTGGGTGGAGGCTTGATGGTGGGGAAAAAGCCACTTTTGACTTATGAAAAAAGTTGTGTGAAAATTGGGAAAATGATAACAAACTTTTGAAAAATTGAAAAACAAAAAAGGTATGGGAAGGAAAAATTGGTGGCAATCTCACTTGAGGAATAGCTCAAATGTTCATCTTTTTCTTCCGCCGCTTCAACGGATTGTGGTAGAAAATCTCAAAAACCTTACTCTGGATGCAGCTCACCTTCAACCGCTCACTGAAGGTGGATTTGCAGCAACACATATGAGGTAGCAGATGCAGATGAAGAGATCACTGTAGGTAATTGCAGGGATAAAAATGCAGCAACTGGAAACAGATTTAGTTGTCCAGCTTCGAATGAAATTACAGCCCACACAACACAAAATAAAAGAATAAAAATTACAAGGAAAATAAAATTCCATATTTGTTGCAGTTGGTGCCACTAATACTCAAGGGACAGAGCATCTTTCCGTTGAAATCTCCAAGGCTCCATTAGAGAAGTGAATAGTTGGTGTCCTAATTTATTATTCAATACATTTTCCAATTGGTTCCTCCCTCTACGGTGTTCCTCCATATTGTCTTCGCTGCTGCACTTAATCCCACAGTCAGTACACCATAAGCGAGCCTTCTCCGAATGCTTCCTCCCACTAAGGTGTTGCTCCATACAGTACTCATTCACGCATCGAATCCCGCATACTGTACACCACAAGCCGGCCTTCTCCCCATGCTTCCTCCCTCAAAGGTGTTCTCTCATATTGCCTTCACTGCTGCACACAATCTCACACAACGTACACCACAAGCCGGCCTTCTCCAGATGCTTCCTCTCTCTACGGTGTTCCTTCATATTGCCATCACTTTTGCACTGAATCTCACGCACACCCCAATACAAACCATATGTCCGTTTTATAGAACCACTCGTATTATCTTCCATGTCCTCCTGCTTTGAATTTTGATTCCCACATCCTGCTTCCCCGTGTGTTTTGTTTTGTGGACTTGAAGAGCAGGTGGCCTTGTCCTCCACCACTTTCAACATTGTTTGCGTCCTTTGTGTGTTTTCAACAAGTACATGTGTTGGTCAAGAAACCCGAGCGGGACAAAGCTGGAAGAATTCTTTATTGCAAAAATGCTAAAAAGTTTACAGGAGAGTTTGTATAAAAGAAATATAAAAGACCCGACAAAACAGACAAAACAGAACTGGACAGCTGTAAAAGAAACAAAAAATAATCAAAAAATAATAAACTAACACCCCCCCCCCTCAAGCTGGATGTGGAAACAAACCAAGCTTGGGAAGAAGATGACGATGCTGAGAAGAGAAGAGAGGCTTAGTGAAAACATCTGCCAACTATGTAGAAGTTGAAGTATGAAAGAGAGAAATGAGGCCCCGTTGAAGTTGTTCCCATACAAAATGACAATCAATCTCTATGTGCTTAGTCCTCTCATGAAAAACTGGATTCTTAGCAATATAAATGGTTGCTTGATTATCACACTTGAGAGAAATTGGAATAATTTTATCAACAAAAAGTTCATGTAAAAGGCGAGAAAGCCAAGACAATTCTAATGTGACCCTGCGCATGGATCGATATTCAGCTTCCGCAGATGATAAAGAAACAGTGACTTGCTTCTTTGACTTCCATGATATAAAACTGCCACCAAGTAGTATAAAAAACCCACTAACAGAATGTCGCGAAATGGGACAAGCTGCCCAATCAGAGTCACAATAAGCTGTGAGTGTGAAATCTGGAGAATCATTCATTAAAATACCTTGAATAGGATGACTATGAAGATATTGCAAAACATGTACAACAACAGCCATATGCGAAGAACAAGGACGCTGATTAAACTGGCTAAGATACTGAACTGTATAAGTAATATCTGGCCTCGTATGTAGCAGAAAATTATGTTTTCCTAAGCCTTCTGTAATCAGTGGGGTTTGAAAGAGGTTCTTCATCAGTACACTTGATCTTGAGAAAGGAAGCAAATGGAGCAGCAACCTGAGGTAGTGAAGAAACTGCATAATCTTCACATAAATCCAAAATGTACTTCTGCTGACAAATAAGAAGACCTTGGGACAAATGAAGAAACTCGAGCCCTAGGAAAAAATGAAGGATACCCAAATCCTTTATATGACCGGGCTTCTTGCAATAATTGCAAATACTAATAGGTTTTTTAAAAGGAAGAACAGTCATGTGTAAAGCCACAGTAAGAGAGGTAGCATCACCAGAAAATGGAGTAACAATAGAAAAAATTTCCTTCTGACTCTCCTCTTGGATAATCATTGAATAAGCCTGGTTCAGCGAAGGCAATGGAGAAATCATGATAATATGACCTCGAACAGCGGCAAATGAATCATTCAAACCCATAAGAAATTGAAGAAGTCGTTGATCTTCTAGAAGTTTTGCAATAGCTTTTACAGCACTACAAAAGCATGCAGGAATCGACTGATACTCACTCAATTCGTCCCACAATCTTTTAATCTTGGTAAAATATGTTGATACAGAGTTAGTACCTTGAGAAATCGAGTATAATTGCTTCTGGATCTGAAAAATTTGTGTTCCATTTGCCTACTCAGACCTTTCTACAAGCTCAGTCCAGATTAAATGCGCGGTGGTAAGATAAAGAACACTTTTCGCGATTTCCTTGGATAGAGAGTGAATCAGCCAACTTATAACCATATTATTGCAACAATTCCAAACAGAGAAGAAAGAGGAAGAAGATTCAGGCTTTGGAACATCACCAGTAACAAATCTGAGCTTGTTCTTTGCTGAAAGGGCGATTATCATAGCACGCTTCCAAGAAGAAAACCTGCTCCCGTCGATAACCTTCGAAACAAGCACTGCGTCGGGATTATCAGAAGATCCGAGGAAGAAAGGATGAGAAGGATCGAAAACTCCATCGCGAATGGGAGAAGCAAGGGAAACCGAATTCGAAGTTGAATCCACCATGAGGAAACCCTAAAAATGCTCTGATACCATGTTGGTCAAGAAACCCGAGCAGGACAAAGCTGGAAGAATTATTTATTGAAAAAATGCTAAAAAGTGAACAGGAGAGTTTGTATAAAAGAAATATAAAAGACCCGACAAAACAGACAAAACAAAACTGGACAGCTGTAAAAGAAACAAAAAATAATAGACTAACAAGATGTTGGCCGAGGGCCTCTTTGGGGGCAACAGATATTACTTTTGTATTATCCTTCTCATGTATCAAGGGGGAATGACACTGGGGGACCAAAAGTCCCCCCTAATACCAAAGGAGGACCCGGCGCAATTTTGTGAACAGTGTTTTTTCACTGTTCACAAAACTAAGGATGGTCCTCTTCAGTATTAGGGGGCACTTTTGGTCCCCATTGTCATTCCCCCATGTATCAATGCAGAATCATGCCCCTTGACATTGACAAAAACAGGTAAACGAGTTCAGGCATGGTATATGGAGAATTGTATAACAATGGCATTTTTAAACACAAGCTAATGAATTCATATTAAAACAAAACCTCATTTTTTAGGTTGTGGAGGCAATGAGAGGACACTTTCAAGTTCCTCATATCCAGTGAGACTTGATCATTGGCATGGGAAGCGCCATCAAAGTGAGGCATCACCAACAAACAGATGAACACTGCCATCACAAGGGGCCACATAGGAACCCTAAAATGTTGACAATGATATGTGTTGTTTAAACAACAACAGTTGCTGACACTGTAAAATAAACGAGCTTCAGGATTTGATTAATGAAAAACCGCACGCCTACCATTCGAGTAGCTTGGCAATAAGCAGCCAGATGAAGGTGAAGAGAACCCAATATTTGACCAGCTTCATGAGGGTACCAGTCGCGTTTAATTCTACTGCCCGAATAGAAACGCAACTGCAACAAATAATCGGATTAAGAAAACCAAAACCCTCCATTCTCGTGCCAAACCATACTCATGGAAATTTTCAGAGGAATTGACCAAGGAATGACAGAGGAACTCACAGGGGGTAGATTACTGCTAACAGGGGACTGCCATTTGAAAAAAAACAAATGCATATTGTCAGGATATGTTTTGACAATGATATAGAGATATCAGAACAAGGATTGATGAGAACAAAGGGAGAGCCGTAGGCAAACTCCAAAGTTCTTGAGTGGAAAAACACCCAACAAACCATAAGATCAGCGACCATCGCCGCGACCTTGAGGAAAAGCACCAAACCCATTTGTGATTCTGGCGGGACGGGTGGTTCCAACTTTTTGCCTGCCGAATTGAAAATTTGGTGAGCGCTGCCCAGGCCGGTGCTTTCATATCATTCATTTAACGCCTCGTTTATTGTGAAAATGCGGTACAAAGGATTCTCTTTTCCCGTGCGAGGTCCTTAAACTTCCAATATGCGCGGGGATTTTATGGATTTAGATCGCCCCGCCATTGGGAAGGTAGTGGGGCGCCCTTTGATGGAGAGGACCTGTTGGCAAATATCAGTCCCCGCCAAAAGGTTTTCATTTGACTTCCAGTTGTTTTTGTGAATGTTGAATCTTTGTGTGATTATCTCTCCTTTTAAAAAAAAAACCTAAAGTAAATCAAAAAAATTAAAAATTAAATTAAATTTTAAAATGTGGGAAAAAAATCCATTTGTCTTTATATTTCAAGTGGTTATTTTACTTGATGCACATGATTATATATCTAATTGTAATTGTTAAAATTTTAATCGAAAAAAGTAGATAAATATGAATGCATATTTAACCGACTAAATATCATTTATATGTGGATGCCATGATAATAATAATAGCAATGATGATGACTCCTCATTTCCCATCACACCCCTTCTCGTGACAAACATTTCAATTGATGGTATTTCAACCGTTAGATTTGACGAAAAAGATAGAGTTTTATTTAGATAGTTGATTACAATCTCAAGTACTATATATATGTATGTGTCACTATGTAAATGTGGGTTATTGTTTTTTGTTCGTCATCACCATCTGAATTATCTAATGCATGTTTCGTCAATAATATGACTCGCCTGCGACATATTTTCGGTTTCAAAATTCAATATGGGTTTTAATCAACATTCGGTCTGTTTCATAACACATTATCAACACGATTGTCTTCGCCGCATTGTGCATTATGACGACGCTATTACATCACTATCATCAATGTAAGATTATTATTACATGAAGCAGCACAATAGAAAATTGAACCATTTCCGACGGGATTTCATCACAAAAGGTCATTTGCAACAGGGTCTCGTCACTAAATACAGCGTCACAAATAATTTCTTTGCGACAGACCGTCGTAAATTGTTTATCCGAGTTTTTAGAAAAACCATTTCGCGATGGACCCATCGCAAATGACTTTTTGTAACGGGTCTGTCGTAAAAAAATAATAAATAAATAAATAAATAAATATTAATAAAATTTAATAAAATAATGATAATAATAATAATAATAATAACAATAAAATAATAAAATAATAATATATGGAATAATAAAATAATAAAAACTAATAAAATTAGTAAAAATATAATTAAAATAATAAAATTATAGAAAACACAATATTTGCAACAATATAAAATAATAATAATAATAATATAATAATAATAATAATATAATAAATAATATAATATAATAATAAAAATAATAAATAATATAATATAATATAATAATAAAAAAATATATAATATAATATAGTAATAAAAATAATATAATAAAAAAATGTTATAATAAAAAACACAATATTCGTAATAATCTAAAAAACACACTAAAGAAATATAAATATATAGAATAATAAAAATATTACAAAAAAGTTTTAAATTCAAATGTTTATCATAAAAAGTAAATAAGTCACTGAGTGAGAGGGTCATCTGGAGGAGCTAGAGGAGGGAACTCTCTCTAAATCATGAGTCAGACGTCGTTGTACTTCATCGTTTGTCCGTGTTGCTGCTGCTGCCATCGACAAATCTCTTCTTCTTGTTGTTGATGTTGTCGACGGAGCTCTCCCTGCTCCCTACGCATACTCTCTACAAGTTCACCCTGAGCTCACAACTGCTTCTGATACCATGCAACAAATGATAATGACTCTCCACGAGTTCCTCTCGAGTTGCACGCCAACATCGCAACGGTATCATAATAACTCACAAACGTCAATCAAGAGTTGATACCAACAACTCGGTCTTTTTCGAAGGCATACTAGCTCGCTTGCATCCGTGTTGGCTCATCAAATCTTGTTGCACTGGTCTGATCCTCGGTCTCAGCCTGACTCTCAATCTGTGTCTGAGACGTCGCGACCTCATATGACTTTTTCAATTGAAATTTAAAATTAAAATAGTTGAAATATTGTTTGCAGTTAATTTTAAACTCAAAAAGAAATTATACTTATCACAATCTAACGATGACGATCTTCTCTAATCTCTTCAGTGACAAAATCGTTGTACATCCTCTTATAAACATCAAACTTCGTAATATCGGACTGTTCAACTGCCTATATGAATATAAAATAAATTGTTTGCATTTAAAGTTATATAAATTAATTAAAAAAAGGTACTTACCGTATGTTCCATATGAGTATTGAATGTACGACTACCAACTCGATGTGTCACCTCCAGTCTCTCACAGTTTTGTTGACCTACTGATGATCTCTTCTGAAAACGACCACTCATCCAATGTGAACATAATGCATCCCAAACCTGATATGAAATGTAATCAGGTTGGTGGGCGCAACAAGACTGATCAAACTCTGTGACTCATGCTTTCCTCATTGTTGTCCTCAAATTGTGCAAAACCTGACGGCAACGATCACACATACTGACCTCTCATGCCTCTCAGATATAGCCATGTATGCTCTCATCGATGTGATATCATAAACCTTATAAATAATTAATAATATCAAGTTATTAATTCAATAAATTTTAAAATAAATATTATTTATTTACGCATCATCCAATGATCGAACATACGGTGTTGGACATCAATGGGAATATGATCCCATGTAACCCATACTTCAGAAAAATAATTTCGCAATATAGCACTCTCCTGTCCAACAACTATATACAAAAAGCTGTAAAAAAAGAACAAATAATCAAACAATTGGTATATAAATAAATTAATGATAATTAATGAAAACTAACAAAAATACACAAGTAGACATACCTCTACATGCGTGGATCGAAGCCAAAACGTGGACGTCGTTCAGGGATAGGGTCAGGAATCATCAATCTCGCAAGACCATCACTACTGGAAATGGGGTTTATCCCCACACATCTATGCCCACGGTTTAAAGAACCGTGGGGATAGATGATTTTTAACGGCCTATACCCACAATTTTATTAAAACCGTGGGTATTCATCCCCTAAGTATCGGGCTCCATCGCGCTCCCCCCACTTCAACCCTCCGTCGTGCTCCCCCCACTTCAACCCTACCTCTTGGCTCCGCCTCCGCTCTCGACCTGGACCTCCCGGACTTCGCCTCCGCCTCAACATACCGGCCTTCGCCACGCTGCCCCCAGCTCAGGCAACGTCCCCGCTCCCCCTCTCGACTCCCTCTCCTCCGGGTATCATCAAGTTCATCAGTTTTCTATTATAGATGGTGTTTCCCATGCATTCCTACTTATAAATTTCAATAATTATCCTTCAAATGTAATTGATATTGAGAATGTTGTGTTGGGGGTAAATGATTCGTTTGAGAAAGGTCCAATATGGATTGTTGATCAATGAATAAAGGAACTATGAAGGAAGATGAAGCCTCTTGTTAAGGTTTTATGGAAGAACATACATATTAAAGAAGATAAATGGGATAAGGAATCATATGTGTAGTATTACTCTACTTGTTAGATTTAGACCTCTAGAGACACATATTAAGGTCAACAAGTCATTAGAGGGGGATATTGGAACAACCACTCACTTTCTAGGTGCATTATGCCTTATTTTTAGCCTTTATTAAGAGTTTATTTGAGTTATTACATTTATTGGGTGATGTTTTGGGTAGATTTTGGGAGATTGGGGGGGGGGTGTTAAAAGAATTTAATGGTGATAATGGTTAGAGGGAATAATGTAGTCCCCCAACGTAACTATGAAGCCTATTGGAGAGGAGTAGTGGGTGATATGTGGTAGGGGTACTTTTAGAGCTAACATGGAAACAATTCCATGGTAACTATGTAACTCTAAAGAGAATCAACATCATGATTGTCATAGGGTTTACAAAACCATGTGTCCAAACCACATGGGTGACTTGAATAGGTAGTGAACTTCCCATGGTTAGAGCATGATTTTGTAATCCAAGCAACCAAACCATTTACATAGAATTTAATCATTTGAAAATTATTATTTTGACACAAAAACACCCTAAAGATGGTCATTATTCCTCCTAAACTCAGGGTAATCAAACCAAGGGACTCTAATGAGACTTCATGGTGAATTAATTCTTTTCAGAGAGGAATAATATTTGATATAGAGATATCAGTCCTAGAGATTTAAATATAATTTATAATTTGTTTGTTGTTATTCTTATTATTGCTAGATATTATTTATTATCCTTGTAAAGGAACTAGATCTCATATTTCTTATCCATGTTTAGGATTTACAATGATATTCAATGTGATCCCTTAGAGATTTACATGGAAAATAAATATGGAAAGATGGTTTTTCCTGATCATTCTCAGATCCATCTAGATCTCTTAATTTTGTAGTATCTTTATGGATAGGTCTAAAATGATCCCAGCCCATAACATGTTCTTCATCATATATCATAACCCTTGAATACTCATGTAGTGATTTGGGGATACTTCCATGGATCTTTGGTTTGTGAGATTGATTCAAGTGGTTAACATTGATGTTGGGCTTCAATTTGTTGAATGCAAGAAGTTCTTACCATGTTATGACAATTATATAAAAATGTATGATATGAAATACTCATGCGTGTGTTTACAGACAATGATAATTCTTTTAAAATGATATGCTTATGCCTCTAATATGCCTCAATGGTCCTTGTACTGCCCGTGAATGATCAACTAACTCTACCATACACACGCTTCGCCTTGCAGCATCACTAATTTTCAGGCTTTCTTTAACAACTCAACGTATTGTACGACCGTGGTACACATACATTACTTGACTCAATTACTATATTACAAAGTATCCATTTTAAAGGTATTGTGTTTTTGTCAATACAAACAACATAAACCTATGCACTGCCAACTAAGATATCTTTGTAATTCCCTTCACAGATAACTACATAGTCACTTGACTATGTTGATTTGAATTCCAGAAATCTACTCATATATTACCACTACTTTGAAGTAGCCAACAACATATACCTACTATTAAACATCTTATAAAATTGTTTCCAATACTCGGACTAACACTTTTCGTTTACAGTACATCATATCATACATACGGATATGGTTACCTTATTGTACTCAACATTTATATTTCAGTGTTTTAATGATCAGGATAACATGCATTAGTCATAATAAGTGTTGTGAAGCAATCATTTGCATCTTCAGTAATCTACTATAAGTACATACCTATGCTACTACATCGCGAACCACTTTGCAGTTTTCCTTCACCATGTATATTACATTCACTTTACTGTGAACTGTGATTTTTATGGTTTCATTGCACACCTTGATAAACAAATATAAAGAAACAAAATCCAAATATGAATTTCCCGACAAACTCTTGAGATGCAAGGTTACAACGAAGGAGACTTATGAAGGAACGACAAACATTATGTGAGTTCTTTATTATTTACACTTGGAAATGTTTTACTTATTATCCGTCTTTCAGTATTTATATTCATCATACCTGCCCCAATAATAGTGGTGGCTATTGCTGGAAACTCTGCAATGACATCTACCAACCATTCTAGTACTCCGACAACTTATTCACTTCCAACAGATGACATCACACATGGCTTCACACGCGTGCCATTATCACCTCTATGTAACAATGGTTAGTTCTGTGAGTTCTTTATTATTTACACTTAGAAATGTTCAACTTATTATCCGTCTTTCAGTATTTATATTCATCTTACCTACCCCAATTACAGTGGCATCTACTGCTGGAAACTCTACACTGACATCCACCAACCATTATGGTACTCTGACAACTAATTCACTTCCAATGGCAAACATCACACATGGGTTCACATGCGTGCCATTATCACCTCTGTAACAATGGTTAGTTCTGTTTTTATTTAGCTGTGTAATATTTATGATATTTCACAATGCAATTCATACTAACCCAAATTTAAAGTATTTAACTAAGACTTCTACGACAGTGCCCAAACAGTTCACAACGCGGTCAAATACAAACATGTATTGCCCATCAAACTCTAGAGATGTAAGGGTAAAATGCGAGCTACTGATGAAGGAATGATAGAAAGATTGTGCGTTTTTAATTGAAATTACTCCAAACTAATAATGTACTTATTATTCTTTTGGTATCCGTATTAATTACAATTGCCACAATATCAGTGGTGACAACCGTTGGAACTTCTTTAGTGACATCTAGCAGTATGTTTGGTACTCCGTTTACTAGACCTCTAACAACAAATAGAGGCAAAAATAGAGTTACATGAGTGCGATTATCACCTTTGTGTTGCAATGGTTAGTTCTGTTAAAATTTTCCTATATAAACCATTGGGTTTGAAATTATATTTCAAATTGGAAAATATTAAAATTATTTAACTACTTCTTTGAAAACAGTGCCAGAACCGTCTGCTCCTCAGTCAACATTGTCTTCTGGAACAAACAAACGAAAATAGCGACCAGGTGACATGACACATTCTTCAATACCGTTATGTAAGTAACATAACCATGCTGTTTCATTAACATAATATCGGACACACATCCTTTCTACTCACCGTATAATAGCATGGTCATTATTTTCCATAGCTGTAAAATTTTTAAAAATTGTACAGAAAACAACAACCAGATTAGTTCTTTCTTATAACAATGACCAGATTAGTTCTTTCTTATAGATTTTGGTTCTTTATTATAGAATTTGGTCACACCAACTCAATGTACTCTAATTTGAAAAAAAATTACCAGATTAGTTTTCTGTACAATTTTTAAACTTAACTATTTTTTCTGTATGTTTAGTTCTTCCTGGTCATTTTTTTAAAACCTATACTAAAAAATTGTACTGTTTTTTATACAGTTTTTAAAGGAACATATTAATTTTTTGTATGTTTTGTTCTTTATTGTAGCTTTGGGTCACACCCACTCAATGTACATTTTTTAAAAAGTGTACTAAAATCTGCATGTTTTTTTGTCTTTTTTTTCCAGCAATTTATTTTCTATATTCATTCTTCATGGTCATTTTTTCACCAATTTTTTCTGCATTTTTTCTATATGTTCTAATCTGTACATGTTTTTTAGCATTTTTAATACATGTTATAAGTTTCTGCATTCATTCTTAGTACTAAAATATCCATGTTTTTCCGCATTATTTATACATGTTCTAATTTGTACATGTACCTATCCAACTACACTATTCTTTGTCTGATTTTACATTAACTATTTGAAAACATATAACTCCACTACGGTTTAATTTTTGAGGCATTTTTTATACATGTTCTAATATGTACATGTTGTTCAACCTTTTTGATACATGTTATAAGTTTCTGCATTCATTATTAGTACTAAAATCTGCATGTTCTTCAGCATTAAATCTACTGAGCTCTGTTCTAAAGACTGATGTATTCGGGATTTCTCATGTTGGACATTTTAGTATGAGTTTTCTACAGGCTAATTATCAGTTTTTCATACTGGACATATTTCATGCAGTATTTTTTTTCATGCTGGACAGTTTTCTTGTCATGCTGGATGGTTTTGTACATTTTCTAATCTGTACATGTTTTTCAGCATTTTTTATACATGTTATAAGTTTTCGTATTCATTCTTAGTACTAAAATCTGCATGTTGTTCAGAATTATTTATAAATGTTCTAATTTGTACATGTACCTATCTAACTGCACTATTCTTTGTTTGATTCTACATTAACTATTTGAAAACATATAACTCCACTACGGTCTAATTTTTTCTACATTTTCTCTACATGTTCTAATTTGTACATGTTGTTCAGCTTTTTTATACATGTTAAAAGTTTCTGTATTCATTCTTAGTACTAAAATCTACATGTTCTTCAACATTATTTCTACTGTGTTATTTTCTAAAGACTGATGTATTGGGATTTCTCATGTTGGACATTTTAGTATGAGTTTTCTACAGGTTTATTATCATTTTTTCATACTGGAAGTTTTTCATGCAGGATGTTTTTTCATGCTAGAAGGTTTTCTTATCATGTTGGACGGTTTTCATAGTGGATGATTTTGTATCAGTTTTTCATGCTAAAAGTTTATCATCATGCTAGATGTTACTCATCATGGATGAGGGGCTGGGCAGGGGGGCTGGGCAGGGGGGTCTGGTCAGTGGGGGGCTGGGCAGTGGGGAGGGAGGGGGAGGGGCTGGGCAGGGGGGCTGGGCAGTGGGGAGGGAGGGGGGGGAGGGGGGGAGGAGCTGGGTAGTGGGGATAGAGGGGGGGGGGGGGGGGGTTGGGCAGTGGGGGAGGAGGGGGAGGGGGAGGTGGGCAGGTGGGGAGGGGGAGGGGCTGGGGGAGGAGCTGGACGGTGTCAACTTATCCACCGTCACCAAAGGTATGGTTTTACCACACCATTTTTTATATCATGACAAGTTTTCTTTTTTACTTAACTGCATCCTCAAATATTTAATTTAACCCCTGACTCACATTTTCATAATATGATGCAGTTTCATGTTTGGTTGTTTAATGTTTTCAATATATGGGTGAAATCTCTAGTTTAGGTGATGCTGATTCATCTTCCAACATCAATGGCATTGAAAAGTGTAAAATTGTGATATCATCTTATTTTCAAGATTAAAATTAATATTTCTACTCTTGTAATTAATGAACACATGATATTGTTATCATTTCATTATTGTGATTTATGCTTTCAAGTCAAGCATCATTACAAATAGTATTGACAACGACATTGCAATGTGCCTTATAAGGGTTGGGTTCTTCTACTGAAAACATCAACGTGTCCATTGAAGAGGGTAAAATTAATGTATAAAGTGTCGATGACCTTTTAATCATTATTAAACTGGTTTTTTTTATGTTGTTGTTTTATTTGTGTAGAATTTCACATGCATTGCATTGATTTTTTATTCATCGGAATTTTTATGTGGGCATTGGCACCCTCATTGAGTAAGTCCGTTGTTTTCTTCTACAGTAGTGCAATGACCATTGGGATCATCCTTGTTATATTGATGATCCTCTTTCAGGTAGTTTATCTTTAACCCCCCACTGATATTTTGAATCTGATGTTTTTTTTTCTGTTTATTTTTAGAAGTTTTATATCTTTATGAGGAAACCTACTCTCTAATTTTTAAACAACTGAAATATTTTTAGTTCATCACTGTTACTGATCCAATTTATTATCAGGGAATGCGACTGCTTCCCACTGGTCGAAAAAAATCACTGGGAGTTTACATGGTTGTATCAATTTTGGGTATCAACTTCCTTTATCAGTCCTCACCCTAAGTCATTAATCCATTCATCTATAAAATTAATATAAATTTTCTTCAGGCTGGTCTGGGATCATGTCTCCTTCATTATCTGCCTAGTTTATTCAATTTTGTACCCATGGACTTAGGAATCAGCAAGGACATTTACTATCCTATATGTAAGTTATCAATTATGTATTTTTGGGGTGGCTCTTCTATGATTGGTGTTGAAATGACAATACTAGCATTGATGGTTTGTTATTTTTAACTCCAGTTGAAAATACTTTTGCTGGTTTTAACTTGTATGGTTGGTGATTGGTTGGGATTTTGGATTGTACAAAAATATTTCACTGAAGATGATGAATTAATTAATATAAGCACGTCTACTTTTGTTTCATGGGCCATCCGATTATTCGGGGCAACAATGATTCTTCAGGTTTTTTCCCTTTGGAAACCATTTTTTCTGTGTTTTTTTACCAAGGGAAAAAAATTGAAGTATTCGTTGAATTCATAGGAAACTACTGATCAATAGCTGGCGATTGAAGCATTGGTATGTGGAATTATTCTTTTAGATTTTTTGAGCAAACTTTTTTGATTCAAATTTATCAGGCAACTCAGGTAACTCTGCTTTTTCCATTCAAGGTTGGAACTGTTCTTTAAGTATCTAGATTTCCTATATTTTAGCTTACTAAACTTAGCTCTTGGTGAGTTGGTAAAATTTGATCATTCATCAGAAGACCCACAAGTTCGATATGATTTCTATTTCTATTACCCTGCCTATTTGAAAGACCAGCTACCAAATTTTATCCATTGCAGTCATTAAAATTGTCAAAATTATTTTAGATTCATTTAATGTTTAATATTTTCCAATTCCATTTTAATTGATTTCATTTATGAAATCTATATTAGTTCCCTCTAAGGAGGAGGTTCAAGTAGCACTTTTTATTATAACATTGATAGTATTTAATGTCCTGATGGGTTCTCCAATAAATTCATTATGTTTTTTGGGAAATTATTCATAATGAGGTGGTTAATACTGTTAAATAATTATTCATTCATGATAATATGTCTCACGGTATCAATTCCAAATGATATTCTATTCTGGTTTGTCTTAATGGGTGTACTAGAAGTAGGAAGCAGGAAGGCTGCGGGCAGCTAGGTGCACTGGAAGCAGGAGGCTGCAGCAGCTAGGTGAACTGGAAGTAGGAGGATGCGGGTAGCAGCTGCTATGTCTGGGAGAAGGATTTATGCCCACGATTCATTGAACTATGGGTATATTAGTTTTCCAGGAAGCATCTATACCCAAGGTTCATTGAATTGTGGGTATGTTATCTGGCTGTGAAAATCTATTCCCACAGTTCTGAAAACCGTGGGAATAGATTTATACCCATGGTATAAACATGCCGTGGGTATTATGAAATTTCCATTGGATATCCCTACAGTTTTGTAAAAACCGTGGGTATAGGGCTATACCGACACCATTGCAGCCCACAGTTCATAAAACCATGGGTATAGCCTATACCCACGGTTTTATGGACTACACCCATGGTTTAAAACCATGGGTATAGGTGATATTTCCAGTATTGCATGACCCCTCTGAGTCGTCACTGAACCGCCAATAGTCTGAGGGTCAGATGATCCAACATCATACTTGTCACCAGGTAGATCAGTCTCCTACAACTCATGAAAAAAATTTGAGTCCATCTGAAACACTAAAGGACTATTGTTAGAAAATAGTTGAAAACAACTATCATATATAGATATATGTTATATATGATTATAACTAGAATTTAACTATGTCAATCTTCATATTCATCTTCATATTCGTATATGACGGTGTCAATATCTTCATATTCCTCCTCAACATCATCAATTTTCATAGAAATTTCAGTTTCATGATCTCTTGACATTTCAAATTCATTTGTTACATCAATAACATCATCATCGCCATTGAACCTTAACTATGGGGTGTCGTCATCAATATTCGTTTTTCTTCGTGGAAAATATGGATTTGGAGTAGTCTCTTGAAAAATTTCAATTCATTGCACTTCAGCGGAACCACATTCACTTTGAATAAACTTATTTTCTTAATATTTCATTTTTATTATGCTCCACCAATCTCTTAAATCTCTGGAAGTAACACAACAATTTGCATAATAAATTTGATGTGCCTAATGATCCAATAAAAATGGTTCATTTACTGAAAGAAAACTTTTATATTTAATATCAATGATTCCATGGATCAGATGAACACGCAAGCCTCTCTCAGTATCCAACGAATAACATTTAAACATTGTTATGTAATTATGTTTCGGATAATACAGTTCAATTATTTGTTCCAGTATGCCGTAAAATTCAACTTCAATTTCTCTATGATGATATCCTCTCAAGAAAACACCAATATTTATTATTTTTTTATTCACCATATGCGTGTGTATGAAATCGAAAAACATTCACCACATATGCATTATAAGATTTAACCATTTTGGATGTTTGGTTACTCAATACAGACAATTGATTATAAATTTTATCAGCATGTTGAGATACCTAAAAATTTGTAAAAAAATTATCAATATAATAAGTAATAAATTGATTTTATATGTTAAACCATAAATAACTTATTTTACCAGTTTTTGAAACCAATAGAAAAATTATTTTTCCAACGTTCTTCAAGAGTAACTACTGTAATTTGTGGAAACTGTTTCTTGATATGATTATCATATAAACTACAAATAAAAAAATATTAATTTACTATAACAAAGATTATAGAATAAGTGATAGGAACAGTCATGGTACAAATGGTGTCATTTCTTCACAGTTGAGAGGGAAATTTGTATGAGCTTTGTGATATTCATCATCTAAAATCCATTATTTATAAACTCCACCAAAGCCAAGTTCATTCTGATTAAAAACTAATAATTGAACGTTCGTTTCTTCATCAAAATTTCTCTTGTTACGACCCATGTGGTTATTCTAGGTTTCGGGCACAGCGGAAGCGCATTGGTGGGAGTGCCCAACTTTAATTTTAGAGTTAAACAACGTTCAAACCGAGATCTGTCACGATATAAAATTCCAGATCTTTGGAATAGAACGAAGAACGAAAAAACAAGAGGGAGTACCAGAACCATAGAGATAGGATCATCATATGTTGGTTATAATTAATTTAATTAATTCACAAGAATTAACTTGATGGAATTATTTCTTCGTTGATGTCTCTGGTCACGATTCAGTGTGATCCATCATTACGTCATAGAATCAAAATGTAGGATTCCTCTAGCGGTGATCCATATTTTCTCCACGTATCTCTGGACGTCACCAAAGGGATCTCCAGTTGCTAGTGCAGAAGAACCTTCGCTTGCGATGTCCGCCTTCGATCGCCTTGATCCGGTGGTGGTGGATATCTCTCGGTCTTGAGATCATTCTTGGAGGAAGGAGTTCTTTCAGCCTTGAGAGAACTCTCCAGAATTGTTGTGCACAATGATTTAGAAAAGTGTTGGGGTTTTGAGGATATTTATAATCGGGTTTGAGGTTATAGAGTTATGACAATAAAAAAATGTGTTACATGTTTTATTTATTTAATTAACTCTCATTGAAAACCCCCATGTCGAATGATTAATTCCTTGACATGCGCCGACACTGATTATAATAAATATCATTTAATAAAACGATATTATTTCCTCAAAATCCCGACTGGAAAAACTACACGTCGTGTAATCATTAATACACGACGTGTTCTCATTTTCCATAAAACTACACTGCATGTATATTTAATATACACAACGTGTACTTTTATTTTCCATTTTTCCTTTATTTCCTCCACCACATTTATTAGTCCTTGAGTAATGTCTATTCATTTTTTAAATAAATGTAACTGAATTACTCACTAATAAATATATATTATTTCACCCAAAATATATTCTCTCGAATAACTAGGGTCAAAATAAATACAATCAGTCATCCTTAAATAATTATTAAAACACAGTTGAGAATAATATTTATTTAACTTGTTAAATTAATATTTAACTGAGATACATGAACACACTTAATGTGTGACCCTCTAGGCCCCCTTTCTCAGTGGCATTAGGTGGAGCCTGCATAAAGTCCAAGGTTAGCATCTAGCAATACGCCAAGGCACCCATAGAGAAAGAAGTTAACGCCACAATGATGTGTCACCTCCTACGAATGTTTACCATGTAATACAATCCCTTTTTCATGATATCTCAAATCAAGTGGGTTGCATTCTAGTGCCATCAACCCATGTTCTCGATTATTCTTTCTTTGATTTTCTGGAATTGAACTCGCCCATACCTTACCATGGCCATGTATTTATTTAGGCTATATCAATTTCATCAAAGGGAATGAGATATCTACTTCTGTTATGGAACATAAGGGACAAATCCTTTCTCGCGTTATCTATTAATGTAGTATTACTCGTGACACACCCAACGTATCCTACCTCACTGAAAATAGTGTGTTGTCATAGTTTTCATCAATAAATCTAAGTGTGTGAGTTATAATACCCATTAATAATAATCTTAATGTCTAAGGACCAATACACATGTCCATAGATAGAAACATCCAATGACACTATGAAATATGGATTTCCTACTGGTGGGTCTCGTTCTCATAATATTCTCCTGGATATTACCAAGGGCGCACACCATGAGAAGGTGCCTTAATGTTTTATGAGTCCTCACCCCTAATGGCCTGTATTATTTGTGTCCCTCAAATAACATCATCCGGCCATAGAACATATATTCAAGAATAATGTTATGGCACTTCTGGGTTTTCATCATAACAGGGATCCACTATGACCCTTTAATGCAACAGTTATCCTTAGGACATTATCACATGCATTGTCACATAGAAGAACAATCAAGATGTGATAAAACTTTTATTAATGAATAAAGTAAAAAGTAGTTGGTTCTATGCCACCAACTTCAATAGAATCCCACTTGGACTAGAGCCAACTGCTAACAACCTTTAACCCGCTAGCTCTCACGTGATATTCATGCTTCTTCTAAGATATGCCTTTAGTCATGGGGTCTTCCACGTTCCCTTCCGTGGACACTCTACTCACTACAACTTCACCCCTCTGATAGAAATCCCTCAAGAGGTGATACTTCTAGAGTATGTGCTTTGTCCGTTTATGTGACCTTGGTTCTTTTTCAAGAGTAATCATTGCAGTATTATCACAATACAATGTGATTGGGTCTTTACTACTATGCACCACATCAATCTCCTGTACAAAGTTCCAAATCCAGATGGATTCCTTGGCTACATCAGAAGCTGCTATATATTCAGACTCCACTGTAGAATTAGTGACAACTAGCTGCTTTGAACTCTTCCAGCTCACTGCTCCTCCATTGAGACATAAAACATATCCAGATTGTGACTTCAGATCTTTCTGATCTATCTGGAAACCATCATCAACATACCCTCTAATGAAAAGCTCCTCGTCTCCTCCATACACCAGGAACATATCCTTAGTTCTTCTCAGATACTTAAGGATAGTCTTAACAGCAGTCCAATGTTGTTCCTCTGGATTTTCTTGATTTCTGCCTACCATGCTCAGTGCATAGGCAACATCAAGCCTGGTACATAACATGGCATACATGATGGATCCTATAGATGAAGAGTATGAAATATTACTCATTCTATATTTCTCCTGTTGTGTCTATGGACACATTTTCTTAGAAAGATGCAGGCCATGTGACACTGGAACTAATCCCCTCTTGGATTGTTTCATACTAAATCTCTTTAGTATATGGTCAATGTATGTACCCTGACTTAGTCCAAGAAGCCTCTTGGATATATCATGAATGATCTTGATCCCTATAATGTAGGTTGCTTCACCCAAGTCCTTCATGGAGAAACACTTGTTCAACCAGTCCTTAACTAACTATAATACTGGTACATCGTTTCCAATAAGTAATATGTCCTCAACATATACTACTAGGATAAAGATCACATTCCCATTAAACCGCTTATAAACACAGGTCTCACATTCATTATTAATTAAACCAAATTCCTTTATGGCTTCATCAAATCGAATGTTCCATGACCTGGATGCTTTATTTAATCCATAAATGGATTTCTATAACTTGAAAACACGTTTAGCTTCACTTGGTGTCACAAAACCTTCTGGTTGTGTCATATAGACATATTCCTAAATGTTCCCGTTAAGGAATGTTGTTTTGAAATCCATTTTCCAAATCTCGTAGTCATGGTAAGCTGCTACGACAAGTATGATTCTTATGGATTTAAACATGGAAACTGGCGATAAGGTTTCATCATAGTCAATTCCTTGACGTTGTCTGAATCCTTTAGCCACTAGCCTTGCTTTATAGGTGCTAACTTGACCTTCCATGTCCATTTTTATCTTGAATACCCATTTTCATCCAACAGGATTTACATCAATTGGCTCATCAGCCAGAAACTAGACTTGGTTCTGATACATGGAATCCATCTCATAATTCATAGCTTCTATCAATCTTGCAGCTTCTGAGCTTTATACTTCTTCCTTGTAGGAGATAGGTTCATTGTTTTCCAACAATAATGATTCACCATCCTCAGTGACTAGGAAACCAAATCTCTCTGGCTCCCTTACCTCTCTTGATCTCCTACGCAGTACTTGTGTTTATAGAACCTCTTCCATGGGGACCTGTGGAACTTGTTCCTGTACCAAATCCTGTATATCTTGAGCATCAACTTCATCGAAGTCAATCTTGCTCCCACTATCCTTCTTGAGGATGTGCTCCCTGTTAAGAAAGACGGATTGTCTGGCGACAATCACTTTCCTGTCTGAAGGGTTATATAGGTAATATCTTTTTGTTTCCTTGGGATATCCTATAAAGATGCACCTCATGCCCCAGGGTGCTAGTTTGTTTCCTGAGAAGGACTTAACAAACGCCTCGCATCCCCATACATGTGTGTGCGACAAAGTGGGTTTCCTTCCATTCCATAACTCGGATGGAATTCCATTTTACGCCTTAGTTAGTACTTGGTTTAATGTGTATGCTTCAGTTTGTAATGCATATCCCCAAAAGGATAATGGAAGATCTGCATGACTCATCATCAAACTCACCATGTACAACAAGGTGCGGTTCCTCCTTTCACTAACACCATTCCACTGTGGTGTATAAGGAGGAGTGAGCTGAGATAGAATCCCAGACTCTCATATAAGATCGATGAACTCTTGGTTCAGATATTCTCCACCTCGATCCGATCGAAGTTTCTTTATCTTCTTACCAAACTGATTCTCTACTTCATTCTTGAATTACTTAAATTTCTCTAAGGACTCTGACTTATACCTTATTAAGTAGACATAGTCATATCTATTTAAATCGTCAATAAATGTAATTAATTAAGAATATCTACCTCTAGATTCTACTGGAAATGGTCCACATACATCCGTGTGCACCAATCCTAGAAGCTCTGTGGCCCTTTCACCCTATCCACCAAAAGGCGGTGACACGAGCCTATCGTGGGGTGTGAAAAAAACAAATAAAACCTAAGTTAAAATGTAGTAAATTGGGTAACCTAGTTTGTCTCTAGAGAGGAGTGAACAACAATTATATTTGTCACTTAAATTAATGAAAGAAGAAGAGGTTGTTTTTGAAAATGTTTAAGTTGAATAATAAAGAAAGAAATTCAAAAGAAAGGTTGAAAACTAATAGATGAAGAGAGTGATGGGGTCAGGGTAGGATCACCTTTTTTAATGTCATCATTGTCACAAATATTATCTTATCTCTCTTCCTTTTTAATGACAAATGAAAGACTCCTCGATCGAGTTATCAATCACCTTTGGTTGAAGAAAGAAATGGAACTCACTCCTGTGTGCATGAAAGTTCATAAACAATTCCTAAACAACTAAGTCAAGTCCCGATCAAGAATTTTTTATCCCTATAACTCTAGAAAATGTTTACTAGTTCTACACGCATGCCAACAATCACTAGACACTCACCACCTAACACAATATGCTCGATCGAGACAAATTGCACTAGACGGAGGGAGATTAAAAGTCCTTAACCAAGATATTAAAATTGAATACACCAAACCCAAAACACAATCACATTAAGAGAATTGGGAAAAAATGATAATATAAGTCATTCAAAAAAATAGGGTTTTACATTAAGCAAAAAACTCTGACATTACAAAAGAGAAACTCCCCCTTCCCTGATCACTCAAGGGTTTTACCCCTCCATGTGAAGGGTATTAGAGCTAAAAGGGAAAGAAGAGAGCATAATTAAACCAAGAAAAGTAAAAATATAAAATATAAAGAACTTAAATAAGTCAATCCTCCATCACATCCCCTCTTGTAACTTCTTCAACCCCTTTGAATGGAAGTGAACACTCTTATTTATAGGCTTTTGGAGTAGAAAATTTCCCTCCAAAATTACTACACCTAATGGTTGAGTCCGATTGGCATAATAAATGGCCGAATATCAGGAAGGTGTATTAATATATATTGTTCCGCTATTTCTTCTTAATCCTTCCTCAAAATCTCAGTGAATTTTGACAAGTGGAACAAAAGTTATGCTCGAATTACCACTGACATCTTTTTCTCCCCGAGGTGACTCTTCAACTCCCTCTCTTTGTCCGAATTAAATGGATGCCTTAATGACTTAATTTATTGATAAAATTAAATATAAGAATTAGTATAGGAGTACTATTTATTCTCCAACTAGAATCACCTAATTTGGAAATGTGTAGGCCGAGATATGCCTCATTAATTATGGTAGGGTTCATTCTGTTGGCCAGAAAATGTTTTCCACTTGATGAATTTGTCAGGGCCATAGTGTGCCGAATTAGACCCAGGTCCAAAAGACAAATATGAATACCACGAGCATAAAAAGCCTAAAAAAATAATCACACAATTTGGATAAAAAATGTAAAATATATTCCCTAAATACAGAAGCTCCACAAAACTGCTAAATTTCAAGAATTAGCCAATTTCCACAATTAAGCCCATAATTCACAAAGACACTAAAATGATAGAAATCAGCTCAAATTGATTAATTGTAAGGTGATAAATCATTAAAAAACATATAAAAAATAATGAAAATATTATCTCTATCAATTCTTCCACACTTAGCACTTAGACTCCCAGACAAGTCAAAATCAAAATCAAATCAAACCAAATTCAAAACACATGCCATTAAGATCCACCAATTCCACACCAAGAAATAAAAGATATATTGACTCATAAAAAACCATTATTCCAAGTTCTCAAATCAGATTATTCAATATTTTTCCTCTTCATTTATCCTCCCATGCACATAAGACACCTACCTCACATGAATTTTCTCTCATCTCACAAATATCAATTTTCAACAAAGTTTTTCTCATCCAAACCAATTCAAGGGTCACCATAGGTTTTAAAAACTCCAACTTCTCAACCCGATGTCAGTCAATGACATATGTTTATCATGAGGACTTTGTAGGGTTGTTCTATGGATTTCATTTGGTAGGATTTTTATGTGAAACATTCTGAGGCCGAATGAGGAGGGCTTGACTCTTTTTGAATCAAAATTGCACAATTATAATTTTCACTTAATTATGGTATCCTCCCCACTCCCCTTAGTAGAAATTCAGCACCATCATCATGAAATATCCAAAAAATTTCAAACATCCCAGCATTCCAACAGCCAAAAAATCAATCTTCTCAAACATGATTTTTCTTGAAAGCTCCAAAAAAGGAACAACTTTCTTCCTCCATTAGAAACTCCAGAAAGGTACAACTTATTTTATCATGAAAGATCTAGAAAAGGCACAGATTTCAACAGAATGATTTTTCATCAGCACACACATCTCTTCAGAATTTGATTTTCCACCCAAAGTTTCACCAAATGAGGTAGCACAACATAAGATAGCTTCCCCCACACTTAAGTTCAACCTGATCATGCAATTTTACTTCAAGAGAAGGTTGGATAGGGAAAATTGTCTTGTAATGTGGCTAACCTAACAGGCTGTTCATGACTTCTAAGGGCTAAAAGGACTAAATTTACAAGCCAGGCCAGAATGAAAGGGATTATCTTGAAAAGAGGGCTTTCAAACCAAAGAAACTCCTCAATCATTTAAAAAATATGTACACCAAACCCTCAAGTTTTGAGAGGAATGAATCAAATTCTGGTTTAGACAAGCATGGTTTGATTCTCTCAAGAAGTGAGGTGAATGAAAAAATTATAACAACAATGGTTCAGAAGCCTCATAGGAAAGTTATTTCAAATATAAAGACAGTGATATGTGGCATGTGATTCAAAAATATGAGTAATTTTCATGAAATTCCCAAAGAATTGAACATGAAACAAAATCATTTTTAGCATTCATTTAAGCTCAGTTTCATAGAATAAAATTGTTCACTCAATGACATGGGTTTCAAAAATGTTAATGATAATCATTTCAGCTTAAAAAGTTTAAAAAACACACCAAAAACTGAAAAATAAACACACACAAATTTGAAAACACACAATTTTTTTTTGAAAACAAACAACAAATGAAAATTCTAAATTACCAAGGTTCCCTCCCCCACGCATAAATTATGCAATGTACTCAATGCATTCAAGTGGATTTAACATGTAAGCGGATTTTAGAATAAATCACAACAGTAATCAAGTGTAAAGAAGAGGTACAACCTGATGGCTCTTATCGATAGACAGGTTGGAGGAGCGGGATCTCCTCTAGTGGATCTGATGGAATGGTCCCATAGAATTTCTTCAGCCTGTGACCATTAATAGTGAATGGATCCTGCTCTCCATCTTTCACAATCTACACAACACCGAAAGGATATACATGAGTAACTATAAATGGACCCTCCCATTTGGAACGAAGTTTACCTGACATCAGATTGAGTCTTGAGTTGAATAACAATAATTTATCTCCAGGATGGAATTCTTTCGGTTGGATCAGCTTTTCATGATCCACTCTTGTTCTCTCTTTGTAAATCTTGGAATTTTCAAATGCTTCTCTTCTAATTTCCTCCATATTTTGAAACTGCAACCTTCTCTCTTTCCCAGCACTTTCAAGATCCAAATTCATCTTCCTCACAGCCCAATACACCTTATTCTCCAGTTCCACAGGTAGGTGACAACTTTTTCCATAAATCATCGTATATGGACTCATTCCAATCGGGGTATTGTAGGCTATCCTATAACCCCATAATGTGTCTTCCAGCTTCTGGCTCCAATCTTTCCTATTTGGTTTAACAATCTTCTCCAAAATTCCTTTGATTTCCCTATTGGACACTTCAGCTTGACCATTTGTTTATGGGTGATAAGGATTTGATGTTTTATGATGCACCCCATACTTATTCAGCAAAGCCTCAATTCTCCTATTGTAAAAGTGAGTCACGTGATCACTAATGGTGGCTCTAGGCACTTCAAACCTACAAAATATGTTAGTCCTAACAAAATCACAAACAACTTTAACATCATTAGTCCTGGTGGCTTTTGCTTCCACCCATTTGGAAGCATAATCAACCGCAAGTAAGATATAAGAATTTCCAAATAACATTGGGAAAGGGCCTATAAAATCTATCCCCCATACTTCAAAAATCTCACAAAAATTAAGTGGTTGTTGGGGTATTTATTTTCTATTTGAAATTTTTCCAGAAAACTGACATTTTGGAAACCTTTTGCAAAATTCATGAGAATATTTAAAAATGGTTGGCCAATAAAGTCCATATTCTAAAACCTTACTTGCTGTCCTTTGAGTTCCAAAGTGGCCTCCAAAAGCTAATGCGTGACAAAACTCAAAGATAGAACCAATTTCACTCTCAGGCAAACATCTTCTTATCACTTGGTCATTGCAAATCTTCCAAAGAAACGGATCATTCCAAATGTAATATCTAGATTCAGCTTTCAGTTTGTGAATTTGATGAGAATTTAAATGAGATGGGACTTAAGATGTTACCAGATAATTTACCATGTCAGTATACCAAGGCACTTCTTCTTTAACCAAGTACAACTGCTCTCCTGGAAGGTGATCATTCAATGGTTCTTTTTTTGGAATTTCAACTTCAGTAGTGTTGGGAAGTCTGCTTAAATTATCAACCACTTGGTTCTCTGATCCCTTTTTGTCCTTGATTTCTATGTTGAACTCCTGTAGTATTAACATCCATCTTACTAGCCTCGGTTTATCTTTATCCTTCTTCATTAAGTAACTGAGAGCTGCATGATCATAAAATACAGTAACTTTAGTTCCAAGAAGATACGATCTAAATATTTCCAAAGCAAAAACAATTGCTAAAAACTTCTTTTATATGGTTGTGTAATTGAATTAAGCTGCATCCAAGGTTATTGAAGCATATGAAATGACTTGTGTCCTGCCCTCAATTCGCTGAGAAAGGAATTATCCAACTGCTTGGTTGGAAGCATCACAAAGTAGCTCAAATGGTTCATCCCAATTCGGTGGCTGCATCACAGGTGGTTCAATCAATCTCCTCTTCAGCTCATCAAAGGATTCCCTACATGAACCATTGAAATTAAAATCAGCATCTTTTAAAAGAAATCTAGAGATAGGGAGATAAATCTTACTAAAATCCTTGATAAACCTCCTGTAGAATCATGCATGTCCTAAAAAAGATCTAACATGCTTCACACAAGTTGGGTAAAGAAAAGAATTTATCACTTCAATTTTTGACTTATCAACTTCAATGCCCTTTTTGGAAATGACATGCCCTAGAATAATCCCTCTCTCAACCATGAAATCACACTTTTCAAAATTTAAAACAAGATTCTTTTCAATGTAGTTTTTCAAAACTTTTTTCAGTTTTTTAAAACAATGGTCAAAAGAGTTTCCAAAAACCGTGAAATCATCCAGGAAAACCTCCAAGAAATCTTCAATGTGATCAGAAAATATACTTACCATGCACCTCTGAAATGTACCTGGAGCATTAAATAATCCAAATGGAATCTTTTTATATGAAAAAGTGCCAATGGGACATGTAAAGGTTGTCTTCTCTTGATCGTCAGGAGCAATGGGTACTTGGAAATAACCTGAAAATCCATCCAAAAAACAATAATGAGTTCTCCCAGCCAATCTCTCTAACATCTGATCAATGAATGGAATGGGGAAATTATCTTTCCGAGTAACCTGATTCAACTTCCTAAAATCAATGCACACTCTCCAGCTATTTTGAATTCTCACAGGGATTAATTCATTCTTTTCATTCCTCATAGTGGTTAGGCCATTGTTTTTGGAACTACATAAATTGGGATAACCCACTGTGAATCTGAGATGGGATAGATGATCCCAGCTTCCAATAGCTTCTCAACCTCCTTCTTCACAACCTCCATTAAAGTGGGATTCAACCTCCCTTGGGGTTGCTTGACAGGTTTGGAATTTTCCTCAAGAAAAATTCTATGTGAGAATATATTTGGGTTGATTCCTGGAATATTACCTAAAATCCAACCTATCGCTTGGATATTCTCTCTCAAAAGATCTATCAATGACTTCTCTTGGATTTCAGAGAGATTATTAGAAATTATCACTGGTAGTTTCTCACCCTCCCTAAGGTACACATATTTCAAATCAGTGGGGAGTGGTTTGAGTTCCAAATCATGGGGATGATCAAGGGATGAATCTAAATTTACATTTCCCACTTCCAAACTTTGGACCTCCTGTACACAAGAAACCATATCATCTTCCTCATCAGTTAATAAATCATCAAAGAAATCAGATTTTACCTCATCCTCCCACATGAAGTCAGAATCTCCATCATGTTGGGAATCCACATGTTTAATGATATTTTCAATGGAATAAGTATCTCCTAAGTCTAAGAATTCATAGAGAATACCTGATTCTTCAATGGGTTCTGCACTAACTTCATGAGAAAGTGAAAAGAGGGAGTGATCATCTGACGGGTGCCTCATGGATTCAAAAATATTGAAGTGGACTGTGCTCTCTCCAAAATCCATGGTGAGTGTCCCCTCATGGACATTGATGATGGTTTCAGCTGTTTTCAAGAAAGGTCTCCCCAAAATGATGGGTGAATGTGACGGGCTCCTATCTTCTTCTATATTTAGCACGTAGAAGTCAGCTGGGAATAAGAGATCTTTGACTTTCACAAGGACATCCTCCAAAACTCCTGCAGGGAAAACTATGGATCTGTTTGCAAGCTGGACCACCACTCTTGTGGGATTCAAGTATCCCATATTCAAAGAAGTGTATACTGAGTGAGGCAATACATTAATTGAAACACCTAGATCACACAAATCATTAGATAAATTTAAATAACTAATGGTGCATGGAATGTAAAACGTCTCTGGATCTTGAAATTTGGTTGGAAATTGTGGTGTGATAATGGTTGAGACACTTCTTCCCAAGTTGATCCTTTCATTTCCTTGAAGTCTTCTCTTCTTGTTTCAAATATCCTTCAAAAATTTAGCATACTTTGGAATTTTTTTGACTGCTTCAAGTAAGGGGATATTGATTTCCACTTTCTGGAAGGTGTTCGGAATTTCTTTTTGAAGTGCTTCCTCCTAAAATTTATTTGATTCAATCATTCTTGATGGAAATGGAGGGGGTAAGTCTTTCTTCTCTTTTTTTTTCCTTTGAAATGGTGTTTCTGGTCTCTTATTCCTTGGCCTATCCTTCTCTTCCTCCTCTTTATTCTCTTCTTTACAATTAATTTTCACAGAATTTTCAGAGTTTTCAACTTCATTCTCCCTCAACTCAAGTAGTATTATTTCAGTTTCATGGGATTCTGGTGGCGAGAGCTCTTTTATACTTCTTTTTGTTATCATGATGACATTATCTTTTGGGTTTGGGATTGTTTGGGAAGGAAGTTTCCCCAGATATTTGGTCATGATTTCAACAAAACTTCCCACCGTGTTTTCCATCTTGTCAACCTTATCTGCTAGGTCATCAAACCTGGATTATAGCTACTCCACAGAAGGTTTTGTGCTGGTAGATGGTTGATCATACGGTATTGTGAAAGTTGGTGGTTGGTGGTGTGGAGGGTGGTTATAAGGTTGCTTCTGTTGAAATGGTGGTGGGTTTTGGTACTAGTTTTGGTTTGGAGGTCTAGCTTGATTTTGCTGATTTCCAAACCCATAATGAACATGGTTAGGCTCTCTCCATCCTTGATTCTGTTGGTACTTCCTTGGTTGAAAGTTTTCCACACAAGTTTCCATTCCCTGTATTTCAGCACATTGGTCAGTGAAATGATCAGGTTATGAGCATAAACCACATACCTTAGTTGGTGCTTGTTGGTCGCCCACTTGTTTCAAGGCTATCTGTCTCACCAAACTAGTTAGATCTTCAATCTTAGTTTCTATTAAGGGTGATGGATGAGAAGTTCATACCTCATGAACACCTCTTGTTCTAGTACCTCTTGTACCAAACTGTTGTGATTTCTGATGAATCTTCTCAATCAAACCTTTTGCTTCTTCTGGCGACTTGTTAATCAATGCACCTCCATAGGATGCATAAATAAGGTTCCTATCATTGTCCAGTAAGCCTTGATAGAAGAACACAATAAATTTATGATCCTCAATGTCTTGATGTGGGCAGCTGGCACATAGCTTTTTAAATCTTTCCTAGTACTCATAAAGGGATTCTACAGATGATTGTTTGATGGAATAGATCTCCTTTATGATGGTTGTGCTTCTGGAGGCAGGGAAGAATCTTTGCATGAAGCATCTCACCAGGTCATTCCAATCATCCAAATCTCTAGGTTGTAGAACATAAAACCATTCTTTAGTATCTCCTTCCTATGAAAATGGGAAATCCTTCCACTTTACTTGTTCCTCATCTACTCTACGTGGTCTGAAGGTTGAATAGACATGTGTGGACTCTTTAATATGCTTGTTGGGATCTTCACCTACCAAGACATGAAACTTTGGAAGCAACGGTATCATATTAGGTTTCATCTCAAAATAATTTTTCAATATTGGAATGACAAGTTGATTATTCTGATTAAGTAATTGTGGGGCACAAAGGTCTCTGAGAGTTGGGTTTTGATTTCCAGCCATTATGACAAGTTCAGAGTGAACACTTGAAGTTTCACTTGAGTTTGTAAGAGAAATTTCCTCAAATTCAGATTATAAATTAAGGTTTCTTATCCTATTCAACAAAGTTCTTTCAATTTCAGTATCAATGGGTCAAGGTTCAATGTTTGAGGTTCTAGTCATGCAACTTGGAAGGAAAATAAGAAAAGAGAAAATAAAGAGAGGAGAAAAAAATGTTGGCACTACCTCCTCGGCAACAACGCCAAGTTTTGACACGAGCCTATCATGCGGTGTGACAAAAACAAATGAAACCTAAGTTAAAATGTAGTAAAGTGGGTAACCTAGGTTTTCTCCAGATAGGAGTTCACAACAATTATGTTTGCTGCTTAAATTAATGAAAGAAGAAGAGGTTGTTTTTGAAAATGTTTAAGTTGAATAATAAAGAAAGCAATTCAAAAGAAAGGTTGAAAACTAATGGAAGAAGAGAGTGATAGGGTCAGGGTAGGATCACCTTTTTTAATGTCATCATTTTCACAAATATCATCTTACCTCTCTTCCATTTGAATGAAAAATGAAAGACTCCTCGATCGAGTTATCAATCACCTTTGGTTGAAGAAAGAAATGGAACTCACTCCTATGTTCATGGAAGTTCATAAACAATTCCTAAACACATAAGGAAAGTCCCGATCAGGAATTGTTGATCCTTAGAACTATAGAAAAAGTTTACTAGTTCCACACACGTGACAATGATCGCTGGACACTCACCACCTAACACAATATGATTGATCGAGACAAATTGTACTAGGCGGAGGGAGATTAAAAGTTCTTAACCAAAGATATTAAAAATGAATACACCAAACCCAAAACACAATTTCATTAAGATAATTGGTAAAAAATGATAATATAATTCATTCAAAAAAAAGAGGGTTTTACATTTAAGCACAAAACTTCGACATTACAAAAGAGAAACTCCCCCTTCCTCGATCACTCAAAGGTTTTACCCCTTCATGTGAAGGGTATTAGAGTTGAAAGGGAAAGAAGAGAGCATAATGAAACCAAGAAAAGTTAAAATAGAAAATAGAAAGAACTTCAAGAAGTCAATCCTCCAACACATCCCCTCTTGCACCTTCTTCAACCCCTTTGAATGGAAGTGAACACTCTTATTTATAGGCTTTTTGAGTAGAAAATTTCCACCCAAAATTACTCCACCGAATGTTTTAGTCAGTTTTTCATATTAAATGGAAGAATATAGGGAATGTTTATTCATAAATGTTGTTCCCCTATGTCTTATTAATTCTTCCTCAAAATATCAGCAAATTTGGATAAGTTTCACAAAAGTTATGCTCGAATTACCAATGATATCTTTTTCTTCCCTAGGTAACTCTTCAACTTCCTATCTTTGTAATCATTAAATGGATGCCTTAATGACTTAATTTATTCATAAAATTAAACATAAGAATGGGTGTCTTGGCCCTCTTTCTTATCCAGCTAGAATAACTTAATTTGGACATGTTTAGGCCGAGATATGCCTCATTAATTATGGTGGGGTCCATTCTGTCATCCAGAAAACTTTTTCTACTCGATAAATTTTCCTGGACCATAGTGTGCCTAATTAGACCCAGGTACAAAAGAAAAAGTTGAAGCCCACGAGCATAAAAATCCTAAAAAAAAAATCAAACAATTTGGATAAAAATGTAAAATATATTCCCGAAATACAGAAGCTCCACAAAACTGCTAAATTTCCAGAATTAACCAATTTCCACAATTAAGCCCATAATTCACGAAGACACTAAAATGATACAAATCAGATCAAATTGATTAATTGGAAGGGGATAAATAATTTAAACACATATGAAAAATAATGAAAATATTATCTCTATCAGGTGGATTGGTCATTTTACCTTGTAAACAAGCGTGACATCTATCAAGTGGTTTTAGCTCAGTAGAGTCTAAATAGCCATTTTGGCAGAGCTTTGTCAAGCACTTCTCGTTTACATGATTGAGATAGTGATTCCACAACTAGGTGATGTATGAGTCATGTGATTTTGTTTTTTTATCAATTTACAACACTTGTTTTTCGTAATTTAATACATACAAACCATTATTTAAATGTGTCATACCATAACATACAGTGTTCTTATAAAAGAGACAACCCTTATTTCCAAAGTTGAAAATAAATCCATAAATATACAAAAAAGATATAGAAATTATGTTCTTGGTAACAATAGGAACATAAAAACAGTTATACAAAACCAAAATCATCTCAGTCGGTAATGAGAGGTGGCAATCGCCAATAGCCAACGCAGCCAGCCTTGCGCCATTGGAACCTCGAAGATCCACCTCTCCTTTGGAAATATTTATAAATCTAATTGGTTTTTGTATTTGGATACATATGTAATCCTCAAAAGCTGTATCTAATACCCAATGTGTATAAATAGAAATATTACACTCGATAACGAATGCACCTTTAGCATCCCCATGCTTCTGGGTGTAGTTCCTCTTCCAGTGGCCTTGCTCGCCACATGCAAAAAACACCACCTCCCATTCCTTTCCCTACCTCTGGATCTTCCCCTTCTTAGAGGGATAGCTCTCGGTGGATTCATACCATTTATAAGTCTTTGGACCCTTTTCCTTGTCCTTCCTTTTCTTATTCACCATAAAGACTGCGGTTTTTTCACGCCCCATATCCTTATCTACCTGGAGAATCAAGGTCAGAAGTTCTGATAGACTCTTCTTATTATTTCTCATGTTGTAGTTGACGATAAATCTTAAGAAGGTCTTGGTAAGTGATGATAGGATGATATATATACGTAACTCATCTGGGAATTTAATCACTAAGATGTCTAGGCATTAGATCTAGCCAATAAGCTTGACTACATGAGGCCCAGCTGGAGTAGACTCTCCAAGCTTATTTGTAAACAAAGCATTGGAGATCTCATATCTATCTTGTCTCACCTTCTCTTGGTAGAGATCCTAAAGGTGAGACATCATGCTATACACGTCCAGGTTTTCATGTTGCTTCAAGAGCTCATTAGACATGGTTGATGGTATAAAACCTTGGACATCTGTGGAATCATCCATATGTTTCATATAAAGAGATAGTTCCTCATCACTGGCCTCGTTTCTAGGCGCAACTGGAATAGGCTCTTCTAGAACATACAATTTCCTCTCGTGGCAAAAGATGACACATAAACGCCTCTCCACTCTTGGAAATTGGTTCCAGTGAGAAGGTTTTCCTTCTCAAGTATGGTTCACAATGATATGTTTGAAGTCATTTTTCTTTCCGTTTCTACAAATTAAAATGTGCAAAGGTTTAGTACTTTATTATAAAAACTAAGACAAATAAATAAATTAATACTTATTAGTCTCCCACTATTTTATTGAAATCCAATAGCCCTCACCATTGACTTTAGAATATTCTATTTCCTGAATATTCTAGTGGAAAGGATCCATATTTCCCTTCGCATTACCCAAACTAGGGTTGGTCAAGCAACTTGAAGGGTTTTAGGTGGGCATTCCAAATGCCAACTGCATTAACTCGCAGCTCCTTGATCCGCTGAGTGGACTCTCCAATCCCGAAACCCTTTTATTTTGGATTTCCTCAACCTTTTCCTCTTGGTCACACTAAGTCCTATTGTGTTAGTCAACCCTTGATGCGAACCAAGTCAAGTCAACCCAAAACCTTGAATTAGAATTCCCTGATAATAGAAATCACCCCAACTAGGGTTGGTCAAGAACTTTGAACTATGGTTCGATTCTAACCAAGATTATGGAAGGCTATATTGACTTAATATTTATTTGAGGGATTTTATCCTTATATGTAAATTGACATTTTATTATCTTTGATTACATTCTTGTTAATATTAATTGGAATATACTTAAGTGATTAACCATGCCAAGATAATATTTACACATAAGCCGGTCTTATTTTAGTTCCATCTTGCATGCTTGTTTAATTCATTAATTGTGTGATCGTGACAACATACCCATAATAAATAAATCATGAAACTAACAGAAATAAAATAAATGGCATGATCATGAGATTTGTTCTATTTGTTAGTTTATCTAGCGGTTGATAAACTAACCCAAGACCTAGGGGAGAAACACCTTGAACCTTTCGGGTTCGTGTTTAAAGTTTTCCACCTATCCACCTTTGTATATCCTTGGATTGGTTTCACCTTGGATCCTGACTTGGGCCGACTCCACTAGCTTGGGAGCTCCATCCATTACATATGAATTTATCTCACATGTAGGTGAGGGGTAAAAATGGTTTTTACATAAAATAATCCTTGGGTGCATAAGCCCTACATATTAATGAGGAGAAGGCTCCCAGGCCAAAAAATTTAATTTAAATAAATAAATTAAAGAAACCATTCACATACAAAGGTCTTGGTCTCACTCATGATAATCCATACATGCAATGATATTTACGCATAAATAAAACTAGAATTCAATTCTTTAATCATTCTTGTTTAAGATAAATCATGCTCGAATCAATTAATTATCTTTAATTAATCAATCCTTTTATCTTAAACCCTTTTCTGAATTTCCTTGAGATTCTCATCCATCATAATTTTAAACAAATAAATTTATTTAAAATTATCTTTGTACGTAACTTATACCTTGGAGGCAACCTGGTGAATTCCCGTTCATTACGCAGATGTTAAATTAAACACATATATATAAAACACCTATCACGTGTTGTGCCTTAGCTTTACGCCAGCACCATGGTACACGTCTCAAGGGTTTTTATAATATAACAATAAATTTTAATAAATCTGTGTAATTTGGGTGAGTACACGGCGTGTAGTTCCGACTACACAATGTGTACTTTTCTTCACCATCCATCCGAAGTACATGCCCAGGGACATGGCGTGTTAATGAACTTCAGAAATTTTTGGAGTACATGACGTGTTCAGTGGGACACACGTCATTTAGTTTCTGCGTTACACGATTTCCATCTAGGAAAGCCGTGTACGGGGTACACAGTCCAACCCTAACCTGAAGGGACTACACACTATGTTCTATTGGACCACACGACGTGTAATTCGGAAACCATGTGATACCTGTTCCTGGTCAACACACAGTGTCATAAATGACTTAGATAGGATCAATACATGGCCTGATTTGGCAGAACAGTCTGATGCATGAACCTAGACTACACAGCGTGTACTTCCGAATACACGCCGTGTATTCTCGTGTTGTACGACCAGGATTGTTTGGATCCTCCAGATGAGATCCTCCATTTTATTTTAATCAAAAATTAAAAGAAAATGTCATTTCTATATGGTGAACGAGAAACTATAGAGGAAGAACAGATCTCGAGATTTAGATTTAAAGAACGATTAACTTGAATTGAAACAACTAAATTATTAAATACATAAATCACCAAAGAAAAAAACAATAATTATAATCAACGATATGACCGTTCTGATACCACTTGTAGGTTCTGGGTGTAGTGGAAGCACATTAGCGGGAGTTCCCAACTTTAATTTTAGTGTTAAACAATGTTCAAACCGAGATCCATCACGATATAAAACGTCGGATCTTCGGAATAGAAAGAAGAATGAAAAAACAAAAGAGGGAGTCCCAGAACCATAGAGATAGGATCATCATATGTTGTTTATAATTAATTTAATTAATTCACAACAATTACCTTTATGGAATTCTTTCTTAGTTAATGTCTCTGGTCACAATCCAGTGTGATCCGTCATTGCGTCGTAGAATCCCAGTGTAGGATTCCTCTAGCGGTGATCCACACGTGCTCCACATATCTTTGGATGTCGTCGAAGGGATCTCTGGGTGCTAGTGCGGATGAACCTTCGTTTGCGATGTTCGCCTTCAATTGCCTTGATCCAGTGGTGGTGGATCTCTCTCGGTATTGAGAGCGTTCTTGGAGGAAGGAGTTCTTTCATCCTTGAGAGAACTCTCCAGAATTTTTGTGCACAATGATTTTGAAAAGTGTTGGGGTTGTGAGGATATTTATAATCGGGTTTGAGGTTATAGAGTTATGACATTAAATAAACGCATTACATGTTTTATTTATTTCATTAACTCTGATTGAAAACCCCCATGTCGAATGATTAATTCCTTGACATGCGCCGACACTGATTATAATAAATATCATTTAATAAAACGATATTATTTCCTCAAAATCCCGACTGGAAAAACTACACGTCGTGTAATCATTAATACACGGCGTGTACTCATTTTCCAAAAAACCACACGACGTGTATATTTAATATACATGGTGTGTACTTTTATTTTCCATTTTTCCTTTATTTCCACCACCACATTTTTTAGTCCTTGAGTAATGGCTATTAATTTGTTAAATAAATGTAACTGCATTACTCACTAATAAATATATATTATTTGGTCCACAATATATTCTCTCGAATAACTAGTGTCAAAATAAATGCAATCAGGTATCCTTAAATAATTATTAAACCACAGTTGTGAATAATATTTATTTAACTTGTTAAATTAATATTTAATTGAGATACATGGACACACTTAGTGTGTGACCCTCTAGGCCCCCTTTCTCAGTGGAATTAGGAGGTGCCTGCCTAAAGTCCAAGGTTAGCGTCTAGAAATATTCCAAGGCACCTATAGAGAAAGAATTTAATGCCGCAATGACGTGTCACCTTATATAAATGTTTACCGTGTAATATAATTCATTTTTCACGATATCTCAAATCAAGCGGGTTGCATGCTAGTGCCATCAACCCATGTGCTCGATTATTCTTTCTTTGATTTTCCAAAATTGAACTCACCCATACCTTACCATGACAATGGATTTATTTAGGCTATATTAATTCCATCAAAGGGCCTGAGATATTTACTTCCGTTATGGAATAGAAGGGACAAATCCTTTCTCGCATTTTCTATTAATGCAGTATTACTCATGACGCACCCAACGTATCCTACCTCACTGTGAATAGTGTGTCGTCACAATTTTCATCAATACATCTAAGTGTGCGAGTTGTAATAACCATTAATAATAATCTTAAAGTCTAAGGACCAATACACATGTCTGCAGATAGGAACATCCAATGACACTATGGAATGTGGATTTCCTACTGGCGGGTCTCGTTCTCATAATATCCTCCTGGATATTACCAAGGGCGCACACCATGAGAAGGTGCCTCAATGTTTTATGAGTCCTCACCCCCAATGGCCTGTATTATTTGTGTCCCTCAAATAACATCATCTGGACATAATACATATATTCAAGAACAGTGTATTGGCACTTCTGGGTTCTCATCATAGCATGGATCTGTTATGACCCATTAATGCAACAACTATCCTTAGGACATTATCACATGCATTATCATGCATAAGAACAATCAAGATGTGATAAAGCTTTTATTAATGAATAAATTACAAAGTAGTTGGTTTTAGGCCACAAGCTCCAATAGTTATATTTTGAGAAATATTCATATTGAAAATAACGAGAACAAAAAAAAAGAAATTTCCTCATGCAAATAATCTTATTTAATTGATCCTTCAACCGATGATTTGTTACATACTTTTTTCTTCAATTTCTACATGCATCTCTCAAATGGATGTATCCATCGTAATTGTACTAGACCTCCACATTTCAATTCATGTATAAAATGTAATATCAAATGTTCCATTGAGTCAGAGAAAGCTGGTGGGAATATTTTTTCCAATTTATATAAAATTAAAACGTCTTCTTACAGTTTACTTAATGCATAGTAATCTGTTGTCACCACACAAATGTCTTGGAAAAAATATGATATGTCTGTTAGGACATCCTAAATCATAAAATTCAACAAACCTCTTAATCCAATTGGTAACAGTCTTTCCATTATAGCATGAAAATCATGTCTTTTTAATCTGATAATATGATCATTTCTAACACATCTGGCCAAATTAGAAACATAACCATTTGGAAATATCAAATCTAAAATACACTGACAAAATAATAATCGATTTTCATTGGAAATTATATAAAATAATTTAGGCTTCATTAACTTATGTGATCTAAAATTTTCAAATGGTTCAAGTTATGGTCGCTTGTAAATTTGGACAAGATTTAGTCATGCCTTTACATTATCTTTGTTTGTACCTAGTGTATCCAAAACTGTATAAAATATATTATCAAAATAGTTCTTCTCAATTTGAAAGAAATCCAACATCTGATGGACCAACAAATCAGACTAATATGGCATATCCCAAAAAATTCTCTGTTTTATCCAATTGCATTCTTTCCCAAAGCCATCAATTTTATGTTGGTTTATAGTTGGTCCAAATGTAACGAGAGGTAATGAAGAGGAAAATTATTTTAACTTCATACCTAATATCATTGTTTAAGGTCTATCTCTTTCAATTGTGTCTTTTCTGAAATGATATTTGGTCCTCCGAAACGGATGATCGGTTGGAAGGAATCTGCGATGAAAGTTGAAAAAATAAGGTTTTATTCCATTGATGACCATAAACACTTTTTTATCTCTCATAAACACGAACATGATTTTAAACCATGTGTACTCCAGCCAGATAACATTCCATATTCTGGGAATTCATTAATTGTCTACATCAATGCATCTTTCAGTAAGAAATTATATTTCATAGCAACATCATATGTATTGACACCATTACCCTACAATAAATTTAACTCATAAATCAATGACTTAAAATAAACATCAATATTATTTTTCAAATGTCCTGAAATTAATAAGGTCAAAAAGATATATGGCTCATTCATCAACATCCAAGGAGATAAATTATATGGAGTTATAAATGAAAGTTCCCAATCAGGATGATTATATCACTAAGAGGGGGAGGGGTGAATCAATGATACTTTTTCTTTTATGTTTCCTTGAAAAAACCTTCACCTCTTGTTGAAAATTCAATTCCCCACTAAAAACAATTCAAACACACGTCCAAAGGAACACAAGTATTTACAAGTTTCACTATTCAATAAGAATAGTTATTTCCTTGGTATGGTTTGGAAATGATCCAATACCACACAATCCAATAGAAATAAATCCTTAGATTACAATGAGTAGGATATATGATTTCACTTGTGTAGCACTATGTAAACAATTCCAATAGTGTGTGTCCACCCTCTTAGCACAAATAGGGTAATACAATATTTTTGTAACATAACATGTTACCTATGCTTCTTTTCAATTCCAAAAATGTATTCAATTTAAAAAACTTCTTCAATTTCTTACCCAAAAGATGCTAAGAACTTCTTAGAGTTTATTAAGGAAAAACCAAATCTTATTTTCCCATTTTTATTCCTACGAGTATGATTCTCCCTGATATGATTCTTTTTGGTATGATAATTCCCAGTACGATTCTCCTCAATACAAAAAACAATTTACAACATCTCTACCTTTTCTTTCATCTAGATATGATAAATCTGGGTATGATTTACAATAGTTATTTTACCTTTTCTTTCATCAAGATTTCATCATAAGTTCTTCAATCAACTTATGATTTATATGAAATAAAAATCATAAAATCATCATCACATTTAATTTTATCATAGTCAAGCATACTTTGATACTTAATCAAAATAATCTCTTCTTTCATATTAAATCCAGAGTAACAATTCCTCATTACGATCTTCTGTTATACCGGACCCAGGGTGAGTCCAATAAAAACCATTTCTTCTTCTCATAACAATGGACAAAGTGAGTTTGATTTTTTAGAAAATATGAGTATGATTCTTTTGAAAACACGAGTATGGTTCTTTTGAAAACAATCACCAAATACAAAGTGAGGTGATTTACCTTTCATATTAAACTTCCTTAACAAAACAAAGCCTTCTTTAACAAAAAAAGACAACATATGAAAACATCCACCTTTATCTTCATCTTGGTCCTAACAATCTCCCTCTTTGGATTTTGTTGTCAATCAAGTTTCATAAATCACTAAACTTTTTATCCTAAAGCAATGGATTAATTATCAATAATTATAAGCCTATGTGAGATAAGTCTTTGTAGGAAATAAGAATCATTAATAGCAAAAACCATGTTGTCCAAGAGTAGTGATAATGACAACCTTTTTCTTTTTCCTTTCTTAGCTCTTCTTCAACCTTAGATTTTATTCATCCTTACTAAAATACAAAACAATTTCTTTTCCTACAACCACTCCAAAAAACAGTTAGAATAGTTCACTCAAAACAATTTTGAATTCACAGCTTACCCACAACTCCCTCTTTTTATATGAAATACATTGATTTATGAAAACAATTATCCCCTTGAAAAAACAATCCAAAGGTAATATGAGAGAGGGTATAGAAACACATACCTCAACCTTGAAGAGAAAGAGGTTGGACACCCATGTTCAACCTCAATTTAGAAAATTATTCATTCAGTAAAGGTTTTTTGAAAATGTTAGAAACTTGTTCTGGTGTTGGAACATACTCCATCTTCAATTCATTCTTCTTCATGTGCTCTTTGATGAAATGATATTTGATATCAATATGTTTTGAACAATAATGTTGAATAGGATTCTTGGTGAGATTGATTTTACTTTGATTATCACAACCCAAGAGAAAGGGTAACTTCACTTTAATAAGTAAATCTTCCAATTGAGTTTTCATCCACATAAGTTGAGTAGTGGCTTGATTCGCAACAACATACATAGCTTCAGTTGTAATGAGAGTTACTAAATTCTATTTCTTTGAATGCCAACTAACATAATTATTTCCTAGAAAGAATACCCCACCATATATGGATCTTCTATCATTAATATTTTCTTCCCAATCAGCATCTGAATACCCAAAAAATTCAATACTATATGAGCTTCCATACCTGATTCTAAATTCTATTGTGCCTTTAATGTATTTGAGAACTATTTTTATAGCAAGTAAATGTGATTATTTTGGAGCACTCTGAAATATTTCACATAAGGTAATAACATAAACAATGTTGGGTCTTGAGGTAGTCAATTACAACAAACTTCCAATCAACTTCTAAAATTATTTATGATCAACTTCATTTCCTTCACCATCTTCGTACAACTTCATTCCCACTAAAATTGGTATAGAAACAGGTTTTGAGTTTTCCATGAAAAACCTCTTAAGAAGTTCCTTATCATACTTTTCTTGAGAAAGAAAAATGTATTCCTTCCTTTGGTATATTTGTAACCCAAGAAAGTATTTCATTTTTTCTAGTATGGACATTTAAAATACCTTCTTCATTTCTTTATAAAATCTTTCACAACTTTTTTCATCATTCCCAACAAATATAATTTCATCAACATAAATAATCACAATGAGGGAATACTCTTGACTTTCTCCAATGTAGATATTATTATCCACTCTTCCTTTCTTGAAATTCATCTTCCTTAAGCATGTATCCAATTTTTAATACCATTCTTTTAGAGCTTGTTTTAGGCCATGCAAGGATTTTTTCATTATGTACACATAACTTTCATCTTTCCCAACAACAAAGCCACAAGGTTGTTCAATGTAAACTTCCACTTTAAGATTTCTATTTAAGAATATTGATTTAACATCCATTTGAAAGATCTTGTAGCCTTGTTGTGCATAAATAGAAAGAAATATTCTAATTGTTTCAAGTATTGACACTAGAGAAAAGGTTTAATCAAAGTCAATACATTCAATTTTTGAATACCCTTTACACACTAGTATTTCTTTGTTTCTTATCACTTAACCTTATTCATTCATCTTGTTCTAAAAAACCCACTTTATGCTAATAATATTTTTGTTTTCTGGATGGGGTAAAATTTGATACAACTCTTCATTCATAACCCAAACCCATTCCAGATGCTCAAAATCTTCTTTCACATCATTCATATCCACTTTTGAATATAAAGAAGTATGTGTAATTTCATTTGTTTTTCCTCTTATTTGAACCTTATAATGTTGATCACTAATTATATTCTAAGCTTCCACTTTATTCCTCATCCTTGGATGAGATTTTTGAGCATATTCCTAATCACTTGAAATAGCTGAGTCTGATTCTTCTTCTTGATTATAAATACAATTGTTTGTATCCTTATAAGAATTGTTTTCTTCAACTTGATCAACTTTTTTTTAGCCTGAATATGTTTTTATTTATCGCCACTTTCAATTACTTTCACATCAACAGAATTAATTTTTTTTGTCTCTTTGTTAAAGCATCTATATCTTCTTCCTTATGGAGAATATCCAAGAAATATTACATCTTCACCTTTCTACTTAAACTTTCCATGATTTCCACCTTTATTTTTTATAATACATAGACTCCCAAAAACTCTTAAGTGTTTCAAACTTGGAGTTTTTCTATAAAACAATTCAAATGAATTCATATCTGATTGAAGCCTGTAGAAACAATGGTTATAGATATAAACAACTATACTCATGGCTTTCCTCTAAAAGTAATGAGAAAAACCATGTTCATATAACATAGTTCTTCCCATTTCCACCAAACTTCCATTCTTTATTTCAGAAATCCCATTTTATTGAGTAGTGTATGGAGAACTATACCCATGCTGAATTACATGCTTCTCAAGATAACTTTTGAATTATTCACTTTTGTATTCACCACCATTTTCTGTTCTTAACTTCTTTATTGAATACTCTCATTATTTCTCAACCTTCTTTCTAAAACTCTTAAAAAATTTCAAAGAATCTGATTTATGTTCCATATACACAACACAAGTAATGCGAGTAAAATCATAAATGAAAGTTATTAATTACTTATCTCCATTTATTTATTGTTTTCTCATTTTTCCAAAAATTTTAGAATGAATCATCTCCATGGGTTGTCTTAAAGAAATCTTAGCTTTCTTATGCACTGAGTTTGTAATTTTTCCTTTCTTCCAAATAGTGAAATGCCAGTCTATTCTTCTTGGTAAATTAGGAATGTATCGGACACTATCACTTTTAAATAAGTTACTCGTGTTTCTTTAACACATGTGTTTTATCCTTTTATTCCACAATTGATTATATTCTACCATACTCATGTAACACGAGTTTTGTATTTCACCAACTAGAAACAAGTTTCCTTTTGTATGTTGGACTCTTGTAAAAATTCTACCATCTTCCTCACTTTTCACAAAAAATCCATATTTTCTGAAGATAAATTTGTTACCCTCATCACAAAATTGTGAAAAACTTAGCAGATCATGTTTTAGACCATCAACATACAAATATTTATTGGATTTCATATTTTCTTTCCCTGTGATGGATGATCCAACACCTTTGATTTTCAAGGATTCGTCATTGAAAAATATCATTGTTCCTTCTTTAAAATATTTCACATACTTCAACATTTTCAAATATCTTATCATATGAGAAGAACACCCACTATCAAGAATCCAAGTTCATTCTTCTTTTGTAGCTTTCAATGCAGTTTCAACAACAAGAGCTTTTACTTCTTCCCTTTCTTTCTTCATCTTCAAATTTTGAGAATTGTCAAGAATCTTTTATTATGACGGTAACAAAACAAGACATCCTTTTCAATATTTCTAGGTTGTTCATATCTCTCACAAGTAGTTTCCAAAGGTTGGAACCTATTTTCAATTTTCAGTACACCTTTTTCAACCTTCTCAGACTTCTTATTTTGAGGGAATTGACTCCCCCTGAACCTTTGTCTTTCATAAACTGTGGAATAATAGTAATGTTGTTGGTTGAACCAACACATATTTTCCATATGTCCTAATACAACACAATACCAACAATAACAATATAAGAAGTATTTTCCTCTAAAACTTCCATATTGATTGGAATTGTGAATACATTTCTCACCCACCTTCTTATCTTTATTTTATGAGCCACCAGTCCTTTCATTGACAATATTAGTCTTACTTTTCTTTTCAGCTTTATCAAAACCAGAAGTATTGGAATCTTTTCCGGATCCAGATTGTTTCAAAAAAATTTCAGACTCAAGGTTCTTTAAGACTTCTAAATTTATAGATTTTTTGGTTTTGTCTATATACATGACTTTCTGAACTTTCTTATTTTTTTTATGATCAATTCCATATTTATTATCAACCTTTTAAGGTATCTTTTATTTATCCTTCTCAGGTTTCTCCTTTTGATAACTTTCACCAAGTTTAGAAATAGATTTTTCAAAACATGTATTTATTTGTTCAACTTTTGAAAGTTTTTTGTTGGAAAATTCCAACTCTTCTTATTTTTCCTTCAACTTCACTTCTAAATGTTCATTATGATTATTTTCTTCCTCAAGAGATTTCATCAGATCATCAATCTCCTTTTCCATATTCACTTTCTCATCTTCAAAACATTCTTGATTTATTGTTGAATAGAATTCATCCTCTAACCTTTTGTTTTTATTTTCAAGAATTCTAATATTTCTCAGGAATTATTTCAATTCTTCTTTCAAATTCATTTCAAGTTATGTTTCTTCTTCTTCATAAATACTGTTTATGAATTATTGATCATTAGTTGTTGCAATAAAAGTATTTTCAATACCATACTCAACTAGTTTTTTGGATTCAGCATCACTACCTTATTATTCTTCATCTTTAGATAATAAGCTTATTCTTTTTGGATTTGAATAATTTTCTTTCTTTACCTATGGAATAAAATTTTCCTTTATCTCCATGTTTATTCTATGGTCTTATTGTATTTATTTATTCTTCATCACTATCCACTTCTTTCTTTCTTCGAGGAAAATTAGTAGTAAAGTGACCAACACCTCTACATTCAAAAAATTTCAAGGGAAGTTTCCCTTTGTATTTCCCTATACCTATTTTCAAATTTTTAGAAAATAAGGATAAAATATCATCAAGATTTTTTCATACCTCATTTTAATAGTTAAATTCAACACCTTCATCTTCAATAAGAATCTTCTTTGACTTTCCTCTCTTATAAGCCTTGAAAGACAGTTCTCTATCAACTTTTGTTTTTCTCTTCATATATTTCTCCCTTTTCATTTCATAAGTGATGATAGTGCTATGAAAACCATCAAGAGACAATTTTTCAGAATCTCTCTCTTCTAATGAAGAAACTTTTGCATGAAACTTATCGAGAAGGATTCTAAAAATCTTTTAAATAATGGTAGAATCATCTAATTTTCACCATACATATGATAGTACTCACAATTTCAGTCATCCTGGTAAATAATTCCCCAAAAGATTCATGCTCACCCATCTTTAAATCTTCATACTTCAATCTCCATATTTGAAGTTTTTCCTTTTTCACTTTTGTATTACCTTCGTATATGTTTTTAAATTTATCCCATATACCTTTGGTTGTTCCAACACCTTTAACTCTAAGAAATTCACTTTCAGAAAGTGATGATAATATAAAATTCTTATCCCTTTCATCATTTTCTAGATTCTTTTTATCAACATATGTAAGAGGATCTTTAAAATCGATAGGAGAAAACTCATCTGGTGTATCCTCAAGAACATCATATGCAATATACATAAGATAAGGCAACATTATATCTTTCCAGATATGATAATTATTTCCATCTAAGACCAAAATACATTTATTGTTAACACAATTCAAATTCTCCATTAGATTCTCTTAAAAACTTTAGAAAATAATAATTGAAGGGATCCTCCCTCTAATACCACTTGAATGTGACCAGTCAGAATGATTATATCACTGAGAGGGGGAGGGGGTGAATCAGTGATAATTTTTCTTTTATGTTTCCTTGAAATAACCTCCACATCCTATTAAAGATTCAATTATTTGCTAAAAACAATTCAAACACACATCCAAAGTAACACACGTATTTACAAAGTTTGTTATTCAATAAGAACAGCTACGTCCTTGGTATGGTCTCGAAATGATCCAATACCACACAATCCACTAGAAATAAATCCTTGGATTATAATGAGTATAATATACCCTTTCAATCATATTACACTATGTAAATAATTTAAATAGTGTGTGTTCACCCTCTTAGCAAAAATAGGATAATACAATATTTTTGTAACATCTCATATTACTTGTGCTTATTTTCAATTCCAAAAATGTATTAAATTGAAAAAACATCTTTATTTTCTTACCCAAAACATGGTAAGAACTTCTTGGAATTTTTTAAGGAAAAACCAAGTCTAATTTTCCCAGTTCGATTCCTCAGAGTACGATTCTCCCTGATATGATTCTTCTCGGTACAATAATTCCTAGTATGATTCTCCTCAGTATGAAAAATAAGACTTTGATATAATACGATAAAGATGAATCGACACCACTTCAATTCTCCATCTTCTTCAGTTCAGAACAGTCAATATGGAAATCATGATCCATTTAATCTAGCTTGATATGATGATCAGTTGAATATGATTGACAAGATGAATACAGTAATCAACTGAGTACGATAAACACTGAGTACGATGATTAGCTAAATACAATGTTGTGATCTTGTCTCTTCTCTTTCACTTCAATATGTTAGAACTTTTTCAACAAAGGTGAATATGAAAAAGTCTTCTCTCTACAACTCGGAGCTTCTCTCTCATGAATAGTACATTAGTCATCAAAAAATTACAATGCAATTTTATTCTTTTATAGGTGACCCTCGAGTATCTTTGATGGGAATCCCAAAAAAAAATCCCGCTTAATCAAATTCACCCTAATCTCAATTTTCCCTAAAACCTTGGATGAATTTTGACTTCATCAATTCTTCTACAAAATTATATTCTTCTTTAAACATTCATTTCAATTGTCAGTCCAATTTAAATTCATGAGTCCAATTTTTTTAATCTGTTTTTTTCAAAATAATGCTCTATTTCAATTGAATATAAATGAATGAATAAATGTATACCACTCTGAATGATGAATTCAATCATTCTTTTGAATGTCTAGATCCCCCTTAAAAACAAATCCAACAAAATCTGCTTTCAAACCACTTTAACTTATTCGCTTCTTCTCTTAACCTAGTTGGATATATAAGACAATTCAACTCTGATACAAAGGCTCTCGAACCAATTGAAATACACATCAACTCCTTCATTTATTCACTTTTTATCTTGACCTAGTTGAGATACAAGTCTTCTTCTACTACTCATCTCTTGAAACAATTGGAAACCTACAAAGTAATTCAACCCTTTTTAAATGGTTGACTATATTATTGATCTTATTCTCTCCTTATCTTTTCATCCATAGACCTCAAGCAATTCCTTCTCTGAATATGATTTTCTAGAGTATGATCTTTCTGAGTACAATTATCATGGCTACAAAAAGTTTTTTATGCATACAATGGATGATCTGATGCTACAGTTCCTAAGTATGATCATTCTGGATACGATCATTATAATTATAATCCTTAGCACCTTATTTATTTCCTTCTCATCCTGAATCTGACTGTTATGAGTACGATCGTCCTGGATACGATTTTCCTAGGTACAATCTCTTGAGTATGATTCCCAGCAACCTTTTCTTCTCAGAAAACAATCAGCAACATCTCTACCTTTTCTTTAACCCAGATATGATAAATCTACGTACGATTTGTAATACCTATTTTCCATTTTCTTCCATCAATATTTTATCATAAGTTATTCAATAAACTAATGATTTATATGAAATAAAAATCAGCAAAGTATCATCACATTTAATTTTATCATAGTCGTGTAGACTCTAATACTTCATCAAAATAATATCTTATTTCATATCAAATCCAGAGTGAATATAATGATGAACAATTCCTTATTACGATCTTCTTCCACACCAGAACCAAGTTGAGTCCGATCAAAACAACCTATTCTTCTCGTAAAAATGTACAAAGTGAGTCTGATTTTTCAGAAAACATGAGTATGATTATTTTGAAAAGATGAGTTTGATTGTTTTGAAAAAAATCACAAAATAAAAAGTGAGCCGATTTCCCTTTTATCTTAAATTTCCTTGACAAAACAAAGTCTTCTTTGACAACAAAAGACAACAAACATCAGTAGAAAGACTCAATCGCACGTTTCAGGATTCTAAAGAAAAATACGGGTGTACTTGGTCAAAATGATTCCATTAATCACTATCAAAGATATGATTTAATATTTTACCGGTTGAAATATTAGTTTTATGCCATGAAATCAATGACGTTGTGTTTTGAGAAATAAATAAATGATGTGATCTGGGTGTAAGTAAAAAATACCTCAACTGTTTCACAGGAATCAATCCAGACTTCCCTAGTTGAGCCTATTTATACCTCGATTGTCCACATGTAGGATAACTATCCAACGACTCATTTTCACCATAATATAAGATGTAATAATTAGAATATGCATGAATCTTCTGATAACCAAGACCCAGATTATGAACCAGCCTCTTTTTCTCATATAAATTTATAGGTAACACATTTCCTTTAGGTAATAGTGTTTTAACCAAAGAGAATATCTGACCAAAATAACTATTTGACATTTTATTATCTAATTTAATAGCCATAAATTTTGCAACCACTTCAAATTTGTTTATCTTTCAACCAGTATATAAGACATCTTCAACTAACCTCAAAAAATAATAAAATTGAGATGGTTCCAACTCAAGAGTTAAATCAATGTCATTCCGAGTTTTAGTTTGTTGAAAAGACATACCTACAACATAATGTACTAAATTTTGAAACTATGATGGACCTGGAACCAAATTATTAGTATCTTCTCTAGAATGCGTTCACCATGTTAATACCAAAAAACATAATCTATTTGAAAACCAAATTGTAATAGATGACCCCCAAAGTTTTCAAATGTGTCAAATGTCCTCAAACCACATTCTTTACATGGACACTTAATTATCCCTTTTGAAACAAATTTTGGTTTTGATGATGCAAATGATAAGAAAGTTTCAACACCCTCAATATATACATGATTGATACCAGAACTATTTGGATTCTTACACTTATTTATCCAAGTACGGTCATCTAATAATGACCGTTAATTATAAAATAATTAATTATTCCTAATTATTCCTAATTAAAAGAACGATCCAAAAAAATAAAAAAAATTATTCTTAAGTATTCCTAGTTATTAATAATTATTCCTAAATATAGAAAAAGATATCTAATTATTAATAATTATTGTTAATTATTTCTAATTATTTCCAATTATTGCTAATTATTGTTAATTATTCTTAATTATTGGTATTTATTGTTAATTAATCCTAATTATTGGTAAATATTTCTAATTATTGGTAATTATTAGTAATTATTGCTAATTATTTCCAATTATTAGTAATTATTAGTAATTATTAGTAATTATTGTTAATTATTTCTAATTATTTCTAATTATTGCTAATTATTGCTAATTATTGCTAATTTTTATTAATTGTTTCTAATTTTTATTAATTATTGCTAATTATTACTAATTATTGGTAATTATTAGAAATTATTTCTAATTATTGGTAATTATTCCTAATTATTGGTAATCATTTCTAATTATTGGTAATCATTCCCAATTATTGCTAATTATTTCTAATTATTGGTAATTATTCCTAATGATCAATAATTATTCCTAATGATTGCTAATTATTCCTAATTATTGCTAATTATTTCTAATTATTGCTAATTATTGGTAATTATTGCTAATTACTGTTAATTATTTCTAATTATTGGCAATTATTTCTAATTATTGGTAATTATTCCTAATTATTGGTAATTATTCCTAATTATTGGTAATTATTCCTAATTGTTGCTAATTATTGCTAATTGTTCCTAATTTTTGGTAATTATTTTTAATGATTGCTAATTATTACAAATTATTGCTAATTATTGCTAATTATACCTAATTATTAGTAATTATTCCCAATTATTGGTAATTATTCCTAATTACTGACAATTATTAGTAATTATTGCTCATTATTTGTATTTATTGATAATTATTGCTAATTATTCCTAATTATTACTAATCATTACTAAGTACTGCTAATTGTTAGTAATTACAGCTAATTATTGTTAATTATTTCTAGTTATTGCTAATTATTTCTAATTATTGCTAAGTATTGCTAATTATTGCTAATTATTGCTAATTATTTCTAATTATTGCTAATTATTGCTAAATATTCCTAATTATTTCTAATTGGTCCTAATTATTGCTAATTAGTCTTAATTATTGCTAATTAGTCCTAATTTTTTGTAATTATTATCTAATTATTGCTAGTTATTACTAATTATTGATAATTATTACTAATTATTGTTAATTATTACCAATTATTTCTAATTAGTACTACTTTTTCCTAATTATTACTAATTTTTTCTAATTATTACTAATATTTTGTAATCATTAGTAATTTATTGTAATTATTAGTTAATTATTGCTAATTATTACTAATTATTACTAATTATTAATAATTATTACTAATTTTTGCTGATTATTTCTAATTATTACTAATTATTACTAATTATTACTAATTATTGCTAATTATTTTAACATTTTGCTAATTATTACTAATTTTTTGTAATTTTTACTAATATTATGTAAGTATTACTAATTATTTCTAATTGTTACTAATTAATAATAATTATTACTAATTATTACAAATTACTGCTAATTATTACTAATTACTGTTAATTATTACTAATTATTGCTAATTATTACTAATTTTTTTGTAATTATTACTAATTTTTTGTAATTATTAGCTAATTATTGCTAATTATTGCTAATTATTTGTAATTATTGTTAATTATTTGTAATTATCGATAATTATTTTTAATTATTGCTATTTTTTGTAATTATTACTGATTTTTTGTAATTACTACTAATTTTTTGTAATTATTACTATTTTTTTAATTGTTAATATTTTTTGTAATTATTGTTATTTTTTATAATTATTACTATTTTTTGTAATTATTACTGTGTTTTTTTTGTAATTATTACTATTTTTTGTAATTATTATTAGTAGAAAAGGTTCAGGAGGCAGACAAGTCTGCTCCTAATTATTACTCATACTAATTATTACTTATACTAATTATTACTAATTAACATTGATTTTTATTAATTTTTATTAGTTTGTAACAATCTATTACTAATTTATATAACTTTTTACTAATTATTACCAATTACCACTAATTATTACTAATTTCAACTAATTATTACTAATTTATGATATTTTTTTTATTAATTATCACAAATTTTTATAAATTACCACTAATTATGATTGATTTTTATTACTAATTATTATTAATTACTACTAATTAGTACTAATTATCACTAACTATCACTAAATAACATTAATTTCTATAAACGTATAACAATTTATTACTAATAATTACTAATTACATATAATTAAAATAAATTATTGCAAATTAAAACTATTTAATTTTAATTAAAAACATTAATGAAAATTATAACTAGATAGTTCTAAAAAATTAATGAAAAAAACTAATTAATTTTATTTAAATCGAATTACTTCTAATCAATAATAATTATTACTAATATTAAATAAAATAAATAAAATGAAAAATGAAAAAATATCTTGAAATTGAATCTTTTGGTGGATGTAAAACTTGAAAGTTGATCCCTTGTAACGTTTCAAACTCTAAAAAATTTAGACAAAGAAATATCGTAGTGGAGAGGGTGAGAGATGTTTAGAAAAAAATTAAATGAAAAAATGGGGGGTATATATAGGTTAGATCATTTGCAACAAGATCATTGATGACAAGACTCGTCGTAAATAGTTAGGTGTTTATTAATTGAGACGACAGTAAATAATAGTATTTGCAATGGGTCTCATTGCAAATACTATCATGCTGACACATTATTTGCGACGGTTCGTCGCAAATATTATTTTTTGCAACGGGTCTCATCGCAAATAGTCCAACGATTATTAATTGAGGCGGCAGTAAAAGATAGTATTTTCGACGAGTTCCCTCACAAATAATATCATGGTGGAAAATTATTTGCGATGAGACTCATTGCAAATAATATTCTGCCGAGATATTATTTGCGACGAAGATTCTCCCTTATCGCACATACTCTTCTCGCGCTTACGCGCGCACAACGTGCGAAATCTATTTGGAAAGGACCGTTGCAAATACCTCTTTTCTATGGAGTATTTGCGACATGTCAAAATTATCATCGCAAATAGTCTTTTTCGATGGACTATTTACGATGAGTCATATGCCCGTCGCAAATGACCCGTCGCAAATAATCAAAATTCTCGTAGTGCAGGTGAGTCTTGTTTTTCATGTAATGTTATATTTATAACACTGGAAAAAACATATATGAGTTATTTTCTTATTCTTTTATTGCGGGAAATACAATGAGCTCTTGATGCAGGCATGATGCGGGCATGCAGTGACGCAGACATGACAAAGGTCGGGTGACGCAGGTAGGACGATGCTGGAATGACACTGTACTAGACCTTCAGGTCATGTTCGTGGGCCACTTGGCCTTGGGCCTATGGGCTATGTAATGAGTCCCCCCCTACCCAGATAGAAAGTGATCTTTTATTTCATAATAAAAAAATAGGTTTCAACCTCGATTTAAAAAAAAAAATATAAATGAGATTCTGAAGAGCTATAATGACTCACAACTACCAAATTTCAGTCCATTCCCTAAATCAAATTTGATCATTTATTATTGAAATTATGTTAATAAATGGCGTGTTTGATGCCAAGATAATGATCATTCACAAATAAAATATGAAACAACGCCACCAGAAGTCAAAATTGTGAACATCACCCACCTTTCATGTTCTAAAGTTTACTTTGCTTATCTTGTTATGGACATTGAAATTTGACATCTCCTATTTCCTTGTGCATCCTAAAAGTATTGAACTTGATTATGATGTATAAATATTCATGATCGATATAATACTTTTTTGTATTTTTATATAAATATTATATTGTTTTATTTCATTTCCCTTTCATTTTTTACTTATAAAATATTTTATGGAAATTATGCGTTCTTGAAGAACAATATAAAAAGTATTTTTTTGATAGTCATCCTCTGAAGTAGATAAAAATGATGAATTGAATATTTGTGTTATTATCTTGAAATCATCACAATACCCGATTAAATAATTTTATTATATTCAATAAAGTGAATAAGAATGTTTATTAGAACAATTCTATTTCATTCTCCGAAGTGAATGCAAATATAAACAATTTTATATTAAATTAAGTTTGGGGTAATATGATATTTTGAAAATGATCATTATGCCTTATTTTTTTATGAGAAATAATAATAATATAATCACCAAAAGTGGTTTGATGACAATAAAGTTTTAAATAGAACGTTGAATTTTATTAATATTTATAAAACAGTGCACCCCTAAAGTATGATATCAAAATGATGTTTTTTACATTATATAAAAGGATATTTTCCATCTATCAAAAATTTCTCCTATAGTAGCGATATAAAGAAAGAATTTATCATTTTTCTTCTGCTTATGAATTTTCAATATCATTAGTTGAACTTCATCCTATTTTATCCCTTAAAGCGGGTCTTGTTCTTCTTATAGTTCATATATGAGATGATAGAGTTACATAAATGTTATAATGTAATATATTTTATAAAAAATATTTTACTACCTAAAGTTGTTAAATAATGATTATCATGATAAATAAAATTAGTAATTTTATACAAGATTATCATTATTAATAAATAATAATTCATCATTCATGAATCATGATATCTAATTGATTTTATTTCACTCCTTGAAGAGAATAAAATTATTCATGACATGTTTGATATAATTTACGTTACTTGAATTTTTATTTGAAAGACATAAAATTTAATCAAATGATTTCTCCATTATTTTTCTGAAGTGAATATTATTATAAAAATTATACTATGAATTATAAATTATGATCGCAATGGGGCGTGTGTTGTTAATCCATAATCTGTATGGGGTTGCAAGTTTTTCTTAACCTCGATTCCTTTTGTTTTGATACTTTTTGTTCGGTTAATTTCCTCTGCATCTTGTTGTTGTTGCTTGTGGTTTTGATCTATACCTTGTAACCAGTTCTATTTCTCTAAACATTAATAATACTAGTGTAAGTGGGTGTTGTTGTTTCCATGTAGTAGGTACCAATGGGACCAAAGCATGTAAAATCCTTATGTTCATGTCCTTTGTTTTACTGTTCTCCATTGTATTCATTCTGGTTTTTCTATTCACCTCAATTGTTTTTTGTTTGATTCATTTATAGTGTATTCAAATTTAATTTTCTATTGTGAATATTAAATTGAATCATTTTGTTCATTTAGTGGTCTTTGAAATTATATTTAGGGGTTGCATTCCTTCATTCCCCCATAATAAAGTGGTATCAGAGCTATCTGAATAAACAATGGCGTCTGCAAAATATGAAATAGAAAAATTTGATGGTTGCAATTATTTTAATTTGTGGCGATTAAAAATGTGATCCCAATTAGTCCAACAAGGACCAAAATATTCCCTTTTTAGACCCAAGAAACCCCACATAAGTTTTTCTATTGATGGTCAGACAGTCACAACCTATTCAGATGTCCCTCCCGACATTCTGATGAAAGTACATAGCTCTTTGACCTTATCTTTAGGTGATAAATTCATGCGGGAATTCTCTTGTGAGACTTTCGCAGCTAGTATTTGGTCTAACTTGAAAATATGTATATAATAACATCCTTAATTGACTATCTTCATAAGAATCACAAATTATATACCTTCAAGATGCGTCATGGAATTACAATCCAGAAACACCTTGATGGGTTTAAGAAAATCTTATTAGAGATGGCCAAAATAAATGTTAATATTGATGATGAGGACCAAGAAATTATACTTTTAATTTCTTTAGAAATTTCATATGAACATCTTATTAATGCTATGATGTATGACAGTGATTCCTTGACTTTAGAGGAAGTCAAGTCTGCCTTGCTTTCTCATGAGTTACGTAGCAAGGCTAAGGTTAAACCTGAAGTTGAGGGTCTGACCGTGAGGGGTTGTTTAAAGTTTAGAGGGAATAATAAAGGTAAAATGTAAAGGCAAGAAAGATTCATAGATAGTCACATGAACATTAGACTAAACCCAAGTTGAAGGAGGTTCCCTACTACCAATGTGGGAAGACTTGGCACATTAGACCCAAATGCCCCAATTTGAAATCCGCTAAACCTTCTAGAGAATCTAGTGATCATTCACTCTTTGTCAACCAAAGCTATGAAAGAGTTAAGGTGTTGTGTGTGTCCTGAGATACTCTTGATATCGAGTGGGTCTTAGACTCAGGATGTTCTTTTTATATGTGCCTGGATAGAAGTTCCTTTTCTTGTTTGACTGAGGGAGTTAAAGGAGAGATTGTTCTAGGAAACAACAAGAGATGTAGCATCATGATTAGAGGTTTCATTATGCTAGAGCTCTCAAATCATTCTCTTTTCACCTTATTGGATTGAGATGGGTTCCAGATTTACACTGGAATCTGATCTCATTTGGTGTCTTAGATGAGAGAGGTTTTACCTTTAAATCTGATTCTAGTTGTCTTAGAATATCCAAGGGAGCTTGCACGATTATTAAAGGATCCTTGATGAATGGGTTATATGTTTTGGATGGATGAACACGTGATAATTTTTTTGGAAACACCTATGTCACTAATAATGACAACACTATGCTTTGTCATGGGTGGCTGGGACATGTGAGTGCTAAAGGTTTAGAGGAATTGAGAAAACAAGGGCTTCTCACTCAAGTCACACCAAGTAACTTACCCTTATGCGAGGATTGTGTCATGGGTAAGTCTAAAGGAGTCAATTTTCATAAATCCAGCTTTAAAGTTGGTCTCGCACTTGAGTATGTTCACTCTGATTTGTGGGCACCTGTTGCGACTACCTCCCATGGTGGAGGCTCCTACTTTGTCACCTTTATAAATGAATTTTCAAGTAAAGTCTGGGTTTATATTTTGCGAAATAAATCTGGTGTCTTTGAGGTGTTTAAAACTTGGAAATCCTATATAGATTATCAATCTAGGAAGAAGTTAAAGGCTTTGAGGACTTATACTAACCTTGAATACATATCTATCGAATTCATCAAGTTTTTTGAAAATGAGGGAATTTTGAGACACTGTACCATGAGTCATACTCCTCATCAGAATGGTCAAGCTATGCGTATGAACCATACCATTATTGAGTGGGTTCGTAGCATGATTTCATGCTTGGGCCTTCCCAAATCCTTTTGGGCAGAAGCTATCACTATAACAATTTACTTAATAAATAGGTGTCCCTCATATGCCAATGACTTTAAGCCTCCTATTGAACTGTGGATCATTCACCCCCCGTCTTATGAAAATCTTAGGATGTTTGGATGAACTGCCTATGCTCATGTTAAGGATGATAAACTTGAGCCCAAAGATGTCAAGTTCATCTTCATAGGGTATCCTAAAGGGGTGAAGGGGTATAAGCTTTGGGTAGATAAACCTGGATTTCAGATGTGTATTCATAGCCAGAATGTGATGTTTCAAGAGTCTGTTCCTGCTAGAGTCTAGCCTCCCACTAATGACAGTGATGATCCTTCTTAGAAAAGGTATCTTGAGGTTGATCCTCCAAGTGTTAGTGAGTCTCCTGTTGAGACTCCTTCCACCTCTCAGATACCCCTTTATCATCCTGAGCCAGAATCTGGGTCTGATTCTGATGATGCTCCTGATGATGGAGAACCTAGTGATCTTAGGGGTTATCATCTCACTAGGGACAGGCATAGGAGAGTCATTAGACCCAATCTTTGGTAAAACCATACTGATATGGTTGCTTTTTCCTTAAATGTTGCTTCAGATCTTGATGGAGAAGATCCCCATAGCTAAAATCAAGCTGTCAATGACAACAACTCTAAGCATTGGATTTGAGTTATGGAAGATGAGATGAAATCCCTAAGAAAGAACCATACTTGGTGTATAGTCAATAAACCACCTACTTACAAGGTTATTGGTTGTAAATGGACATATAAAACAAAAGATGACAATATTGAAGGGAATACAATTAAGTTTAAATCTATACTTGTAGCCAAAGGCTTCCTTAAAAGAGAAGGAATTAATTACTCTGAAAATTTTTATCATGTAATTAAACATTCTTCAATAAGAATTCTTATTACTTTTTCTGCCCATTTATATTTTCTTATAGAATAGATAGATGTCAAAATTTCTTTCTTGCATGGTGATTTAATTGAGAAATTATACATGAAGCCTCCTGCTGGTTTTGAACATGAATTTAAAGCTAACCAAGTTTTTTTGCTTAATAAATCATTATATGGATTAAAATAAGCTTCAATATAATAGTACAAGAATTTTGATTCATTCATGTTATAAAATGGTTTCAGTAGGAGTCAGTTTGATGCATGTGTATATTTTAAATCCATTAAAAATCCATGATTCATTTACTGCTCTATATAGATGACATGATACTCATATGTAGTGATATGAAATTGATCGCCCATGTTACTATGCAATTGAATTCAGATCTTGAAATGAATGATTTAGGTTGTGCCAAGAAAATTTTGGGTGTGGAAATTATTAGTGACATATAAGCTTCTTTATGTATCTCAACCTTCCTATATCCTTAAAGTGCTCAAGAGGTATTTGTTTGATGCTTTGAAGCCTGTTAGTGTTCCTTTAGGTCAACATTTTAAATTGTATTTATCTCAATAACCTATCATAGCTTCTGATATTGAATATATTAGTAGAATACCCATATTCTAATGTAGTGGGAAGTATTATGTATGCTATGATTTGTACTCGACCAGATGTTGCTTTTTCTATCTGTACTTTGAGCAGGTTTATGGAAAATACGGGAAAGCCAGATTAAAATGCTCTTAAATGGTTGTTAAGGTACATTTCTTCTACTTCATCTCTTTCAATTTTCTATGGTAAGAATATTACACTACCACAAAATAGGGTTTCCGCAGCGCCACCCTTTATCAACGCTAAAAAAATGTTGATAAATGGCACTTTTAACAACGCTAAAAAAAGCGTGTTAAAAGTTACCCTTTATCGGTGATTTTTTAGCACTGATAAAGGCCCCCACCCTTTATCATCATTTTTTTAGCGTGTTAAAGGGTCCCCCATTATCAGTGCTTTTTTAGTAGCGCTGATAAGGGGGGTTTTATCAGCGGTTTTTTTCCTAGCACTGATAAAGTGTATATTTCAAAAAAAATTTATTTCATAAAAAATAATATATTGACATATAGGTATATTTATATTTATATAAATATGATAAATATTTTTCAAATATATTTATATCGATTTGATATGTGGTAGACGCAAAGCGGACACCCAGAGTAGAAATTATGGCCATTTGGAGGGATTAAGGACCTTTTCGTGCCTTGAAGAATATGAGAAGGTGTTCCAGTGGTCACCGTAGTTTAGGTCTAGTCGTAATCTTCTATTTGATATGTGGTTGAGGCAAAATGGACACCCAAAGCAGAAGTTATGGAAAAATGGACACCCTAAGGCAAACTTATGACTGTATGGAGGGATTTTGGGCTTTTTTGGGACTTCAAGAACATGAGAAGGAGTTTCACTGGTCACTAGAGTGTGTAACTTCTCTCCAGATTTGAGTTGATATGTGGTATAGTCAAAACAAACACTCAGATCAGAAGTTATTGTCATTTTGAATTTTGTAACCCTCGCAGCACCTAAAAACCTAAGAAACTCGCAACTCACTAAAATGGGCATAACTTTTGCTCCGAGTGCCCATTTAAGCACCGTGGCCAATAAAATCGAATCTCGTGAAACGATTGATGACCAAATCCAGTCAAAATCTTGAGAAGATCAAAGGAACAGAAGATATATCAATTATACCACTCTAAAAAAACTTCATCTTTAAACGACCACAACTTTCGTTCCGGGTGTTCGTTTGGGCTCTACCACATATCAAATCAAAGTCAGTGAAAAGATATACAAAACTGGAGGACTTGAACATATTTTCAATTAAGTTTAAGACTCCAAAATCCCAAAAAACCATCAGAAGGCCTCTAAAACTCAGTTTCTGTGTCCTGACCCCTGTAATTGTTTTTTAAAACGGTCATAACTATTGATACTTGTGTCTGTTTGGCCTCTAAAACCTGTTATATCATATTTCGTTCCATGAGCATCGATTTGACTATTCACGGAGCTGAAACGGACACCCGAAGCAGAAGTTATGCCTGTTTTAGTGACTCTGTGGTTTGTTAGGTTTTTCAAGCCCCCATTTCTAGCACTTTTGTCTTGTCTGCTATTTTTTCAAACAGTTGTAACTTATGATCTACCTATTCGTTTGGCCTCCACCACCTATCAAATCAAATATGGTTTGATGATATTTGATTTGACTGGTCACAGAGCTGGAACAGACTCTCGGATTAGAAGTTTTGGTTGTTACCCTGAGTTTAGGGTTTATTTGACTTTTTGATTGTATTTACGGGTTTTGAGGGTTTCTCCATTTCTTACTCATATAATGTTTACGTGTGTGTGTGTATATATATATATATTTGTGTGCGTCTATATTGAAAAATTGATATATATTATCTATATATTCTAAACATATGTATATACATATTAAAATATAATATTTGTAAGTATATATAAATATGTATAAGCATACATACAGATAAACATATAATATGAGTGCGTGTGTGTGTTGTATATATGTATTTATTTATTTATAAACACACATAAAAAGCATATTTTATAAATGCATTCAAAACTGATCTTATAAATATATATTAATATACGAATAAATATATTAATATATAAATATAACTATATATATATTAATATACGAATATATATATATATATATTAATATATAAATATAACTATATATATATTAATATATGAATATATATATAAATAAATAGATATATTAATAAATGAAGATCAAAACAGTATGGTGGAGTGGTAAAGGCTTAGGGTGCGCAGGCAACAGGTCTTAAGTTTGAATCTAGGGGGAGGCAGGTCGTGTGCGTGGGTGGAATAATAGTTAGTGTTGTTAAAGGGGGGTGGGGGTGATGTTAAAGCCTCCATGAATTGTAAAAATATATTTTTTTATTTTTTAATTATTTTTAAACTTTTATCTATGCTCAAAAAAAGCGCTGATAAAGTTAGGTTGTTAAAGGGGGTCGGGGCGATGTTAAAGCCTCCCTGAATTGTAAAAATATATTTTTTATTTTTTAATGATTTTTAAACTTTTATTAGCGCTAAAAAAAGTGTTGATAAAAGATCCTTTTATCAGCGCTTTTATCAGCGTTTTTCAGAGCGCTGATAAAGTATCTACATATCGATTAACATCGTTTTTTTAGCGCTGTTAATGCTCTTTTCTAGCGCTGATAAAGTCCGTATTTGCAGCAGTGTTAATTCTTTTAAATTATTGACTGGTTATGTGGATTCTGACTATGTTGGAAATGTTGATACTAGGAAATCACTAACTGGTTATGCCTTTATTTCATGTGGAGGACTTGTATCATGGAAGTGCAATATGGAATTAGTGGTGACCCTCTCGACCACTGAAGCCGAGTACATAACACTAACATAAGCTGTCAAAAAACCCATATGGATTAAGGGTTTGATTTCTAATCTTAGTATTAGAAATTCTGTTATTACTATATATTGTGATTCTCAATTTTCCTTTTATCTGTCTAAAAATTTAGTATTCCATGGTAGCTAAGAACATAGATATTAGACTTCATTTTATTAGAGAATTTATTGAAAGTGGATAGGTGTGTGTCACTAAGATACAAACTGATGAAAACCCAACTAATTGTTTGACTAAGACTGTAACTTTATCCAAAGCATTGTTTAGATATCTTAAACTTGGATCCACTTGAATAACATTTAGGTTCAAGAACATCGTCAAATTTCAATTGAAAATGGTGGAGATTTTTTGATTCGGGTATTCTTTATTTTCATATTGAAAATTGAAATTAACCTATTTAAAATGTATTTCCATTTAAATTGTTTTCATCACATGAAACACTTTTATTTTTTGTTTACTCATTTTTTTATAATCTGTTGGGCGTGTTTTTCTGTTTTGGGCTTATTTTATATGGTCCGTGAATTTGACCCGCTCCTTGACCTACTTCATACTCGGATGCCACTGAAAATTCGTAGTTTATCCAGCTGTTTCGGATTTTTTTTACATTTAAAAAAAAAATATTTTCCAGAAAACGCTTACAACAATTTTTTTTTAAAAATGCACCTCAAAGGTGGCATCCCGGATGCCGCCTTTGCATTTCGGGGGCAAGGCGGCATCCGCGATGCCGCCTTTGCGCTGCGGGTGAAAGGCGACATCCGCGATGCCGCCTTTCTCCTAAAAAAATCTTTTTTTTTTGAAAATTTTTATTTTTATTTTTATTGTTTTGTTTATATATATATATATATATATATATATATAAACAAAACAAAAAATTTCAGCAGAATTTCTCTGCTATTAAAGATCCAGCGCTACAGCCATTACAACAGTCTGGATTCTGACAGAAACTCTTACCCAGACCTCCCTTTTATAAGAGGGCTTGCCCTGAAAATCATTCTGCATTTTCGATGTGGGATTAAGGTTCTACCTTTAATGCACAGTACATTCTGCATTTCCGATGTGGGATTCTGTTACAAGTAAGTGACTTTGAAATACAATAAAATATAAACTATAAGGCCAATATAAATGAAATTTTAAACATTGATTAAAAATATAATAAATAGTTGAAAACAAAAAGAATTTCCTCAAAAATGTTGATGAAAAATAATCTATAACCTTTCAAAACTGCCTACTTGAAACTTAAAAATGTTTCAAATACGTGAATTTGAAAGACTGTAAAATATAAACTATAAAACGAATATAATTGAAACTTTAAACATTGATTAAACATATAATAAATAGTTGAAAACAAAAGAAATTTCCAAAAAAATGTTGATGAAAAGTAATTTATAAGCTTTCAAAACCACATACTTGAAACTTAAAAGTTTTCAAGTACGTGACTTTGAAAGACTATAAAATATAAACTATAAGGCCAATATAAATGAAACTTAAAACATGGATTAAACATATAAAAAATAGTTGAAAACAAAAAAAAATCAGAAAAAATGATGATAAAAAATAATTTATAAGCTTTCAAAACCACTTACTTGAAACATAAGAAGTTTCAAGTACGTGATTTTTAAAGCTTATAAAATATAAATTATATGACCAATATAAATGAAACTTAATACATGAATTAAACATAAAACAAATATTTGAAAATAAAAAAATTTCGTAAAAAATATTGATAACATATAATTTATAAGCTTTCAAAACGACCAACATGAAACTTAAAAATGTTTCAAGCACGTGACTTTGAAATCCTATAAAATATAAACTATAAGACCGATATAAATGAAACATAAAACACGGATTAAACATATAACAAATAGTCGAAAATAAAAAGAATTTCGTAATGTATGCGGTTTTGAAAGACTAAAATATAAACTATAAGACCGATATAATTTAAATTTAAAACATGGATTAAATATATAATAATTTATTTAACTATCAAATTAATATTATTAATAATTAATTATATAATAGTTAATTAGTAATATAATTATTCATTATAATTATTCATTAGTAATTATTAAAAATTATTATATAATAAATAAGTAGTTAATTAGTAATATATTTATTCATTATAATTATTCATTATAACTATTAATTATTATTTATTATTTATATAATACTTAATCAGTAATATAATGATTAATTATATAATTATTAACTATATAATAAATAATTATTTAATAAGTAATATCATTATTAATTATATAATAATTAATTAGTTATTTATAAATAAGATAATTAATTTTAATAAGTAATTATAATTATTAATTAGTAATTATTAATAGATAATTATGTAAAAATTAATTAGTTAATTAGTAATATTATTATTATTTATATAATAATTAATTAGTAAATTTGTAATATGATTTTTAATTATAATTATTCATTATAATAAATAATTAGTAAATTTGTAATATGATTTTTAATTATAATTATTCATTAAAATTATTAATTAGTAATTAATAATAATTAATTATATAAAAATTAGTTAGTTAATTTGTAATATTATTATTAATTATATAAAAATAAATTACTAAAATAGTAAACTAATTATTTAATTACATTTATTCATTATAATTATTAATTAGTAATTATTAATTAGTTAATTAGTAATATAAATATTAAATATAATTAGTCATTATAATTATTAATTATTAATTGTTAATAATTAATTATATAATAGTTAGTTAGTTCATTAGTTATATAATTATTAATTATATAACAATTAATTAGTAAATTAGTAATATAATTTTTAATTACATTTATTCGTTATAATTTTTAATTATTAATTAGTAATTATTAATAATTAAATATGTCATAATTAATTAGTTAATTAGTAATATTATCATTAATTATATAATAATTAATTAGTAATATAATAATTACATATATAATAAATATTTAGTTAATTAGAAATACAATTAATAATTATAACTAATTAATTAGTAATTATTAATTATTAATTATTAATTAGTTAATTAGTAATATAAATATTTATTATAATTATTCATTATAATTATTAATTAGTAATTAATAATTATTAATAAGTAATTAGTAATTATTAATTAGTTAATTAGTAATATAAATATTAATTATAACTATTCATTAAATTATTAATTATTAATTATTACTCATTAATTATTACTTATATAATAAATAATTAGTTAATTATTAATATAACTATTAATTATATAATAATTAATTAGTTAATTAGTAATATAATTATAATCTTTCAAAGTCACGTACTTGAAACATTTTTAAGTTTCAAGTAGGCGATTTTGAAAGCTTATAAATTATTTTTCATTAACATTTTTTTGGAAATTGCTTTTGATTTCAACTATTTCTTATATGTTTAATCAATGTTTAACATTTCATTTATATTGGTCTTCTATTTTATGTTTTATGGTTTTTCAAAGTCACGTACTTGAAAAATTTTAAGTTTCAAGTATGCGGTTTTGAAAGCTTATAAATTACTTTTCATCAACATTTTTTTGGAAATTTCTTTTGTTTTCAACTATTTATTATATGTTTAATCAATGTTTAAAGTTTCAATTATATTCGTTTTATAGTTTATATTTTACAGTCTTTCAAATTCACGTATTTGAAACATTTTTAAGTTTCAAGTAGGTGGTTTTGAAAGGTTATAGATTATTTTTCATCAACATTTTTGAGGAAATTATTTTTGTTTTCAACTATTTATTATATGTTTAATCAATGTTTAAAATTTCATTTATATTGGCCTTATAGTTTATATTTTATTGTATTTCAAAGTCACGTACTTGAAACAGAATCCCACATCGGAAATGGAGAATGTACTGCGCAGTAAAGGTAGAACCTTAATCCCACATCGAAAATGCAGAATGATTTTCAGGGCAAGCCCTCTTATAATGAATAATTATAATAAATATTTATATTACTGATTAACTAATTAATAATTACCAATTACTAATTAATTAGTTATAATTATTAATTATATTTCTAATTAACAAAATATTTATTATATATGTAAAAATTAAGTATTATATAATTGATAATTTTATTACTAATTAACTAATTAGTTATTATATAATTAATGATTAATAAACACTAATTACCAAATTAAAAATTATATACTAATTAATTAGTTATTTCGTAATATAAATATTAATTATATACTAATTAAATAGTTAATTAGTAATAGAATTATTAATTATATAATTTGTAATTAGGTAATTAGTAATTATTAATGTTTTATTATTATGTTCGTATGGTTATATAAATATATATAAATAAAACCTAATTTACCCCCTCCTGAGATTCCACTCTGACCAACAAGTAAAAATAGTATTTTGATTTCAGTACACATAAAACATGTAAACAATAATGTATAATCAATCCATATGTCTGTGGCGAGGAGATTCCGTCCCACATGGTGGTCTACAAATAGGACGTCCGCGTCGAGTGCGCAGTGGAGTCTGATGACCTGGAGAAGGCTGATCCTCGGGCACTGAAACGTCGACTGTCGCATCCTCCATCTGTGTGTCAGTGGGAGGAGTTGTCAACTGCATCTCGTACTGCCATTCAGATCCTTCTCCCACTAGGGTGGTAGAAGGACCTGCCTCCATCGCAGAGGGGAACATAGCCTGTGATGGAGCTATACTCCAAGATGACGACGGCTCTAGAATCCAAGGTTGTGAAGGATCTGGAACCCAAGATGGAGAGAACTGCGGATATCCTGTCAGGAAAGACGGATCCCATGACACCTGAGGCACATCCTGAATAGGCTGATCCTGGACTACTAGAGGCCCGACCTCTGCCTGTGGAACAGGCGAGGCCTCACGTGCAGCACGATGCTGTCTACGTCGCCGTGGTCGTGGCTCCTCAGCACCAGCAGCAGCTGCAGGATGTTCCTCTGGGACATGAACCTCCTGTCTCCGAGCCAGACGCGTGAAGATGCTCCCGGAAAGCACATGAAAAGATGCCCTCGCCTCCAGCGCTGTAGCATGGACGGCTGCCCGGCTAAAGACCCCCTCCTCCTCTTCATCACTCATGAGAACAAGATGCTCTGTGTGAATTCCCTGTAAGTAGATTCAAATGGAATTAGAAAATAATTCAATAAACAAACTAATATGAATTTATTAACTTACCATCCTCTGCATCTCTATGCCAGCTTGGGTAAGATACAATACAGACTTCAGTCTATACCATGGCGCATAGTCAACCTGCTCTGAAGGAGAGAATCGATTTGTAGGAACACCCTGAATACGTAACTCTGCACGTCTGTGCCAGCAGTCGATAAAACACGCATGTACTTGGGACCAGTCATCATCCTGCCTCCCTGTCAGCTTCATCCCATGAAGCTTGTCTATCTGTCTAGATGGTAATGGAATCGGCTGAGTACAAAAAAATTGGCGCATGACCCTATCAGGCTGCTGCCACTCAATAATATGAAAGTGAATGAGGGGCACTACAACCATAGCATCCTCAAGCCCAATAGTGCAGTATGCTAGAAACTGGTCCATAATACTCCAGTATGGAAGCCATGAAATCTGAAATGAAAAGTGATTTTGTCAAAAAAACACCCAACTGAAAACCAAAATTGATGTTATTATTAAAAATGCTAGACAGTGATAGATTGTATATACATACCTGATCAGGTAAGAGACAGTCCAACTGTAGCCGATATACGCCCAAATGCTATCTCGAAACCACGTCAAAATTGTGTTGCTGACACCACCTGTAAAATACAATGATAATGAAAAATAATGATAAATTATAGTCAATAACTCATAGTAGAATCAAAAACCAATATAAATGACTTATCATATCAGCGTCCATGCGGAGCGTCATGCATCACCTCCATCTCGACCGGTGGACCAGCAAGGTCAGGGCGGAATGCTGGGATGCGCTCCCATGCCCACATATGAATAAGGATGACGCATCCTCCAAGACCTGTACGGTCTCTATGGGATAGTTTTCATAATGATCTGTACGTGTATGCCAAGCAGACTGATCCCCAACTATACGTCCCAGCCCGATCAAAGTCCTCTAGTAGGAGTAGATACATCATATGCACGTGCATCCCCGAGTGATCAGTACACATGGTCCCACCAATGAGTCGTAAGATATATGCATAGGCATAACACATGACAGTCTTCTCATCATCATCATCCTGTAAATGTGGAATCTGTGACTCCAACCAACGCATAGATATAGACAATCCATTTGTAGCCCTACGGTCGGACAAAATATCAACGCCTAACAAGCATGGAGCAAGGTCTGGCCAAGATGCACGAGTGGGTCCAATAACGGGTCTCCCCTGGATAGGCAGACCGAGAAGCATTGCGACATCCTCGAGGGTTATGGTCATATCTCCCTCAGGCAAGTGGAATGTGTGTGTCTCTGGTCTCCATCTCTCAATGAGGGCAGCAAGTAGGTAATGATCTACAAATGTGAAATCTGATACGGCAAGGCCATAGAAGCCAGCACGGCGCAAGTAAGGTCTAATGGCATGTGGAGGCTCCATGTGATGAAAATGGCGCGCTCGATGCACCTTCACAAATAGATCTGGATGACCCTCTAACACGACCTGCGAAATATGGGTAGGCTGCTGAGTGAGTAGTATGGTATCATCCATCTGCATATAAACAAAGAAAATGAGTCGTAAGTGTAAAATGTAAATATAACATTATGATTTTTTTAGAATTTATCTAATTGTATGTATTAAATATCTTATGATAATTATTATGATACTATAAATTTGTTATATAACAGTTTGCTAAAATATCCTGCATATTTGCATTGGGGTTTAGGTTGGAGGGTTTAGGGTTAAATTTTTTAATATTAACGTCCAGGAAACATGTTAATGGGTTAACTGACATTTACTTTTCAATATGGGTTATGTGTTCCGCTTTCGGAGTTTTGAAATAAATTCTATTATCTCATATTTAAAGTTATTTATTGAAAGCATGAATATTAATATGAAATAAGTTATGTTATCTAAAATATTGAGTCTTGAATTTGGTTACACATATTTTGGGGGAGCTGTATGATTAACTACTTATAGATTGGATTAAGATAAACCATGCCAATTAGTAATGATGTTTTTAGAATTTATCTAACTGTATGTATTCAATATCTTATGCTAATTATTATGATACTATAAATTTGTTATATAACAGTTTGCTAAAATATCCTACATGTTTGCATTGGGGTTTAGGTTGGAGGGTTTAGGGTTAAAATTTTTAATATTAACGTCCAGGAAACATGTTAATGGGTTAACTGACATTTACTTTTCAATATGGGTTAAGTGTTCCGCTTTCGGAGTTTTGAAATAAATTCTATTATCTCATATTTAAAGTTATTTCTTTAAAGCATGAATATTAATATGAAATAAGTTATGTTATCTAAAATATTGAGTCTTGAATTTGGTTACACATATTTTGGGGGAGCTTTATGATTAACTACTTATGGATTGGATTAAGATAAACCATGTCAATTAGTAATGATATTTTTAGAATTTATCTAATTGTATGTATTCAATATCTTATGCTAATTATTATGATACTATAAATTTGTTATAGAACAGTTTGCTAAAATATCCTGCATGTTTTCATTGGGGTTTAGGTTGGAGGGTTTAGGGTTAAATTTTCTAATATTAACGTCCAGGAAACATGTTAATGGGTTAACTGACATTTACTTTTCAATATGGGTTAAGTGTTCCACTTTCGGAGTTTTGAAATAAATTCTATTATCTCATATTTAAAGTTATTTCTTGAAAGCATGAATATTAATATGAAATAAGTTATGTTATCTAAAATATTGAGTCTTGAATTTGGTTACACATATTTTGGGGGAGATTTATGATTAACTACTTATGGATTGGATTAAGATAAACCATGTCAATTTGTAATGATGTTTTTAGAATTTATCTAATTGTATGTATTCAATATCTTATGCTAATTATTATGATACTATAAATTTGTTATAGAACAGTTTGCTAAAATATCCTACATGTTTAGATTGGGGTTTAGGTTGGAGGGTTTAGGGTTAAAATTTTTAATATTAACGTCCAGGAAACACGTTAATGGGTTAACTGACATTTAATTTTCAATACGGGTTAAGTGTTCCGCTTTCGGAGTTTTGAAATAAATTCTATTATCTCATATTTAAAGTTATTTCTTGAAAGAATGAATATTAATATGAAATAAGTTATGTTATCTAAAATATTGAGTCTTGAATTTGGTTACACATATTTTGGGGGAGATTTATGATTAACTACTTATGGATTGGATTAAGATAAACCATGTCAATTAGTAATGATGTTTTTAGAATTTATCTAATTGTATGTATTAAATATCTTATCCTAATTATTATGATACTATAAATTTGTTATAGAACAGTTTGCTAAAATATCCCGCATGTTTAGATTGGGGTTTAGGTTGGAGGGTTTAGTGTTAAAATTTTTAATATTAACGTCCAGGAATCATGTTAATGGGTTAACTGACATACACTTTTCAATATGGGTTAAGTGTTTCGCTTTCAGAGTTTTGAAATAAATTCTATTATCTCATATTTATTGTTATTTCTTGAAAGCATGAATATTAATATGAAAACTTATCTCAGATGTTTGGGGTTTAGAAAACCAAGGAATAAAGAAGAGATAACAACATTTAGTTTACAATATGGGAATGTCACAATGAAGACAATACATCATTATGAATGAGACTGTGAAGTCGACCCAACGACGTTAGGGCATCACTTCCGGTTATGACCTTCTTTATGACATATTGTGCATCGCAAACTCTGTCCTTGTTCTTGAGGCCAGTCCATCTCATTACGCATCCTACTCGCCTTTGGTCTCCCACGAGGACGTAACCGATTCATGTCAGGTATCACTATCAGCTGGCCTTCAGGCATTGGGAAATAACGATACTCCCCAATAGGTGTCCATGGTGCAGCATAACAGTTGGCAATGATATCCATCCGGTACACTGGATCAACATATGCTTCCCATGAGATGTTCACAGAGGCACATGCTGCGATGACTTGTGTACATGGAAACCGTAAGGCCTGAAATTTTCCACATTGGCATTGCCTTGTTTCCAGTAATACCTCCATTTTTTCACCGATGCGATTTGTGATGGGGTCTGAACGCTCTTGAACTTCAAATCGGGAGTCTTCTCTTCGAAAGAGATAGACGTGATAACCAGAAGCTTCTTCAATATTTTTTTCAATCTCTCATTGAAAGTGTCTTCCATATCTTAGACCTTGATGTATTCCGTCTGATGCTAGTTTTTGTCTATCCACAAAGTACTTCACGCATCGATATAATGTCTCCTGAACTAAGGCGGTTATAGGTAGCTTTCGAAGTCCTTTAAAGATACCATTTATGCACTCCACAATGTTTGTCGTCATGTGTTCGTACCTCTTTCCCCCGTCGTATGCCAATGTCCTTTTCTCTTTTGGAATCCGCATCATATAATCATAAACTTCTTGATTATCCTGACGAATTTGTTCAAAACGTTCTTCAAATCGTCGTTGGTCCGACTCATATGCTACAAAATGTAGATGATATTTCACATAAATTGATTTTATATTTATATTGAAACAGTAAAACAGAACGAATAAAATACGTACCAAGCCTCGTGATTGCCTTCTTCATCGGTTCGTTGTGGATTTTTTTATGCACATTGCTAGCAATGTGTCTAATACAGAACCGATGATGTGCATTTGGGTATCTCCATGTATCAGGATCTGCATTGATTGCCTCATTAATTGCACGATGGTGATCAGATATCAAACAAACTCCCTGAATGTTGGTGAAATGGTTGCTGATACATGCCAGAAACCAACTCCATGATTCATAGTTTTCTTTCTCTACAATGGTAAAGACAAGCGGAAGAGGTGAACGGTTTCCATCTTGGGTTGCCTCAATCAACAATAATCCCTTATATTTTCCATACAGAAATGTTCCATCAATCTGAATAAATTGTTTGCAAAAACGAAATGCGGAGATACAAGGAAGGAATGCCCAGAACAACCGATGAAATTGAACACAAGATGGATCAAGTCGATTATCAGGAGACACATGTTCGTTTGTATCCATATGGAATACAACTTGGTTATGATGCCTCATTATGGCTAGAAATTGCGTCAATACTCGATATGAGTCATCCCAATCACCATATACCTTCATAATTGCCTTCTGTTTCTCCATCCATGCCTTATTATAGGAAATATTATAACCGAATGTCTATAGAATCCTCTCTTGCACAAGGGATATTGGAACATCATGGCATGTACTAATCATCTCAAAAACAATAGATGACACAAATTATGCATCCAATGAAGTATGATCTTGTGTGAGACTTGGCTGAACGCAAGTATGAGCCGCCTCAATCCTTGAGATTCCCCAACCTCCAAATGTAATGTCTGGAATAGCGCTTAAGCGAAATCTACAATCATCCCCATACTTCACGCACCGTATAACATATTTAATACGACATGATTCGTGAACTACATAGTTGAAGTTTCTCTCAATATGAAATCTCTTTAACGTGCTTTTTAAGGCATCTTTACTGGGAAAATTCCTTCCAATATATAAGGTTTTGTCCACCTCACTAAACCTATCTGGTACAACTCCAGGGAACTCAGTTGTCGGTGTGAGAACAGTATTATCGAATTCAGGCACGCGTGTCATTGCTTCTGACTAAGATGAAAATAGTGGTGGATGATTTATTGACTGAGGTTGATGTACAACAATTGCATTTCTCAAAACCTCCTCTCTATCTTCTGTTGGTCCCTCCTCATTAGTACTGTTGTCGCTATCTGATCCATCATTACGAAACTCCTCATCAGAAGTCGGATTGACATGTATATCTGGGAGATCATCTAGGTTTTCCTCTTCTGCTGCATCATTTGGAATAGGCTCAATGTCATGGGGTAGACTGTCTTCATCCACTCTTGTATTTCTACGTCTTTGTACAAGTGGACGTTGTTGTTGTACAGTAGCAACAACAACGTATAACTCCATCATGGTACCATCTAACCGTTGAGAAAATAAATTAATTTCTTGGACCCACTACGCATCAGCAACCAATGGACAAGCTATATTCCACAATGTTGTTGGAAATTACAAATGTCTATAGCTCATAGACATGATCTCTTGATCGGGTCCCAGATTTAAGGAAACACGAATTCTCTCTTGAAGGTCACTTATGGTAACACAATCAACTGTACTAACCACCATAATTGGCTGTGTACTGTAAGAAGCTCCTTGCTCAGTTTGAATAATCTCCCCATAACAGTACACATAGGCAAACATGGTTCTCTACGTCAAAAATGTTTCTTTCATCAAAATTATGATAGTGTAACAAAATATTAACAATTATGTTTGACGATATGATGTTTATTATAATGTAATTTTAGTGCGCCTTTCTATACCATAAACTAAGCTACTGATGTTTGACCATATGATATTTATTAGAATGTAATTTTAGAGCGCCTTTTTATTTAGTTTGTTTGTTCTTCTTCATTTCACTTTATATGTTCATTAGTATCGTTAGATAATCATTGTATGAATTCATGTTTTAATCCTATGTTATTTATTAATTATTCTAAAATTAACTAATAATAACTAATCATTAATTATTCTATTATTATATAATTAACTAATAATAACTTTAATTTGTTAATTCTTATATCCTTATTTGATTCTATAACATTATATTTATCATTTATCATTGATAAATATACTGATCATTAGTATCGTTAACTAATCATTATATGAGTCCATGTTTTAATCCTATGTTATTTATTAATTATTCTAAAACTAACTAATAATAACTAATCGTTAATTATTCTATTATTTTATAATTAACTAATAATAACTTTAATTCGTTAATTCTTATGTCCTTATTTGATTCTATAACATTATATTTATCATTTATCATTGATAAATATACTGATTTTCTTTTTCTTCTCTTAGAAATTTTAGTAGTTTATAAAGAAAATATGAATCATCTTAAGCATATTCTCCAGGAGTGTCAAACCAGGATGCAACAAGGCCCGTTATCATGCACCAGTTCCCGTTCGAGTCTAGCTCGAAGCAGTGTTTTCGGGTTTTACCCCTATGTACATCCGTACCAGAGCCACATCCACTTGTTTGTATCCAGATAGGAATTTAATTGCGTAGATAACCACATAATCTTGAAGCTTCGTAAAAACTCGCACAGCAAAGGAATTTTTTAGAGAGAGAGAGAAATTTGGAGAGATGAAGTGAGGATGGAGAGAGGAAGGCAATGATCAAGTGAGGAGAGGGGAGGGGGGTGGCCGCCCTTTTATAGGGAGGTCAGACGAAGGCGGCATCACGAAATCCGCCTCTCTCCTCTGCGTATGGCCAAAGGCGGCATCACGGAAGCCGCCTTTCGCCTTACCCTGAGGTGAAAGGCGGCCTCCCCCCAGCCGCCTTTACCATGTCATCGATCCGGGCCAAAGGTGGCGCGGGGGAGCAAAGGTGGCATCCTAGATGCCGCCTTTCTGTGCTAAAACAAAGGCGGCATCTGTGATGCCGCATTTGTAGCGTATTTTTTAAAAAAAACTGACCTAGGAAGTTTTTCAGAATTTTTATTTAGAAAAACGTATTTAAAAAAAATCTAGTTGTTTCCCCTATGTCTTACTGATGGTCATTGATGAGCACGACCACCCATTTCTTCCCAGTCGTCGACTTAATTGAGCGGATTTCAAACGCCACTGGAGGGTCATTCATCGGGTGTGATTCGTGGCACCATCTCCTCGGTGGGGATGTTATGCGGTTTAGGGGTGTGATCACCCCTATGATGGTTTCAATTGATCAAATGATTCAAGAGTAAGGAGAGATCAGATCCGGTTTTTCTCTTACACAGGGTTGAGAATCGTCTTCCTCAGCTTCTCTCTCACTCACTGTCTAGTGTGATCCCCGACGACAGGGTTTTATGTGAGCGGGTCAACAGATATCTACATCCCTCTCTCTCACCGCTCGTTCTTGTCTCGGCAGCAGACGGTCTCCGCGGTGTGACTTCTGGTGGAGTATCGACTTTGGCCTCATCTACACATAGATCTGCTCCCATTTTGTGACAAATCAGATCTGGGAGGTTCTTGACGAGGACCTGCTTCAGCGATGAGGATCTTCTTCAGTGATGACCCCCGGGAGGAGAAACAATGTTTGAAGGGATCTTGAAGGGATCTAGATACCCTAACATTTTTACAAGGTTGTATGTTTTTCTTAAATCCAATTCCTTCTGTTTTTCTGCTTGGCGTTTGATTAATTTCCTCTGTATGTTGTTGTTGTTGCTTGCTATTTTGATATGTACCTTGTAACCAATTATGTTTCTTTGAGAATAAATAATACTATCATGCATGGGTAGTGTTCTGGCAGTGCAGTAGGTCCCAACGGGACCAAAGCACGTAAAATCCTTGTATTCTTGTCCTATACATAATTCAATTTTGAGAGAAATTGATCAACTCCACTCTAAAAAACTAGAACAACTGAATGTTCTGAGGTGGAAGTTATATAGGGTTGAAACCTTTTGATGAACTCAAACTAGCTTAATACAACACTTTATAAAGTGTGTAGGATTCCCTTCATTTCAGTCCTGAAAGGATTAACCTCATCAAGAGCATCTTGTGACATGTCTAATTGCACCATTGAAAGATTTTGGAACATGTGCCTTTGAGATACAACCATAAAACCAAGATCAGTGAACTCAGACTTGTTAGTATAAACATCCTTCAAATATCTAACTAGACCATTCACACCCTTAAGCTCTTTGAAACTTATTTGAGAAAAAACTTTTTGAATAGGAGGGAATGATTGGAGATTCCTAATCAACTTTTTTGGGTAGTCATTAACCCAGCCAACTTGTAAAAATCAACCTTGGGAATAGAGGACTTAAGTTCTCTAATATAATCATTAGTATATTTTAACTCCTGCTTCAGCTCATTATAATCTCCTAAAATATTATCAAACTCATTTAGAATATCAGAGGCAAAAGATTACATATTATAACTTTATGAGATCTTACTAATAGAGGGTGATTCCTCATGCACAATAGGAGGTGGTGATGGTATAGGTGGTGTATGAGAATGTTCAACAGTTTCCATAACCACATCATCAGTTCGATCTCCATCAGTAAGTGATCCAAGGATAATTGGATCCATTGAATGATGCTTCACCTTTGGCTTCCTTCTGCAGTTTAAACAGTAGGCATAGTCACAACTGTCCTTTCTTCAAGAATAAGAACAATTGTCTCAATAATTTTTTCTTCATGCTGAACTCCTTCAGGGGGTGCGGGGGGGGGGGGGGGGGGTGGGGGTGGGGTGTTTTTGGGGAAGGGGGTGTGTGCTGGGGGCAGGGGGTGTGTGTTGGGGGTAGGGGGTGTACAGGTGGGGGGGGGGGCAGGGGGTGTGCTGGGGGCAGGGGGTGTGTAGGTGGGGGGGGGGGAAAGGGGGTGTGCTGGGGGAAGAGGATAGGTCAGTGTGCTGGGGGAAGAGGGCAAAGGGGTGTGAATGGATACATTGGCCATCAAACAATTATTGGGTCCTCTGAGCTAATAAACCAACAATTAACCCCTTAACACCATTGCCTTCAATTTCCCAAACCAATCCTAATATAAACATAAACTCTAAACTACATACCTAGGACTCAGAATACATTGATACCATTCTAACATGACCCAAACCACTATCACCCAACTTGGGCAGGTGATGAGTTGGGTGTTCCGCCCTGAGACTTCCTCTCATTTCTGCAGGAACTTTGTTTTTTTGGATGGAGAGGATTTGAATATGCAGGCGACCTGTTTTTTTATGGAATGCATAGGCTATTGCGGGGGGTGTCCGGGAGGGAGGGGGCAGGGCGAGGGGGGAGGGAAGGGGGTGTGAAGGGGGGAGGGTGGGAGGGTTTCAGGTGGGGAGGAGGGAGGGTAGGGTGTCCAAAAAGGAGGGTGGGGATGTCTAGGAGGGAGGGGTGTCCAGGGGGAAAGGGTGGGAGGGTGCAGGTGGGGAGGAGGGAGGGTGGGGTGTCCAGGAGGGAGGGTGGGGGTGTCCAGTGTCCAGGGGGGTGTCAAGGAGGGAGGGGTCTGCAGGGGGGAGGGGGGTCCAGGAGGGAGGGGTGGGGGTTGTCCAGTGTTCAGGAGGGAGGGTGGGTTGTCCAGGGGAGGGAGGGTGGGGGTGTATAGGGGGGAGGGGTGTCCAGGAGGGGGGGGGGGGTTATGTAGGGTGGGGGTGTCCAGAAGGGAGGGGGTGTCTAGGAGGGGGGGGGGGTCCAGGAGGGAGGGGTCTGCAGGGGGGTTGTCTAGGGGGAAGTGGTGGGAGGGTGCAGGTGGGGAGGGGGTTGTCCAGGAGGGAGGCTTGTAGTGGGGAAGGGGGTTATGGGGGGGGGGTATGTAGTGTGGGGGTGTCCAGGAGAGAGGGAAGGGGGGGGGGTCGAGGAGGGATGGGTCTGCTGGAGGGGGAGGGGGTTATCCAGGAGGGGGGATTTGTAGGGGGAAGGGGGGTTGTGTGTGTGTGTGTGTGGGGGGGGGGGGTTGTCCAGTATCCAGGAGGGAGGGTGGGGTGTCCAGGGGAGGGGGTGGGGGGTGTCCAGGAGGGGGGGGGGGGGTCTAGGAGGGAGGGGTCTGCAGGGGGGGTTGTCCAAGGGTAAGGGTGGGAGGGTGCAGGTGGGAGGGAGGGGGGTAGGGTGTCCAGGAGGGAGGGGAGGGGAGGGGGGTCGAGGAGGGAGGGGTCTGCAGGAGGGGGTGGGGGTTGTCCAAGAGGGGGGCTTTGCAGGGGGTCCAGGGGGAAGGGGTGGGAGGGGTCCGCTGGAGGGGGAGGGGGTTGTCCAGGAGGGGGGATTTGCAGGGGGGAAGGGGGGTTGTGTGTGTGTGTGTGGGGGGGGGGGGTTGTCCAGTATCCAGGAGGGAGGGTGGGGTGTCCAGGGGAGGGGGTGGGGGGTGTCCAGGAGGGGGGGGGGGGGGTCTAGGAGGGAGGGCCCTGCAGGGGGGGTTGTCCAAAGGGAAGGGGTGGGAGGGTGCAGGTGGGAAGGGGGGGGGGGGGGGTAGGGTGTCTAGGAGGGAGGGTAGGGGAGGGGGGTCGAGGAGGAAGGGGTCTGCAGGAGGGGGCAGGGGTTGTCCAGGAGGGGGGCTTTGCAGGGGGGTCCAGGGGGAAGGGGTGGGAGGGTGCAGGTGGGGAGGGGGAGGGGGTGTCCAGGAGGGAGTGTGTGGGGGGGGGGGGGTTGTCCAGTATCCAGGAGGGAGGGTGGGGTGTCCAGGGGAGGGGGTGGGGGTGTCCAGGAGGGGGGGGGGGTCTAGGAGGGAGGGGTCTGCAGGGGGGGTTGTCCAAGGGGAAGGGGTGGGAGGGTGCAGGTGGGAAGGGGGGGGGGGTAGGGTGTCCTGGAGGGAGGGGAGGGGAGGGGGGTCGAGGAGGGAGGGGTCTGCAGGAGGGGGTGGGGGTTGTCCAGGAGGGGGGATTTGTAGGGGGGGTCCAGGGGGAAGGGGTGGGAGGGGTCTGCTGGAGGGGGAGGGGGTTGTCCAGGAGGGTTTGCAGGGGGGAAGGGGGGTTGTGTGTGTGTGTGTGGGGGGGGGGGGTTGTACAGTATCCAGGAGGGAGGGTGGGGTGTCCAGGGGAGGGGGTGGGGGTGTCCAGGAGGGGGGGGGGTCTAGGAGGGAGGGTTCTGCAGGGGGGGTTGTCCAAGGGGAAGGGGTGGAGGGTGCAGGTGGGAATGGGGGGGGGGGGGTAGGGTGTCCAGGAGGGAGGGGAGGGGAGGGGGGTCGAGGAGGGAGGGGTCTGCAGGAGGGGGTGGGGGTTATCCAGGAGGGGGGATTTGTAGGGGGTCCAGGGGGAAGGAGTGGGAGGGTGCAGGTGGGGAGGGGGAGGGGGTGTTCAGGAGGGAGTGGGGGGGGGGGGGTTATGGGGGTCCAGGAGGGAGGGGTCTGCAGGAGGGAGAGGGGGTTGTCCAGGAGGGAAGGGGGGCTGTGGGGGAGGGGGGGCTGTCTAGTGGGGGACATGGGCTATCCAGGGGAGGCTTTGTAGGGGGAGGGGGCTAAAGGGGGGAGGTGTGAAAGGGAGAGGGTGGGGATATTTTTTTTGGGGGAGGGGGGTTGTCCAGGAGGGGGGGGGGGTGTACAGGGGAGAGGGTGAGGGTTATTTTTTTGGGAGGGGAGGGGGGGCTATCCAGGGGGATTTTTTAGGGGAGGGAGGTTATCCAGGGGGGCTTTGCAGGGGGAGGGGGGCTGTCCAGGAGGGAGGGGAGGTGGGGTTCAGGAGGGTGGGGTTTGTAGGAGGGGGAGAGGGTTGTCCAGGAGGGGGGCTTTGCAGGGGGAAGGGGGGGCGACTATCCATGGGGGATTTGCAAGGTGGCGGGGGCTGTCTAGGGGTGGCTTTGCAGGGGGAGGGGTTGCAGGGGGGTGGGGGTGTGCAGGGGAGAGGTGGGGGTTATTTTTTTTTTGTGGGGAGGGGGGTTGTTTAGGGGGGCTGTCCAGGGGGAGGGGGGTTGTCTAGGGGGAGGGGGGCTGCAGGGGGTGGTCTGTCAAGAAAGGGGGGTTGTCCAGCGGGGAGGGGGTTGTAGGGGAGTGGGCTGTCCAAGAAGGGGGGTTGTCCAGGGGGAGGGGGGCTGCAGGGGGGTGGGCTGTCCAAGAAGGGGGGTTGTCCAAGGGGGAGGGGGGCTGTAGGGGGGTGGCTGTTTAGGGGGGCTTTGCAGGGGGAGGGGTTGTCTAGGGGGGAGGGGGGTGGGCTATCCAGGAAGGGGGGGATGACCAAGGGGAGCTTTGCAGGGGGAGGGGGGATGCATGGGGGGCTGTCCAGGGAGGATGGGGGGCTGTCTAGGGAGGAGGGGGGCTACAGGGGGGTGGGATGTCCAGGCAGGGGGGGCTGTCACAGGGGGGATTTGTGGGGGAGGGGGGCAGTACAGGGGGGATTTGTAGGGGGAGGGGGGCTTTATAGGGGGAGGGGGCTTTGTAGGGGGGGGGGCTGTCCAGGGGGTGGGGGGCTTTGTAGGGGGGATGGGGGCTTTGTAGGGTTAGCTACTGTAAGGGGAGTGGGGGGTTGTCCAGGGGGCTTTGTAGGGGGGAGGGGGGCAGTAGGGGGTGGACTATCCTAGAAGGGGGGGCTATCCAGGAAGGGGGGGGGTTGTCTAGGGGCTTTGTAGGGGGGAGGGGGGTTGTCCGGGGGGCTTTGCCAGCAGGAGGGGGGCTGGAGGGGGTGGACTGTCTGGGGGGTGCTTTGTAGGGGGGATGGGGGCTTTGCAGGGGGCTTGGCTACTGCAAGGGGAGTGGGGGGGGGGGGGGGGCTGTCCAGGGGGGATTTGCTGGGGGGAGGGGGGCTGCAGGGTGGGGTAGCTACAAGGGGAGTGGGGGGGTATTTTTTATGGATTTTCAGACCCTATAGCCACAGTTTTTAACCACATCTATATGTCTAATGCCATGGTTAGAAACTATGGCAATAAAGTGTGTCCGTCCTCTGGCATAGCAACGGTTCCAAACCGTGGCTATAGGTCTAGGCTAATAGTCACGCCAAACTTAGCCATGGTTCCTCAAATCGTGGCTATTACCTATATCCACGGTTTGAGGACCTATAGCCACAGTTTTAAACTGTGGCTATAGCCCGAATTTCCAGTAGTGTCGTTGAATTTCTCGATCATGAATTTTGCCTCCATTTGGACATGTTGTTGGTCTAGAACCTCAACTATTTCACAACAATGTATTAAATAATATCAATAAATTTTTCCTGATATGAAAGATCAACTGGATTTGTAATCACATAGCATACTCAAATTTACGAGAATTGTTAATACCCAAAAAAATGAATAGAACCAGGTAAGAACCTTCCTATGATACCACTTGTTGGGACCGAAAATTATTGGTCCACCAGTGCAGTGATAATCACAAGATAAAATAATGTAAAAAATGCAGAAATAAATGGGCATTGGATGCAATGTGGAAAACCCCCCAAAATGAAAGGGGTGAAAACCACGAATAAATAGAATGGTCACTATGAGTAAAAGTGAGTACACACTCTCTCACTATTACAAGCAGAAATCCATTTTAATATCTCTCTTGAATAATTGGAAATAAACCTCACAAAATACCACACAAGGGATGATAAGAATCTAATTGCTCAGTGCTGGTGAGATTCTGAAATGGGAAGAGGCTCTTGCCTTTTATAGGAACACCTCATCCCCTACTGCTCCTCTCTTATGGATGAGTTGGGGGTTGACCACCCACCACACGCCCACCATACTTAACTCCATTTGACAAAGAAGGGGAAACACCATCTTTGAATAAAAAATTCTACCGACAGAGTGGGAAACACCCACTATACAGTAAGATCAGCGACCATCACCACGACCTTGAGAAAAAATAGTAAACCCATTTTTTATTCTTATAGGACTCATGGTTTAAGCTCTTTTCCTGCTGAATTGAAAATTTGGTGAGTGTTGCCCAGGCCGATGCTTCCTCGTTAATTCTGAACATACGGTATAAAGGATTATCTTTTCTCATGCAAGGTCCTTAAACTTCCAATATGCATGGGGATTTTATGGATTTGGGTCACCCCACTATTGGGAAGGTAGAGGGGCACCCTTTGATGGAGAGGACCTGTTATAAAGTATGTTAGTACCCGCCAAAAGGGTTTCATTTGACTTCCAGTTGTTTTTTTCAATGTTGAATCTTTGTATGATTATCTATTTTTTTATTAAGTAACTCAAAATATTTAAATATTAGATTAATTTTTTAAATTTAACAAAAAATCTAATTGTCTTGATATTTCAAACAATAATTTTACTTAATGTCGTGATAATATATCTATTTGTAATTGTTAAAAAATTAATTGGAAAATACTAGATAAATATAAATATTGATTTAACATGGTTTATATTATGAAATATCATTTACAAGTGGATGTCATAATAATGATAATGATAATGGATTATCATTTCCCAACACAACCCTTCATATGTCCATCCTTTTAATAGGTCCAACCGTTGACATAATAGAAAGGGTTTAATCTAGACTGTTGATTTCAGTCTCATGTACCTGAAATATATGTGTCCCTATGTCAATATAATAAGAACTTTTACCTTATATACTATGTCTCTACTTATTCCTTACTTTTACATTATTGCTTTTCATTAGTCATTATCATCCAAATTATTCAATTCATGTTTCATCAATGATACGGTTAAACTGTGATTAATCACGTATTTCTGATTTTGGTGTTCAATCTACTTCACAATAGGTTATGTGCATGATTGTCTTCTCTATATTGTGTATCTGTTTCTAATGTGGGTCTCGTGCTCGTGTTAGTTTCGAGTCGATGTGGGCCTGCTTTCCAAAGGCAGGTGGCCACTTGGATTTCTCCAATGAGACCTTTAGAAAATATGTCGGTCGAGAGGATGGGAGGTCAGGTGCATCACACCCTTTTGGGGGAACTGTTTCCTACTATAGGACTCTCTTATATATTTAAGTTGTATTTGTGAATCCTTTATTAAATCCAAAATATTAGATAGTCCTCCCTTGTATCAACAATCAAAAATTTAGAATGTGTTGATTTCAGAATCATCTGTATGTATCTGAGGTTCTTCATCGTCGAAGACATCTGTATGTATCCAAGGTTCTCCATCGATGGTACCCTTTTGTTCAAGGATTAAATATTCTTATATCGTTTATTAATGAGATGCTAGTTTTAAACCGCTCAGTGGGCGCTATGGAATTTATCATCATCCAAGAAGACGACAGTTATTTTAATATCAGGATCAGGCCCATGAGATGAGATTCCTACGTGTCTTTGTGAAAGGAATCAAAACCCAAATAATTCAATGTCACTTAATGGGACACATCATACCTTTTAAGGACATGTGACGAGGACCAAACCATATAGTTTAACGTCATGCAACAAGGACGTGTAGGCAAAAGATGCCTAGTCAATTTGGCTCAGAGAACATTAGGGTGAATTTGGGGTGTTGGGTTTGGACCTCAAGGAGACATCCTACATATCACATTTGGATGAGAATCAAAACCCACGTACACAATGACAGATCCCCCTTTTATCACCGCTTTTCTAGTGCTGGTAATCTAATCACCGTTAAAAGGGGGTCCCTTTTATCAGTGCTAAAAAAATGTTGATAAAGGACCCTTTTTTCAGTGTTGATGAAAGGGGACTTCTATCAATGATTTTTTAACACTGATAAAATACACCTTTGATCAACACTATAAAAAAACTGATAAAAGTAAAAAAAAAATATTTTTTTACAAGATTTTTTTATCAACACACTCAAACCCCACTATTATCACAACTCGTTTGACTATGTTTCAACCCTTTATCAGCACTAGAGCTGCTCTCCCAAGACCACACCCACATCTCCACCCCTTGGATTCGATCCTAAGACCCCACCCTCACACACTGACACCTTTAACAATCTTCCATATTGTAGGTTCCGGGCGCAGCGGAAGCACGTTGGTGGGTGTACCCAACTTTAATTTTAGCATTAACAACGATCAATCCGAGATCCGTCACGATAATAAAACGCCGGATCTTCGGAATAGAATGAAGAATGAAGAAAGAGGGGAGTCCCGAAACCATAGATAAGATCATCATATGTTGGTTATAATTAATTTAATTAATTGACAAGAATTACCTTGATGTAATTCTTTCTTCGTTGATGTTTCCGGTCACGATCTGATGTGATCCATCATTGCGTCGTAGAATCCAAGTGTAGGATTCCTCTAGCAGTGATCCACATGTGCTCCACGTATCTCTGGACGTCGCCGAAGAGATTTCTATGTGCTAGCATGGAAGAGCCTTTGCTTGCGATGTCCACCTTCGATCGCCTTGATCCGGTGGAGGATGATCTCTCTCTCATGGCTCGAGAGAATTCTTGGAAGAAAAGAATTCTCTCTTGGCTTGAGATCTTTCTCTAGATCCGTTGTGCACAACCACAAAAAAATGGCTAGGCTAATGAGAATTATATAATTGGGATTTTAATTACATAGAATAATAAAATGAATTAATTACCCAAAATCATTTATTCATTTCATTTAATTCTTAACAATACCCCATGTCTAATAATAACAGTTGACTATTATTATTACTTGACATGCACCCAACGAATTACACTTAATATTATTTAATTAAATAAATAATATTATTTCTCATAAATTCCCAGAAAAAAAATACACGGCGTGTACTTTTATTTTTTCCATTCTCTTTATTTCCTCCACCACATTTATTAGACCTTGAATAATGGCTATTTATTTCTCAAATAAATACCACTGCATTACTAGCTAATAAATATATTATTTCGCCCAAAATATATTCTCTCGAATAACTAGTGTCGAAATAAATGCGATCAGACATCCTTGAATAATTATTAAACCACTATCAGGAATAATCTTTATTCAACTTGTTAAATTAATATTTAACTGAGATACTTTGACACACTTAGTGTGTGGCCCTCTAGGCCTCTTTCTTAGTGGCATTAGACGGAGCTTGTTTAAAGTACAAGGTTAGCGTCTAGCAACACGCCAAGGCACCCATAGAGAAAGAAGTTGACGCCGCAATAACATGTCACCTCCTACAAACGCTTACCGTGTAATGTAATCCATTTGTCTCGATATCTCGAATCAAGTGGGTTGCATGCTAGTGTTATCAACCCATGTTCTCAATTATTCTTTCTTTGATTTTTTGGAATTGAACTTGCTCATTCCTCACCATGGTCATGGATTTATTTAGGCTATATCAATTCCGTCAAAGGGCCTGAGATATCTACTTCCGTTATGGAACAGAAGGGACAAATCCTTTCTCGCATTATCTATTAATGCAGTATTACTTGTGACGCACCCAACATATCCTACCTCACTGCGAACAGTGTGTCGTCATAGTTTTTGTCAATACATCTAAGTGCGCGAGTTTTAATAACCATTAATAATAATCTTAAAGTCTAAGGATCAATACACACATCCATAGATAGGAACATCCAATGACACTATGAAATGTGGATTTCCTACTAGCGGATCTCGTTTTCATAATATTCTCCTGGATATTACCAAGGGCGCACACCATGAGAAAGTGCCTAAAATTATTACGAGTCCTCACCCCTAATGACCTGTATTATTTGTGTCCCTTAAATAATATCATCTGACCATAGAACATATATTCAAGAATAGTGTTATGGCACTTCCGGGTTCTCATCATAGTAGGGATCCGCTATGACCCTTTAATGCAACAACTATTCTTGGGACATTATAACATGCATTGTCATGCAAAAGAACAATCAAGATGTGATAATGTATTTATTAATGAATAAAGTACAAAGTAGTTGGTTCTAGGCCACCAAATCCAACACATATTGCTTTATTCTCTATTTTATGATATATATATATATAGTTACAGTTATATTTTTTTATCCATATATTTATTTTTATATTAATATATATTTATATGGTTAGTTTTAAATACATTTATAAAATATGTTTTGTGGGTGTGTGTTTATAAATAAATAAATCAATACATACATACATATATTATATATATGTGTATTAATTTATATATATATAATTACACACACACCACACACACACAGGCTGAAAATGCAGGTCATATCCCCTTAAAGGGATAACCCACCCATCAAGCCTTATATATTTAATACATGGCTCATATGCCCAATGAGCATGAAGCCCATTACATGGCCCGAAATCCCAGTGCACCGTCCTGTTTGCATCATCCTGTCTGCGTCACTCGGCCCACGTCATGCATGTTCCACTGTCTGCCCGTGCCATCATATGCATCACTGCCTGCATAGTATTGTGATAATACATGCACCCAATAGGGCTTGATCTCAAGACCTCCTAGATTCCAAGCAGGAGCCTTTATTTTAAATAAAATGTATATTATTTTTATTTAGATATAGTTTATATATTTTAAAAGATATTTTATATGTAAATATGTTTACATTTTTTTATAAAATTAAATTTTTATGTGTAAATATATACAAATATGTATATGCGTGTATATATTTAATTATAAATAACAATACAATATGAAAAATGAAATTTTTTGAATGTCATAATATCCATATGAGTGTAATCCTTGAGAATAAATTGAGTATCCACCAAAAAAAGATAAGAAGATCCCCTTAAATGAAGATGGAATTGCATCAAATGTTAAAAAATTGGGGTACCCCACTAAAAAATTACTTTTAGAAGCATTCCAAGTTTTTTTGACCTAAAAAATTGGGTCATCACCCTAAAGCCACCTACACCAACACCTACAAGAGAAGAACACTAACAATTGAATCCACCATCACTAATACAGAACACTTTGCATTTACCTAGGTCAAACATAACAAGGCCTACATACACCTAAGGGTGTATGTAAGGTGTGAGTAAATGCCCAAATGGATGTCATCCAAGAGATTTCATGTTATTAACATTATAAGAGAAATCAACATGCTAGTTTTTAGAGGAGATAAATGAAAATAAAGGAAAATATTTTAATATGAAACATGATTTGAAATAAAAACTAAGAAAGTAAACATGTTACGAAGTCGAGCGACAATCATAGCATCACATGAGCACCATGGGTAATCCCTAAGGCACTAGGGTTTGTGGGGACCTAATATCCTTGTACCTTGATGGCATGGTATAAAAACCATAACCCATAACATCCTCGTGCACGATCCACTAGATAGGAGTCAATCCAAAGTTCTAGTGGTCTCCAATCATCATCAATGTTTAGTTAATGTCATAGTGTCAATCCTTCTAAGGGGAACCGGGCCTCGATCCTGTCGATCCACTTAACGTACTAGACCTAGTCTTCCCAAACCTAGTTACCATGGATTCCCTTTGTGCTCAATTTTATCTCCCATGTCATAATAACCACCTCATACTCACACAAATTTCCAATATTAGGAACACCTAGAGAAAGCCACCCTTTCAATTGGAAAATAATTTCTCATGACATATGAACCACCACCACACATTCACATCCACACCTAACAATGGAACGCACATGAAAACAACCATTTTCCATAGATAAAACCCTTTTTTAACCCAAGAGCATACCAAAATCCTTTGAAAACATAGTTTGCACCACCCACACAATTCATAGAACACATTTAGAAAGAACATCGAACATACTAAAATCATCCAATAATGCTAAAGAATGGAATCAACTACATTTCACTTGGAAACGTTAGGAATTCGGTGGAAAACCACAATCGTACCACAAGGAGTCCCTAGAAAGGCAAATGAACAACGTAACCATCAAGATCTTACCCAAAGGAACAAGGTTCAACCCACTTTAGGGCAACCAATCTACTAGAGAAGAGAGAACCAAAGAAAGAGGGAAGAAGAAACCAAGAAGAAGGAAGAAATCAATAGAGGAGGGACTTTATGAGTTCTTGAAGATTCCACACCAAAACCACCTAAGATTTGGAGATCCAAGCGAGTCATGAGGAGAGGGAGAGGATCCTAGGGATGAGAACCCTGAATGGTGGAGGAAATTGGTGGATTTGGGTTAAAATCAGGGAATGAAAAAAGTAGAAATTCAAACTTTTAATGATCTGGGAAGGCCGCACGGTTCTTGGGAGTGGGCGCACGCCCGTTTGGTCGATAATTCACCTCAGAAAAATCCACTGGCTTGGGTGCACAATCAGCCGCACACCTGTGCGGTAGGTCGTACAACCTGGATAGTGCCACTGTCCATGGAGCATGGTCTCTTCAGAGACGGTGTGCGAATTCTACTTACTGTGCGTCAACTGTGTGCCACCTGGTGTCAGGTCCAAAATCTCCATTTTCACCCAAAACTCTCAAGAAATCCAAAGGATAAAGATAAGATCAAAAATATAAGAAAAAGTACCTTAAAAGAAACCACACATGTAACATCCACAAATGATAAAGGGTTAAATGACTAAATGATATGACTCATGTCAAAAAGGTGCACCTTCCTTTTCGGGAGCCTGTCTGATTAGAACTCCACAGTTAAGCGTGCTTGGCTTGGAGTAGTGGTCAGGATGGGTGACCTTCTGGGAAGTTTCCCAGGGTGTGTGGGAGTGAGGAAAAAGCACACTGGAAAGGACACGTGTTGGCCTGTGGGGACAGTCATTAGTTAGATGACCCGTTCAGGCTTTTGGGTGGACCCTGGGGTGGGCCCCACGTGTCTGTGGGGGAAACTGGTGGTACCTGGTGGGTCAGGACCCGACGACCATGTTAAGGCGGGGTGGCTGTGCTATCACTGGGACCCAGTTGTCACATTTGGTATCAGAGGTGGTACCCAGCCTTAAGTGCGCGGTGTACTGACTGGGTTGAGATGTAGGGCCCACAACGAGGGCGTTGTGCTCTAAAGGGGAGTGCGTGGTGTACTGACTGGGTTGAGATGTAGGGCCCACAACGAGGGCGTTGTGCTCTAAAGGGGGGTGATTGTAACATCCCCAAATGATAAAGGGTTAAATGACTAAATGATATGACTCATGTCAACAAGGTGCACCTTCCTTTTCGGGAGCCTGTCTGATTAGAACTCCACAGTTAAGCGTGCTTGGCTTGGAGTAGTGGTCAGGATGGGTGACCTTTTGAGAAGTTTCCCAGGGTGTGTGTGAGTGAGGACAAAGCACACTGGAAAGGACACGTGTTGGCCTGTGGGGACAGTCATTAGTCAGATGACCCGTTCAGGCATGTGGGTGGACCCTGGGGTGGGCCCCACGTGTCTGCAGGGGCAACTGGTGGGACCTGGTGGGTCAGGACCCGAGATGACCCGTTCAGGCATGTGGGTGGACCCTGGGGTGGACCCCACGTGTCTGCGGGGGCAACTGGTGGTACCTGGTGGGTCAGGACCCGACGACCATGTTAAGGCGGGGTGGCTGTGCTGTCACCGGGACCCGGTTGTCACAACACATGTGACAATATATATCTCTATTAAAAACATTAAAAATATTGAGAAATAATTATGCATAAAAAATATAAAAAATGAATAATTATAAAAATATTAAATGAATAAATATTAAAAATGAATAAACTATTAAAAAAAGTAAAAAGCACTTAACATTATTAATGAATGGATAATATTAATTGAATGAAGGTTAAAAATGAGCAAAATTTACTTAAAAATTGAATAGATTGAAAAAAATATTAAAAAAATGAATGAGTTATTAATTATATTAATTTTAAAAAATTAAAAATGAATAGATAAAATGAAAATGAATATACATATTTTAATTATGAAAATTAAAAATGTTTTAAAAACATTAAATGTTAATCAATAAATATGTATAAATTAATATAAAAAATGAATGAAATTTTAAAAAAAATAAAAATAATAAATTAATAAATTACAAAAATATTAAAAAAATTATTAATGAAATAAATAATAACAAAAACGATGAAAAATAAAAATTAATAAATTATATATATATATATATATTAATTAAAATTAAAAAAATGAATTAAATTAAATAATTAAAAACATAATATATTAAACATTAAATATCAATAAAGAACTAAAATGCCAATATTAATATTTATTATTAGTTGTCTCTATAAAATTGGATTAACATATATAGGGTAAAATTATTGTATGACATAAGTGTAAATACATATTTAAATTATTCAATATTTTTAATTAGTAATTAAATGATTATTATTTAATATATATACGTCAAATTGAAAAACAAATGACATTGATATAAATCTCCACTTATAATCTTTGAGAGAACATTGAATTACATATCATGATTGTGTAATCCTGTAATCCCATAAGACCATAACAGTGTGATCCTGCAATCCTCATGAATCAAATATGATTTAGATATCTCCACCTATAATCTTTGAGAGAATTATGTATAGCTAAATCATATACAAGGCCTACTATCAATTATTTTTCATCATTGTAACACCATATTGTAAGTAACAATTGAAGGAAAACTAAGACGATTAATATTTGTTGGGGGGTTGCGTTGCACAAGGCGGTCCCTATTCAACTTGCTAGGATCCATTGTGTATAAATTTGGTTCACACAATCCCAAAATACAAAATCAAAGAACTAATGTTTATTATTCCGGACATATTAACATAAGACAATAAATAGAAACTTAATTCATTTAACAAATTCCAATAACCAGAATTATAAAATGATTTAACAGTGAACATATCACAAACCAACAGAAAATACAACTAATAAAATCAAATAGCTTGCAAGAATTATCATAAACAAGAAATAACATTGTGTATAATATGGTTAAACTAAAACAGAACCATAACCATGAGAATAACAATTACATACTCATTATATTCATTTTCCAGAACATAACACAGTCCTTACACATAAAGAATCTCAACATCAAGCTAAAATGAACAATAGTAGCATGCAACAACATACCAAGAACAATGCTTAATAACAAGATGAACAATACTTAATATCTTCTAATTAAACAAATAAATACAAAACCAACTTTTTATTAAATCCTAAAAGCATACATTCAACATTAACCAGGTCGACAAAATAAATGCGAAAAACAGTAAATGGATACAGAGCTAATTGGACTACATGCATGGGGAATAATCATTAGTGGTTATTTTACTATGAAAGAAAGGAAATAGAACATACTGGTGGAAAAAAACTGCATGCAACCGATGAAACTAAAAAAGACAGCACATACTAGAATCAAATTTAAAAAGAAAGAAAATTGGACCACCCCCCCACCAGGGGTTCGGTATAACCTTTGTCCCAGCAAAAACCTCATACCAGGTGTTGTGCATCTTCATCAAAAAGTCTGAGTCCTCCAGGTGCACTACTACAGTACGAATTTGGCATCACCATCTGAATCCAGCGCTGGTGCACGAGTCCATCAATGTTCGCGTCCATGAACAAGAATCATTGTTCTCGCATGACACCTCTGTCCAAGGCCGTTTCAGCTATCTGAGGATGGCACAACAATCCAGATTTCTTCATCTTCCAAATTCAAGAACAAAGACTAGCTACCTCGTGAAACCCTTCACGTGTTGCATCAATGCGGCACCAGGAACACGAGCCAAAAACAACGAAAACCACGCCTTCATCTCCAACGGCGAAGGGAGAGGCGAACCAGGGAACCCCAAACCAAAAACCCTCATTGTGCCCACACTGAAGCGACTCCTCCGATCACCTTATTGTTCTACAAGCCAATAACCAGGTCAGCGTTTCTCCCACTTATTTCGGATCGCTCTCGATGAAATGAGATTCCCACTCTAGGCACGCTAGGACTGCCTACAGGGTCTCGATCCTTCTTGCCACACCTTCTGATCGGGGAATCCCCTGCCAAAAAGAAATAGAGCAAGGGGGGGACATCCAGTGGGACACGCATACAGTGGAGAAGGAATGGGCGGTGCCCACATTCCAGTTGTGTAACAGCTTAAAAAACTGGCATATTAAAAAATACAATTTAATTATCAAAAACAGTGAAATAAAATTCAAAATTCTACACCTTGATAACTAAAATTCATAAAAAAATTTAATATGAAACAATAATATAAAATCTCAACCTTGAAAATTGTAATCTAAATAGGAAATTCCTATAGGGTTTGACCCAAACGGCCCCCCATCATGCATCATCAACGTGACACACGCTGTCCAACTTAAGTGACATTTTAAAGCTTCTAAACATGCTCAGAATTAAACAACTCCAAACATAAACAGAACAAATACCTACACTTACCTGAGTTGACTTGTGAGATCATGATGCCAAGAAAGTCCCAGAATGCTCATCAGTACCTGCGACACAAGGCAGAACGCCACAATATCCATCCTCTAAAAAAATATGGCAAATCAAACTCAAAAAATTCACAATGAATATGACTCAGAAAACCAGTGCAATAATGCAAATAGAAGTAATAAAATAAACACTAAGAAATCAAGCAAAACAAAAGAAAAACCGGTCTCTACCTGAACCCATTAAAGACTGAGAAATCTCTCCACCTAAAGGGAAGACACTACATAGAACTCATCCAATAGGAAAAGTTCCTCAACAATCAGGTACCACTGCAAATATCATATGTCCTCAAGAGTCCTAAGGATAATCTCTAAACCCATGAGAACATCGACGATCCAAGGGAATCCATCTACCGACTAGTAAATCTCATCCTATCCTAGCTTCCTAATGACATCTAGGAACCACCTAACATCGCTAAAAAGATCTAGACAGAACCGCTATGACGCCCGATCATCACCGAAAATATTCACATGATACTGTCACTCTAAACACTACCCAAACACAATCACCACTCACAATAGGTCAACACCTAGAGACATCATCCCAAAACCAAGACACAAACCTGAGGAATAAACCCGAGCTAATTACTATCTCACTCTCCTAAGGAAAAAAATAGAATCAGGAGACCAAACAAACACACCAACCCTGCCACACACTCCGCTGCTAATCGGGACACTCACCCAGGCCAACCTCACACAAACCCCTTCTAACCCTAGAATAAGAGACACACGTAGATAAAAATTACCAAGAGGCATTTTTAGGACTAATAGACAAATATCCAGGGGAAAACCAGGCAAGGAAACAACAATCAACAACATATTGGAAAATTACAGCCCAAGAGAGTAAGTGACTTAACTGAATGAAAACAATCAAATAATGTTGCAGAGTAAAAGGCACTAACAAATAATTTAAAGCAATGAATAATTAGATTACGAATTTTGACGACAAAAAATTATGACTAATCTGGCTCTGATACCAATTGTTGGGGGGTGCACAAGGCAGTCCTCATTCGACTAGCCAGGATCCATTGGGTATAAATTTTGTTCTCATAATCCCAAAATACAAAATCAAACAACTAATATTTATTATTCCAGACTTATTAACATAAAACGATAAACAGAAACATAATTCATCTAACAAATTCCAATAACCAAAATTATAAAATGATTTAATAGTGAACATATCACAAAGCAGCGGCAAATACAATTAATAAAATCAAACTTGCAATAATTCTCATCAACAAGAAATAACATTCTGTATAATATGATTCAATTAAAATAGAACCATAACCATGTGAATAACAATTCCAGACTCATCATATGCATTTCCCAAAACAAAAATCAGTTCTTGCACATACAAAATCTCAACAACAAGCTAAAATTAACAACAAAAGCATGCAGTGACAGACCAAGAAGAAAAATGCTTAATAGCTTATAATTAAAAAAATAAAATCCAAAAACAACTTTGAATTAAATTGCAGAAGCAGGGATTCTGCATTAACCAGGTTGACAAAATAAATGTGAAAAATAGTAAATGGACACAGATATTTACATGGTTCAGCCAATTGGACTACGTGCATGGAGCAGAATCATCAGGAGTTCATTTACTATGCAAGTAAATACAACATACTGATGGACACAACAACACCCAACCGAGAGTTTTTTTTACATTTTTTCAATTTTTTTTGAAAATACATCTAGGCGGCACACCAGGTGCCGCCTTTGCATAAATATTTTTTTTTAAATTTTTTTTATTTTTATTTTTATTTTTTTTGTTTTGTTATATATATATAAAACAAAACTTTTCAGCCGAATTTTTATGCTATTTAATATCCAGCAGCACTGCCATTACAGTAGTTTGGATTCTGACAAAAACCCTCACCCTAGACTGCCTTTTATAAGGGGGATTGCCCTGGAAATCTTACTGCATTTCCGATGTGGGATTTTGGTTCTTTTTTTTTCTGCGCAGTATATTCGGTGTTTCTGATGTGGGATTCTGTTTCAAGTACGTGACTTTGAAAGACTATAAAACATAAAATATAAGACCAACATAAATGAAACTTTAAACATTGATTAAACATATAAGGAATAGTTGAAAACAAAAATAATTTCATAAAAAATGCTGATACAAATTAATTTATAAGCTTTCAAAACCACCTACACGAAACTTAAACATATTTCAAGTACGTGACTTTGAAAGCTTATAAAAGATAAACTATAAGACCAATATAAATGAAACTTTAAACATTGATTAAACATATAAGAAATAGTTGAAAAAAAAATAATTTCATAAAAAATGTTGACCAAAAACAATTTATAAGCTTTCAAAACCATCAACTTGAAACTTAAAAATGTTTCAAGTTCCCGACTTTGAAAGACTATAAAACATAAACTATAAGACCAATACAAATGAAACTTTAAAAATTGATTAAAAATATAAGAAATAGTTGAAAAAAAAATAAACATCCTAAAAAATGTCCATAAAAATTAATTTATAATCTTTCAAATTCGTCTACTTGAAACTTAACAATGTCTCAAGTACGCGAATTTGAAAGACTATAAAACATAAAATATAAGACCAACATAAATGAAACATTAAACATTGATTAAACATATAAGGAATATTTGAAAACCAAAATAAGTTCCTAAAAAATATTGATGAAAATTAATCTATAAGCTTTCAAAACCGCCTACTTGAAACTTAAAAATGTTTCAAGTACGCGACTTTGAAATACTATAAAACATAAACTATAAGACCAATATAAATGAAACTTTAAACATTGATTAAACATATAAGAAATAGTTGAAAACAAAAATAATTTCATCAATATTGTTGATTATAAATAATTTATATGCTTTCAAAAGCACCAGCTTGAAACTTAAAAAAGTTTCAAGTATGCGAATTTGAAAGACTATAAAATATAAACTATAAAACGAATATAATTGAAACTTTAAACATTAGTTGAACAAATAATAAATAGTTGAAAACAAAAAGAATTTCATAAAAAATGTTTATGAAAAATAATTTATAAGCTTTCAAAACCGTCTACTTGAAACTTAAAAATGTTTCTAGTGCGTGACTTTGAAAGACTATAATTATATTATTAATCAACTAATTAATTATTATATAATTAATTGTTATATTAATAATTAACTAAATAATTATTATATAAGTAATAATTATTGAGTAATAATTAATAATTAACAATTAATAATTAATAATTTAATGAATAATTATAATTAATATTTATATTACTAATTAATTAATTTATAATTAATAATTACTTATTAATAATTATTAATTACTAATTAATAATTATAATGAATAATTATAATGAATATTTATATTACTAATTAACTAATTAATAATTAACAATTACTAATTACTAATTAATTACTTATAATTATTAATTATATTACTAATTAACTAAATAATTATTATATATGTAATAATTATATTACTATTTAATTATTATATAAATAATAATAATATTACTAATTAACTAATTAATTATAACATATTTAATTATTAATTATTATATTTAATTATTATATTACTAATTAACTAATTAACTATTATATAATTAATAATTATATTACTTATTAACTAATTAATTATTATATAATTAATAGTTATATTAATAATTAACTAAATAATTATTGTATAAGTAATAATTAATAAGTAAAAATTAATAATTAATAAGTAGTTATTAATAATTATAATTAATATTTATATTACTAATTTACTAATTAATAATTAATAATAAATAATTACTAATTACTAATTAATAACTAATAATCATAATGAATATATGTAATTAAAAATTATATTACTAATTTACTAATTAATTGTTATATAATTAATAATTATATAACTAATGAACTAACTAACTATTATATATTTAATTATTAATAATTAATAATTAATAATTATAATGAATAATTATAATGAATATTTATATTAGTAATTAACTAATTTATAATTAATAATTCTAATGAATAAATGTAATTAAAAATTATATTACTATTTTAGTAATTTATTATTATATAATTAATAATAACATTACAAATTAACTAACTAATTTTTATATAATTAATTATTAATAATGACTAATTAATAATTATAATGGATAATTATAATGAATAATTATATTACTAATGAACTAATGAACTATTATATAATTAATAATTATATTACTAATTAATATGGCTTGCCCTAGAAATCATTCTGTATTTCCGATGTGGGATTCAGGTTCTCCCTTTCCTACGCAGTACATTCTGCATTTCCGATGTGAGATTCTGTTTCAAGTACGTGAATTCTAAAGACTATAAAATATAAAATACAACACCAATATAAATGAAACTTTAAACATTGATTAAACATATAAGAAATAATTGAAAACAAAATGAATTTCCTAAAAAATGTTGATGAAAAATATTTTATAATAATTATATTACTAATTAACCTTTATATAATTAATAATTATATTACTAATTAACCAATTAATTATTAACTATTTATTATATGTTTAATAAATGTTTTAGGTTTCAATTATATTACTCATATATTTTATGTTTTATATTCTTTCAAATTCGCATACTTGAAACAGTTTAAGTTTCAAGTAGACGGTTTTGAAAGCTTATAAATTATTTTTCATTGAAATTTTTTAGGAAGTTATTTTTACTTTCAACTATTTCTTATATGTTTAATCATTGTTTAAAGTTTCATTTATATTGGTCTTATAATTTATATTTTATAGTTTTTCAAAGGCATGTACTTAAAACATTTTTCAGTTTCAAGTAGGAGGTTTTGAAAGCTTATAAATTATTTTTCATGGATATTTTTTACAATTTTTTGTTGTTTTCAACTATTTCTTATATGTTTAATCAATGTTTAATGTTTCATTTATATTGGTCTTATAGTTTATATTTTATTGGATTTCAAAGTCACGTACTTGAAATATGTTTAAGTTTCATGTAGGTGGTTTTGAAAGCTTGTAAATTATTTTTTATCAACATTTTTTATGAAATTATTTTTGTTTTTAACTATTTCTTATATGTTTAATCCATTTTTAAAGTTTCATTTATATTGGTCTTATAGTTTATATTTTATAATCTTTCAAAGTCACATACTTGAAATATGTTTAAGTTTCAAGTAGGTGGTTTTTGAAAGCTTATAAATTAATTTGTATCAACATTCTTTATGAAATTATTTTTTTTTTCAACTATTTCTTATAAGTTTAATCAGTGTTTAAAGTTCTATTTATATTGGTCTTATAGTTTTTGTTTTATAGTCTTTCAAAGTCGTGTACTTGAAACAGAATCACACATCAGAAACACAGAATGTACTGCGTAGGAAAAAGAGAACCAGAATCTCATATCGGAAATGTAGTTTGGTTTTCAGGGCACACCCCCTTATAAAAGGGAGTCCTGGGTGAGGGTATCAGTCAGAGTCCAGACTGCTGTAATGGCAGAACTACTGGATATTAATTAGCAGAAAAATTCTGCTGAAAAGTTTTGTTATATATATATATATAAAACAAAACAAAAAAAAAATAAAAAAAATTTTTAAAAAAATATTTATGCAAAGGCGGCACCTGGTGCGCCGCCTTTGTGGTTAATTTTTGGGCAAAGGCGGCACGCCATGTGCCGCCTTGCCCTGGGCGGAAAAAACCCCCAAAGGCGGCACACCAGGTGCCGCCTTTGGGAGGTAAAAAAATAATTTTTTTTACCGTAGTGGTATTTAATTTTTTTTTTTGAAAAAATGTAAAATAAAAAAAAAACTCCCCAACCGATGCAGCTAAAAAAGACAACATATACAAGGATGAAACAGAAAAAGAAATAAAATTGGACCAAAACCCCCTACCAAGGGTTCGGTAAAACCATTGTCTATGCATAAACCTCATGCCAGGCATTGTCTATTGTCGTCAAAAATTCCGAGTCCTCCAGGTGAAATGCTGGAGTCTGAATTTGGAAATGAGATCCCCACTCTAGGCAAACTGGGACCACCTCCAGGTTCTCACCCCTTCTTGCTGCGCCTTCTGATCGAGGAATCCCCTACCAAAAAAGAAATAGTAAAGCACAGGGGGAGGGGAATCCAGCGGGACACATGTACGGCGGAGAAGGAATGGGCAATCCCCACTTTCCAACTGTATAACAGCTTAAAAATGCGCATATTAAAAAATACAATTTAATTATCAAAAATGATGAATTAAAATTCACAATATTTGACATTTTTTTGACCTACTAAAGAGGAAAACTAGAAGATAAAAGATCTCAAGTCGTTGCATAAAATCATGGATATCGAATTGAATGAGATTGATAAGTGATGGATGACCCTTTTATTTCAATTTTTTATATATGGAGGTTTTGGCATCACGAACGCAAATATCAACCCTCTAATCATGTCATAATGCTCATTCACCCACCTGCTTCCATTAAGGTGGTGTTGTATGCTGACTACGCTGTCACACTGAATCCCACACACCCTACATGATAAGTCAGTCTTCTTAAAATGATTCCTCCCTTTAAAGTGTCACCTCATACCTACTTCAGTGATAAACCCATTTTCACACAACGCACACCACAAGCCACACTTCTTGAAATGCTTCCTCTCTCTAAGGTGGTTCTTCATTTTGTCTTCACTGCTACACTGAATCTCACACACAACACAATACAGAACCTCGACATGTTTCCCAGAACCAGTCAAATTTTTCATGTTCATGATCTGAATTTTGATTCTCTCCCACTGCTTCACTGTATGATTTCTTTGCTAGGATTGGAGGAGAGGCGACCTTGTCTAGGACCACTTTCAACTTTACTTACATATGTTTCATGTTTTATGCATGGTGTTGCCCATTGAAATGCTAGTACCATTTCGAGGTAGAGGATGTGAATCCACTCCTGTACAATATTTTGGTTTAGGAAGCAATGGGTTTAATACAGTATTCAAAATAGAAAATAAAATGTGATAACACTACAGATAAGCCCAAATATAAGACTATTGTGGTGAATAACAAAACCAGAAAACAGAAAGGACACCAAATTTTAATGTGGTTCGGAACCTATTTGGCCCTACTCCACAGCAAGAACACCACCGTATGTTTTTCTTTTATTAAATCTCAATCTAAATGATTTCAAAACCAAACAGTGGCAGACAGGAAGCATAAATGAAGCAATAAAAGGATGCGAGAAGAAAGCATACATAATGGAAAAGTTACCATTGTCCGACAATTCTTCGTTCACGCTTCACAAGATAAAGAAACTGGTCTGGATCTGCAAACATTCCTACGCCAACGACCCTTGGTGAAAACAGAATCTGAATCTCCACCAAAGATCTTCACCAGGTTCGATACTCCTTTCAGATAGTAGTGCAAGGCCGGAGTAATCTAATAATGTAGAAATAGCATAGGTGCGAGTTTCTCCTTTTTCGTATTTCATTAATGAGGGTTGCAATCTGAATGTTGGGAGAAGCTTATCCAAAGTTGTGGTTCGATGGCGTTCCTTGCTACTGGATATGGAAGCATGCAGGTGTTGAGTTCCTCCCGAGAAAGCAACCACCAGATCTCCACCAGAAATAAACGCTCAGATTGAGACTTCCTAAAGCGTAGGAACTGGATGAACACCTCCTTTAGACCACAATGTCATCATTGTGGGGCCTACATCTCAACCTAGGCAGTACACCGCACTTAAGATTGGGTACCACCTTTGATACCAAATGTGACAACTGGGCCCCGGTGACAGCACAACCACCCCGCCTTAACATGGTCGTTGGGTCCTGGCCTGCCAGGTACCACCGGTTGCCTCGCAGACACGTGGTCCCCACCCTGGGGCCACCCACGTGCCCGAATGGGTTATATGACTAATGACAGTACCCACATGCCAACACACATCCTTTCCAATGTGTTTTTTCCTCACTCACATACATCCTGAGAAACTTCCTAGAAGGTCACCCATCCTGATCACTACTTCAGACCAAGCACGTTTAACTGTGGAGTTCTAATCAGGCAGGCTCCCGAAAATTAAGGTGCACTTTGTTGACATGAGTCATATCATTTAGTCATTTAACCCTTTATCATTCTAGGGTGTTAAAATCACCCCCATTTAAAGCACAACGTCCTCGTTGTGGGCCCTACATCTCAACCCAGGCAGTGCACCGCACTTAAGGTTGGGTACCACCTTTGATACCAAATGTGACAACTGGGCCTCGGTGACAGCACAACCACCTCGCCTAAGCCTCAATTTCGGGGAAAATCACACCTCGATTTGGAATCCACTTTTTATCGTATCCGGTACCCCATTTTACAGGATGCTCCAGTTATGCAGATACTAAACATGTGTTCTTTTTTATAATTGGCCCCATCCTCTCAGGTTGAGCCGATGGAGGGAATTTTCGTCTCAATGAAAAATGAGGTGCGCGTGAAATGAACGGAGCGTGGCAGGGATTTGGCGAATGCGCATTTTCATTCGGGCAAGGTGCGCTAGATTGCGGAGCAGAGAAAATCGTCAGAGTCGCGTCACTCCGGTCGAGGTCGAGGTCTGAGGTCGAGGTTGAGGTCCGAGGGATCAGCGGGTTTTGGAGCAGGGTGAATCGTCGGGGTCGCGACACGGGGAGAAGTTTATGTTTTGGTTCTCCTTATAATGGATAGCGATGAAGGTATTGCAGATTTTATTTGAAGTATTTTTACAGTTTTTTTGGTAAATCTGGAATAAGTTTCAATACATAACTGTATACTGAATGATGTGAAGGTATTAGAGATTATATTTGAAGTTTATTTTTTCTTAGTTTTGTTGTAAATCTGTCCAACATTGTTTGTTGAAGTTTGAAATTGTCCTTTTACTGGAAGTAATATATAGTTTTGTTGCATTGGGGAACTTCCACTGGTTTTTGCAGTGGAAGTTCCACTGGTTTTCATTCGGGCAAGGTGCATCGGATTGTGAAGCAAGGAGAATCGTTGGAGTCATGACACTCCGGTAAAGGTCGAGGTCTGAGGTAGAGGTCAAGGTCTAGGTTTGAGGGGTCAGTGGGTTTCGGAGCAGGGCGAGTCGTTAGGGTCGTGGAACAGGGAGAAGTCTGTGTTTTGGTTCTCCCTATAATGGAAAGCGATGAAGGTACTGTGGATTTTATGTGAAGTATTTTTACAGTTTTTTTGGTAAATCTGGAATAAGTTTCTATCCATAACTGTATATTGAATGATGTGAAGGTATTGAAGATTATATTTGAAGTTTGTTTTTTCTTAGTTTTGTTGTAAATTTGTCCAACATTGTTTGCTGAAGTTTGCAATGGTCCGTTTACTGGAAGTAATATATAGTTTTGTTGCATTGAGGAACTTCTATTGGTTTTTGCAGTGAAACTACCACTTGATGACCAAGTTCCACTTGATATCCACCGGAAGTTTCACTGGTTTTTGTAGTGGAACTTCTACTTGATATCCAAGTTCCGCTAGATGTCCACTGAAAGTTTGAGTGGAACTTCTAGTGGAACTTCCAACTTCTACTCGAACTTCCAGTGGAACTTCCACCGAAAAATATATATAATATGTCTTACAAATTGTTTTATTTATAATTTTAGAAAAATAATTATATATATATGTTTTTAATTAATTATTATTTAGTTACATTTATATTCATATATTTTATACATTTTCAAACAGATTAAAACCTATTATAAAGTTAATATACTTTACTTGAACTGAAGTTTTTTGTTTCAGGTTGTTGCAATGGTGTTGATGGTGATGTTGATGTTGTATCAGCTTCTATTAAACCAGTTGTAGGGATGACGTTCAAGTCACTTGAGGAAGAACAATGTTTTTATGTCACGTATGAAGGAGTAAATGAGTTCAGTGTATTCCGACAATACTTTAATAAAAGGAGAAAGGATAAATCAATTGTCACATCAAACCTTTATGCATGTAGCAAAGGTCACAGAAAGGTTGAAAAACGTGACAGCATGATGACATTTCCTCAGGTTGAGACACGTACATGTTGCCTTGCTAGAATGGGGGTAAGTTTACTGTCTTCTCACCAATATGCATGTACTATATTTGTTGAAGAGCATAATCATCCCTTGTACAGGCCTGAATCAATTCATATGATGAGGTCCCAAAGAAAAATAACAGAAGCATAAGCAGCTGAGTTAGATGTGAATGCTTCTGCAGGTATTAAACCAAATGATTCTTTCTCATTGGTGACAACTATTTCAGGGGGGTAATATGTTATTGGTTACACACGTGTTGATCAATTGAATTTTTAAGGTCTAAACGGTAAAGAGATTTGCTTCATGGTGATGCATGTTGCATGTTAGAGTACAAGGAAAGAAAAAGTCAGGACAATCCATCATTTGTCTATACTATACAGTTTGACATGACTGGGAAAATTAGTAATATTTTCTGGGATGATCCAAAAATGAGAATAGATTATGAGTTGTTTAGAGATGTTGTTTTTTACACCACTTTCAGCACTAATAAAGAGTACAGGACGTTAGGTGTTTTTGTGGGGTTCAATCATCATCGAGAGATTGTTGTTTTTGGGGCAGATTTGTTATATGATGAAACCGCGACTTCTTTTTCTTGGTTGTTTTAAAAAAAATTATAGGTGTGTCACATGAAAAGGCCTCAAACTATTTTTACTGATCAGGATGCGATAATAGGAAAATCCATTTCTGTAGTTTTAGTGGGAACTTGACATTGCCTTTGTTCGTGGAATTTGATGCAAAATGACATTAAACATTTAGGTAATTGGATTAAAGATGGATATAGTTTTCTAACTAGATTTAAGAAGTATATGTTCGAATACCATGATGAAAATTAGTTTGATTAGGAGTGGTATTCCCTTAGAGCAGAATATGGGGATGAGAAATCGCAGTGGCTAGATGATGTATTTGTATTGCGAGAAAAGTGGGTGTATTGTTTTTTAAAATATGCTTTAACATTGGGTATTCACAACACTCAATTAAGTGAAAGTTTTAAAGGATTGCTTAAAGATTATGTTCATCGGAAGTTAAGTGTTGTTGATTTCTTTAAGCAGTTTGAACGCTTGTTAGAAAAAATTGGTATCGCAAAACAAAGGCAGAATTTGAGATACGAGAGAAGTTTCCTCATAATCATTACCATTACCATGCATTAATGTGTCAGGTTTCTACTAGATATACACCAAAGTTATTTGATTTATTTCAACATGAATATCAATTGATTGGTGCATTTTTTTTGATATCTTGTTTTGAAATTATAGTTCAATTCAGTTATGTTATTGGAATGGTTCTTTGTGAAGATCAATTACATGTAACATATGAAGCTTCAAATGAAGTTGTTGAATGTTCTTGTCAAGAGTTCGAGTCTGTTGGGTATCTTTGTTGTCATGTTTTAAAAAAAATTGACCGCTTGATATGAGAGAAATACTTGAAAAATATATTTTGGGGAGATCGACCCGATTGGATAGAAATATTGTGATGTTTAAAGAATCTTATGTTGAGGTACTCGTTGATAGAAAATCAGTTGTAGCAAAACATTACAAAGATTTGGCACGAATGAGAATGGAGTTAATTAACGTAGCTTGTGAGATAAATGCGGGTTATGAAATTACCTACTCGAATTTCAGTAATTTTGCAAAAGAGTTGTCTATCATAAATACATCAGTGGATAAAGTTAATGGTCATGCTAGTTCAGACAAAATTTTAAGAAAGAATTATTTTAAAAAGAAACCAAACAGGAAAGGGGGAGATAGATTGAAAAGATTTTTAGATAATGGCTACTGAAAATGGGAAACAGTTGAATAGAAAAATCAAGCCTACTGGTATGATGAAAGTATGATTTCATTTTATGATGAATTTCATTTATAAGAGCAGTTTTTATTGTTAATATATTATCTGATATCATTATTCTTTGCACGCAGGGAGTCATGGAACAAGCGAGATCAGATTTTTTTGTTGGAGCTAGAAAAATAGTTTCACGTGTAATTTTTTTATGAGCATTCTTTTCTATAACCCTTGTAATTGTGTACTTTTTCTATTACAGAAGACTTGTCCACCGATTTGGAACTTTAGATTGGGAGGTAGATTGCTAGCATAATATTGGAAGAGGCCGAGAAATATAGACAACATTGGATGATAGTTGTTTTTTAAATTATAATGACTGGATTGAAGAATGTATAGTCTGTAGTATTTAATAGTTCAGTTTCGGTTGCAATGGATTGACAGTGGGATTGAGATACTTCAAGAAATTGTAAATGTACTGTATGCATTTGTTTTGTATGTAACTATAAAGATTGGATAAATCCAGGTTCTACAATTCTTTATGCATTTGTTCTTTGAGGATGTGGTAGTATTTTATAGTCCACTTTTGGTTGTAATGAATTGGGATTGAGATACTTCAATAAATTTTAAATGTGTCGTATGCATTTGTTGTGTATTCAACTGTGAAGATGGGATAAATCCAAGTTCTAGAATTCTGTATGCATTTGTTCTTTGAGGAGGGGATAAATCCAGGTTCTTGAATTTTAATGAAGAAATTCAGAAGACTGAGTAATATTTATTGGATCTTCGAGCCAAATATTTCCATATGGAGACTCTCCATCTTCTGATGAAATCCAGATGTTGGCCAAACTTAACAGTCTTATAAACACTAAAGATAATATCTTTAACGCGTGAACATAACTATTCATCCACTTAACAATTGCAATTAGCATCATCAACTCTAACAACAAAAACAAATAAATCCCCTCAGAATAAAATGTTTCCTCTCATAAGGAGATAATATTCCCACTGCAGATCATGTTTATTGTCTTGAAAATGTGAACATAACTATTCATCCACTTACCAAATCCAAATAAATACCATTACAATTAATAACATCAAATATAAACCATTGCAATTCCTAACACCAATTGAAATTACCAACATCAAAAATAAACAAATGACTAAAACCATATATAAACCATTGAAATTACCAATAGAAAATATAAACCATTGCAATTTCCGACACAACTTTTAAACCACTACAATTACCAACAGTAAATATAACAGCAAAACCATAATTACCAATAGAAAATATAAACCATTGAAATAACCAACAGTAAATATAAACCATTGAAATTGCTGACACCACTTTTAAACCACTGAAATTAACAAAAAAAAATATAACATCAAAACAAAAATTACCAACAGAAAATATAAACCATTGAAATAACCAACAAAAAATATAAACCATTTCAATTGCCAACACCACTTTTAAACCACTACAGCTAACAACAACAATTATAATAGCAAAACCAAAATTACCAACAACAAATATAAACAATTGAAATAACCAACAACAAATATAAACCATTGCAATTGCCGACACCACTTTTAAACCACTACAATTACCAACAACAATTATAATAGAAAAACCCCAATTACTAACAACAAATATAAACCATTGAAATAACCAACACCAAATATAAAACCATTGCAATTGCCAACACCACTTTTAAACCACTACAATTAACAACAACAATTATAACAACAAAACCACAATTACCAAAAAAAAATATAAAACATTGAAATAACCAACACCAAATATAAAACTATTTCAATTATAACAGCAAAAACAAATAAAGAAATATTCATACGAATAAAAACAAACCGTCATTAAAGTATGCAGTGCAACCGCTTAAAAACCTAAGAACTGTCAAATGTAGTGACCAGTAACAGCCATTAAAGTGGGTTGTATAAATTTTTGAAAACATCCAAATTATTTCAATTGTACTCTGTCTGATCTATTGAACCCGACTGTTTAACTTGTTATCTTCATTCTAGCCACATTGTTTCCACAAGACAACTCCTGCTTCTATATGAGGTTTCATTCCAGCTGTATGCAAGGTTTGTAAGGAAACAATGCACTATATATCGGTTCATGTCATCAAATTTTTCTTGTGATAGGTTCTTGTTATACCCTTGATCCATTGATAGCTTCTCAATGAGATAGCAAACAATTATCTCACATTCTAATGTTTCACCCCCCTATTGAGGACTATCTTCCACTATAAATGGCAGCGCTGAAGCATTCATCTCTAACTCTGAATAGCCCTGATGCCTTCTTTTTTTATTTTTATTATAGATAATACTCCTTTTAAGGGTTAAAGGGGAACCCTTAAATGAACCATAGGCCCAAGGCACAAGGCCCAACATGACCTGTAATACATGACCCGAAGGCCCAGAGGCATACCATGCCCAATACATGACCCGTAGGCCCAACACACTAGAACTGCCCCTCCCCAGCTTTTGCATCATTGATCACCTTTAGCTCCTCACCTGCATTTCTGATCAGATAGCATTGCCCCGAATAAATTTTCACAATGCCTGGTCCTGATGGAAGTTTCCATACCCTCCCATTCTTCCAATCCAGTTAGCTCTGCTTCTGGTGACTGCTACTGTTGCTCTGATCCTCTTCTAGGGCCTACTCTATGTGAACTGGGCTACTTCAAGGTCTTCAATGGCACGAAGGCCCTGTGGCCTGAAGGCCTTTGATGGCCTAAAGGCCCTTGAGACCCGTAGGCCCAAACCGGTGGCCCGAAGGCCCAAATCGAGTGAATAGTTCTGGCTACTACAATACCAAATAGTACCTACTACAATGCCTGCTACAGTCCCCCCATAAATTCATCTCCACCCGATTTTGAACCTGGGTCTCTTGGATGCCAAGAGGGAGCCCTTACCACTCGGGTACGTGCTCGTTGGCATTCATCTGTAAGTATTCAAGGTTCCATTTTTTGATGAATTCTTCAATAAATGTTTTCTGCAAGTTTTGTATAAATTATATTCAGTAAGATAGTGTATATGAAAATAAATTTGATGTCAAAGAGGATAGAATTTACCACTTGTAAAGTATCTTGCTGGTAACAATCAATTTTAATAGCACCCATCAGAGGCAGTATGAAGTTACAATAACTGAAATATTTTTTTTCAATATCAAACACAAGAATAGTACAATGAAAATTGTTTGTGTTGATGGGGATGTAAACTTTGTCATTCAACTGCATTGTTTCTTTTATGGGTTTATTTACTAAACACTCTTTCAAATTGTTGTTTTTCCCAGATATAATGCTCTGTAAAAATGAATACAGTGAGATAAAATATTAATTAATATATTAAAACATCAAGAACATAGAAAATATTACACTCACCATGGAAACACTTGTAATCATAGTTGATTTATCATCGAAAATTCCGGTCTTTTTCTCTATTTCACACTTGTTTTTGATAAGATTATCATAGAAATATATAACTCTATATTAATAACAAAATAATGGAGAATGTGAGACTAATTGAATATTAGTTTACAGTAAGCTTGGTCATATTAAACTCACCCTGCTGCTTGTCATGCTTTTGGTGAAAAGTTAGAAAATGTCATCTAATACAATCGAATACAAGTTGTTCTTAGCTTCCCATACATATTGACTATATTATAATAACAATAACATATAAGAAAACATATAAAGTTTAGGGTAATTGAATTGAAATCCTTGAAATGAAGGGAATACATACCAGACTGGTTCCATCTGGAGAATATTTTGCAACTGCTCATAGTCTTATTTCTGCTGGCATCTACTCTGCCTGACCCATTTAGGTATTCCTAGAAGCCCTGTAATAGATTTTTTTGTTCTATTTTCATTGAGACACTACCCACCTCAATGGGGTTTTTCTGCTGACTTGGTTGTTATACTAATTGTTTGCCCTCTTGTTGTTATTCTTTTTTGTGTATCGGGTTTGATACTGAAAGATGAAATCCAATTTCTTATGTTTCCTAGATATGGACTTCACATTTATAATCATTAATCTAATTTGGAAACTCTCAGTTTCTGTCTGTTTAGTTTGGCTACTTTGATGTATAGGTGTGGTTTGTTCAACATCTTCCTGTAGTTGATATGCATGCTCCTCAATCCTAGTTTCTTTGGCTCCTAGTTTCTGGTTTTCCTTTTAATATTCTGGTTCGGGGGGAGATGAGGATGTTTCAGGAGGATCCTGTTGCATTCTAGCTTCAATTGTACCCTCTATCCGAGTTTCCTCCTTGATAGAATGACTCTTTTCGGCACTACGTTCTCTTATGTTTTCCTTTATGTTGGCATTCTTACTTACTAACAACTTCAGTATTTTAATTTTTTTGGTCTGTTTTCTAACAATTACTTCCATTTTATGTAGTTTTATTTTCAGGGACAAATTTTATTTTGCAAGAACTTTTATTCTGTCATCCTCTGGTTCCTCCTTTTCCTGCTGTCCAATAACAACTTCCATAATTGTTGGTGGGTCCTCAATTTCTACAGCTTCTTTAATCGTTGGTGGCTCCTCAATTTCTACTTTTTTATCTATAATATTTTTGTTTTTGTCATATTTTTGGTTTATAAAACCATTAAATTGATACTTCAAGTGGTACACTTACCTCTCTAGTTGGAAATTGATGAATCTTTAGTTTCATTAAAGCAGCATCAAAATCCAAGAGGCTCCACTTTGTGAATGGTGGATTGGCCGCTTGTTCATTCCCTTTCACTATTCCACTTTGCTCACAGTACCAATAATATAATAACAATAAGAATATGAATAGTATATTATACATTAAATTGAAAATAAATATTAATCCTTACTAATAAAGAAATAATTTTCCCCGTAATCCTTGCACAAAACGTGTAAAATTATTTAATTGATCTCATCAATTGTTGGTGGATTGCACGAGACCACCTTAATGTTCTCATGTCTCTTACAGTATTCACATAATTGATAAAACCCTAGCTTAGGTAAGAACCTGTAGTATTAAAAAAACAGTCACACATGTGTATAAACATAGTAGTGCCGCTGTGTCAAGATGATCGAGTTCTTCATCTCCCTTTACTACTTCCAAAAGGGATGATTTTATTACCTTATGTGTCAACAAATTGACACTAGTTTGAAATCTCCTTACATATAATGATGCCTTTGTTGGTTTGAACAAATAGGAGTCCTCCATTTCTATTTGACCTTCGATTATTGAAAAAATCATTTAGATATCAACTTCAAATAAACGTCTTTCCCCTCCACCGAATCAGAAAGCAGTTTTTGATGGATTGTAGTTATCCAATACATACATAAAAAAACAATCGGATTTTTTGCAATCCGATGCTGATATTGTATTGGATATGAACACTTCAAACATGTTCCAAAAAGGAGTAGTGATCAAAACATTTCTATGACCTTATTTTAGTTGCTCTTTGATTTCTTGTAAAAGTCGTTGTAAAGAAGTCAAATTGGACCTAAAATGCACACATGAAAATTTAAAGTAAGAACTTTACTTGGGAATCAAAAAAATTACAGTAGGACAATGAATAGAATAATTCCATATTGAATCTTATAAAAATTTCAATACAATATAGAATTTAATGAATTATTGGAGTTATCCACAAAATTATAGCATAGAAGGTAGACAAAGTTTAAGTTCAAGTTGGACTTCAATGAAAATTCTGGTGGAAGTTCCACTGGATCTCCCCGCCGCACCGCCGCTGAGGCCCCGCCGCACTGCCACCGTGGCTCTGCCACACTGCCTCCACGTCCCCGCCGCACCACAACCCGCTGCCGCCGTTTGAGCAGCCACCCCCGTCCGAGCTGCCGCCCCCGTCTGAGCCGCCGCCGCCGTCCGAGCCACCGACGCCTCCACCGTATGAGCCACCGCCACCACCGTCTAAAACACCGCCGCCGTATGATCCACCACCCAAGCTTCCGCTGCCTTTCGAGCTTCCACTACCGTCTAGGACAAGCCGCCGTCCGAGCCTCCGCCGCCCTTCCGTCTGAATCGCCCCGGCCGAGTCGCTCTGCAGCCTCGCGCCCTTGCGGCACCCTCCGCGGCCTCGCGACCACCCGCGACCCTCCACGGCCCCTCACGGCCTGTCGGGCCAGACCCAGTAGGCTGGGCTGAACCCAACGGGCCTGGCCGCCTAGCAGGCCGGGTCGGTTCGACCGGGTCAGACCGGACCCAGGCCCATTACGACCCATTTACATTATTTTGGCTAGAACTTTGGCACCAGACGTCCGTTTGATGAACCGTCAGCGGTGCTGGGTACCTTGGAGTGAGATGGCCTCTTTAAGTATACCCCACTGGGGTTTTGGATTGAGTTGGGGTAAGTTCATGTTGGATCAAGCACAAATCCAACCGGGACCCCAGGACTAAAAGGCTAATAACTCACAGACCGGGCATCCGATTGACGCGCCGTCTGTTGCGTTGAGACCCCTATGACATGGTGGTTATTTGAGATACTTATTCGTGGGACATCGTGGAAGTTGGAGAATCGACCAGTGGCTTGGGGAGAGGACTCTCCCAGAGACGAGCAAGCCTAGTGCAGAAACCCAGTAGCTGGCTGTGACGAGAAGAGTGCTTCTAGCTATCCTGTGCGGGTCAGCTCCTAGCGATCCTGTGGGGATCAGCTCCTAGTGATCCTATGTGGGTCAGCTCCTAGTGATTCTATGTGGGTCAGATCCTAGCGATCTTGTGTGGGCCAGCTTCAGCGATCCTGTGAGGGTCAGCTCCGAGCGATCCTATGTGGGTCAGCTCCAGTGATTCTGTGTGGGTCAGCTCCCAGCGATCCTGTGTGGGTGAGCTCCTAACGATCCTGTGTGGGTCAGCTCCTAGCAATCCTGTGTGGGTCAGCTCCAGCAATCCTGTGTGAGTCAGCTCCTAGCGATTTTGTACAGGTTAGCAGCAGAGCCTCTTAACAGAGTAAGATGATTTAGTAGTTAATCATATCTACTACTATACCTAAAGATATACCTGGTGTGAGATGAGTCAGTACCTCTGTGTTTTCCTCATGATTGAGATGGATTACTTGAAAACTAAGGTATATGTATGGGCATATAAATAAGTAGGGTTATCTATTGATTTCATTGTTTGTGGTTTATCCTTGGTGGATTTTGTGAGACCTTGAGGGTATCAGGGTCCCTACTGAGTGTCGTTATACTCACCCCTGCATGGGCTATGCCCACACCTTGTTGTGTTGGATATAGACGACGGACAACGCTGACTGAGGCAGAGAGTACCAGGACTAGACGGTGCCTGGAGGTGGACCATACGACATGTCGGTACGCAGAGGAGACGAGTGGACGTGGAGTGCTGAGAAGGTGATCTGTACCTACCCTTTAGGTAGGAACCCGGAGGACGACCCAGTAGCTGCCTTTCTTTTTCTTCAGTTGTATTTTATTTTAGTTGTACTTGTACTATTATTATTAGGCTTGTATTCCGACCCCTTTTTACTTTCATCACTCTTTTTTCTATACAGTTTATTTGTGTTTGTATCTTGCTGTGTGCTTGGTTGCGTGTTCTTACAGGTTATAAAGGTAATGGCTTCCCAATTTTAGGGAATACAACTTTAGTGCTAGTCACCAGCCCCTACCCTATAGAAGGCGGGATTGGGGTAGTCACGACACAGGCCTCGGGGGACGGGTCATGATAGACCATCAGTGGACAGACTTATGTGTGGATTATTTGGTCTACAAAGGGAATATTTCAACCCTTGTTGGACTAATAGATCTTGTACTCTTAATCGCCACAAATTAAAATCATTGGTGCCATCAAAATTTTCTATTTCATACTTTGCAAGAGACGTTGTTTATTCAGGTTGGGGTTATGATGAAAGATAATCTACCAATGAATTTCCAAGGACCACAGAATATAAAAATGAGTTCAATACAGTATTAAAAAAAGAAAATAAAATGTGATAACACTACATATAAGCCCAAATAGAAGGTTGTTGTAGTGAATAATAAAACCAGAAAATATAAAGGATGTCGAATTTTAACGTGGTTCAGAACCTATTTGGACCTACTCTAACGAAAGAACACTACCCTATGTTTTTCTTTTATTAAATCTCAATATAACATATTACAAAACCAAAAAATGATGGAAAAGGTGCATAAAAGAAGCAATAAAAGGATGAAAGAAGAAAGCATACATAACAGACAAGTTACCACTGTTAGGAAATCCTTCATTCAGGCTTCGCAAGATGAAGAAACAGGTCTAGATCTGAAAACATTTGCATGCAAATGGCCCTTGGTAAAAACAAAATCTGAATCCACACCAAATATCTTCACTACGGTCGATGGTCCTTCTAGACAGCTGTGCAAGGATGTAGTAATCCAAGAACGTAGAATGAGAATAGGTGTGAGTTTCTCCTTTTCCTTATTTCATTGGCGATGATTGAAATATGAAATTTGGGAGAAGATTATCTGAAGTTTTGGTTCAATGATGTTCCTTACAACTAGATCTGGAAGCATGCTGGTGTTGAGTTCCTCCCGAGAAAGCAACCACCAGATCTCCACCAGAAATAGACACCCGGATTGGAACTTCCTGAAGTGACAGAACTGGATCTGAAATATTTCACGGATGAATGCTCAAGCCTCAATTTTGGGAAGAAAACCCCGAATATCTTTCTTGATTTGGAAGGTTTTTATGGTCCTCAAGAATCAAAAGAGCAGCGGAGAAAATCATCCCTCGATTTGGAACCTCCTGGACTATTAAATGTGCAGCCATAAAATACAACAGATGAGACAACCGGGTAACAGCCCAAATGAATGACCAGAAGCGGCATGGAATAGTTTTTTTAATATGTTTTGTGAATTTTTTTAAAATCATAGGTTATTTTTTTTAAATATGCTTTAAATGTGGCATCAGCGATGCCGCCTTCCATCCCCCACACTGCCTTTGACTCGGATCGATGACATGAAAAAGGCAGCAGGGGGATGCCGCCTTTACCTCAGCTCCTCCCCTCCTTCTCCTCACTTCAATTTTCCCCCATATCTTTTAAATCCACTACTTCACTCTCTATTTTTTTTCCGTGCGGTGGATTCGGTGGTCCAAAAGAAGGCAGTTTTTTGCGAAACATCATTTAGAGGTATTTTTTTATTTAATTTAATATTTTTTATTTATTTAATTGAATTAATTTTAGTTATAAATATTTAATTTTTAATTATTTTAGTTAGTTATAAATATTTTGTTTATTAGGTTGTTTAATTATTTATATATAGTTTGGAATAATAATTATTATTAGTAATGATTAAGTATAGAATATATTAGGATTAAGTATTGTGAAATTTTGGTAGCATAAATATTTTGTGGTTTTCTAAGCAATCAAATACTTGTATGGATAAAAACAAGTTGATGTGGCTTTGGCACAGATATACCTAGGGGTAAAACCCGAAAACACCGCTTTGAGTTAGAATAAAATGAGAACTGGTGTAGGACAACAGACCTTGCTTCACTCCTGGTTTGATACTCCCGGAGGATATGCTTAAGATGATTCATATTTTCTTTATAAACTACTAAAATACCTAAGAAAATAAAAATCAAATAAATATATTTATCAATGATAAAATGATAATTATGATGATATAGAATGAAATGGACAAGGAAAAATGCATTAAAGAATAAAAGTGATTATTAGTAATTGAATTCTTTTTAGTCATTTTTAAAGTTGTTGTTTATTAAGTAGTTTAATTAGTTATATATAGTTTAGAAATAATACTTATTATTATTAATGATTAATTATATATTAATTAATGATAATTTAGGATTAAAAATTAATACATATTATTAGTTAATTATAATTAACTAATGAATATCATATGATTAATGATTAAATAATAAATAAATAATTAAAGAATAACTTAATAATGATTAAATAGCGATTAAAGAATGATTGATTAGTTAAAAACTGTACTAAGAAACATTAATATCATTGTTTTAGATATAAAAAGATGTTCTAAAATTTTAGTATCAAGATTATATAGTTTAGAAATAATTGTTTTTATTAGTAATGATTAATTATAGATTAATTAATGAATAACTTAGTATTAAAAGATGAATACATGTAATGATTAAATAATAATACTTATCATTGATAAAATAACAATTATGATTATATAAAATGAAATGGAGAAGAACAAACACATTAAATTACACATGAATTTTTTACAACATACAAGAAATACCTTGACATTTTTCAATGAAACATGGTTTGGATGAGATGAGCGTGACTCCGTAAGTGAGGTAAAATCCAGTTTATTTTTATTTGGTAGCGTAATGAAATCATCTAAAGATATGTACATAATAAGTCAAGTAAATACTTAAAGAATATGTTATTAAGCTATCAAATAAAAATCAGTTGGGTTTTACCACACTTTCGAAGTTAGGATCATATCATCCAAACCATGTTTTTTTAAAAAATGTTGGTATTTATTGTATGTTATAAATCATTCATGTGATATTTTTTGTGTTTGTTATTCTATATTATAGAGTAATTTAAGAGTGATTAACCAATGATTAAGTTAGTAATGAATAAATAGTTATTAATGAATTATTAACTTAGTAAAAACTGTACTAATAAACATTAGTATCGTAGTTTAGGATATAAGAAAATGTTTCAAAATTTTAGTAACATAAAGATTATATAGTTTAGAAATAATAGTTATTATCAGCAATGATTAATTATAGATTAATTAATGAATAACATAGGATTAAAAAATGAATCCATATAACAATTAACTAATGATACTTATGATCATATAAAATGAAATAAAGAAGAACAAACACATTAAATAACACATGAATTCTTTAAAGCATATAATAAATTCATTGAAAATTTTCAATAGAATGTGGTTTATATGATATGAGTCTCACTTCATACATGAGGTAAAATCCATCTTATTTTTAATTGGTAGCTTAATAACATCTTCAAAGGATATGCACGTCACTTTTGAACTTTCAAAAGTTTTTGGCCTTTTAATGACATCTAAGATGACATCTAAGATATTTCATTAGAATTTTGAAAGCTTTTGAAATTTCAAAAGTGAAGTACATATCTTTTGAAGGTGTTATTAAGCTGTCAATAAAAAATAAGTTGGATTTTACCTCATCTGAAGTGAGACTCATCTCATCCAAACCACATTTTATTGAAAAATGTCAACAAATGTATTATATGTTATAAAGCATTCATGTGCTTGTTCTTCTTCATTTCACTTTATATGATCAGAACATTCATTTTATCAATGATAAATAAACTAATTTTATGTTTCCTCTTATTTTTACCTCGATTTCCAAAACATTCTGTGATTTATATTCTAATAAACTTTTATATAATGAAACATTACTAGCATATTTTAGGGTATAAAAAGCCATCCTAAAATTACATTCTAATAAATATTATATGGTCAACCATCATTGTTAATATTTGTTACACTCTCATAATTTTGATCAAAGAAATATTTTTGATGTTGAGAGTCATTTTTTCCTGTGTGTACTTCCATGGGGAGGTTATTCAAACTGAGCAAGGAGCTTAATACAACACACAACCAATAATAGAAGTTAGTACAACTGATTGTGTAACCTTAAGTGACCTTCAAGACAGAATTTGTGGTTCCTTAAATATGGGACCTGATAAAGAGATCAAGTCTATGAGCTATATAAATTTTCAATTCCCGACAACACTTTGTTATCTAGCTTTTCCATTGGTTACTGATGCGCAGTGGGTCCAAGAAATAAATTTATTTTCTTAAAAGTTAGATGGTATCATGATGGAGTTATATGTTGATGTTTCTACTGTACAACAACAACGTCTAGTTGTATTAAGACTTAGAATTACAAGAGTGGTTAAAGATAGTCCACCCCATGAAATTGATCCTATTACAAATGATACAAAGAATGAAAACCTAGATGATCTCCCGAATATACATGTCAATCCAACTTCCAATGAGGAGTTTCATAATGATGGAACAAATGGTGACAACAATGCTGATGAGGAGGGACCAACAAAAGTTCAGGAGGAGGTTTTGAGATATGCATTAGTTGTACAACAACCTCGACCTATAATAAATCATTCATCACTCTTTGCATCTTGGTCAGAATCAATGACACATGTGCCTGAATTTGACAATAATGTTCTCACACTAGCAACGAAGTTTCTCGGATTTTGTACCAGATAAGTTTAGTGATCTGGAAAAAACCTTATATGTTGGAATGAATTTTCCAATTAAAGATGCATTAAAAAACACTCTAAATAGATTTCACATTGAGGGGCACTGCAACTATATAGTTCAAGAATTAGGCCGTAGTAAATATCTCATACGGTGTGAGAAGTATGGGGATGATTGTAGATTTTTCTTAAAGGAGATTGTAGACATTGCATTTGGAGGTTGGAGAATCTTGAAGATTGAGGCAACTCATACTTGAGTTTAGCCAAACTTGACATAAGATCATACCTCATTGAATGCAGAATTTGTGTCATCCATTGTTGTTGAGATTATTAGGACATGCCAAGATGTTTCGATAGCCCTTGTGCAAGAGAAGATAAAATAGACATTTGGTTATAATATTTTCTATAATAAGGCATGGATGGCGAAATAGAAGGTAATTATGAAGGTCTATAATGATTGGGATGACTCATATAGGGTGTTGTTTCAATTACTAGCCATACTGAGGCATCATAACCAAGTTGTTTTCCATCTTGATACAAAAAAACATGTGTCTCATGATAACCGACTTGATCTGTCTTGTGTTCAATTTTATTTTTTGTTCTGGGAATTCCTCCCCTGTATCTCCGCATTTTGTTTTAGAAAATAGTTCATTCAGATTGATGGAATGGTTCTATATGGAAAATATAAGGGTGTATTGTTGATTTCAGCAACCCAAGATAGAAACTGTTCACCTCTTCTGCTTAACTTTTACATTGTAGAGAAAAGAAACTATGAATCATGGATTTGGTTTTTGGCAAGTATCAAAAACCATTTCACCAACATTCGGGGTGTTTGTTTGATATCTGATTGGTATTGGGAAATTAATGAGGCAATCAATATGGATCCTGATACATAGATTTACCCAAATTCACATCATAGATTCTGTATTAGACATATTTCTAGCAATATGCATAAATATTTTTACAATAAACCGATAAAGAAGGAAATCATGAAGCTTGATACGCATTGTCTTTGTTATTTTTTACTATTTCAACATAAAGATAAAATCAAATTATGTGAAATATCATCTATTCTATGTAGAATATGAGTCAGATCAATGGGAGTTTGAAGAACATTTCAAACAAATTCTCCAGGCTAATCAAGAATTTTATGATTATATGATGTAGATTCCAAATGAAAAATGGACATTGGCATATGATGGAGGGAAGAGGTATGAACAAATGACCACAAACATTCGGGGTGTTTGAATGGGGTCTTTAAAAGGATTATCAAGTTACCTATAACTTCCCTAGTTCAGGAGACATTATATCGTTGTGTGAAGTACTTTGTTGATAGACAAAAACTAGCATCAGACAAAATACAACAGAGGCTAAGGTATGAAAGACACTTTCAACGAGAGATTGAAAAGAATATTGAAGAAGATTCGGGTTATCATGTCTTCTTTTTTCAATGAGAAGACTCTTTATTTGAAGTTCAAGAATGTTTAGACCCCATCACAAATAGCATCGATGAAAAAATGGTGGTATTACTGGAAACAAGGTAATGTCAATGTGGAAACTTTCAGGCCTTACGATTTCCATGCACACACGCCATCGCAGCACGTGCCTCCATGAACATATCATGAGAAGTATATGTTGATCCAGTGTACCAAATGGACACCATTGCTAACTATTATGTTGCACTATAGATGCCTATTGGGGAGTTTTGTTATTTCCCAATGCTCAAAGGCCGACTGATAGTGATACCTGACATCGATTGGTTGCATCCCCGTTGGAGATGGAAGGCCAGCAGGATGTTAAATGAGATGAACTGACTTCAAGAATAAGGGCATAGTTTGAGATGCAACATATGTCATAAAGAAGGTCATAACCGGAAATGATTCCCTAACATTGTTAGGTCAATTTCACACTCTCCTACACAATGATGTATTTTCTTCATTATGAGATTCTCATATTATAAATTATATGTTGTTATCTATTCTTTTTACCTCAGTTTTCTAAACCCCAAAACCCAAAAGCAGAACACTAAACCCAAAAACATCTTCCCTAGACCATAATATCAAAATTCTAAACCCTAAACCTTAAAACCTAAACTCTAACCCTAAAATCATAAACCTAAACCCTAAAACCTTACAAAAATTCCAAAAAACTAGACCCAAAACTCAACATCTAAAACCCTAATCTCAAAATCCTAAAACCTAAAAGATGAACTGTAAACCCAAAAACATATTCCCTTTACCTCAATTTTCAAAACATTATGTGACTGATATTCTAATAAACTTTTATATAATGAAAGAATAGTATCATATATTACTGTATAATAAGATGTTATAAAATTTCAGTATAATAAAGATTATAAGATCAACCATCTTTGTTAACATTAGTTACACTATCATAATCATGATCAGAATTTTTTTTGACGTATAGAGTCAGGTTTTACCTGTGTTTAGTACTAAATCTATGTTATACAAACTAATAAAGGAGATTATTATAGTACACAACCAATAATAGTGATTAGTAAAACTGATTCTGTAACACTAACTTAACTTCAAGAAAAAATTTGTGGGAAATGAACCACAATACATGAGGAATAGTGACAACGATGGCGGTGATGGAATGCATTTACATCATCACCATCGCCGTTGTCACTGTTACTCCTGTGTTGCGGTTCATTTCCCACAAATTCTTTCTTGAAGTTCAGTTAATGTTACAGAATCACCTTTACATGTTACAAAATAATCATGAAACATACCATCATGTGGACAGTCATACATAAATTACAAAGCACATAATTTTCTAATAAACATCTATATAACAAAGAAAAATTGTTTATATATATAAATATATAAAAACATATCTTACGAAACGCCCTTTTCTAGGTAAAAGAATATCTTAAAAACACTTTAGTAATATTCTTTAAAAAACATGAAGACATGACCCTTTCTTTTGGAAAAAATAACTTCATAAAACAATGTGAATAAACATGGCATGTATTGCATTCTACAAGTCATAACATTCTGCTAACCATAACTTTATATTTACATTTTACACTTACTACTCATTTCATTTGTTTATATTTAGTTGGATAATACCATACTACTCACTCAGTAGGATACCCATATTTCCCAGGTCGTGCTAGAGGCTGGTGATGATCGACTGATCAGGGTGTGTTGAGAACACCATTTTCATCAAAGGGAGCATCCACATGCCATTAGACCATACTTGAGCCATTCTGGATTCTATGGAATTGCCGTATCATAGTTCACATTTATTGACCATCACCTGGTTACTACCCTCATGGAGAGGTGGAGACCAGAGACACACACATTCCACCTGCCTAAGGAAGAGATGACCATCACCCTCCAGGATGTGGAAGTGATTCTCGGTATTCCTATCTAGGGGAGAGCCATTATTGGACCCACTCATGCATATTGACCCGAACTTGATCAAAAATTATTAGGCGTTGATATTTTGTCCGACCGTAGGGCTACAGATGGAGCGTCAATATCTATGCCTTGGTTGGAGGTGTAGATTTCACATTTACCTGATGATGCTGATGAGAAGATTGTCATGCGTTATGCCCATACATATATATTATGGCTCATTGGAGGGACCATGTGTACTGATCACTTAGGGATGCCCATGCACATGATGTATCTACCCATACTAGAGGACTTTGATTGAGCCGGGATGTATAGATGGGGATCAAACTGCTTGACATACACATACAAAGCATTATGCAGGCTATCCCACATGGACCACATAGGTCTTGGGGGATGAGTTATCCTTATTCATATGTGGTCATGGGAGCGCATCCCCACATTTTCCCTCAGATTTTTGGTCCACCAATTGAGATGGAGGTGATTTAGGGAGTCCAACAACTATAGAGGCGGTGACAAATCCACGGAATGCAATATCATGTTGTCCCTAAGTCTCCTCCAATTCAAAGGCATTATTTTTACTCTGAGAACTTCCTAACTCCGATGGTGTTTTATCTCAGTCCTCAACACTCTTTTCTATACAAAACATGCACTAATGGTTAAAGAAGGTGGTGTATCTTATCTATTTTTTCTGAAATATGCATTGAAAAATATCTATTTCATTTCAGTAAAACTGAATGTTCTGTTGTTTCAATTCATTTTTTAATACATTTTTATTTTGATAAGTTTTCTATAAATGTTGTATGTCTATCATTTTTGAATTCAAAAAACTGTAATTTCACCATTTTGATTTCACAGAAAACCGTGTGAAAATAGGAAAAAGAATCTATTTTTTAACTATAATAATGAAAGTTCCATTGGGAGTTCCACTGAAGGTCCCACTAAAATTTGTGGAATCTGCAAACAAAAATTTTATATATTGTATTGTAATTTTTGTAGGTTTAACAGGGTAGTTCTATTTTTCCCCACTAGAGGTTCCACTAAAACCTCCATCGGAACCTCCATTGTAGTTCCACTAGAATTTCTTAGTGAAACTTCCATTGTAACCTCCATTGGAACTTGTAGTCATATTCCAAACCTATAGTGTAATTTGTGGAATCCCTAAAAAAATATTTGCAGTGAAATTTTACAGGATTCAGAAGTGAATTTTCTGTCGTTCTATCGCACTATAACTTCCACTAAATGTTCCACTGGAACTTCCACTAGAGGGAACTTCCACTGGAATGTATTCTACCTTATTACAGTGAAAATCTGCCTTAAAGTAAAAAATCATGGTATTATTTCCCAATGAAACTTCCATTAGAACTTCCATTGGAACTTGCAGTCACATTCTACCTTCTAAACCTATAGTTTAATTTATTGAATCCACAAAAAAATATATTTTTAGTGAAATTTTAATGGATTCATAAGTGAATTTTGTGCCATTATATAACAATGGAACTTCCATTGGAGGTTCCACTAGAACATACACTGGAGGGAACTTCCAGTGGAACATATTCCACCTTATTATAGTGCAAAGATACCTTAAGTAAAAAATCACGGTGTCATTTTCCATTGGAACTTCTAGTGGAAATTCCATTGGAACTTCTAGTCACATTCTACCTTCCAAACCTATAGTATAATTTATGGAATCCCCCCCCCCCAAAAAATATTTTTAGTGAAATTTTACAGGATTCTGAAGTGAATTTTGTATTTTTCTATAACATTGGAACTTCTTCCAGAGGTTCCACTAGAACTTCCACTAGAGGGAACTTCCACTAGAACCCATTATACCTTATTATAGTGAAAAACTACCTTAAGTAAAAAATCATGGTTTTATTTCTCAATGGAACTTCAATTGAAACTTCTATTAGAAATTATAGTGGAACTTACATTGGAACTCCCACTGGAAATTCCACTAGAACTCCCACTAGAGGTCCCACTGGAACATCCATTCCTTTTCACCAGGGTGTACTACTCTTTCCCACAAGACTTCTAGTGGATCTTCCACTGGAAGATTGTATTTTTCTACCTTATATACTATAATTTGTGGATTCCCACAATAATTACCTTATTTTCTATATTGTAGTGAAATTTTTATAGGATTCAACATGGAATTATTCTATTATTTGTAGTCCTATTGTAAGTTTTATGATTCCCAAGGAAAGGTCTTACTTTCAATTTTTAGGTGTTCATTTTAGGTCCAATTTGACATCTTTACAAAGATTTATACAAGAAATAAAACCACAACTGAAATAAGGATATACAAATGCTTTGCAGAATAATAATTTTTGTAAAATGTTTCAAAATTTTCTATCCAATACTGTATCAACATCAGATTGTAAGAAATTCGACAGTTCTGTTTTTTATGTATTGGGTAAATATATTACATCAACAAATGATTTTTTATTTGGGGGAGTGGAAAGATGTTTCTATGATGTTAATGTACAAAGGATATTTGGAATAATAGAAGGTGCAACAGAAATAGAGGACTCATACTCTTTCAATCCAACAAAGACATTGTTGTATATAAGAATATTTCAAACATGTGTTAAGTTGTTGAAACAAAAGGAAATCAAATCAGATATTTTTGAATCTCTAAAGGGAAATGAAGAAGTATATCATGTTGACACAACAACACTTCTATGTTTATACACATGTGATAATGTGTTTTTCCCTACTACAGATGCTTACTTGAGCTAGGGTTTTATTAATTTTATGGATATTATGAGAGAAATGAGAACCCTAAGGTGGTATCATGAAATCCAATAATAGTTTATGAGATTTATTAAAAAATTTCAAAAGTAGTGTGCACATATTACATGGGAAATTATCAAATTATTGGTATGGATTAATATTTATTTTCACTTCTATGTCTAATGCTGTCTTTATAGGGTTTCTATTCTTGTAGCATTGGTATTGTGAGGAAAGTGGAATAGTTAAAGTAAATGAACATTCTGCCAATCCACCATTCACAAAATGGAGCTTGTAAAATTTTCACGCTTATGTAAAAAAATAAATATTTATGCAACAAGTGAGGTAAGTCTACCAATAACAGTATAAATTTAATTATTTTTTAAACCCATGGGTATGTTAAAAGGAAAAATTTTATAGATACCAAAAGAAGAATAAATTCTTGAGGAGCTGAAAATAAGTAAGGAAGATGTTGTTTTCTAGTAGGAAAAGGTGGATAACAAGGATGAGAAAATAAGAGATCTTGAAAAAGAAAATTCATCCTTGAAAAGAAAAATACATGAAATGGAAGCAACAGTTAGGGAACGAGTGAAAAAATTAAAAAAATAAAGTCATTGGTAAGTTAAAACAATAAAAAAGAGGCTATAAAAAGATAATCTATCATTTTTGGAGATGAAATGACCCATTCTATAATGAAGGAAGACCATAAAGCATGTATAAATGAAGCTGGGATACATGGGGCATGACACGTGTGAAAACTTACTGAAAAAACCCAAACCTCTCCCTAACAGTACCCAAGAAGAATATCCATAAATAACCCCTTATCTAATGTATTAAAACCAAACATAAGGTACCAATGAAGCTAAGATCCAGGAGGTTGTATATCAGGTGCAATAAGCCAATGAAAAAACCACACCTCTACCTCACAACAGCCAAAAAAATAGCCATAAACAAAAACCCACTGAAACCGATCAATGATTAGAAATGTAAAGTTAAGATAAATAAATAAAATTAAATTATATTCGGCATATCTGTATGAAACCCAAAATACAAGAAGAAGAAGAACAATAACTCAAAAAAACCAGTAGAAGATCCAACTCATCGGGAAAAAAGCATCGATATAGGCAGTGTTTTAAGGAAAAAACAATAGAAAAGGGTTGTTACAAGGATGGAAGTTATACCTAAATGTTTTAGTCAGAGTCAATGACCCCAAAAAAAGACTATGAGTAGCTTGAGAATATTTTGTAGTTGGAGCCAGCTGACCGCACCACGATTCACTGTTTCATTTTCACCCTTACACCACTATGCTAAACTTTTTTTATATTGAAACTTATAAAAATAATAACAAATTTCAATACATTTTTGAATCACTTATTTTGTGTTTATCACTTTTGAAAATTTCAATGTTACTTTTTTTGATTATTCCATTGTAAGAGGAGGTGATTTGGAGGCCCTAGAGATTATCTAGAAGGAAAATGGGCCAAAACTGCATGGCTTCCATGAACACCTGTCCACTGTTGGGTAGAGTATGAAAACTAAGTGCATCCAAATGGGCTGAGATTTTGTTTTATGGTACAAAATTTAATTTTATACAAATATTATTAAGACAAAAAATCCCCATTCGGCCATTAAGGTTCCCAACCGAAGTGATCTATCCAGGCCACCGAATCTGCACGGAGTCAAACGTTGTGTGTTTTGTGATGTCCATATCTAGAGTTTTACATGTCCAAATGAAGCCAAAATTTTGGTGGAGATAGCCAAGACGTGGGGAAACAAATTTATAGTTTTTTACAAAGTGATTTAAGACTATATGGAGGCTGAAAACAATGTGAAAAGTGGTTTTACACAATCTGTGTGCCCAAAACCACTTCCCATTTTTGCTATAAAAGAGCACCATGGGTACCTCATTTGGGGAGTTCAGCTTGGAGGAAAAGCTCTGGTATTTTGGAGACCCAAAGGATTCCTCTCATCATTCAAGGAGTTCTAGAGGACCCTATCCTCATAGGGGTATCATGGATGAAGGAAAATTCCACCCGAGCTTCCTCCTCCTCCCGATGTCGAGCTAAACAGTGGATGGTCATTTAAAGGGAGCTACACACACTTGTGAGGGAGTTAAAACAATTGTTCTTCTACTGGTTTTGTGTAATTTGTGTGCTAAATATTTCACTTATTTCTTATCTTGGATTTATTCTCATTCTATTTTATTTCTATTGTTAAAATTAAGTGAAACACTTTTTATTTTCAACACCAATTGGGTTGAGATTTCAAGTGGGAATATTGGGTTATTCCGATTGGACAAGACAAGAGTCCTATTTATCTCACACATACATAAGATTTCAATATGATTTGGTAGCCTTTCTTCTCTATTCTTGATACCCAAATCTTGACAACATGATTGTTGTGTCAAGGGGTGGTTCTTTGAGAATCATTTAAAAGGAAAGAGGGAAGTTGAGATATTGGCAACCCTCAACCAAAGGATTCCATTAAACCATGTGTATTTTTCATAATGATGAAATCACCAAGATGTGTAGTGAACTTTAGATGATCTCCTTATCTAATAATTCTAAAACACCACTTTTATTTTTCAACTATTAAACCCTTTAAATAAAGTCATTTTATTTTAACTATTTTGAAACCACCTCTCTTTTAGTACTTTTTTATTAAAAACGCACACTCTAAACCCACGAATGCTCCTTGACATGTCACGACAATGTGGTCAAATTTTGGCGTCATTTCTGGGGAGCGCTTTGGTTTTTAGTACATGTTTTTGATATGGTTTTTGTAATTTTTGTGAATATTTATTTGTTTTCTCTTATACCTTTTCAATCCTTTTTTGTTTTGATCTATTTGTTGTGTAGGTTTGGTACATGAAGTGTTTTACTCCAGGAGATTTAGCACCTTTTGAACCCAAACCAGAGAGGAACCTATGTCAACGACACCGAGACACACAAGACAACACTTTGAAATAGGACACACTACACATTGAAACTCTTCTTCACCCTTCATCTTCATTTGGAACTGACATCAAAACTGAAATAAACTTGTATATCATGGCTGAAAACAGTAGAACACTAAAAGAACTAACCTTGACTGATGTTGATATCCAAGCAACCTATATTCAATTACAAGGCAAGGTACCCAATTTTGAACTAAAATCTAGTTTAATTTATCTATTATCAAGATTCTATGGACTTCCTGGAGAGGATCCACACAAGCATTTAAAATAATTTCATATTGTGTGTTCTATATTAAAACCTACAAATGTGGATGAAGAACATGTAAATCTTATATAATTCCCCTTTTCTTTAGAAGATAGAACAAAATATTGGTTATATTATGTTAATTCCCAAATAAGTGGCTGTGCGGACATGAAATAACTTTTTCTTGAAAAATATTTCCCATCCACTCAAACTGAAACAATAAGGAAATATATTTATGGGATAACACAATATAAAGGGGAAACATTACATGAATATTTGGAACGCTTTAAAAGGTTATGTTCAAGTTTCATACACCACCAAATAAGTGATCAACTTTTAATTCAATATTTTTATGAAGGTTTAATCCCTATTGATCAAAATATGATTGATGCTACTGCAGGTGGTGCACTAGTTGATAAGACCCAAATTACTGCAAGAACCCTGATTGAGAAAATGGCACAAAACACACAATAATTTGGTTGAAGGTCTAATATACCGATTCGAGGTGTTCATGAGGTGAAAAGTATTGAATTTGAGAAGAAGGTGGACACAAAGTTAGAAGAGGTAAGTACCCTTCTTCGAAAACTTGCTCTTTCCCAAGGGAAATCTCAATCTCCTCCTCCCATCCATTGTGGTATATGTTCTTCTAACACCCACTACTCTGACAAATGTACTCTATTGAGGGAAACATCTGAGAGTTGTGAGGGAATATTTCCAGACCACCCCTTTAGGCAAGAACCTTACTATACATCCAACCCTGGGTGGAAGGAGAACCAAGCCAATAGGTAGGGGGGGTATTCAAACCAACCTCAACAACAATGGAACCAACCGGGGCAGAGTAATCATCCACCACCACCACCCAGAAATCCTCAACCACCCCAAAGGCCTTTCCAAAAACCCCCTCCAAAACCCAATCCTAGCCTAGAATATATGATGAAACAAATAGTTTCCAACAATATCCAATTCCAACAAACCACTTAGGCAGCCATACAAGACCTCAAAACCCAATTTGACCAACTAGCTAACTCAGTGGGTGAAATTCAAAGTCATGGGTAAGGTAAACTTCCTTCTCAACCAGTAGTTAACCCTAGGGATAAAGTAAATGTTAGTTCCATCACCCTTAGGAGTGGAAAAAAACTAGAAAGTAAAATTAATCCTCCATTAGAGTCATCCCCTCATGAGGAAACCTCCATCCCAACCATTAAAAATGTTCCAAATGTTGAAGAAACTTGTCCTAAGAGAAGACCTTCCAATGGAAAGAGTGTGTATATTGATAAGTCACCTAGCCCAACCATTCCTCTTCCATTTCCTCAAAGGTCCAACCAACTATGAAAATAAAAGGAAACTGAACTTGATAAAGAAATATTGGAAGTTTTAAAGAAAGTGTAGGTTAACATCCCATTGATTGATGTTGTGAAGAAAATTCCACAGTACGCCAAGTTTCTAAAGGAGATGTGTACACACCAAAGGAGACTTTGAGGTTGATGAGAAAGTGATCTTGGGGAGGAATGTTTCAGCATTGATAGATTCATCACTTCCCACTAAGTGCAATGATCCTAGAACATTCTCAATTCCGTGCACCATAGAGGAGTATTATTTTTCTAATGATATTCTTGATTTAGGTTCTTCTATAAATATGATGCCTCACTCTATTTACTCTACATTGCAGGTCGGGGAACTGAATCTCACTAGAATTATTGTTCAAGTAGATAACTAGAGTACTGCACACCCCTCTGGTGTGTTATAGGATATTCTTGTGAGGGTTCAAAATTTAATTTTTCCTACTGAATTTTATGTGCTTAAAATGGAGGATGATATGATGAATGGACATGAACTGATTATTTTGGGGAGACCCTTCTTGAAAACGGACAAAACCATAATTAATGTCCACAATGGTACATTATCTATGGAGTTTAGTGGTGACATTTTCCACTTCAATATCCTTGATTCCATGAAGCACCCCTCAGAAGAACATTCCTATCTCTCTATTAATTTTATAGATGTACTCCCTTCCCTTAAAAAAACTTTATTTCATTACCCTAATCCCCTTTATAAGTTTTCTTTATTGATAGAAATTCTAGGAAATGATTCATGCATTGATTTTTGTAGTGGTCTAGAAAAGTGTCATGCATGTTCATTGATTGATGATTTCTTGAACACTGAGGGTCCAATGACCATTGATCATACTACTAAGATTGTAAAAGCTCATTCCTCATCTGAGGATGATAACATTGAGGAGTTAGATGAGATTAGTGACCTCTCACTTTCAAACACACTCTCATCAATCCAAAATCCAACTAAATTTGACCTGAAACAATTGTCTCAAGATTTAAAATATTAATATCTTGAGAATGGAAACAAATTTCCCATCATCATTGCTAGTTCACTCTCTCCTGAGCATGAATTGCGACTGATTGAACTTTTGAGGGAGTATAAACAAGCTTTAGGATGGACACTTGCTGACATTCCTAGTATTAGCCCATCAATTTGTACACATTATTGTTTATTAAATTATGAGGCTAAACCAGTGAGGCAGCCACAACGTCGACTGAGCCCAAACCTCATAGAAGTTGTGAAAAATGAAGTAACAAAATTATTGGATGCTAGAATCATTTACCCCATATCTAACAACTAATGGGTTAGTCCCGTTCAAGTAGTTCCTAAAAAGACTGACCTTACAGTAATCAAAAATAAAAACAATGAGTTGGTTCCAACTCGTGTGCAGAATAGTTGGCATGTCTGTATAGGGTATCACTGACTAAACCAACACACTAGGAAGGACCATTTCTCTTTACCATTAATTGACCAAATTCTAGAGAGGCTAGCAGGTAAGTCCCACTACTATTTCCTTGATGGGTATTCTGGATACTTTTAGATCCATATTTTCCCCGAGGATCAGGAAAAGAAAACTTTCACTTGACCATTTGGCACATTTGACTATAGAAGGATGTCGTTTGGTCTGTGCAATGCTCCGAGTACTTTCCAATGATGCATAGTTAGTATTTTTTCAGATTACCTGGAGAATTGGATGGAATTATTCATGGATGATTTCACTATTTATGGATCTTTTTTTTATGAATGTTTGAGTAGTATTGGTTCAGTCCTACGTTTCTTTATTGAAAATAATCTTGTATTAAATTATGATAATTTCCATTTCATGGTGCGACAATATATAGTTTTGGGACATGTCGTTTCAGGGGAAGATATCCAAGTAGATAAATCAAAAGTGGATGTCATTTTTTTCCTACCATTCCCCAAAAATGTATGGTATATGCATTCTTTCCTAGGTCATGCTTGATTTTACCGTCGTTTCATTCGCGGCTTTAGTAAAATTGTACTCCCCCTCTCTCGATTACTCCAAAAAGAAAAACAATTTGTTTTTGATAAAGAATGTGAGGAAGCTTTTAATAAGTTAAAATGGAGTCTCACATCAACCCTGGTAATCCAACCACCTTGGTGGGATTTACCATTTGAGCTCATGTGTGATGCCTCTAACTATGCAGTTGGGGAAGTCCTGTCACAAAGGGTCGGCCGAGATCCACATGTCATAGCCTATGCCTCACGTACATTGGACCCTGCCCAAGCAAACTACACTACAACTGAAAAATAATTCCTGTCATAGTGTTTGCCTTGAAAAAATTTAGGTCACATCTGTTAGGGTCCAAAGTCATTGTATTCTCTGACCATGCAGCTCTCTGGTATCTCCTTAAGAAACCGGAAGCCAAACCATGTCTCATTCTCTGGATGATCCTCCTTTAGGAATTTAATATAGAAATTAGAGATAAAAAAGGAGTAGAGAATGTGGTGGATGACCATATCAGTAGGATCCTCCCATCCTCATAAATTGACCCATCCCCTTGTATTCCCATTAATGACATGTTTCCTGATGAGCAATTGTACAGAGTGAAAAATGTTATTCCTTGGTATGCTGAAATTGTAAATTATTTGGTAGCATCTTTAATTCCAACTGATTTCAATAAAAAACCAAGACAGTCATCTAAAACATGATTCTCATTGGTACATTTGGGATGAACCCTACCTCTGTCGCACATGTAGTGATCAAGTACTTAGGCATTGTGTCCCTGATAGCGAGTTTCAGTCTGTCCTTAGATTCTGTCACACTCTTGCTTGTGGGGCCCACTTTAGTCCCCAATGGACTTCTTGCAAGGTCCTTGATTATGGTCTCTTTTAGCCAACAATTTTTCAGGATGCCCATGTTTTTTTTCAAATCTTGTCCTCATTGTCAAAGAATGGGGAATGTATTTAAAAGAAATGAAATTCCACAACAATCATTGCTCTTTCATGACATTTTTGATGTTTGGGGCATTGAATTTATGGGTCCATTTCCTAATTCCTTTGGAAACTTGTACACTCTTCTGGTGGTCGATTAAGTGTCAAAATGGGTAGAGGCCCGAGCCACAAGGACAAATGATTCCAAAACAGTTGTGGAATTTTTAAGAACTCAGATATTTTGTAGGTTTTGATTACCTAGGTTTATCATTAATGACTAGGGTTCTCATTTCTGCAACCGAACAATGAAATAACTTTTTCATTGGTATGGGGTCAGTCATAGAGTGTCTACTGCATATCACCCATATACCAACGATCAAGACGATGTGTCAAATAGAGAGGTAAAACAGATTCTTGAAAAAATGGTTCAACCCAATAGAAAATATTGGAGTCTTCGACTTTATGATTCATCATGGACCTACCGCATTGATTTCAAAACTCCCATTGGATTGTCACCCTATAGTCTTGTTTTTGGAAAGAGTTGTCACCTACCTGTTGATATTGAGAATCGGGCTTATTGGCCCATCAAACAATTCATTTCTAATCTTTCTGGTGCTGGTTCTCAAAGGAAGTTGTAGATTCAGGAGTTGGTGGAAATGAGAAGAGATGCATATAAAAACTCCAGGATTTATAAGAAGCAAACCAAGGCTTCCCATGACCGTCTTATACTTCATCATTAGTTCCACATTGGGTAGAAGGTCCTCCTTTATAATGCAAGGCTTAATTTTCATCCAGGTAAGCTTCATTCCTGCTGGTTTGGCCGATACACTATTATTAATGTATCTCCATTTGGTGTTGTTCAGGTTCAAAATGAAGAAACCAAGAAAACCTTCACTGTCAATGGGCAATGGCTGGAGTACTTCCACGAAGCCCTTCCGGAGTTCCTGATGGAGGAAATCCATGTTCAAGAAGCAACATACCACTGAAACACACTAGGTTTTATCCTTCCTTATCACATTCTCAATTATTACAGTGAGGACACTACACATTCTAGGTGTGGGGGGATGGCTACATTCCTAGGTAAGTTAGGAATTTTCATCGTCTTTTTTCTTTCTTCTATTTTCACCTTCTTTATGGTATTTTCACTTTTCCCCATATTTCTGGGTTTATTAGTATTTTCATTGTGTTTCTTATTTATTCTCTTTTTCGAATTCTTTATGGTATTTTTACTCCCCCCCTTATGGTCACCACATCATAGAACTTTTTAAAAATGCATGTTGAAATTTTTGATTCCATGTTGATTTAACATTTGATAAAAAACCCCCTCTCTATTTTGGAATGAATGTTTGTATAAATTTAACATCAGGGAGTGTTTTTTAGTGAATTAGTTTTCTGTCAACGATATAAATGGTTATATCACTGTGAAACATTTGAGATGATTTATGCCCTTGTGTGAGTATTTTTTGGGAAAACTGTGTCACTAATATCTCCACACATTTTTGCACAAAACCACAAAGTGTGAATATTTATTACTGAATATAAGGTAAATATATGTTAGGTTAATATTTTTCAGATTTAAATGATATTTCCATACATTTGTTCCTTATCTGATCTGTTTCATTACTATACCAGATTGACCTATGCGTGTGTACCTAATGTCTGACTGTTGTATGCCCTAAAAAAAATTGGGTTGTGTCTTGGGCAGGTCAAAAACCACTCCTCCTCAACCTTTTATCTTGTTATAACTATTGCAATTAGTGTCATGAGGAGATCAAACAAGGGTTGAGAGATGAGTGTGAGATTTGTTCCAAATGCAACTTTTAAAAAAATAAAAATAATAAAAGAGTGGAGTGATAAAATGTGAAACATATGGGGATATCTAGGTTGGGAGATTATTGTTTAACTAATGGGAATGCTTAATTTAGTGGGTCTTGAAATATTATTGCAAATGATGTAGGGTAGGTTCGGTAAAAAAAATTCATTTAAAGCTGAATAATGTTAAAATAAACTATATTTATTGGATAAAAAGTGGAAAGAATAGCATGAAATGGTTTTCACACACACACACATAGAGAGTTAGAGGAATGGTTGACTTTTGAATTCGTTGATCAATTTGGTGTCTTGAATTTATTTAAATTTCATTGTGATATGATTTATGAGACATCTTTTTCCATTTTTACTAGGAAGAACTCCTTGGTGTGGGTCGTGCATTGATCACATTACTTTAATGAATTAAAATTTCCTCAAATGTAAATCTTTATGATGTTGGGAATATATACATTCATCATTTTTTTGTATATGTGACTTTTCCCAGGAGTGAAAATGTTTAGGTGTGGGGGTGTGATCACACCGCGATTCACTGTTTCATTTTCACCCTTACACCACTATGCTAAACTTGTTTTGTATTGAAAATTATAAAAATAATAACAAATTTCATTTCATGTTTGAATCATTTATTTTGTGTTTATCTCTATTGAAAATTTCAATGTTACTTTTTTTGATTATTCCATTGCAAGAGGAGGTGATTTGGAGGCCCTAGAGATGATCCAGAAGGAAAATGGGCCAAAACTGCATGGTTTCCATGAACACCTGTCCACTGTTGGGTAGATTATGAAATTTAAGTGCATCCAAATAGAATGATATTTTTTGTGATGGTACAAAATTAAATTATCTAAAACTCTTATGAAGACAACCAAACCTCATTCGGTCATTAATATGATCAAACGAAGTGATCTGTATAGGACACTGAATTTGCACAAAGTCAAAAGTTGTGAGTTGTCCATTAGAGTTGTATGTGTCCAAATGAAGCCAAACTTTTGTTGGAGATATAAAATATGCAGTTAAATGACTTTCTAATTTTTTTCAAAGTGATTTAAGACTTTCTGGAGGCCGAAAACAATGTAACAAGTGGTTTTACACAATCTGTGTGCCCAAAACCACTTCCCATTTTTTCTATAAAAGAGCACCATGGGTACCTCATTTGGGGAGTTCTTCCAGGAGGAAAAGATCTGGTATTTTGGAGACCCAAAGGATTCCTCTCATCATTCAAGGAGTTCTTAAGGCCCCTATCCTCATAGGGGGATCAAGGATGAAGGTGAAGTTCCACCCGGGCTTCCTCCTCCTCCCGATGTAGAGTTAAACGGTGGACGACCATTTCAAGGGAGATACACACACTTGGGAGGGAGTTCTAGCACTTGTTATTCTACTGGTTTTGTTTAATTTGTGTGCTAAATATTTCACTTATTTCTTATCTCGACTTGATTCTCCTCTAATTGGATTTCTATTATTAAGATTAAATGAAACACTTTTTATTTTCAACACCGATTGGGTTGATATTTCAAGTGAGAATCTTGGGTTGTTACAATTGGACAAGACAAGAGTCCTACTTATCTCACACATACATAAGATTTTAGTATGCTTTGGTAGCCTTTATTCTCTATGCTTGATACCCAAACCTTGACAACACGATTATTGTGTTAAGGGGTGGTTAATTGAGCATCGTTTAAAAGGCAAGAGGGAATTTGAGATATTGACAACCATCAACCAAGGGATTTCATTAAACCATGTGTATTTTTCAGAATGATTAACTCACCAAGAGGTGTAGTGAATTTTAAATGATCTCCTTATCTCATAATTCTAAAACACCACTTTTATTTATTAACTATTAAACTCTTTAAATCAAGTCATTTTCTTTTAACAGTTTTGAAACCACCTCTCTTTTAGTACTTATTATTAAAAACACACACTCTAAACCTACGAATTCTCCTTGAGAGATGACATAGGGTCTTCCCTAGACTACAAAATCGTCTTTAAATCATTATCAATTTGACGTGTCACGACAAAACGGTCACCAACCTAGTATGTTGTTAAGACCAAAGGGAATGACCGCCCTTAATTTAAAATATTTCTATTAAATTCCCCTAAACTGTAAATGTTTTCTTATAAATTACAATTATTATTATGTAGTTAATATGTATGTGAAGTAGAGAATAATTTATATTCATTTGTAATGGATGATATTTTTTATATTTTTAGCAAAAGTATGACAAGTAGTAGGGTGAGTATTTAAGTTAACCAAACTTACTATAAAATAACATTCATTTAGTGTGAAATCCTCCATTCAATTTTAATGATATTAAGGTATAAATTCTTATGATCAGATTATAAAAATGAAGTGTGAAATAGAGAAGGTGACTGGAATATTCCCAGATAAATCAATAATTATTACAAGTGTTAACATGGTGAGTGTAATATTCTATATATTTTTAAAGTTGTAAATATATTAATTAATATTTTGTCAAACTTTATTCATTTTTACAGGGCATCATATTTGGGAAAAACAAAAATTTGATAGAGATGTTGGTAGAGAAACTAATAAAGTAAGAAATGAAGTCAAATGGAAAAGTGTTCATCCCTATAAATACATCAAATCTATATTGGACATTATTCATTTTTGATATTGAGAGAAAATATTTCAACTACTATAGCTCCATCCAGCCTTGAATGGGTGGTGATGGAGATGATTGTTATCAGAAGGATGTTTTACAAATGGTAAATGTTATCCTCTTCAATATCAAATCCATTTTATTATAAAACAACTTATTGAATAAAATTTTTACAACTTTCAGAAAAAATTTATTGAATAAATCATCAAAAAATGGATCCTTGAATACTTTGATAAGACCACTCCCACGCTTCCATTTTTAGTGTAAGATACTCCTCAGTAGGGGATGTGATCTTGGACTTAGGAATAATTGTTTTCTATCTAATAGAGAAGTTAGAAATTGATCAGGCATATAATAAGAATCTAACACAAGATGAAGTTGCTAACCCATAGATTTATATGGAACATTTATTCCTTATATAGCCTAAATACATCTGGAAAAAACATCATTTTGAAGGAGTTTCCTCTTGGAAACAGTGCCGCCGACATCAACATAAATGGTCAAATTGCCCGGTTAAATGGATGCATCATCAAAGTGGAATTAAAATGGTTATGAGGTTCTTAAAAATTTATACAACCTAGTTTTATGGATGTTACTGGAAACTGCATTTGAATGTTGTCAGGTTTGTAAACATTTATACAGTCCAGTTTTATGACTGTTACTGGAAACTACATTTGAATGTTTTTAGGTTTTTAAAAATTCATACAACCCAGTTTTATGACTGTTTCTTAGTTTGGGTGGTGATGGAAATGAATTTGGAATTATTTAATGTGATAATATAAGTTTTTTGACTAGTTTTATGAATATTCTCTTATCTAATGATTGATATGTTTCTATAGAGGTCAGAAATATTTTGGTTAAATGGATGTTCAGTAATGTTTGTTTTAGTTTCTATGGTATATTCTGCCTTTTGTATGTGGAATGGAATTGTTTCATTGGGGGGTTTTGTTTCAATGATGGCTTTTCAATATTCCATAGATTTATCTTCATAGTTTCTAATTATAAGTTGTAAATGGATAAAAATGGTGGTTTGTTTTTATTAGTATTAATATTTTATTATTGTGATTGTCTGTTCATAATTGTTTATATTACTGGTTGATGGATTTTTTGTCACTACAATACTATTGGATATTATATTTCTATTTTAATGCTTCAAAGTCATTGTATTAATGATTTACCAATTGCAATATTGAAATTTAAATAGTCATATTCATGTTATATTTGTTTTATATTGTTATTAAATTGATTTTTTATAATGTTTAAGGGAATATTATGTGCAATGGGTTATATTTGGTTTTGGTAATTGTAATTGATAATTACTTCTAAGGGGAATTATTTGCTTCTGAGGAGAATTATTTGGTTTTGTAGTTATATTTGGTATTGGTAATTGAAATTGGTAATTATAATCTGGTATTATTTGGTTTTGGTAATTGCAATATGGTCTTATTTGGTTTTATAAATTGCAATGGGAATATTATGTGCTTATGAGGGGAATTATTTGCTTATAAGGGGAATTATTTGGTTTTGATGTTGTATTTGGTTTTGGTAATTGAAATTGGTAATTGGAATAATTGTTATGTTCACATTTTTAGTACAACAAATATGATCTTCATTACTATCACTTTCACAGTTTCATATAGTACAAATCCATACAACACATTTACAATTTTTTAAAATGGTATCCCAATCCAAATCTATTACAACTGAAAGTGGACTATGAAATATTGAAGCCTATAAATGCTTCAATGCAGTCGTTACTATTTAAAATATCTTGTACATGGTCACAATTCAACCAAAAAAAAAACAATTTTCATCCAATGTTGTCTACACTGCTCGACCTCTTCCAATGCTATGCTAGTCTAACTCCAAAGCTGAAGTTCCAAATTGGTCGACAAGTCTTCCTACAATAGAAAAACAACAAAATTAAAATAGTTATATAAAATAATGCTGATAAAAAATTACATTTAAATTTTTTTTTGTAGATGCAGCATCAAAATCTGATCTTGCTTGCTCTACAATTCCCTATGTGCAAAGTAAAATGATATCAAATACTACATTATCAATAAAAGACTGCTCTTATAAATGAAATACATCATTAAATGAAATCATACTGTCATCATAGCAGTAGAATTTTTTTATTCAACCGTGTCTTCTTTCGTCAACCATTTTCTAAAAATATTTTCATTCTATACCCCCCTTTTTTACTTGGTTTCTTTTTAAAATAAGCCTTTCTTAAAATAGTGTCTGAACTATCATGACCATTAACTCTATCCAATGATGTATTTAAAATAGTCAACTCTTGCAAAATTACTGAAATTAGAGAAGGCAATGTCATAACCCACATCTGTCTCAAAAGATATGGTAATTAACTTCATTCTCATTCATGCTAAATCATTGTAATGCTTTTTTATAACTATTTTTCTATTAGCAATTACTTCAATAGAATCTCCTTCGAACACTACAATATTTCTAGCCAATTCGGTCCATCTCCCCAAAATACATTTTTCAAATATTTCTCTCACATCAAGCCTATCATAAATTTTTAAAAAATGATAAAAAAGATACCCAAATGACTCAAAACTTTCTACAAGAAGATTCAACAACTTCATTGGAATCTTCATATGACACGCATAATTGATCTTCACAGAAAACTATTCCGATAACATAAATGAATTGAACTCCAATTTTAATACATGATATCAAAAAACAAGCACCAATCATTTTATATTCATGGTGAAATAAATCAAATAAATTGGGTGTATATCTAGTAGAAACCAGACACATTAATTCATGGTAAGGGTAAAGATTACAGGGCAACTTCTCCCGCATCTCAAATTCTGCCTTTGTTTTGTGATACCGATTTTTCCAACAATCTCTCAAACTACTTAAAGAAATCAACAACACTTAACATGAAATGAACATAATATTTAATAAATCCATTAAAAATTTCACTTAACTGAGTGATGCAAATACCCAATGTTAAATAATCTTTCAAAAATTAATGTGGCCACTTTTCTCACAATACAAATACATCATCTAACCACTACAATTTCCCATCCCCATATTCTTCTCTAAGGGAATACCACTCCTAATCAAAATGATTTGAATCATGGTCTAGGAATATACACTTCTTAAATATATTTAGAAAACAATGTCCATATTTCATCTAATTACCTAAATACTTAATTTCATTTTGTATCAAAATTCCACGAACAAAGGTACTGTCGAGTTCCCACTAAAACTTCAGAAATTGATTTTTACATTACCGCATATTGATCAGTAAAAATAGTTTGAGGTCTCTTCATGTGATACACCTATATTTTTTTTGAAACAAACAAGAAAATGAAGTCTCAGTTCCATCATATAACAAAGTTGTCCCAAAAAAGAAAATATCTTGATAATGATTGAACCCCACAAACACACCTAACATCCTGTACTATTTATTAATGATGAAATTACATTAAAAAATAAAAATATATCCAAACAACTCATAACCTGTATTCATTTTTGGATCAACCTAGAAAATATTACTAATGTTCCCATTCATGTCAAACTACATAGTATAGAAAAATGATGGATTGTCCTGAATTTGTCTTTCTAGGTACTCTAACATGAAACATGCATCACCACGAAGCAATTTCTTTTCCCATATAGACCTTAAAAAATCAAATGATCAACACACGTGCACCCAATAACATCTCGACCCCCTTCAATATTTTTCACCAAGGAGAAGGAATCATTTGGTCTAATACCTTCTAAAGCATTCACATCTAACACAACTTCTTTTTCTTCTATTATTTTTCTTTGAGACATCATCATATGAATTGATTCAGGGCTATTCAACGGATTTTTATGCTCTTTAAAAGATACAATACATTCATATTTATTAGAAGACAATAAACTAACCCTCATTCTAGAAAGACAACTTGTACGTGTCTCAGCCTGAGGAAATTTCACCACACTACAACATTTATCAAACTTCCTATGAACTTCTTTTATACTTGTATAAAGGCTTGATGTGAAAATTGAGTTAGTCATTAACCTTTTATTAGAGTATTTTTGTGTATACTGAACCCATTTACTCCCCCATACATGACACAAAAACATTTCACTTCATCAAGTGACTTGAATTTCATCCCTAAAACTAGTTTAATAGAAGATGCTACAACATCAACATCAACATAAACAACATTCAGTACTGTAAAATATGTTTATCCCCACACATATATACCCATGGTTTAAAAAAAACTATGGGTAGAGGTGATATATTTTGCTTTATAACCACAGTTTTTCTAAAACCATGGGTATACATTGCCCAGATTTCACAATTTCATTAGGCTTCCCCTCTCAATTTTGGATTTCCATCGGGACCCCTCCCATAAGAACCCTCTCATCCCCTCCCTGACCTCTGACCCCAGACCTTCCCTCCCCTCTACGAACTCAATGTGCCAACCTATACCTCTGACTCAATGTCCCGACCTATCCCTCCCTTCCCCCAGCCCTTATCAGCTCCCTTTCCTCCGGTGATGTCCCCCATCTCCCCTCTCATCTCCCTCTACTCTAGAAACATCCCCATATCCTCTCATATCCCTCTCCTCCAATGAAACCCCCCTCCCCTCTTGGCTCACTCTCCTCTGGTGATGTCCCCCGACCCCCTTATCCCCTCTAATTGCACGTGAGACCCCCCACAGGTAAACACCCCACACGACATCCCCCTCTCTTGGCTCCCTCTCCTCCATCCATTTCTCTCAAATTTATTGAGGGTTTTTGGTTGGTACTTTGAGTTCAAAATTAATCTTCATTAATTCTTCAATTTATCATAGTTTTCCTATCTTCTATTTCCTGATTTCATTCGGCCAAACCCTAGGGGTTTTTAGGTTTCAAGATTCTAACTTTGATCCTTATTTCTAGGGAATATCATGGTTCTCTCGGGTCAATCTTGGGCATGTTTTAGCATCCGATGCTGAAGGAAAAGTGGTTTGGATCATCTTGGTTCATCTACCAACATTTAAGGTTGGTTTATTCTTCTCTCTTTGTTTGGCCTAATTTAATCTGGGGCTTTGGGTGATTTATGTGTCTGTGAAAAATCTATCTTAGGTATGAATTGTACGGATAAGACCACTTTATGTTATGATAGTGTTAATAGTATTTTTTTGTTTATATTTTATTATTATATTTTTCCTATTTTTTTGTTATAATATGGGAAAACACCTATAAATAATATGATACCTTGAAAAAAAATCTTATATTAGTGAATTTCTTTTTATTTTTCCCTTTTAATATACTAGATATACCTTTAATTTTGGAATGGTCAAAAACTTATTTGCGAAGTGTATAATAACCAATATCTATTGAATTATTGTAGTCATTTCAATGACTATTGGTATTCCTCTAAAATTATAATTTCATTATATAATTATTATTGTTGTTGTTTTTATTATCGTTACCAAGTTATTATTTTGAAGTTTTTAACATACATGAATAAAAAAAATTTGTATTAATTTTCAACTAGGAATTCCTATGATTTTAGTATTTTTATTGTATGGAATTAGTGTAAGGAATCATATGTGTACTGATAACACAATGACTAAAATTTCATATTCTAATGATCCCATAGATATCCTTAATAATTCTCTTAGTTAATGTGAATATTGATATTCTTGAAATTCCATTCCATTTATTTTTTATTGTATTTAAATATTTTAGTAGGGTGTTATTAGATTACATTATTTTATAAATAATTTCACTTTTAAATTATTCAGTTTTATGTTTATATTTTTCAAAAATATTTAAATAAAAATTATATAAACATTTAAAATTCCATTCACTATTTATATTCCAGATTTTCATGACACACTTTATAATTCATCTACAACCCATGCTTATCATAATTTGTCATTATTTTATTTGATTATTCAATATTGAACTAAATATAATATATTACTATATATTTTAAATTATACACTTTCATAATCTATAACAAGTCATTTATGTTTATTTTACTATATATTTACAAATGATGACTCACATAGTGACATTAATTTTATGTAGTTTATTACCTATAAGAAAATCCAATTTTTTTGTTGTTTTGAAAAATGAGTTCACATCTCCATATTTTAATTATAACCACTATGATGAAATTCATTACAAAATACATTACACTAGTTAAAAAAATTGTACATTTCAAAGGATTATATTGTAAACATTAGTAAATACATGAGGCAATATGATTTTCAAGTGATAATTTTCTTTCAAATTTATTCTAGTTATTTTAATACTTGTATGCACTATTATAATATAAAATTATTATCAATCATTAGTAAATTAACATAATGCTATTCCATAGTTTAATACTTATAACAATACTCTATTTTTTGGGACAGGTACTGTGGCATGTATTTTTTTCTTAAATGTTGGGTGGTGACTTGCATAGTTACAGGAGACAAGTATGTTGTAGTTTAGTTTTATTTTATTTTCTTTATCCATTGACCACTTAGGATTTTTACCGATTTCTACAGATGGAGTGTAGTTATATTTTATGAAGGGGGTCAGAAGGGCACCAAAGGCGGCTATGCAATTTTCTTTGAAGGGGAGGGAGATCATAGTAGTGGAGGGATTAATTGTTGTATTTCATTTTTGTCCATCTTTATACTATGTTTTTTATGTTTATTTTCTTTTCCTTGGGTGTGGACATTCGACGTAAGGATGGATTATACCAAAATTTTATTTATTTTCCATTGTTGTTTTAATTAATTTTTTGTGGGCAGAATTGTTGCCAAGTGGTGATTCCTTAATGCCTAGACACTTGTGTTAGCCCATAGGAGTAGCCCATCCACCTTAGTCTGTCATAATAATTTCTATATTAGATTCTAATTAGGTCATTACTATGTTTTAATCATGGGATGACCTAGGAAACATGCCCAAATGGCCAATTGGCCATGGACTAATTGATCTAATTGCCTAATGGCCTAATGAAAAATTGGCCTCATGGCCTAATGGCCTCAGGGAATTTCATTACATACTTAACCCAAATAATTTCAAAAAATAAAAACAACTTTTGAAAAGTTATAGTTCATAATTAAACCAAAATATATCACCCCTTAAACTCAAAAGCGAAAATAATTGAAAACCAACTTTGTTAACACACCCATAAAGTAGAAATATAGTATAACCATGATTTAAAGACATGTAACTCCATAAAATGAACCACATTATTTTGTTTTTACTGGGAATCCAACCCATATATAAAATGCAACCTAAATAACTCATGATATTTTGTAACACCCCAAGCTTCCACGGTACGTTTCCCTTTGAATAATTCAATAGCTTGTGTTGTATGCAACTTGGAGTTTTAACACACCACGACCAATCAAACTAGCTGTTCTGAATAGTAATACCCAATTTTTGAAATTTTATAAATTTTATCTTTCAAAATGGGCTTCAGTTTTGGATTCATAATATCAAATTTATATTAGGGTGAATTTTTGGTATTTTTTTTGAAAACATTCATTTTTTGATGAATAGTGAAAAAACACTGCGTTATTGGTTAAAACTGAATTTTTATTTAAATAATTGGTTATTTTATTTTAATTTATTTTTGGTAAAAATAGATACATAATACCTATATATGTTCAATGTAATTCATTTGAGTCATTTTATAATAAGTTTAGATATATAAAATTTTATCGAACTTTTTACCGTCTTTTACCCACCTCCTAGGAACATTTGAAAATTTGTATAAAACATAATTTTATCACTTCTATGAGTGGAATTTCAAAAATCCAAGAAGCAAGGTTAATATCAATATGTAAAATGTGGTTCAATATGATAAAAATATTTTTTTGGTGAATAGTAACTTTTGACTTTTATTTACCATGGTTAAAAGTAAATAGGGTAATTAAGGGTAAAAATGATATCATAATTACCCTAACACATGTATTAATTCTATTGGATAAGTATAATTCGACCAAAAAAACATTAGTAATAAAATATGCCCCCCTTTGGTCCACTTGTATTAGATTAGGACAATTATTATTATTTTATTTAAAGAAGAGCTAAAAGAGTTAAAATCAAATTTTAATAGCTAAACCATTTTTAATATAGGGTTATACATAAGATAAATTCAACTATAAATATTAATTAGAAATATTAAAATATTTTCTATATAATGGTATTTTATTTATAATTTTTGGACATTAAATAATTAAAATTATTTATGACACAATGATGATGCATTAATTACCTTATTAATGAAAGATTACAATAATTGATATTATAAAAATCAAAAATAAATATAATTTGAGACTTTTAATGAATTCCCCTAATTTTATAGGTTAATATTACATGTTATGTTTTATTAAATGAAATTTTTTCGAATTAATAATGCTGTTATGAATTTAACAAAAACAAATACCAAATAGTGTCAAAATTGACATAAAAGAGTTTTTAAAACAAATATTATATTATTAATTGATATTCTATTCCTAAAAATATAAGGTTCATACAAAGGGATTAAATAATATTATATATGTCATTAATGAACCACTTTAGGTTCTCTTGGAAGTTTATAGTAAGTTTATTAACCATATAATATAAAAATACAAAGAGACATTGTAAATGTCAAACTATTTAACTAAGAGTTAAATCTAAAAGATAAGGTTAATATAGTGACCCAAACCTGTCTAAAACCTATTGGTTGAGTTGTTTTTGATCCATAACCACCTTATCCTCAAAATAAACTATTTTGGAGCCATTAGAAACTGAAAATGATTTTATTATAAAATAATATTTTAATCTTTTCCTAAGGTGCCCCTCACCCCTCTTATAAAAGGGAACTTCCCCTTATCTCAAATTCACACCTTCAAATCCATTTGGCTCGGCCAAACCCTAACCAAATATCATCTAAACTGTCATCCCTTAATCCTAGAGTCCTTCCTTTAGTCAGAAATCCAACCTAAGGATCCCTTTTGATCAAATCAAAAGGAAGAACCCGAAGAAGAGGTAAATATTTCATCATCTCTTTCAAGTTTTTTTCTTCTTCCACTTCATCTTTCTATGTTGTTTATATTCTAAAATAATAAATCTAGTATATTCTATATACTGTGATGTTATTATAAAAATGGTACAACCATATTCATTATTCTATCCATCCTATAAATGACAAAGTCACCATACGTACGTACGTACGTACGGATTACCATCTCAGCGTCATTGTGTAGTTTTTTATTCAAACAGTTCATCATTTGGATGGGTATAATAATGAGTATAAATGATTTAAATAATAAATATAACATGATAATGATTCTATATATATGATATACCATCCAATTATATACGATTTTAATATCAAAATAATGATATTGTTGCTTATGCGTACGTACAGATTATCGTCTCCACTAACGCGATGAGATTCATTCCCCATCGTATCCATTCAAGAATAATTTTAATTTGATGATTAAAAATAATGTTTAAAGACTTAATATCATTCTGAATATGAATAAGATACATCCTATACATAACAAACATTACTTACGTAACAAAGTATATAAAGGAAAACGAATCAGTTAACACCTGAAACAATGATACTACTGAAATATCATTAACAAAGAAATATTAGAAGATCATATATGATATCATATTTATGTATATAGTTCTTTTATAATTTAATAATAATGTTTTAAATATTATAAAAGAGGTTAAAATACCATCGACTAAGTAAAAGTACAAGGTAAGGGTTCATTTCACAATCTGTTTATTATCCGAGGTTGTTTTATACGTGAGTATCTACTGGGACCTATTTATCATCCACATCCTTGTTTCTTAAAAATGTATTTCAAAACATTTTTAATATTTAATAGACAATGGGTTAAAGTCATTTATACCCTTATTTGACCTTATATTTTTTTTAAAAGATTTTTTCCATCGTTTTCCAAACAAGGTACTTTATGACCTTTTAGACAAAATTAAGGTAAGAATGTTTTTTTACTTATATGGAGGGTGCGGCTATTTATAGTCGTTATAACATCGTCAAAGATTCCCATACAATCTTATAAAAATATTTTCAAAATAAATGTTTTATTTTATAATTATATTAATTTTTAATTATTTCAAAATATAAAGAGATATTTCTCTAAAAAAAGTTTTGATTTCATCTATGTCAAAATCCTTTGATGGATTTTAAGCTTATTTCAAGTTTATTTATTATGATATAAAACATAAATATTTTATTGAAGGTTTTGTGATATTTTTAACTATGGATATGTTATTTTTACACCATTCATGGTTTATGGATAAAGTATTGAAATTTCGTATGCTATTTTTAATACGAATGTTTATGTTATGTTTAAACCTTTTCATATGAGGAATGCATTGGACTTAGTAAGTGACAGGTGGAGACCACTATAGCTCCTCGATGCATTGGTAGGTATCATGAGACAAACTAGTGTCTTGGAACAAGGCCTTGACAAAATATTATTTGTATTCTTGGCACAAGGCCTTGAATTTGTGGTTATGAAGTCTGGCATTATGCATTCCATCATTATGAAAGTGGCTATTGATATTGCATGTGATTATTCAACTATTAGAATATTCATGTAAATAAGTAAATGGAATTATTTGATGTTATATTTTCCATATTATGATGAAGTTCAAGTTTAAAAGGGTTTTTTTTAGTCTTATACATTGCCTTAAATGTTTATGATTATTTATGAAGGTTTCCACTATATTGTTATCCTTACTGAGCATCTGAGCTCACCCCTTTCTATGTTTTATTTTTACCAGGATGTGAAGAAGTATTTTATTATTGAACTATAGGTATAGGATAAGGATATAAGTGTGTTCAAAATGGGACAAAATGTTTTTAATGTTTATATTTCATGATGTAATGTAAAACTTATGAATGTATCTAGTACTTCTAAGTCTATGTTGATTCTCCTTTTCGTCACATTGTCTAAAAGATTGGAAAAGGGGAATATTTGAGCTCAAAGTGATTCATCCTTTGAATAAATCTTCAAAAATCGACAAAGGCAAGAACAAGGCTTCAAAATCACAAGGGTCTCACAAGTTCCCTCACTGTCAAGCAAGTATACTTGCCCGCCACCTAATGGTCACACAAGTGACTTGCGCGCCCTAAAGGATAACCGCTCGGGGTCTTCTACAGCCTATAAATAGACCCTGTGGGCCCCCCATTTTGGGAGGAATTTTTCCATAATTCACAGACAGATCTCTGAACGCCCAAGTCTCTTCTTCAGGTCTTCCAAAATTTTCTAAGGTAATTCTTTACCTAGAATGTAATGTCTAAACAAGTGGAGTAAGGTCTAAGTGTTAGAATTCACTAACACTTGCGCGCCTAAGTGGTCTTACCCTTAAGGGAAATGTACACACTTGCGAGCCTCCCTACTTCTTCACCAGAACTTGCACGCCATCTTCTGGAAAGCCTATAGGGATAATACCAAGGGTTTGAGCCAAGTCTCGCCCAAGTATTACCCTAAGGGATGAAAATCGCGCAAGTACCCATGTGACATGCAAGTATACCTACGCGATCAGGACTTGCATGCCCACGCAGTACCTGCGCGCCTGCCATGACTTGCACTCCCCTACCTTTTTGGGTGCCTTTCCTGCCCATTTCACCCCTCTTATGTCATTCCACCTCTCCTATTCAAGATTTAGTCTTCAAGACACTCTTCAAAGCCATTTATGGCATGATTTCTTAATTTGGATTCCTTATCTGAAAGGAACTCTGTGGAACATATCTCAAAATCTAGTGATTTATAGATCTTTATGTCACTAAAGATTGAGATTTCATTCATTCAACCTCATACTTTAAGATGAGAGAATCCTTAACCTGGGAATCCTTTTCAGGAATAATCCCCAGTCATAATTCTCATATCTGGGCATCCTCTTTAGGAGTAAATCCCCAATTCCTCTAATATGGGCCTCCTATTCAGGAGTAAGCCCCAGATCCCCTAACCTGGGCCTCCTTTTCAGGAGTAATCCCCAGTCATAATTCTCCAAATTATAGGCATCCTCCTTAGAAGTAAGCCCCAAACCTTAATTCATTTAACCTGGGCCTCTTTTTCCGGAGTAAGCCCTAGTCCAAGTCCTCATTAATTTGGGAATCTTCTTTAGGAGTAAGTCCCAAGTCCCCTAATCTGGGCATCCTCATTAGGAGTAAGCCCCAGTCTTAAAGTCTCAAATATGGGCATCCTCCTCAAGAGTAAGCCCCAACCATAATTCCCTTAACCTGGGCCTCCTTTTCAGGAGTAAGCCCCAGTATCAAATATGGGCATCCTCCTTGGGAGTAAGACCCAAGTCCCTTAATTTTCAAATCCCTTTGACCTGGGCCTCCTCCTTAGGAATAAGCCCCAGTCTTAATTTCTCTTAACCAGTCATAATTCCTTTTGATTTGGGCTTCCTTCTCAGGAGTAAAACCCAATCATAAGTCCCCTCCTAACTTGGACATCTTTCTTAGGAGTAAGCCCCAAGATTAGAGTATCCAAATCTCCATGAAGCACATATACCTTTATGGAACATGTTCATGGATTTCTTCCCTGAAGTAAATCTTAATCCTCATCTATTTTTGGGCAGTCATACATACATAAGCCCCACATAATTTCTTATGATTGCACCTTTCATGGAACAATTGTCTGGTTTTACCAATACCTCTTGTTTCTCACCCCGAGCATGACTCACGTGAGATTAGAGTGTAAAAGTAATTATGACATCTTTCTTTGAGCCATAAATCATAAACATCATACTCCCTTACTCGAACTACGTCGGTTATAATTCCTTTTCCAAAAAAGGATACGTAGGTATCCCATCTGCGGGTACGATCCCAATAATGAAATAATCTATGTCCTCCTGAATGACAATAAACCTCAAGTGCCCCACTGAGTGGCTTTAAAACCAGTATGGTCATCATAATGACCAAGAGACTTTTATGTATTTAAGTATACCATCAACTAAGAATCTCTAACAAATACAGACGATTCTCTATCGATGAAGAACCTCAAATACATATAAAAGATTCTCTAAATTTCCTTCATATAAATCATTGATTGTTAGATCTAAAGGAAAGATCATTTTATACTTGGTAATGTAATAAGGATTCAAGAACATAACTTAAATATATAAAGAGAGTCCCGGAGTAGACAATAATTCCCCTCAAAAAGGTGTAAGAAGTCTGACCTCCCATCCTCTCGACCAATGAAAATTCCTAAGCCTTATCATTCCACAACTAATGAGCGCCTACCTTTGGAAATTAGGTCCAAATGGATACAGAATCATTGTATGTTTCCGGTTCTACAAACAAACCTATTTGAAACTGATTGGAATGTTTGAACCTTCAATCAACGAGGTCATCCCCAATTCCAGAGGAAAACAAAAAATGGTGAACCTAATGTGAATCCTTAACCAAGTTAAAATGATGTTTTTCTTATTTGTTAGGTCCCTATTTAAACTCAATGAGAGGGCCAACAAAAATAATAATTGAAATATGTGATCATCCAAAAGATTTAGTGACTGAATTTATCTTGATTACGTCTGTTATATCAATCATGCACTCTTTTCCAAGATTTTCTGCATTCTAAGAAATGGCTGCTCTCAAGTTCACACCTATGAATACTTCTGCTGTGAATGCCACTGCTGCTACTCCTACTGGATCGTCATACGCTCTGAGGATGACATCACCTACTCAGCATCTTCAACGTTGGGTATCAAATGCGCTGGTTAAGGAGTACCGTCAAAATGGTACTATTCCAACTTTGGAGGCTGCCCGACAAGCCCTCCAGGTAAACAATTCACCCTGGTCGTCCAGAAAAAGACGACCAGTGATCAAGAAGCTGGTGGTGCTAACCACCATCTCCAACCATTTCGGGTCGTTATCCCCAGAATTCAATCACCATTCACTCCCATATTCTTGGGAGGTGAATGAGCAGGTCCCTCAGGGCCTTAATTCAAGGAAGCAGGAGTCCTTCCCGAGGGCTCCCATCAACAATCATCGCCATACTCGTGCGGCAGTGCACCCTCAACATGATGAGGGTGTCGACTCCAGGTGTTCGACTCAGGTTCCCCAAACTTGAGCAGGCAAGACGAATCATCAGAGGAAAAATCTGGTCAATAGTGAGCAGGTTCTCATCTCTTCCATCTCCGGAGAAGTCCACCAACCTAACTTGGTGGCAAGAAATGAGCATGCACACACACCTTCACATTTTAATTCCGCTGTCCAGCAGACTCGTCTGGCAGCATCACGCCAATCCCGCCAGGAAATTCCGGCGGAGTACTATAGGCAGGAACATACACCTGTTTATACATCATCACCTAGTCAATAGGCTCATCTGACTACATATGATGAAGCTCGTCAGCCACGTTCAGAGAAGTACAATAAGCAGGAACATACACCTGCTAGTATTAATCAAGCCTACCAATAGTCTCGCTTGGTAGCACACAGAGAAGTCAGTCGGAAAGCTCCAGCGACAAACAGGAGGCAGACTTAACTCTCTACCCCCATACTTGAGTAGTATCAGGATTCACTAACAGGAAAAGGAGGACAGGAGCAAGCACATACACCTACTATAAGCACGAAATGGACGTATATCCCCGTTCCGGCAACTGAAGTCACCAAGAATATTCTATCAATGGTGAAAGAGCAAAAGAAAATCCCTGATCATATTCTGGATGCCTGCCAGGATATTATAATAGCTTCCGAAGCATCTTAGGGAAAGACACATAAATCTATCCCTACCAGTGGAGTGACACATCAACAGTTCACTTCGGAACAGACACACACATCTGTTCCAGTCCAAGAGGGTTGTGGGGGAATACTCCCCTATATCATACGGACAACCAAGTCAGGCACATACACCTAATTTGAGTAGAGATCATTAGCCTAACCTGTCCATATCTCCTGATCAGGCACATACACCTATTCAGAGCAGCCACTTTCATCAACAGGTGGTTTCCAAGGTGAGTAGGAAGGCGTCTAAGAAAAAGACCCTCCCAGCATAGTCAAGAGATCAAGAGCCAATCTGTAAAATGGCCTTCCTCGATGTTGGAGTTCTTGAAGCCCTCAGATAGTTATCTATTGAAATACAAGATTCTACTCCCTCAGTTCCCAATACTGGGAACATTAATTATGAAGGTCTTCAACAGACACTTCCTTATGAAGGATTGCTTCATGAGAATTCGGTCGATTTCAAAGTTTCATCTTCATATTAGGGATAAAATAACCCTCTATGTAGCCAGAAGACCAAGGAGAAAGAGATCTCATCTTTTTCTGTAACCCACCATGGTGGTCCTCCCCATGATGATGAATTTCTCTACGAAAGTCCTCTCCACAGTAGTGATGCACATTGCTCGAAAAATACTCCAGTGGACAATGTAGTGTCGAGAAAGCCCTCTTATCTTGAGGCACTTGTAAATGCGAAACCCGTCATGTATGATGCTTCATCGCTAGCAGGTGAAATACTTTCTCAATCGAAAGATTGCCTAGGGGGTAGGTCATTCTTCTAACCACCCATAAGTCATGCATCTTCTAGTTTGATCAGTGATTTCTCTACCAATCTTGTTGAATCCGATGAAGCAATAATGAAGCACCAACTCTGGTCAAATCAGGAAGAAGAATCTTTATTAAATGATAAATAGGAAATACTGAACATGAGAAAACAACTGGCAAAAGGTGAAGTGCCAGTCATGTTTTGGACTCTGGCTGACTCTCAGTATGGCAATCTAGAGATGTTGACGGAATATGGAATTCATGATATTCGTCTCAACATATGGAAAACTCTTTGTCAGTTTAAAAAGAAAGTATTATCTTATGATGAATATGAAAATAATCTTAAGATAATATAAGGGTTACAATGTCAGATTGATTTGGCATCTCTATCAGTCTCTCGATATCCGAAGGCTGAAAAGAAGCAGAGAGCCCTTCAGCATTCATGCCTTGGCGCACTAAGAAGATTTCACCAGTTAATATCCAATGACCCATCTGGTATTCATGTTAGAGGATGGGGCATTCATGGAGCACTAAATTTCACTGTTCTCTTCAGTCAGCAAAGCCCGCCGAAAATGGTCTCATGCAATGTTATTGCCCATGGCCGACCACAATCAACTGGCTTTGTTTGTAATCAAAATATTTCCCAAGAATAGGCCTAAACTAGTTCCTCTCAAAATCAAGAATACAGAGAACAAGTTGTTGAATTACTCCTGCATCAAGAAAAAGATAATATTGAACATGCCTCTCGTATAGAGCAAGCACATCATTAAGTGACAGAAGTGTCAGAAATCATCCAACGGTCTTTTGATCTGGGTGATAAAAGTGGATACAAGTTGATGCATCTAGCTAATTTATGGACTAAGGTCCACAAGAACATGAGATCTTTTAAGAAAGTCTCAGACATAGCATGTCAAGAGCCACCCCAGCTTGCCAGACTGGGGACGCTTTTAAACCATCCCTCGGAATCAACAAATAGGATTCGATAAGTTGAGAAAAGACAGCAGGAATAGCCCCAGTCCACCGGAATGGGGACTTTTTCAAATCATCAATCCCCTCCTCAAAGAAAGTCGGTCTTTTATCTATTGGGGAAGAAGCCTCAAGAGGAACGAAGAGCCAAATTATCAGTAGATTCCATCCAAATTACGGTTCGTCAAGAAGAACCTAAGGGATTGAATCAACAAAATGCAATGTCTCATCAAAGACATGGAAGAAGAAAATATCATAAAAATGCTGATAGAAGGGATGCAATGCATTATGCATCAATCAATGTCATCAATGACGTTGTTTATAATCCACCAGATGAGGCTCACTCATGGGACTCATATAAAGAGGTTCCTGCTCAGGAAGTTGTACGCACAGACACAAATGAAGAAGGTGTGTGTACACGAAATCAATGGTTTACCCAGAATCTGGGTGTTTCTTCAAATAACCCACTTCCCCCTCTCCGAAAGGGATCAAACAAGGGGAAGGGAAATAATCAGGTTACATATCCTTCCTCTGGAGAAGGCCAATAGCTCTCACTAGAGCAAAGATTTTCACAACAAGAGGAAGAAATGAAAGAATTGAGGAGGTTGAATGTAGAACTACTTCAAGGTAGTCTTCCTCCTAAACGTGCTGGAGACAGTCAGCCAAGAGAGTTTGTTGTAGCTACTGATATGGATCAAGAATATCCTCCTTTATCATTACACCCTCACAGGTCTAATCCTATGGGTCATGTGCAACAACAATTGGAAGTGCTGCCATCAGTTGCAGTACCAGCTGCCATACCTGTCCAAACTCCAGTCATTGCACCTGCCCAAGTCCAAGTTCAACTGGATGTTTCTCAAAAGTTAATAACTACCTTTGAGTCATTAACAGCTCGGTTAGAGACTATGGAAGGGAAGTGTGCACAGGTTCATCTAGAAAAGAAAGCTTCCCCTAAATGGGTACATTCAATCTCTCCACCATCAAGTTTTGGGAACCTTGTATTCCCTATTTTCAAGGGATCAGGCGACCCTGAACAACATTTGACGCATTACATGTCTTTTTGTGATCCTATGATGGGAACTCCGGAGCAACAAGAAGCAGTGAAACTCAGATGTTTCGTGCGAACCTTGCAAGGACCAGCCTTTGTCTGGTACACAAGCTTGAAATCCTGGTCAATTACCGGATGGGAAGATCTCCGTCAACGATTTCTTCTTCAATTCAGATCAACTTTTCCAAAGACAACTGTTTTCGTTATTACAAACGGTAATCAAAGGGAGAATGAAAGAGTCTCTGATTTCATTGCTCGCTAGAAGGGATTAACATATTTCCTGAGCTTAGCACTCCCTCAAGAGGAATTGTTGCCAATCTGTGTGGAAAATCTGCGTGACGAATTATGCATGCCGTTGATCCCTGTGAAATACACAAGAGGGTTTCAAGAACTTACTTAAATCTCTCAACAGATTGAATATTCTCTTATACAGACTAAGGATAAATCTCGTGTAATTCCATCAGCTCTAGGAAGGATAATGCGTAAAGCAGAGACTGCTACAGTTATGCTTAAACAAGCACCTGTACCTGCTTCTACATCAAAACCTTCATCTTCACGAAGGGCTCCACCTCCTGAGCGCCAAAAAAAACGCCGTTTCATCAAGACGATCAAAGAGATCAAAGACAGAAACAAATTGAGGATCTAAAAAGCAAAACGTACTCTTTCCGAAATGAAAAAGATCCTGGTTACTTCATTTAAGCTCTGGAAAATAATTTGGTTTAGTTTCCAAGGCCCAAAAGGCTAGACAAGGAAGGAGATGAAGATCATTCCAATTATTTCCCCTTTTATCAAATGTTGGGGTATCCCATCTAGGAGTGTTTTATCTTCAAAGACCTCCTGCAAAAGATGGTCGACTCGGGACAAGTCAAACTGAAAGGCTCTTCAGCCTAAGTAGCATGTGTTACTACTACAGTTCCAAAGGAGGAAGGTGATTGGAAAGAAGTCAAAAGCAAAAATTCACAAAAATATGATGATTGGATGGTCAGAAAGACGATCAAACGAACTCATGCTATTTTGAAAATACAATAGAAGAAACCAATTGTACCTTCTGCCATGAATGCCGCAGTAAAACCCTCTTCATCAGAGGTAAAATCCTCAAAGAAACGGCATGATTTAAAGAAAGAAAAAGAATCAGAAGAAGATGAGTACATGTCAAAGCCTAAGTTTTCTTTGACCATGGCATAATTCATGACATCTAATTCAAATAAATGGGCACCATCCCACCAAACAGCACAACCTAAACAGGATAATCAGGTAGAGTCTTCATCGGATGAAGAGTTGATTTTCGGTTCTGTTAATATGATTCAATTAACAGATCCATATTCCAGTCGCAGTTTCAATTTCGATGAGCCTGAATTCCCTGTATCAAACAGAGGAATCAGAGGATGTTCTAGAGGCTTAGGATACATGGGAAGACATGGATCTTTCAGAAGCCACTATTTCAATTCTACCCCTGCTAGAACTGTGTACGCAGCAGAAACCTGTGGTAGAGCCCTTCAGCGAGCTCAGCAAGAACAAACAAGTTCTTCTACCAATAACAAATTCAGTCCTGGAACAATTATTCTGGAAAACCGGTTGAAGGTTCCATCTTCTTCCTCTCAGCAAGTAAATAGATCTAATCGGTCTAATCTTCCAAAACCAGGAATATTGCCAACTCCTATCCTGATGCAAGATGCATCAAATTCCAAAGCATCAAATTCCAAGGCACCTGATAAACCACATGTTCCTGCTGGGAAACGCAGACCTCTAGATCAAAAGTATGATGTATTGAAACACTTGGACCAAGTACCAGCGAATTTATCAATTTTTGATGCTTTTAATCTATCAAAGGATCTTCGGGAAGCACTCATCGAGGCTTTGTCAAGTCCTCAGGAGTTTGAAACTGAAATTGCTGCAGCTGAAGTCTATCACATAGAGAATAATCCTGCAGAATGACATGCAATAATATCTTTTACTGATGAAGATGAAAATGATGTTGTGCATGGTCATATTAGACCTTTGTACTTATCTAGCAAGGTCAATGGTGTAGACGTCTGAAGAGATTTCATTGACAATGGTTCAGGAGTCAACCTCATGCCCATTCGTACACTTCGTCGATTGGACCTCACAAAATCTGATTTATCTCCTTCTACCATGATGTTACAAGGATATCATAAAAATGAACAAGAACCACTGGGTGAAGTTACTCTAAGAATTCAGTTTGGAGATCTTGTATCCAATTCAGATTTCATAGTTTTTGATCAAGACTCAGCCTTCAACATCCTGCTTGGAAGACCCTGGCTACATCAACATGCGGCTATCCCTTCATCATACCATCAATGTCTCAAATATTGTTTCGATGGTCAAGTTGGGACATTATATGGTGATAAGGCCCCGTTCAATACATGTGAGTCTCAATACATTGAGTTGGAATTCTATCACATGAAGGGGAGGGAGAAATCCACAACAAAAGAGATTACCAAAATTAATTCTCCATATGGTTTGGAGAAGATTCCAGTAAATCCATTTGCACATGTGAGTACAAATTATGTGTTGCCTATTAGTTAAATTGACAGGATAGACCCAAATCAAAATACTTTTATGGAAATATCCATAATGTCAATTACGACAATCAAGCCAGACAACATGGGAGAAATTGGTGATCCTCTAAGCAGTGATGAAAGCCCAAATGGTGATGTCTTCATTTCATCTGCTGAAATCCAACAAGTCTATACTTTTCCAACTAGGCCAGAAGAAGTTATAGCAACATCATAGGTGAACAATAATTTCGATTATCAATCCATCATCTCCTCTTTATTACCCAAAGAAGACCCTTCATCATCAATTGGGTTGGAAATGGAAGCTTCATCTTCAAGATATGAAAATTTTGACATATCTTCTGATCATGAAAATTCTACATCATCATCTACTATACAAGTAGAAATGGAAGAAATAACACATGTTGCAGAAGAAGAGGAAGATCTCAGAGATGCTCCTCCTACATTTGAAGAGGGTATCTCTACCACCATGGATGAACTCAGAGAAATAAATCAGGGTACAAAAGAAGATCCACGCCCCACTTTAATCAGTGCGGACATGACTCTTGAAGAACAAGGGATTTATATTTCTTTTTTAAAGAAAAATTGAGACATATTTGCTTGGAACTATACAGAAATTCCTGGGCTTGATCCTGATGTTGCTACTCATCATTTGGGTTTACGATAAGAACATCGAGGATTTAAGCAAGCCGTTAGAAGAACACACCCAACTTATGCTTTCAAAATTGAAGCTGAAGTGGATAAGCTTATCAAAGATAACTTCGTCAAAGAAGTTCAATATCCTAAGTGGTTGGATAATATTGTACCTGTATAGAATAAGAACAGATAACTTAGAGTTTTCATCGATTTCAGAGATCTTAATCAGCATTGTCCTAAGGATGATTTCCCAGTTCCGATTACAGAACTTTTAATTGATGCAACAGCTGGCTATGAAGCACTTTCCTTCATGGATGGATTTTACAAATATAATCAAATCTGAATGGTCCCAGAAGACGAGGAATCCAAAGCCTTCAGAGCCCCTTAGGGTGTGTTTTTCTACCGGGTAATGCCCTTTGGCTTAAATAATGCAGGTGAAACATATCAGCGTGCCATGCATCATATCTTCAAACACTTTTTAGGGAAGTTTGTCGAATTCTACGTGGACGATTTTGTGGTTAAATCCAAACAAAATTCTAATCACTTGGATGATTTGGAAGTCATATTCTGCAAGCTTTGATAATATAATTTGAAGATGAACCCCTTAAAATGTGCTTTTGGGGTAACCTCAGGAAAATTTATCAGCTTTGTTGTACGCCATCGTGGTATTGAAGTCGATCCTGAGAAGAAAAAGTCAATACTTGGTATGTCATCTCCTCGAAATTTGAAATAATTAAGAGGACTTCAAGGACACTTAGCCTATATTTGGCGTTTCATCGCCAATTTGGCAGGAAAAAGTTTACCCTTCACCAAATTGATGAAGAAGGGAGTCACTTACCAGTGGACCAAAGAATTTCAAGAAGCATTTGATATTCTCAAGAAATACCTCTTGAGTCCACCGGTACTCATGCCACCTGTTGAAGGAAGACCACTTATCCTCTATGTGACAGCTTTATAGATATCATTCGGTGCCTTTCTTTCTCAGAAGAATGATGTTGGGAATGAAAACAACCTCTATTACCTCAGTCGGACTATGATTGAAGCAGAAACCTGATATTCAAGTATTGAGAATTGATACCTGGCATTAATCTTTGCAGTGTAGAAGTTCAGAAACTACCTGCAACATCACGAAGTCCAATTGGTATCTCGCAATAACCCGCTCAAATTCATCCTTAGTCATCCAATGCTTACAGGACATCTGGTAAGGTGGGCAGTTATTTTGCAGCAATTCTACATTCAGTATGTGTCTCAAAAGGCAATAAAGGGCCAAGCTCTGGCTGATTTCCTGGCTGAACACCCTTCAGTGGAAGTCACATCTTCAGATATTAAACTCCCTGATGAGGAAGTCTTCTCTATTCAAGAAATTCCTCATGCATGGGAAATATATTTTGATGGTGCTTCTAGAAGTCCAACAGGGAGGAAAATGGAAAATCCTAAATTCAACAAAGTTGGCTTAGGAATTGTGCTCATTTCTCCAGAAAAGGCAGTGTTACCTTATTCCTTCTTATTGTGGGAAGGTGGTACCAATAATGAAGCAGAATACCAAGCTCTCATCACTGGCTTGGAATTGGCGCTTCAAGCACAAGTGAATCACTTAAAGGTGAAAGGTGATTCAGATCTGGTAATCAAGCAAGTCAATGGGGATTATGACATCAGAAAAGAAGAACTAATCCCTTTGTATGATTATGTTAGAGATTAAATGGCGGAATTCCCTTCAGAACCAACATTTTCTTATGTCCCAAGATCACAAAATTCCCAAGCTGATGCACTGGCTAATATAGCCACAACTCTGGCAGATCCAAATCGGGACGAGACAACCATCAATATTGTCCACCGTCGTGCAATTTCACCTTATGTTCGAATCAGAACAGAGGAAATTAATGAAATTAGTCCCATTTCTGAACCGTATGGTCATACTACATGATGGATGTCACTTACTAGGAATACCTTCAAAATGGAACACTTCCACCTAATAGAGCCGGGAAAAAAAAATCCGGCGACGTGTGGTCAATTTTACTCTTTATGATAGCCCATATCACCTAGAGAAAATTCTCTACAAATGTGGTTTTGATGGATTTCTCTTCAGATGCGTTGATGGTGAAGAGACAATGGCTGTCATGAAAGAAGTGCATGTAGGAATCTGTGGTGCCCACCAGTCTGGACATAGACTGTCTGATCAGATTCGAAGGCTTGGATACTTTTGGCCTTCAATGATACAAGATTGTGTTGATTTCACAAAGAAGTGTCATTCATGACAAGTACATGAAAACTTCATTCATCAACCTCCAGAGTTGCTTCATACAACTAAATACTCATGGCCATTTGCCACATGGGGAATAGATGTGGTGGGACCTTACCCTTCAGCTACGACCAAGCAGTTTAAGTATATTCTTACTGCTACTGATTTCTTTTCCAAATGGGTAGAGGCAATACCTCTCAAAGAAGTCAGTTCTAAATGCATTGTTAACTTCATCAAGTCTAACATAATTACCAGATTTGGTGTCCCTCATACCATATTGACAGACAATGGCACCAACTTCTGTTCATCTGAGGTGAAGAAGTTGTATCAAGAATACAACATCAAATCCAACCATTCATCTCGGTATCATTTAGTGGCCAATGGACAAATAGAAGCCTTCAATAAGATTCTATCAAATATACTACAAAAGATGGTGGATAAAGATAAGAAATCATGGCCTGATAAACTCTTTCATTCTTTATGGGCTTATTGGACTACCACCCGCACTGCAACTCGGTCAACTCCATATTCATTGGTATATGGAACAAAAGTAGTCTTGCTAATTGAAGTTCAACTACCCTCTCTTAGAGTTGCCATTTGTGATCAATCATCTACAGATGAACAATCTCAAAAGCGATTGAATGAATTAGAATGGTTAGATGAGAAAAGATTGTGCACTTTAAACCACTTAGAAGTCTATCAGAATCGAATAGCACAGGCTTTTAACAAAAAAGTTCTTCTTCGTTCGTTCACTCAAGGAGAATTGGTATTAGTTCTCAGAACTCCAATGATACCAGGAAAGAAACCTCCCAAGCTTGAGCCAAAATGGGAAAGACCTTACTCAATACATAGGGTCTACTCCAATGGAGCTTATTCATTAATCTCGATGGATGGATAACTCATCACTACTCCAACCAATGCCAGATTTTTGAAGAAATATTTTTTATAAACACAAAATGTATCATCATTGGTCCGGTATGACCTTAAACTGCACCACCATCCAACAAGATGTTAAAATGCATCATCCACGGTCCATACATATGACCTTAAACTATTTGTGTTACTTTAGTCCCACACGACGTTAAACTGTGAAAAAGTTCCCTAATACATCCAACATGACGTTAAACTGTGTCCCCCTTCATCATCCTTCCTATATGATGTTAAACTATATAGAAGTCCCTTTCCTCCAACATGACGTTAAACTGCATAACCAATGGTCCATGAATATGACCTTAAACTATTGACACTTATGTCCAACATGATGCTAAACTGTATCGTCCCATTTTCGTCCAACATGACGTTAAAATATGAAAAAAAATCCTTAATACGTCCAACATGATGTTAAAATGTGTTCTCTTTTGTCCTTACTGCATGACATTAAACTGCAAAATCCTCTTTTTGTCCAACATGACATTAAACTGTGTTTTCCCCATCGTCCTAACTATATGATGCTAAACTATACAGAAAGTCATTTGATACATCCTACATGACCTTAAACTGTACTTTGTCCCTGCTACATGACACTAAACTGTGCAGCACGAATAGTCATAACTGTAAGACTTTAAAATACGTAGTCCCTTTATAGGTCCTAGATGACATTAAACTGTGCATCGTTAGGGTTGTTGCTACATCTTGTTTCTCACACCGAGTATGACTCACGTGAGCTTAGAGAAAACTTCAACCATAACTCTCTCTCTAGGCTACTAACCATGTGTAATTCCCAACACTATATTTTAGATCGTTGTCCCCAAGAACAACTTGATCACTGATTCATTATTTAATTGAACTACGTGGAATTTGATCCTTGCCTTCCAGGCTGGGTACGTAGGCAACCTCCCAAGGTTCAAGCCCAAAATCAATCTCTTCACATCGATTCACCTCCATATCATACGATGTTGATTTGTGAAACTACCCCTAGAATCAATATCTTTACATTTGGTTCACTTCCGTCCTTGCTATATGACGTAAAACTGTACAACACTTTTTGTCCTGTACGACAATAAACTACAAATATTCTTTGATACCCTCACCTGAGAGTGAATCATTGTATACATTGATTTTCAATCATTTTATATTCTAAAGACTATGTGCATACATGGAAATGCCTGAACCTTTTATCTTGGATTAAACCATCATTGCACTAAAGTCACCTTTCTCCCTTCACATGTATGAACCAAATTTGTACAAAGGGTATTTCTAGAACTACGTGGGCTTGATTACCATCCTTATGGGATACATAGGAATATTTGAGTGTCCCTCGAATCCAGCCCCAAGTCTTTTAGGCCTAACCCCAAATTCCACTTTCAGTCACCTGGCTGAAAAGTCCCCATGAAAACACACACTGTGTATTTCTTATAATGGTCCAAGCTCTATGACCCTAAACTAAGATATCTAATCCTTTTGTCCCACACGATGTTAAAATGTATTTAAATAACTACGTATGGCTTGATTCCCATCCTTATGGGATATGTAGTGAAGTTAAACATTTCCATTCAGGACCCAGCCACAACATGATTATGGTTATCATTGATCCGTGTATCTCTGCATACATTAGAAAATACCCATCTTTATGTGTCATAATCCTAATCTTGAATACTTATAGATCTTCATAACCCTTTTCTTGACTTCTAATCACAAAAGGCCTGAAATTATGAGAGTTTTTTTTCCTGACCATGTAGCACATGCCCTTAGGCAGCCTTGCATAAATAGTCTACATAACGGACCTGTCATCCAAAAGATGCTATTATTTGACTATGCAGCCAATGCCCTTAGGTGACCCTGCATAATTCAAACCTCTAATGGGTTTTTAAGATACTGGTAACTTCATTCTTAGGAAGAAAGCCTCTTTTGTCCTTATTGGTCTTAAATGACAGTATGTAGGGATCCACAAAAAATATCCATTCTTAACATATGTGTCCCATATAATTTTTCATGATCTGAAAGTATTCAAGTATATGGTTTATATTATCCTTCCCTACATTTGGGGTCAGACCTTCGTAGGAGTTATATTCATCCAGTTCTTCGATAATCTTGTTTGGAAATATCTTCTCCATATTCAAGTACCACTTTCCATACATTGAACTCTATACTTTGGAAAATTTGAATCTTCATAAAATTTCACTGGCTTTTTAGCACTGGGAAAGTAAATTTCCGAGAGTTCTTTTTTCTGACTATGCAGCACGTGCCCTTAGGTGGCCTTGCATAAAAATTCTACATAACAGACATTGTTAGCCAAAAGATACTATTTATTGGACTATGCAGCCAATGCCCTTAGGTGGCCCTGTATAATTCAACCCCCTAACAGGTTTGTTAAATAATGGTAACTTCATTCTTGGAAACTACTTCTTCTATTTACTTTTATCTCTTTTTCATATCATTCATCAGATCCAAATTTTCTTAAGTTATAGTTTACATATTTTCCCTCATAATTGAGTATGGTAATATGTTTTTAGATAAATTGTCAAATAAATGAGTCAATTATAATTCATTCAGTCAAAGATATTTCGACCTTAAACATTAGCCTCTTTATGTACGATGTGCATGACTTTAAACTGCCCACTAAAGACAAAGGAACTCTAAGTAAAAGTCAAGTTCTATCTCACTAAACATACATTTTGTATGATTTAGGTAATATTGAGCAATTAAAAGATGCAAAGTTTGTAGGGTTATTTATAATAATCCTAGTAAAAATCAAACTATGCTTACTAGGCCCATTGGCTTAGGTAAAATTTAAAGCATGTAGCAAAAGAATGCAGGTAAAAATGATTGAAGATGAAAGTGTTTTTCATTGATACACAGGAGATAGAAGGACATCCACAGACTGGAGTCTCTTCTCTTTTTCATGAATTACAAGAGGCTTTCAACATAACTCTTCATTTGATTTATGATATCCCGAGCTTCATCAGCAACCACCTGGAATTAATTCATTCAACTGGATGCAATAAGAGATGCAGTGATACCAGCTCTTCTTGGAACAATTATAAAAGGATGTTCTTGAGTGTGGTTTGAGAAAATTTTCTTCTGATCAAACAATGACTCTGTTTCTTTCCAAGAGAATTGGAAGATGGATACATGGATTTGAGAATGGAGCATTGGAAGTAAAGATCCATTCGGAGAGAATACTCTTTTAAGATATTTCTCTAATTCCATGTTTGTCTTCTCTCCACCAACCGGCAATGGAAAACATTTTACCCCATGGGTTTTCCATTTTCATATCTGCAAGGAAATGACATGGAGGAAAAATTTGAAAGTTCACACTAATTTTGTTGCTCTTAATGCACAGCATAGCCGAAATAGAGGAGTAGCAGTGCAGATGCATCTCAGGTGTATAGTTCCTTGCATCTGGAACATTGACTCCTTGCAGATGACCATGAGCATACAGAGATAGGTAGATTATCTATGGTAAATTAAGATGATATTTCTTCAAGTACTTAGCCAAATCTGGAAGGGTGTTGTCGCAGATATCATAGTAATCATGGCCAAAAATGTTCATCATGTCATCAATCCACTTGCTAGCCAGTTCATCAGCCGTTCCGATTCTTTTGAGAGCTATTGAATCTGCACAAAAGTTTAATAAACTAACTTTTAAAAGGGTTTATTTTTCATAAAATTTGTGAAGGAATTCAGAAAAATGGAAAAGTCATTAAGGCGCTAAAGTCTAAACTTGGTGCGCAAATATTAATGTGCTACGCTAGTTTTTGACGTGCAAGTATAAACTGCACAAGTCTAAACACCTCTACAGCAGCGCGACAGCAAAGAAACAGTGGAAAACAGAGCTTCATGCGCGGTGAAGGCCACTTGCGCAGAGAGAGCTCGAAAGTTTGAAATCCAGATGATTTGTATGGAAATGGGGCCACATATTTATAGGCCACAGCCGTACCCTGCACGCCGAAGTCTGTCCAGCTGGAAGTTGCGCGCCATGCCTTGCGCACCCCAGCCTGCGTTCCATACACTTGCGCATCACCTTTCCTTTAGTTTTCTTCTTTTCCTCAGAGTCACATCCTCATTTCTTTCGGATCCAACTCTGAGGGGGGACTATTATTGATGCTCCTTTTCGTCACATTGTCTAAAAGATTGGAAAAGGGGAATATTTGAGCTCAAAGTGATTCATCCTTTGAAAAAATCATCAAAAATCGACAAAGGCATGAACAAGGCTTCAAAAGAACAAGGGTCACAGAAGTTCCCTCACTGTCACGCAAGTATACTTGCGCGCCACCTAATGGTCGCACAAGTGACTTGCGCACCCTAAAGGATAACTACCCGGGGTCTTCTCCAGCCTATAAATAGACCTTGTGGGCCCCCCATTTCTGGAGGACTTTTTCCAGAATTCACAGACAAAGCTCTTAACACCCAAGTATCTTCTTCAGGTCTTCCTAACTCTTCTAAAGTAATTCTTTACCTAGAATGGAAGGTTTAAACAAGAGGAGTAAGGTCTAAGTGTTAGAATTCACTAACACTTGCGCGCCTAAGTGGTTTTACCCTAAAGGGAAATGGACACACTTGTGCGCCTCCCTACTTATTCACCAGAACTTGCACTCCATCTTCTGGAAAGCCTCTAGGGATAATACCAAGGGTTTTATCCAAGTCTCACCCAAGTATTACCCTAAGGGATGAAAATCGCGCAAGTACCCATGTGCCGCGCATGTATACCTGCGCGACCAGGACTTGCGCGCCCACGCAGTACCTGCGTGCCTACCATGACTTGCACGCCCCTACCTTTTTGGGTTCCTTTCCTGCCCATTTCACCCCTCTTATGTCATTACACCTCTCCTATTCAAGATTCAGTCTTCAAGACACTCTTCAAAGCCATTTATGGCATGATTTCTTGATTTGGTTTCCTTATCTGAAAGAAACTCCGTGGAACATCTCTCAAAATCTAGTGATTTATAGATCTTTATGTCACTAAATATTGATATTTCATTCATTCAACCTCATCCTTTAAGATGAGAGAATCCTTAAACTGGGCCTCCTTTTCTGGAATAATCCCCAGTCATAATTCTCAAATCTGGGCATCCTCTTTAGGAGTAAAGCCCCAAGTCCTCTAATATGGGCCTCCTTTTCCAGAGTAAGCCCCAGATCTACTAACCTGGGCCTCCTTTTCAGGAGTAAGCCCCAGTCATAATTCCCCAAATTATGGGAATCCTCCTCAGGAGTAAGCCCCAAACCTTAATTCCTTTAATCTGGGCCTCTTTTTCAGGAGTAAGCCCCAGTCCAAGTCCTCATTAATTTGGGCATCTTCTTTAGTAGTAAGTCCCAAGTCCTCTAATCTGGGCATCCTCCTTAGGAGTAAGCCCCAATCTTAAAGTCTCAAATATGGGCATCCTTCTCAGGAGTAAGCCCCAACCATAATTACCTTAACCTGGGCCTCCTTTTCAGGAGTAATCCCCAGTCTCAAATATGGGCATCCTCCTTGGGAGTAAGCCCCAAGTCCCTTAATTTTTAAATCCCTTTAACCTGGGCCTCCTCCTTAGGAATAATCCCCAGTCTTAATTTCTCTTAACCAGTCATAATTCCTTTTGATCTGGGCTTCCTTCTCAAGAGTAAAACCCAATCATAAGTCCCCTCCTAACTTGGGCATCTTCCTTAAGAGTAAGCCCCAAGATTAGAGTATCCAAATCTCCATGAAGCACATATACCTTTATGGACCATGTTCATGGATTTCTTCCCTGAAGTAAATCTTAATCCTCATCTATTTTTGGGCAGTCATACAAACATAAGACCCACATCATTTCTTATGATTGCACCTTTCATGGCACAATTGTCTGGTTTTACCAATACCTCTTGTTTCTCACACCGAGCATGACTCCCGTGATCTTAGAGTGTAAAAGTAATTATGACATCTTTCTTTGATCCATCAATCATAAACATCATACTCCCTTACTCAAACTATGTGGGTTCTGATTCCTTTTCCAAACAAAGGATACGTAGGTAGCCCATATGCGGGTACGATCCCAACACTGAAATAATCTATGTCCTCCTAAATGACAATAAACTTCAAGTGATTCACTAAGTGGATTTAAAACTAGTATGGTCATCATAATGACCAAGATAATTTTATGTATTTAAGGATACCATCAACTAAGAATCTCTAAAAAATACAGATGATTCTCTATCAATGAAGAACCTCGAATACATATAAAAGATTCTCTAAATTTCCTTCATATCAATCATTGATTTTCAGATCTAAAGGAAAGTGAATTTTATACTTTGTAATGTAATAAGGATTCATGAACATAACTTAAATCTATAAAGAGAGTCCTGGAGTAGACAATAATTCCCCTAAAAAAGGTGTGATGTGTATGACCTCCCATCCTCTCGACCAATGCAAATTCCTAAACCTCATTAGTCCACAACTAATGAGCGCCTACCTTTGGAAAGTAGGTCCAAATGGATACATAATCATTGGATGTTTCTGGTTCTATGAACAAACCCGTTAGAAACTGATTGGAATGTTTGAACCTTCAATCAATGAGGTTATCCCCAATTCTAAAGGGAAACAATCTATTAAACTGATCAGTCTTTCAGGACATGATTCCTTGTATCATGCCAATGTTATGTAATAATGTACTGACTCTAGGTAACTGTGGTCGGGGCATTACAGTTGGTATCAGGGGAAGTTTAGTACAAACCATGGAAACTAGATTTAGATAAACTCTGATTAGAGCACAGTACCCTAAGATATACTTTTAGGATTAATATAAAATAACTTGCTAGAATTTTGGTAATGTATATATTTTGTGTGTTTTCCCAACAATACATCCCTGTATGGATACGAGCAGGTAGAGGCAGCTCTGACACAGATGTACCTATGGGTAAAACCTGAAAACACCGCTTTGAGCTAGAATTGAATGAGAACTGGTGCACGACAACAGGCCTTGCTGCACTCTTGGTTACGACACTTCAGGGGGATATGATTAGGATAATTCTCATTTTCTTTACAAACAATTATGAAGGGTTTATGAGTATATACTTACTTAAAGAAAACATTTTTATGATTATGTATTATATCCATAAACTGTTCAATTTATGTTAAGTGTTTTATAAGTTTGGAATTATGTATTGCGATTCATAAACTAATATAGTGTATGCCATTGTTTAGAAATGGTGCTTAGTGGAATGAATTAAAACCGTATCAATGCACGTAATCCATGTATAGATTTCCCTCCAACTTAAGATAATTATAGTGGAGCTAGTGAAGTAACTGGTGCTGATCAGTTTATCACCATATTGGGACAACTCACTCAGGTTATGAATAATAAACTTACCCATATGGAGCACCCTGATCCACAATGCAGAGGATCAATGTTAGACCGCTTCATGAGGAAAAAACCACCAACATTCAATGGGACTGTGAATAAATTTGTAGTTGAGTAATGCATAAGTTCCTTAGAGAAAATATTTCATGCTTTGGGGAGTAACAAAAAGGAAAAAGTTATCATGACAGTTTATCGTCTCACTGGAGATGCTGATCAGTGGTGGTCATTGATTCAAAACACAATGGAGGATGAAGAAGTATCAAGTATGGAATGGAGGGAGTTTAAATATATTTTTTTAGAAAAATACTTTCCTCGTGACCATCGAGCAGATATGGAAAGACAATTTCTGAGTCTGAGGCAAAAAGAGGATAAGAATGTTTCAAAGTATGAGACTAACTATACAAAGTTATCAAGGAATGTTGTAGATTATATACACAACCCAAGAAGTAATATTGATAATTTATTTGATGGGTTAAAACGATTTCCCCATTGAGCATTAGTCTCACAATCCTTATTATCATACGAAGATATTGTCTCATGTGCTATCATGACAGAAAAAGAATTCTCTAAGTCTTGCGACTTTAAAGCAAAGCAGAAGAAGAAGAGATCTATTGAACACTCTAGAAATGGAAATAAGGGGAAGAAGGGAAAATTTGAATATCCATCCTATGGTAAATGTGGGAATAAACACATTGGTACTTTCCTAAAGGGAATGAGAGTTTGTTACAAGTGTGGTGAATGAGACCACCAAGCTCATGATTACAAGGGGAAGAAAGAGTCTGTCAATGTTGAATGATAAAATTGTATAGAAAAGGGGAATTATGTAAATGAATGTCCTAAGTGACAAGGGAAATTACCTCATAAAATCCCAAGGGTGAAAGGCCAAGCTTATGCGATCACTACTGCTGAGGTTGAAGCTCCGAAAGACATGGTGGTAGGTAATTTAATGGTTTCCTGAAGTTTATCCAATGATTTATTTGAATCTGGATCATCGCATTGTTTCATATCTTCCTAGTTTTCTATGAAAATTATATATTTCCAATTTGATTTAACAAGGGAGTTTTCGGTCATAACTCCTAAGAGAAGTATCATTGCAATAAATTTTTGTGAATCAGTTCTCATTAGGTCATATAAATGTTCTTTATCTATTAATCTCATTGTCATACCCATGACTAAATTTGATATAATCCTTGGTATGAATTGGATTTCAGACCATGATGTGAAAATTTATTATAAGAAGAAGGAGGTTACAATTCTCGATGATGATAAGAAGTACCTTATCTTTAGATAAGAAACGTCACCACATGATTCTTATCTAGATCCACCCCCAGTAGCTCAACTAAATTCAATTCTTGGGGAGGAATAGAATGAAATAACTATGGGTGATGAAAATAATGTTCTAATAGAGTACGTACCTATTGTTCAAGAATATGTTGATGTGTTTCTAGAGGATTTACCTGGACATCCTCCAGAATGAGAAATTGAGTTTTCCATTGATTTAATTCCTAGTTCAAGGACCATATCAAAGACCCCTTATAGAATGGACATTGTAGAATTAATAGAAGTAAAGAAACAATTAGAGGAATTGAGTAACAAGGGATTTATTCTCCCAAGTGTTTCTCCATGGGGATCCCCTGTCCTTTTTGTTAAAAAGAAAGAAGGATCTATGAGGTTGTGAATTGACTACAGGGAGATAAATTCTATAACAATAAAGAACAAATATCCCCTACCTCTAATTGATGATTTATTCGACCAACTTCATGGAGCTCAATATTTTTAAAAGATTGACCTTCGATCTGGATATCGTCAGTTGTGTGTGAAGAAGGAAGAAATTCCGAAAATAGCATTTTGAACCAGGTATGGGCCTTACGAGTTTATAGTAATGCCTTTTAGGCTGACTAATTCACTCTCTATTTTCATGGATCTAATGAACAAAGTTTTCAAGGAATATCTTGATGACTTTGTAGTGGTATTTATTGATGATATCTTGGTATACTTCAAAAGCCATGAAGATCATGAAAATCACTTGTGCACCATTCTGAAAACCCTCATAAGAAATGAATTATACAGGAAGTTTAGAAATTTTGAATTCTGGCTTCAGGAGATTTCTTTTCTTGGCCATATTGTCTCTGAGGATGGAATCTCTATTGATACTTCTAAGACAAGAGAAATCCAAGAATGGATAGCACCGACAAGTATAACCGAGGTATGCAATTTTAATGGTTTAGTAAGTTATTATCGGTGTTTCGTCCAGAATTTTTCCTGATTGGCTAACCCATTAACCAAGATTACACGTAAAGGGGTTAATTTTTTTGGATAAAAGAGTGTGAAGAATGTTTTTAAGAATTGAAGAGAATATTAGTCAATGATCCTGTCTTGACTCTACCATCGGGGAATGATGGGTTTGTTATTTATAGTGATGCATCAAAGAAAGTACTTGGTTGTGTCCTTATGAAAAATGATAGGGTTATTTCCTATGCATCACGACAACTAAAAATTAATGAGAAAAACTATCCTACTCAGGATCTTGTGTTAGCATCTGTAATATCTTCTTTGAAGATATGGATACATTATATCTATGGTAAAAAATGCGATATATATACCGATCACAATAGTTTGAAGTCTATTTTATCACATAAAGAAATCAACATGAGGCAAAGAAGATGGCTTGAACTACTCAAGGATTATGATTACACAATACACTACCACACGGGGAAGGGAAATAAGTTGGAAGATGCTTTGAGTAGAAAGTATCATGGAGTTTTGAACAAGATGAGATTTGAAAGGGATCCTATTTTCATGGATATAGTGAAAATGGATATGGGAATAATCATGGAAGGTGAACAATGGGAGATTGATTGACTTCATATATGAAGATGGGATTTTGAAATTTGGGAAGAGACTTTATGTTCCCAATATACCTGATATGAAAAGGGAATTGTTAGATGATTCTCATAGATCCAATTTCTCTATACACCCTAGTAGGACTAAGATGTATAGAGATTTGAAGGAACATTTTTGGTGGGACAACATGAAGAGGGAGATTTATGATTTTGTGTCAAGATGTATGGTTTTTCAACAAGTGAAATCTAGAAGGAAACAACCTAGAGGATTCATGCAACCTCTTCCCATACCTGAGTGGAAATGGGATAATATTATGATGGACTTTTTCATGGGACTACCAAAGACTCCTAGAAGGAATGATCCAATATGGGTAATTTTTGATCGTCTTACCAATTCATCACATTTTCTTTCTATAAGAGAATATTTAACACTTGAACATCTAGCAAGACTATATATTAATGAAGCTGTAAGACTTAATGGAGTACCCTTATCAATTTTTTCTGACCATGATCCCCGTTTTACATCAAGATTCTGGAAAAGTCTTCAAAAATCCCTGGATACTGAACTTAGTTTGAGCACTGCCTACCACCCTCAAGCTGATGGACAATCAGAACGAACTATTAAAACCTTATAAGACATATTGAGATCTTTCTCACTTGACTTTCAAGGTATGTGGGATCAATATTTACCTCTGGTAGAATTTTGTTATAACAATAGCTTCCATTCAAGTATTCAGATGGCACCATATGAAGCGTTATATGGAAAGAGATGTCGCACACCAACCTGTTGGGATGATATTGGTGAAATAAAACTCATAGGCCCAGAACTTGTTGAGGAAACGATGGAAAATGTCAAGGTAATCCAAACCCATATCAAAGAAACTCAAAGTAGGAAAAAGAGAATTGCCAATAACCAAAGGAAGTATTTAGAATTTCAGGTAAAAGATCATGTTTTATTGAAGGTATCTCCATGGAAGGGAATTATATGATTCAGTAATAAGGGTAAATTGAGTCCCAGGTACATTGGACCTTTCAAAATTCTAGAATGAATTGGGTTTGTAGCTTACCGTTTGGCAATGCCGCCAAGCCTCTCCAAAGTTCATGATGTGTTCCACGTATCACTATTGAGAAAATACATGCCTGACCCAACACATGTAATCACCTATGAGGAATTAGAATTGGAACCCGATCTGTCTTATTGAGAATAGCCTGTCAAGATTCTTGATACAAGAGAACAAGTGTTGAGAAACCGGACGACTCGTCTGGTAAAAGTTCTATGAAGAAACCATAAGATGGAAGATGCAATGTGGGAACCTAAGGAACTTATGATTAAGAACCACCCAAATCTTTTTATGCAGTAATATTCTATAAATTTTGAGGACACAATTATTTGAAGGAGGGGAGAATATAACACCCCAAGCTTCCATGATACATTTCCCTTTGAATAATGCAATAGCTCGTGTTGTACACAATTTGTAGTTTTAACACACCACGACCAATCAAACTAGCCATTATGAATAATAATACCCACTTTTTGAAATTTTAAAAATTTTATCTTTCAAAATGGACTTCATTTTTGGATTCTGAATATCGAATTTAGCTTAGGGTGAATTTTTGGTATTTTTTTGAAAACTTTCAATTTTTGATGAATGGTGAAAAAAACACTACGTTATTGGTTTAAACCGAATTTTTATTTAAATAATTAGTTATTTTATTTTAATTTATTTTAGGTCAAAATAGATACATAATACCTATATATATTCAACATAATTCATTGGAGTCATTTTATAATAAGTTTAGATATATAAAATTTTATTGAACTTTTTACCATCTTTTACCCACCTCCTAGGAGCATTTGAAAATTTGTATAAAACTTAATTTTACCACTTTTGTGAGTTTAATTTCAAACATTCGAGAGACACGATTAATAACAGTAAGTAAAATGTGGTTAAATAAGATGAAAATAATTTTTTGGTGAATAATAATTTTTGAATTTTATTTACCACGGTAAAACTAAATAGGGTAATTAAGGGTAAAAATGATATCATAATTACCCTAACACATGTCCTAATTATATTGGATAAGTATAATTCATCCAAAAACAACCTTCGGAATAAAATATGACCCACTTTGGTCCACTTGGATTAGATTAGGATATTTATTATTATTTTATTTAAAGAAGAGTTAAAAGAGTTAAAATCAAATTTTAATAAATAAACCATTTTTAATATAGGATTATACATAAGATAAATTCAACTATAAATATTAATTAGAAATATAAAAATATTTCCTACATAATTGTATTTTATTTATAATTTTTATACATTAAATAATTAAATTTATTTATAACAAATTATGATGTAGTAATTACCTTATTAATGAAGGATTAAAATAATGGATATAATAAATATACAAATAAATATAATTTGAGAATTTTGATAAATTAAACTAATTTTATATGTTAATATGACATTTTAGGGTTGATTAAATGAATTTTTTTTGAAGTAATAATGCTGTTATGAATTTAAAAAAAACAAAATACCAAATAGTTTCAAAATTGACATAAATGTGTTTTTTTAAAAAAATATTATATTATTAATTGATATTCTATTTCTAAAAATCTAAGGTTTGGAAAAATGGATTAAATAATATTATATATGTCATTAATGAACAACTTGAGGTTCTCTTGGAAGTTTATAGTAAGTTTATTAACCATATAATTTAAAAATACAAAGAGACATGGTAAATGTCAAACTATTTTACTAAGAGTTAACTCTAAAAGATAAGGTTAATATAGTGACCCAAACCTGTCTAAAACCTATTGTTTGAGTGGTTTTAGACCCATACCCACATTAGCCTCAAAATAAATTATTTTGGATCCATTAGAAACCGAAAATGATTTTATTATAAAATAACATTTCAATCTTTTCCTAAGGTGCCCCTCACCCCTCTTATAAAATGGAACTTCCCCTTCTCTCAAATTCACACCTTCAAAGCCATTTGGCTCGGCCAAACCCTACCCAAATATCCTCTCAAATGTACTCACTTCATCCTAGAGGCATTACTTTAGTCATGAAGCCAACCTAAGGAGCCCTTTTGATCAAATCAAAAGGAAGAACCCGAAGAAGAGGTAAATATTTCATCACCTCTTTCAACTTATTTTCTTCTTCCACTTCCTATTTCTATGTTGTTTCCATTATAAAATAATAAATAAAATATATTCTATATACTGTGATATTATTATAAAAATGTTACAACCATATTCATTATTCTATCCATACTATAAATGACAAAGTCACCATACGTGCGTACGTACGGATTACCGTCTCTACGTCGTTGTGTAGTTTGTTATTAAAGCACTTCATCATTTGGATGGGTATAATAAAAAGTATAAATGATGTAAATAATAAATATATCATGATAATTATTATGTATATATGATATAACAGCCTATTATATATTATTTTAATATCAAAAGAATGATATTGTCGCTCGTGCGTATGTACGGATTACCGTCTCCACGAACGCGATGAGATTCATTCCCCATAGCATCCATTGAAAAAAAAAATCATTTGATAATTAAAAATAATGTTTAAATACTTAACATCATTCTGAATATGAATAAGATACATCCTATCCATAACAAACATTACTTACATAAAAATCATATAAAGGAAAACGAATCAGTTAACACCCGAAACGATGATACTACTAAAATATCATTAACAACGAAATATTAGAAGATCATATATGATATCATATTTATGTATATAGTTATTTTATAATTTAATAATTTTTTTTAACTATTAAACATGAGGTTAAAATACCATCGACTAAGGAAAATTACTAGGTAAGGGTTAATTTCACAATCTCTTTATTATCCGAGATTGTTTTATACGTGAGTATCTTCTGGGACCTCTTTATCATCCACATCCGTGTTTCTTAAAAATTTATTTCAAAACATTTTTACTATTTAATAGACAATGGTTTAAAGTCATTTATAACCTTATTTGAACTTATATGTTTTTGAAAGTAATCTTTCCATCGTTTTCCAAACAAGGTACTTTATGACCTTTTCAACAAAATTAAGGTACAAATGGTTTTTTTTAACTTATATACCAGGTGCGACTATTTTCCGCCATTATAACATCTTCAAAGCTTCCATTAAAATATTACAAGAATATTTTCAATATAAATGTTTTTTTATAATTATATGACTTTTAAATGATTTTAAAATAGAAATAGATATTTCTCTAATTTTTTTTTGATTTCATCTATGTCAACATCCTTTGATGGATTTTACGCTTATTTGAAGTTGATTTATTATGATACAAAACATCCATATTTTATTAAAGATTTTGTAATATGTTTGACTGTGGATGTGTTATTTTAACACCATTCATGGTTTATGGATAAATTATTGACATTTCGTATGCTAGTTTTAAAAACGAATTTTTATGTTATGTTTAAACCTATTCATATGAGGAATGCATTGGACTTAGTAAGTGATGGGTGGAGCCCGCTATAGATCCTCGATGCATCAGTAGGTCTCATGAGACAAACTAGTGTCTTGGCACAAGGACTTGATAAAATCTTATTTGTATTTTTGGCACATGGCCATGACTATGTGGTTATGAACTTTGGCATTATGCATTCCATCATTATGAAAGTGGCTATTGATATTGCATGTGATTATTCGACTAGTAGAATATCCATGTGAATAAGTAAATGAAATTATTTGATTTTATATTTTCCATATTATGTTGAAGTTCAAGTTTAAAAGGCTTTTGTTTTAGTCTTATACATTTCATTAAATGTTTATGCTTATTTACGAAAGTTTCTGCTATATTGTTATCCTTACTGAGCATTTGTGCTCACCTATTTCTATGTTTTATTTTTCCCAGGATGTGAAGAATTATTTTATGGTTGACCTATAGGGATAGGCTATGGATATAAGTGTGTTCAAAAGGGGAAAAAATGTTGTTGATGTTTTTATTTAAGGATTTAATGTAAAACTTATGAATGTATTTAGTACTTCCAAGGCTACTAAACTGATCGATCTTTTGGGACATGATTCCTTGTATCATGCCAATGTTTTGTAATAATGCACTGACTCTGGGTAACTAGGGTCGGGGTATTACATAGTTGTATTGCATGACATGACTTATCAAAGGCATAAGAAACACCCCAATGCCTCATGGTAGGACTCATGACTTGTTAGCAGATCACAACCGAGGGAAAACAGTTATTCCCTTATCAAATACACTTAGTGGAGTGCCACAAAACCCTAAATACAACAATATCCCCAAAAGAAATAGATGGGGTTTTCTAAAGCTACCCTCGTTCTATGATAAAATGTCAAGAACATGGTTAATCTTCCCACCGGTTATTCTATGAATATTTTGTTCATTATTAGAGCCACCCCACACAATTTTGTTTTTCCATGGAATCCCAATCATCTAGAAAAGGACTGGTAAATTCCCCATGATAGTTGGGATCTCTAGATTGACATGTCAATCTCTTCAAAAAAAAAAACTAAATGCCCCTTGTAAGACTTTCAACTTTCAAAAATATCACTCCCAGGAGTAGGGGGATTAATCCTATGTCTGAGACACCAAAGGGAGTTCTGCATAAGACATATAAATATTTATATATTTTTTTTAATTTTATTTATTTCAATCATTATATTTAAGAATTTATTATCTGAGTTGTTGAGAGATGTGCATTACGGTGCAGTGAATTAGGATAAACACGTCTTCTTTATTTTGGTACATTGTTAGAGAATAATGACATGTGTAATATGTGAGTACAATGTTAAAAGTCAAGGGGCCTCATTACTCTCCTTGGTAAGGGAGGATAGGGAAGAGGAATCCTTATTAACTTGGTAAAAACCAACAACCTTCAAAACCAAAAATAAAGGCAAGATCATGATAAAAGGACCCATTAAAAAAAGAAAAAATATTTCTATGGCCCGATGAGACACACTAATAGCACAATAAGGATTGACCATTTTTTGTCAGTGAAGAAGTAATTTTAGATTTTCTTTTTATTCCCACTTTACATCATGTACCACATTTTTCTTGGTTCTTATTTCGACTGCTCGGCCTTTCCAAACCACACCAAAGCATGGAGGAGATTACATTTTTTCCTGAGAGAACATATGTAAGGGACTCTATTTCAAAGGATCAAGACACCATTTTAATATAATATGGTGAATTATGCAAATAAAACATCAACATGAATCTCAAATAAGGACCCTTTATGAAACATTGAGCTGTTAGGATATCATCTAATACCTACTCAGTCAGATACAACACCAACACTAAAAAACACATAACATATTCTAACACTGGATGTTCACCAACTTAGGATGGATTCCTTCCTAATCGTACTCCAACGATTCACACAAAACCATTAGCATAGTTTTTTCCAAACGATTTCAAACTATTGGGATAGATATATCCCAATAGTTCAAACTGTTGATTTAAATATATTCCATAAGTTTCCAACTGTTGGGATATATCTATCCCAATAGTTTACACTGAACCATTGGTTAATATAAATTTTAACCAGACTATTCCAACGGTTTACTATAAACCATTGGGATACGACTATCCCATCAGCTTACATAGCAACAATTGTTGAAACTGTTGGGATATGCTACATTTTTAGTAGTGATTGCAACAACCTGCAACAAAAAAACTTAAGTTCGAGCAAAGTAAATTAATTTTATAACATGATTTAATCTGCTTGATAATGTATAAGCTATATGAATAGAAATTTAACTAAATATTATATAATTATGAAAATAATTTTTCACAAACACACACACACATATAAAATAAAATTTTATTTATGAAATTATAAATAAAACAATTTATAATATATATTAAATATATTTTCTAGTGGAAGTTCCAATGTAAGTTCTACACTAAAACAAAAATATATATTTCTAAAACTAAAGAATATACATTAAAATTTAATAAATATATTCTTTTAAAATACTTAATTTTTATAATGATGATTTAATTTAACATTTTTAAATGTATAAAATATTTAAAAAAACCTGAAAATAAAAATTATATGATTGGGAAAATAAAACAAGAGTAACTTCCAATGGAACTTTTTATAAATATATTATTGTTGAATATAATTAAAATAAATAGGAATTGAAATTGTTATATAATTATTATAAAAATTATTTCATTTAGCCTTTTAAATTGTATAAACGATTTGAATTTTAATTTATTTTCTAGTGGATTTAATTTAATATTTTCAAATGTATAAACTACATGAAGCAACCTGAAAATAAAAATTAGATTATTGGTAAAATAAAACAAGAGAAACTTCCATTGGAACTTTTATAAATATATTATTGTTAAATATAATTAAAATAAATATGAATTTCAATTTTTTCATAATTATTATAAAAATTATTTCATTTAGCATTTGAAATTGTATAAACAATTTGAAATTGAATTTATTTTCCACTGGAAGTTCTAGTGGAAGTTCCAGTGGAACATCTAGTGGAATCTCTAGTGGAACATGTAGTGGAAGTTTCAATGGGACTTGAAAGGGAAATTAGGAACATCCATTGCAAAGAACCGGTGGAAATTCTGTAATGAAAACATCCATTACAAACTTCAGCAACCAATATTGGACATATTTACCACAAAACTAATAGTAAACAAACTTCAAATATAATATCCAATACCTTCACATGATTCAGTATACAGTCTTGGATAGAAAATAATTCTAGATTTACCAAGAAACTATAAAAATACTTCAAATATAATCTGCAATACCTTTATCAGTATCCATTATAAGGAGAACTAAAATACAAACTCTAAACCATGATACAACTCCAACGATTAGCACTATGATGAAACCTGCTGATAATTACTTATTGCCTTATTATCTTGAAATCATAAACCCATTGATAATGCCCAAATCCTTCAGACTTCCTGCATTTATTCATACTTTTCTCAAAAAAACCCAATGAAGTAAAATGCCAAACCAAATGCAACAAAATTGAGTGCAAAAAAACTCACTGTGATGTAATCCCAGTGAAACCCACTGAAAATGCCAAATTGAGTGTGATGAAACCAAGTGTGACAAAACTCACTGTGATGAAATACTAGCGAAACCCATTGAAAATACTCGGTAATGCCTCATTTCACGTGTACACCTCATTTTCCACAAGATGAAAATGCCCTCCAGTAAATCAAAGAAACATGATGTTGCCACCTGTAAAAATGAACATGTGCTAAGATCTCCACACATCACCAGAGCATCCTGTAAAAAGGGAACTAGAGATGATAAAACATGTGCCTTTGTAAAGTTAGAGGGGAACCCTTTGACGGAGATGACCTGTTGGAAAGTATATTAGTTCCCACCAAAAGGTTTTATTTGACTTCTAGTTTTTTTGTCAATGTTGAATCTTTGTGTTCTTTTTTTTTCAAACTAACTCTAAATGTTTAAAAATTAAATTAATTTTTTAAATTTGGAAAAATATCAATTTATCTTGATATTTCAAGCAGTTCTTTTACTTAATGCACATCATTATATATCAATATGTAATTGTTAAAAATTTAATCAAAAAAATTAGATAAATATAAATATAGATTTAACATGGTTTGTGTTACAAAATATCATTTATACATGGATGTCATAATAATAATTATGATGGTAATGATTCATCATTTCCCAACCCATGATAAACTATTTAAAGATTAGAGTAATTTTTTATATTTAGCAACAAATCAAACTATTATTTTATTTCAACCAGTTCTTTTACTTAATGCCCACTACCACAGATTGTGTCTAAATCAACACCTACTTTTATTAGTGCTAAACAGAAAGCACTCATAAAAGGGTTACTTTTATCAGTGCTAACTAAAAGAGCTGATAAAGGTAGCATTTATCAGCACTAAAAGAATGTTGATAAATGTGTAACCTTTATCAGCACTACCCTTAGAATTGATAAAACCTTTTAATAAAAAATATTATTAATATATATAAAGTTATCGTATTTATATTAAAAAAATAATGTTTATTTATAGACATTAATTAAAAAACGCAAGTTTATAATTAATATAAACATGATATATTAATATATATTTTTTAATAATTCAAATATATATATATATATATATAATGTTTTAAAAAAGGTTTTTTAAAATTATAAATAAATAAATATATATTTAAATAATTATAGAATTATATTAAATATATTCAAAATTGGGCAGGGGAGATATCCCAAGTTATTGTAGCAGCACCGTAGCAATACTGTATCAGCGGCAGAACTGTAGTAGCAGTGACACTTTAGCGGTGGTGAGTACTGTAGTACATACCGTAACGATGACGAAACTATAGCATCCCATGTACTGTAGTAGTACTATTAACTGGAGGGGCCTTTGAGCCAAAAAATGGGCTTTTGGACGAAGAATTAGGGCTTTCAAGCCCCTGGGCCTTCATGCTATGTTCATGGGCTGCTTGATCTTGGGCCTACGAGCTATGTAATGGATCTCTCTCCACCAAGAACGAGATATTTGATTTCATAATAAAAAAAGGATTCGACCCCAACTTTAATTATATAAATATATAAATAAATTTGTATTTATATACAAATATTTATAAATATATTTATTCATAATTAGAATTATAAATAAATAAATAAATATATATATATATTTAAATAATTATAAACTTATAATAAATATATTTAAATAATATATATTTATTATATTTATAATTATATATGATTATATATTAATAAATATATTTAATTATATATATAATAATTTAAATATATATAATTATATAAATATATATATAATTATATATGATTATTTATTATTATAATTATTTATAATTATAATCATAAAAAAATAAATATATAAATATATATTTTTATTTAATATTTATATTACAAAAATTATATATATATATATATATATTAAAGTAATATATAAATATAAATTATAGAAATTTTAATAAAAAATTAATCTTATTTTCATAATTTTATATATAAAAAATTATCAAATTTAAAATTTTCAAAATGCTTAATAGTTTCTTTATATACATTGATTACAAAACATGTTTATAATTAAAATAAATATAATATATCAATTTTTTATTTAAACAATTATATAATATATAAATGAATCTATTTATTTAGATATATATTTATATTGATATTAAATAATTTAAAATATATGTACATGTATAACTGCATGTATGTATGTGTATGTATTTATACATGTGTGTAAGTATATGTGTGTGTGTAAATGTGTATGTGTACATATGTATGTTTGTAATTCATGTAAATGTCACGAATTCACTTTTTAACATTTTTGTAATTTATTTAATTCAATTTATTCATTTATTATTATATATCCATTAATAATGTTAAAAATATATTTAATCATTTTGTAATACTTATTTATACATATATTTATTTATTATACATGTAATATTTTCAATATGTTTGTAATTTAAATGAATAATGTTTATTCATTTTTATTTATTAAGTTTTAATATTTTAGATATGTTTGAAATTTATATAATCAAAATATTTAAATGTTTTTTTAATAATTTGGAAATTTAAATGTTTAATTAAAAAATTATAATATACATAATTGTTTTAAAAAAGTATTTAAGAAATTATAAATAAATAAATATATATTTATATAAACATATTTATAATTATATATATTTACCAAAAGCATTGCAGACCATCAGATATAATTATATAAATATATTTATAATTATATATAAATATTTTTAAATATTTTTTTTATAATTATAATTAGAAATAAATAATTATATATTTAAATAATTATAAAATTACAATAACTATATTTTAAATATATTTATTATAATTTTATAAATATATATTTATATATTAATAACCATATATATAAATATATAAATATATATAATTATATATATATATATATTTTAAAATATAAATATATTTATAATTATATCCAAAATATTTATAAAATTATAATAAATGTATTTATATAATAATATATTTATTATATTTATAATTTTATTCGAATAGTGCGAACCATGGATTAAAATCTTTGGTCCCGAAAAAAATATTATTGAAAAGTAAAGGACACAACAGAGATGGAAGAGCAAGAACAAAGTGAGAACTAGCACCACAGTGCCACCAAAAGCAAGTGATTATACAATAATCATCATCTTTTTTGTCTACCACCCCTTACTCGGGAGCTACCTTGGCCTCTTGGATGCTGACATATCTTCCACTGTTTGGGATCCTGCCAAGTGACATCCTGAACATTGATGCTCTCATCATCAAGAGACTCAATGCCTTCAATGACATCATTTTCCAAGACAACGACATCTTGCTTTTCTATATTGGCCTTCACTCCAATGTCTGAGGTTGATGCACCATGAGGGTTTCAAAACTTTTTATAGAATATATCCCTGCTCAAAGACCTGTTGAAAGCATCAAGCAAAGTAATTTTACTTAGCCTAGGTTCTGGAAGAGCAGTTCCCCCCACGATTATGGTCTTCCCTCCCAATGTTCCATCATTCTCACCAATTGTACCTTTAACACCGGGCTATAATGAAGCCACCCCATCCATCCCTCTCTGGGAATGCTCTTGAAGTTCATGATAAGGCATATCGACATCCTACATAGACATCTTAGAAAAAGTGGACAACTCCTTTTGCTCACTTTACATCTGAATCATAGTAGATACATCCTGCACAAGTTCATTATCTTTAGATTTCCGAGAGGCAACCATTTAGAATCCATTCTCATCCACCACAATTTTCTTTCCTTTGGTCTTCGAAATTGTCATAGGTATTATCTCATCATTTTCGGATATCGTAGGGACAAATTCACTTCCCACACCTTGATAAATTCTTCCCGAGGTGGATTATCCCTTTCTATACTTCATATTTATAATTTTATAAATGTATATCCAAATGGATCAGTAGTGAATTTGGAAACCAAATCCATTAATCCAAATTTATTAATAAAAAAGAATCATACAAAAAGGAGAGTAGGTCAACCAAGGAACATCTTCCCACATAAAAAAAAGTCACTTCCAACAATTCCCCCTAGTACCTAAATTTTTAGGATGACTTCCTACACCCTTTGGGTGTCGTCCTCTCAACCATGACTTGGCCTGTTGTGGTGGCACATGATCCTATTCCAATGAAGATTTAGAGTATTCTTTCATAATGGAATATATCCTAAAATTTCAAGAGAGATCTTGAAAGTTCATCTCCAGGATAGATCAAAATCCACCCCTAAATTAATTTCCAACAACTTATGCACAATAAGGCATCCATCGAAACCAAAAACATATAGTTTCATCATGGAGTATATGGCCTCAAGTTTCAAGAAAAACCAATCAATCACTTCCTTGATGGTGCCTTAAATAGGCCTTTAACCTTAAACATCACCATAAGGAATGATATAATAATTTTTATATCATGTAATGACACATTATTCATCTGAATCCTTACCAAAAGAATCATATTCATTTTTCATAAGATCATAAAAATTGGGTGGGTAGCACTAATAAATATTATTATTTCTCACTTAGAGATCTCTAGATGGAAGTTCCACCTACATGGGACGTTCTTGAGTAGGATATGTTGGTTCCAACTCAGGTATAGACACATATGCCCTAGAATTATAAGGGAGAACCAGTTGGAAGCCCTCCTCATCCACCACTACTTTCTTACCTTTAAGTATAGAAACCTTCTTATAAATACATGTGGGATCAAGAGATTTCTCTGATGTTTAAGAATTGATTACCAAATACCCCACATTTCTTACTAATCCAGGCATAAGATCAGTAAAAAAATAATTGATAGAACCTGTAGGCCCACTTTCAAGGTACTGATCACCCTTTGTTAGTGGTTCAGTGGCAGCTATGCTTTTTAGTGGTCCAGTGACCTGATAATCCTAGACCGCCCCCGGGATTCTATCTTTTATATAATTTGAAGCTGAAATAGGTACATTAATTTCATTTTACCATTTAATATCTTCTAATATAAGTAAAATCATATCATGCATTAGCTGGTCATCAACTTCATCTTGCACATAAACCTCACAATCAGATTCATCACCTCCAAACACCTGATCAGGAGTTATTTTCTTTCTAGGAACCTATTCAGAATATCGGGCCCCTCCATCTTCAACCTCACCACTCACCTGGAAAACATATCCCACCAATGATTCAGCCCCTTCTTGGTCTATTAAGTGGCCTACTTTTTTATTCAACACATTGGTGATCAAAACATCCCTAAAGGAGAGGGATTTGCATGCTTCCACTAAGTTCAGGATCACCCTGCTTCCACACCATCAATGCTTCCTCTTCTTCAAGATCATCCCAACTAGATGAGCCACTATTAATCCCAATTTAGGACTTCTCATTCAATAGTATCCCCTTTACCTTTAGAATAGGTATATGAGAGTTTCATTTCTCAAGGGACTACACCGCAACCCCATTGGGCATAAGCCTCCCAAGCACAACTCTATCATGGTCTGAGGACTGTGTCAAAGAAGCACCCATATAATTAACCTTACTACAATAGTGAGAAATAGGGTTTCCCTTCATCCCAAACTTCTCATAGGATACCTTCCTCTGACATGAGTTTGGTGAGTGGCCAATAACCATACAAAAGTCACAAAATAGAGGTTTATTCTTATACTCCACATCAATGAAGATATCGTCTATGGGAGTAGAACAATTTACCTTATCAATGATGATGGAGCATAGATAAATCTCTACCAACATCCAAGATAAGTGGCCAAACCACACATTCTTAGTTTCTTTATCAAGGCGGATGGGAGTCCCAATTTCTGCAACAATATCATATAGAATCCTTAGGTGAAAAAGGACCAAATTAAGTCTGTGTAGTCGAATCCATACATGAGAGAACACATTCCTTTTTTGTGATACATTGAATTATAAGAATAATTAATAAAGATGAATCCATCTAGGATTCAAGAATAGGGAGATGATGCTCCATGCCTGAAGCTTGGATTCATCTGAAGAAAAGAGACAATGAAAAAAACCCCTACCAAGGGAGACACACCTCCAGTTTGAAAATCCCCACAGACATGAAACCCTACGAACCAATTCAGCTAACTTCTAGTGCTTCTCACATTTAGGTAAAATGAGCCACACAATCAAGGAGGTTTTCCCCATTATAATCCACTCAGCAAACTCTTCCAAATTCACTTTGATATGAGCCACCAATACCTTTTGAAGTATCCTCCCAGTGCGAGAATCCTTGAATGATGCCAAATCTAATTTGACCCCATCCGATTTCATATCCAAAGTTACTCTGAGTCCCTCATTTAGGGTTGAAGAATCTCCTACAATCCTCAGTTCAGTTCTTGAAGCTAAGGGTGCTCATTATGATTCCTTCCCCTAAATAAGAGTTGAACCAAGGAAATTTGGTAGAACCATGCTCATAGGAAAACCCTAGATGCCATCGCCTTCCCAGAGGGCTCCCCGACCCGTTCTCTCCATCATTTATTTTATAAATATATATAATTATATAAATATATTTATAAATATATAAAAATATATAAAATATAGAGAAATATTTTTAAATATTTTTATTTTTATTTATAATTATAAATAACTAAATATATTATTAATATTAGATATTTAACAATGCTTTTTTAGCGCTGATAATGATATATCTTTTTCAGTGCTAATAAAACCTCTCTTCATCAGTGCTATAATTTTAACCCTGATAAAGAATCATTTTAATTGTGATTTTTTAGCGGTGATAAAGGGGTATCCTTATCAGTGATAAAAAAACATCGATAACGAGTATTTTTATCAACACTTTCTATTTTAGCACAGATAAATCTACTCTTTATTAGTGATTTTTTGAAAGGGTTGATAAAATACTCACATAATAATATAAAAATAACTCTAATAGACTACTTTCGCCACTCACACCTTCAAGATCTTGTGGAACTGTACTGTTGTCATTGTCTTCATCGCTCTTCCTATCGTTGTTCCCTATCGTTGTTGTCGTTCCTTGCTATCACCGTCACTCCATACCTTCACCATCACTACCTTTCAGAACTAAACCCTCATAGAACTGAACCCTCAAAGAACCGAACCCTCTCCAATCTTTATCAATGAATCAATCCTCCCAAGATCTAAGTTATGGTATTATTTCTTCTCACCTTTAATTTCTTCTTTCATCTAGGTCTTTACCCCCTCTAACCTCGGATGAGGTCATTTACTTCTCATGTTAGTTATTCACCATCAATAGTAAAGAATTTCCATTTAGACAATGTAGGTTATTCCATGAAACCTTCACTTGAATAATGTTGAAAATCTATTTATAAAGATGAATATTGAGATACAAAATTGAAGATAAATAAAAAATAAAAAATTTAAACTAAATGGAAAATGAATATGACATACCTATTCAAAATATGTTCTTATTTTAGTTATATAAATGTCATGGTATTTCTAGACATTAAAAGATATGTCAAAATAGGTTTAAAAATGGTTATCTCGAAAATGATTTATGGAAAATATCATCTGGAAAAGGAAGTATGTCTAAGTTTGTTTAGATCGTCTTTTAAGGAAACTTTCATCTAAAATGAAACATGATATCTTCAAAGAATAGACCAATTTTTTTCATCTTTAATAAGATCGAAACTTTATTTATAAAAATAGGTAATGAGATACATTACTTGATATAGATATAAAATTAAAAATTTAAACTAATAGGAAAGTGATATGTTGTACCTATTAAAAAATGATCGTAGATAGATCACTATCTTAATTATTTAAGCACCCTAGTTGATTAGTAACACAAAATCCATATGAAATTCAACATAAACCTTGCAATTTAAAGCAACCAAGAATAAGCCCACTATATTGTAAACTTTATTAGTGTAATAGTTAAACTACCCTCCCACATAGTAAAACATAAACATTCTACCAAGATAACCATTGAATCTTAACAAAAAAATCATATACCACCATCAAAAGGTGAATTAATGTTTAACCCCATTACAACCTCTAAATGTACTTTTCATCCAACATCACCATCATGGTTTAAATTAGGGGATTACTCTATAAATATATATTCTCTATAATGTACAATGATTTAATTTTTAATTTTAATTACAAAACTCCTTTGGTAACTATATTTAAAAATGAAACAGGATGAGTGGTATCTATATTTATAAATGAAAAAAATCTGTAAGAAAAAAGGGTGGTATCTATATTTATATGATAATATTAAATTTTATACATAAAATCTCACCTCCTATATAATATAGATCAATAATAACAGCATGGAAAGGTAAATTCATTAACTCCATCCAAGCTATAGGATATCCACCATTACCCCACTCACACAACCTTGGCCTCACAGGAAGCTAAGTGCTATTGAAATTCAATCCATAGACCAAATCCCTTTTCCTTTTCATGGAGTAATTGAAGGCTGTATTTGAATGTTAAAACTGCAATGGCTATCTCAACATGAGTATGTATAAGAGAATCCAGCTGATCCTTATCATGATAACACCAATTAAGGATCCCCTTGTGGGTATTAGGCTACTACTGTTTTTTTTGACTTTAGAAAAAAACTAAGAAATGTTGTCTAGTGCTTCACCAACTCTCCAACCTATGAACATTTAGATTTATGGAGAAAATTGTCTTCCTCATTAGATTCATCTCTCTAATAATTATTATTTCATTTTGTTTCTTGAGACTCATACCCATATCTTCCGGACATTCACATTTGTTTCTTGAACTACCCTGAGTAGTATTCATCCCATACCAGGTAATGGTGATCATTATGGATGAATTTAGACGATAACACCTACCACCTGTGGAGTAATTATTTTCTTAAATTCAATTAACCATTTCCTTCAAAGCATACTGAAATTATTTGAAACATTCAAATGTTGGGTTCCCCTTATTTTAAAGTAACCTTTTGTATATCTATTTATTTTTTTAAATATTAATATTACCGAATCAAATAGTATAAATAGTAATAAAAAATGGATGGATTATAATCGTATGACAAAAGAGTATGAATATGGGGTGAAAGAGTTCATCACGTTGCAAAGGATCATGCATATGACCCTTTTAAATTCCTTTATCCATGTTCACACTGTTTTTATTAAAGAATAATTAGTACATTGGAGTTGGGAGAACACTTGATCTATCATAGAATATATAAAAGTTATAAATGTTGGATTAAACAAATAGAAAAAGTAAATGTAGCTAGTGACTAGGATAACACTGCATTTTATGGATCATCTGATATGATTACAAGTGTGGTTATTGAAAAAAACTGTATTGAGGATGTGATTACATGTGTTAATGGTGATGAAGCCCATATTGAGGAAATGAAAATGACAGTTGAAGATAAACTCTATGATTTTCCAAAATTGTTTGAGAAGTTAAAGAGTTGTGTAAAGAAATGACTGTATGCTGGTTGTACTAAATATACAACATTTTCATCCATACTGAAGCATTAAAATTTAAAATCTAGCAATATATAGAGTGACACCAGTTTTACTGAACAACTTTATATCTTGAGTGATATGCTCCTAGAATATAATGAGCTTAAAATCCAAACATATGACGCTAAATAAATGATACATTCAATGGGTATGATCTATGAAAGAACACATTTCTATCCAAATAATTGTATACCATTTCACAAGGAACAAAAATAACTTAAAGACTGACCAAAGTGTGGTGCGTCTTGATATAGGAAATATAAATTAGGTCCTATGAAAGTTTTATGGTACTTTCTAATCATTCCAAGGTTTAGGAACCAATATGAAACTTAGGATACTTCCAGGAAACTAACATAGAATATAGATATAAGAAATAAATATAAGAAACTTCATTAACCGATATACTCTCCTCAGTGGAATAGAATCGATCACGAGTATCCTAAATTTGGAAATGAGCTGAGAAACCTTAATCTTGTGCTATCTAATAATGGAGTGAATACTTTTGGTTTTCAAAGTATCCCTCACAATACATGACTGGTTATGTTGGTAAATTATAACTTGTCACTGTGGTTATGAATGAAATGAAAATACATTATGCTATCTAATATTATATTAGGACCAAAACAACCAGGTAATGATATTGACATTTATTTGGATCCATTGATCAAAGATTTGAAATTATTGTGGTATTTGGTTGTTACGTTGTATGATTATTACAGAAATGAAGATTTCACATTAAGATATATATTGTATATGATGATAAATGACATTCCTAATTATGGAAATTTGTCATAATATAGCATTAAAGGAAATCAAGGGTGTACCATTTGTGAAAAAGGTACACATTCAATTAGGTTGAAACAATCATCAAAGATTATGTTTCCAGGACATCACAAATTTATATCTTGGTGATATGTAATGATATTGGATGACATCATTAGATGGGAGTTTAATAAAATGTAAAAAACCGTATCCACTAAAAGGTGATCAACTGTTTGATAAAGTAAAATATATGGACACTGAATTCGGTAAACATTTTTTGAAAAACCTTATGAAAGCTAGTTGAAAAAAGAGATCTGTTTTTTTAATTACCATACTGAAATTGTTTCTACTTCAGGAATTTTCTTGATGTTATGAATGTTGAAAAAAAATTTATTAGATAATGTCATTTGAATGTTATATAATTCACCTGAAAAAATAAAGGATGGAATTAAGTATATGTTGTACATGATTGACATAGGAATACGAACAGAGTTTGTGCCAATGAATGGTGAACAAGAAAAATTTTCTACCTCCATCTATTTACACTTTTTCTAGGTAGGAGAGATATAAATTTTGAATCTTCTTGAATAATTTAAAGGTTCTATAGGGGTATTCATTGAATATCAAGAATATTGTGTTACATATTGGTTTAAATTTAAAGGGTGTGAAATCACACGACTGTCATATTTTGATGAAAGATCTAATTCCTGTAGCTTTACATTTCATTTTCCCCAAGAATTTCCATCATATAATAACCAATCTCAGTTTATTTTTCAATGATATATGCAAGAAAATTATAGACTTGGTAAAATTTCTAACTATGGAAAAGTTAATTTTTGTCATATTATGTGAATTGGAAATGTTCCTCCCATCGATTTTTTTTGATATAATAGTTCACTTGATGGTTCACTTGGTAAGAGATATTTGACTATACAGTCCTATACATTATAGATGGATGTACCCCATTGAACAATATATAAATATTTTGAAAGGGAATTTCAAAAATCAGAGTTGGTTAGAGGTTTGTATTACAGAGTGATATATTGTTGAGGAATCTATTGATTTCTATACCAACTAATTGTCCAGTGTGGAAAGCATTAGTCTACCAATATATCATCACACTGGGTGGCTTGTAGGTGAAGGAATTTCTGGAATAGATGTTGTTACATTCACTACTACAGATTAGGATCAGGCCCACCTTTATGTTTTATATAATATATTAGAGGTTTCCCCATATGTTGAAACCCAAAAAGAAACTCTTAGGCATTTTAATCCATCAAGTGATGAAAGATGAATATCAAATACACATAATCAACAGTTTATAGGATGGTTTTGAGACTATATTTTTAAGGATTTGAATGAAAATATGGATTTAATTTCAGAATGAATTAGATGACTAGCTAGAGGACCAAGTGTGAATCTATTATCTTATAATTATTATGTAATTAAAGATTATACATTTTATACAAATGAACTTGATGAAGGAAGTACCTTTCAAAAAAGTGGAGTTAAACTTGTTGTTGAAGCGATGCATTTATTTGTTACCAAGGAAAGAAATTCAATTTATGTGAATATGTCATACTTTGGCATCATCAGACAAATATTGGGGTTATATTATAAAACATTCCAAGTACTGATTTTTCAATGCAAGTGGGTTGATAATAGAAGTGTTTTTAAAATAGATGGATTTTGATTTGTGAATGTGGATTTCAGTATGGATGGGTACAATGAAGAACTATTTATAATGGAATCACAGGCAATACAAGTATTTTATATTCCATATCCCACAAACCAAAAGTGATCAATTGTTCTATTATCAACCAAAAACACTAAAGGGTTGGATGAAAATTCAAATTAGGATGATCCTTTCATTGAGATGTCACAATTAAATCATAGTGGTCCCAATGTAAATGAGGTATTTTATGTTAGAGGAAACCATAATAAAGGTATTTGGATACTCGATAGAGGGGTTAAATCCCTTCATACTTTTAAAAAATAGAGTTCAATAATGAGGTTATATATTTTTTGTAATATACATTTTGTTAACTTATGTAATTATCTACTCAATGTTGTATTCATGTAATCTAAATTAATCTTTGAACCAATTCTACAGATAATGACTTCTTTATATGTTGATGCTCCCAATCCCAAGGAACAATAGGTTTCTCAACATATTGGTTCTCTCAATTTAGAGGAATAAAAACCATATGTACATGATGGGACAACCAATCCAAAGGAACAACATATTGATGATGTTGAACCTGAGGAAATGGTAGATGATTAACAACCGATGTCCCTAAAAAAATTGGAGCGTCTTAGTGTGATGGTGTTTACAAAAATTATTAAGGCGAGAAAGAAAGGCATCAAATTCAAGGTCATATGGAATTCACATGGATAGCCTATTAACCCCAACAAGGCCATGTTCAGAAGTTTCATTGGGATCATCACTCAGAAATGCATGTTGATTGATATAAATTTGTGGAACCATGTTGTTCCTACTCTTAAGACACTGATTTGGGAAGATATTAGGGTAAGATTATGATATCCTTTCTTTATTTTACTAAAAAAATAATGAAACATTGAATTACTCCATATTATCCTATAAAAAGTGCATTTATAGCAGATGAATCCTGAAATAAATTTGTTTCAATGCTTACAGTAAAGGATCATAGAGGATTTCACACAATTCTAACAAAGTTTTATCTCAAATATATTGATTGGAAAATAAAATCTCACCCATCAAATATGTATGAACACATGATAAGCCAATAATAATGGGATGGGTTTACTGGTCATCATGAGGAGACATGTTTTCATGTACATTGTGGCTATTAATACATTGTTTGAGAATACCTATATTAATCATCTTTATTAATAATTGTTAATTTATGAAATAGTAATTGAGTGCTGAAAATAAGAAACGATAATCAAAACCAACATACTCCTACCGTAAAGTAAGGATGGGGTACACTTCAATTGAAAAAAATTGGTATGTATTTTAAATATACCATAATAGTTTTAAGTGACATGAAACAACCACATAATTATGTTCATCTATTTATATACATATTGATGGTTCCAAATCCAAATCCACTTCCATCCCACATAATGTGAAGTGTAAGGAGACACATATAAATAAATATGAAATACTAATAGATGAAAACACATAAAAAGTATGAGAAACATGTGTAAGTATAACATAGTAAAAATTATTTTTTCTTTAAATCATTATTACATAACAATGATTACTTATTTTCCTGTATTTTTTTTCTAACTTAGACACAGGAATCATCGTCAGCTGTATAGGATGACCAGCTACTATCAGTGGTCTTAAAGCAGACAAAACAATATGTCCGCATCAGAGGTGTAGGTATTGGGGTGACACTCTGAACATATTTTGAGAAAAGAAAAGAAGAGAGGGATAAAGATAAACAAATGTAAAAGATGTTGGAACAATTAGATAATCTTAAAGAAAAATTTCACTGAAAGTATGGGTTTCTAGAAAATGTTATGGGAAATAAGAAAAGAGAAGAAACAACTCAAGAACAACCACTACATGATGATCCCCCATGGCTTTGAGGTGACCCATTCCTCTCAAAGATCCATCTTAGGTGAGGTAATCAATATTCTCATAATTGTTTTTGTGAAATTTTAATCAGAAAGGCACTGATAACTTTCCTGTACTAATATTATGAAAGGTGTAAATTATTGTGATTTATATCTATCAACACCCACCCATCACCTTATTGCAAGGAATGTCATGTTCAATATCCAAGAAGATAATCTACACAACAGACAACTTCCAAAAGTTCATGTGAGAGTGGGGATTAACATATCTCATGAACTGTGCACCGAGCTACCTATTCCACTTGATGACATAGATATTCATATAGTTTATCAAGCTATTGGAACATTAATATCACAGACATAAGATATTGTAAAAAAACATGGCGACACTGTGGTATTCATTTCCAATTTATTTTTCATGAAAAACCTTCAAAAATTAATGAAAAAGGTCTGAATCAATGAATGTTATTACAGATGGATAAAGGGAAGGGGGTGAAATGAAAGTTCAAATAAAAATGATCTAAAGGATCAACTAACCAATCAAAAATATCTTCAAAAACACCATTACCCCACTAGTTAAATATCCCCATTTACTAACATTGAAGGTTTATGTGGATACAAGGTTATAAACAGGTAGTAATTACATAGTTGATTTTTAAGATCATATGTACAGAGAGGCCATTACAGACTTCATTTCTCTTGAGAATTTAAATTAAATCCTTAAGTATGAATGGATAAGAGTCTCATTTGTAAATGTATACATGATTTTTGTTTTCCTGATTTGTTTTTCCAATAGATGATCTACAATATTAATTATGACTAAATACAATTCATATTTTTTGTAGGCTTCTATATCAATATTATTTGAAGGGAAAACCCGATGAACATAAATATAGACTCATTAGTCCTCACATAACTTATGCAGGCCAAACCAAAAATAAATTAGCTAAAATTAATGAAATGGTGGAAAATCTGGTACAGCGTTTGAAAGAAATCTTATGGATGATATACTCTTCTTATTACCAATGATGCAGGGGTAAAACTATACAATTTAATCATATTAAATATATTTTCTTTCCTTTCATCAATGATTCCCTTTTTAGGCAGTATTGGGTACTCATTGTAGTCAATTTGGATACTCTAAAGATTTATTTTATGTATTAAATTCATGGATACACAACAATATAACCACACGTGATGCCATTTTTCAATTTTTATCACACTATATCCAAAATTTTAGAACAAAAATTCAAGTTATATATTTTATATTATGTTTTAATGGGAATTATGTTATGATAGGGAGGTATTTAAATATCATAAAAATCCTGGAATGAGGACAGTCCATGCGTACAAGGAGCCCATCAACTTCTACAAGTGGATAAGTATTAGGGTATATATAATAAGATTTCACTATCAAAACACTTATCAAAACAAATTAATTATTCATCTTAATGTTTCTATAATATCTGTAATAAACTAATGAAAAATATTATGGTTATTATGTTTACAAATTTATGAGTGATATCATATACCATCAACAAACTATCATCCCTAAAGAGGTTTTTTTCAAAGATAATTACTATGTCATTTAAAATATTTATTAATCCTTTGTGTATTTATATTTTTCTAGTAATATCATGACATTAGAAAGTCATCGTATTAAAAAGATGAAACAAATTTGTTTAGAAATGTAATGGCCCGGACCTCCCTGGTCCATTACTTTGTGAAAATGTGGTGTTGGAGGTGTTCCGGGAGGACAAGGTGACTTATCCCCCAGCTGCTGCCTACCGGTAGCTCGGTCTACCGGTAGCTGCTGATTACCGGTAGCTCGGTCTACCGGTAGCTGCTGATTACCGGTAGCTCGGTCTACCGGTAGCTGCTGATTACCGGTAGCTCGGTCTACCGGTAGCTGCTGCCTACCGGTAGCTCGGTCTATCGGTAGCTGCTGATTACCGGTAGCTCGGTCTACCGGTAGCTGCTGATTACCGGTAGCTCAGTCTACCGGTAGCTGCTGCCTACCGGTAGCTCGGTCTACCGGTAGCTGTTGATTACCGATAGCTCGGTCTACCGGTAGCTGCTGATTACCGGTAGCTCGGTCTACCGGTAGCTTCTGATTACCGGTAGCTCGGTCTACCGGTAGCCGCATCCTACAGGTAGCTGGGTTTACTGGTAGCCACGGCATACTGATAGCTCGGTATACTGGTAGCCGCAGTCCAGCAGTAGCTCGGCTAACACTTTGCCAAATTTCTAGTTCTTTGAACAGTGTTTCTATCGGTGAGGTTCTATCAGTGGACTTCTATCGGTGAGGTTCAGTGAACAGTGTTTCTATCGGTGAGGTCCTATCGGTGGACTTCTATCGGTGAGGTTCAGTGAACCGTGTTTCTATCGGTGAGGTCCTATCGGTGAACTTCTATCAGTGAGGATCTATCAATAGACTTGTGTTTCTATCGGTAAGGCTCTATCGGTGAGCTTTTCTTTCCTTTGCCAATTTTTTTTAGTTCTGTGAACAGTGTTTCCAGACTTCATAAGAGCTATCGATTCCATACTTTGCCAATTTTCACGAATGAACAGTGTTTCCAGACTTCATAAGAGCTACCGATTCCATACTTTGCCAAATTTCACGAATGAACAGTGTTTCCAGACTTCATAAGAGCTACCGATTCCATACTTTGCCAAATTTCACGAATGAACAGTGTTTCCAGACTTCATAAGAGCTACCGATTCCATACTTTTCCAAATTTCACGAATGAACAGTGTTTCCAGACTCCATAAGAGCTACCAATTCCATACTTTGCCAAATTTCACGAATGAACATTGTTTCCAGACTCCATAAGAGCTACCGATTCCATACTTTGCCAAATTTTGAGTATGTGAACAGTGTTTCCAGCTTCGCAAATTTGACATTTTCTTTGACATAAAATACTTTTAAAACCTTATTTTAAGGACATTAAGGCCGATTCAAAGGCCATAAATCCTATATTAATTATTCCTAAGGCCGGGATGTTTTTACTTGGTCAAACCGCGTGGGTTAATGCGATCCGTTTTTAATGGAGAATAAACTGGATCTTAAACTGTCGCCTCTCTAATTTTTTTAAAAGGAACGAGATATCATTCTTCGTTGTTCTTCCTCCTGGTTCTCATCTACGAGACACTAGAACCTTGCAATCATTCTCGTAGGAGTTTCACAATCAAACGTTACTCAGATCAGTTCCGCTCTGTTGATGCAACCAAGTTGTGTCCATCGTTCTTCGATATAAGGTATGTTTTATCATCGTTCCTTCGGGGATCACCTTCTCTTGTTCTTCCTTCCATATTAGCATGTAATCTCCATGGTTCTAATGGGTTTTCTTGGGGTTGGTTGGTACTGTCGTACCGTGGCATCCTCCGGTGGATGCAGCTGTCGTGAGGAGAAGAGGACTGTGACCCGTTGTGTGGATAAAGGACGTCAAGAACTCTTCGAGGCAGGGGATTCATGGCTTCTCTAATTGTGTATGTGCAATCGTAGAATTAGCATGATTTAGTCCTTTGGATCACAATGAAATTGACCTAATTAAATACTTGAACCGGATTAAAATAATTGGTTGATCGTATGTTGTTACTTTGTACCATGATAACGGTTTGCCTCATATTTTTTCCTAGATAGAGTGATATCTATGATTTTCTTTAATTTGTTTCTCGTTCATGATGGAAATTGATAAAGAACGTAAAGTTGGAATTATTTGTTAAATAATTGGCTAAAGATAAAGAGGCATGTTAATGAATCTGTTAATTCAAGATGGATTAAAGAACTATTAGTTCGATAATTTCAAAAGGGTTCTAAGTTACCCGCTTGCTTGTAAGGCTGAATGACTTGTGGTTTGGAGCTCTGAGTGCTCATATTGTATGAAGGCTGAATGCCTTGTTAAAGGGCCGGGAGCCCATTTTGTGATCTTTGATTTCCTTCTGATTGTGATTTGATGTAAGCCTGGATGGCTGTTGTGATATGTGGAGGCATGGGGACTTGTGGTTGTGGCAGCGGATGACGCCTAGTGTGGCGAGATGCATCAGTTTATGCATGTGGGTGTCGGGGAGGACACCAAGGATGATGATATGAGATGAATGTGATGGTTTGATGTTGGTGGTTTGATTGTTTATCTACTTTACTTTTCCCCACTTCTCAAGGCAGCTGGTTTTGCTTACCCTCTTTCTGAAGGAGGCGAAGACACGCGGGGTATGCCACGTGCTTTCTGTGTTTAGCCTCTCGATGGAGGATGGGTCTATGCTCTTGCTATAAGCGGCAAAGACTCGATGGGTAGTATATCTACTCACCGCGTTGAGCCCTTTGTGTTTAGTAGCATAGGATGCTTTTCTAGAATACCTGGGAATATGAGGAAGGTAATTCCATAATGAAAGTTTGTTTAAATGGTGATAATCCACGGGGATGGAGAAACTGGAATTTAATAGTGATGTGAATCCTAAAAAGGAGCAGTTTTTGAATGTGATGCGAATTTAGTTTAATGTTGTAAATTGTTCATGGTTAATTAATGTTTAAAGAATTAATTAACGTACAGTGGAACTGATAAAATGAAAATGGAGTAATCTAATAAAGCTCTTCAAATGGTTGTGTGCTTATAGGATACCTAGTCTTAGAAGTAGCAGCCTGGAGTCTGAGAGACGTTAGCTGCAGTTGTGCCTATGACTAGGTAATGCCCATAGTGTGGTTGTGAGTTATATATATTCTGTACTTTTTTTGTTTCTATATGCTACTCCACCCTATTGGTAAGGGCAACTGACACCCCTGGGATTCTGAGCCCTGGGGGGGTGTTTTCCCCAACATTCTGATGGGAGGTTGAATGGCTGACTACCCCCTTTGGCCCCGCTCTCTTCTCTTGGTACATACTTGTGCCATGAGGCAAGCGGTTAGTTACCCCATATATGTGTGTAGAGGGCTGTAATGGCTTGTGGTTATTCACACACATATATTCTGGATATAGTATCCTATGGACTACTATAGGTGTAACGTGTATAGGCTGTGATGGCTTGAGGATCCTTACTCGAAGTATGGGCTGTAATGGCTTGAGGTATTATACCCGACGTATGATACACGTTATGCGAGCTGTGGTGGCTCCCAGAAACTACCTGGTTACCTTTGGTTGTGAGGACGGTGTGGTGCTTCGCCCAGGTGTCTGCGGGCAAGCCTATGTGGTGCACGAGGTGCAGATTATGGAGCTTAGCCCAGGTGTCTGTGGGCAAGCCTTTGGAGAGAGATGCACAGGACGTATGTCGTTGGGGCAAAGCGGCAAACCAGTGGGGAAGTAGTAGCGGGGTACCCTTGATATTCTTTACTATATGCTATTTTCTTTTATGCGTTACTTGGTGAGAGTAGCCATGGTGAGGTTGGGAACTTAGTATACCTGTTTAGGTAATGAGTTAGTTTCACTTGTTGTTCACTGGTCTTTAGCATGCTTTCTTTACTTTTGCACGAGAGGCTTGGGGAGGATCCTATTGAGTATACTGTTATACTCACCCTATGTATATACAAACTGTTTTTCAGGTCACTTGGAGCAGGTTGGAGATCAAGCTGGTTACTACTAGCTTGGGGTTGGAGGAGGAGCTGTTCGGGCTTGTGGTCGCTGCCGTTTTACTTTCTTTTGGGTACTTTTAGTTTTCCCTTTCAGTTGTAGTACTTTTTCATGACATTTCATATATGTACTTGGGTTTCTTTTATATTTTCAGTTATGATTTGGATTTGGTTGGAGTCTATTCTATCTCTCTCTTTTGCATGTGTTCTCTTAGAGGGTAATGCCTCCCATTAGTGTGTGTATTATACCCTCGGTTCTAGTCTCCAACCCGGGGCCTACTGGAGGCGGGACTCGGGGGTCATTATCTCCCTTCTCACATTGCCGGCCCTGGAGGGGTACACTTTGTGGGGAGGGGGTCGTGACAGAGTGGTATCAGAGCTCTGGTTGAGGGATAGGATGGAGTTTGGAGTTAGGCACAGGTGAGGATGCATGGGATGGTAGGGCAACGGTGTCATTCATGTTTAGCAAGTGGGGTAAACACTGGAGACCGGCAGAGACATAGGCGTTCAGGCCCCCCTATGATCCGTTGCACGGACCTTTAAGTTTACGGTGGCTACTAAACAAAGTGATACTGGTTGCAGGGTAGAGACCTAGGAAAGGGTTATGCATCATTATTCTTTGCGCCTGTGTTTGAATGGGTAGACCTTGGGATAGGTAACCTAAAATTAATAAAACAAAATAATTAATTAATTAATGTTGAGTCTTCCATATTCCAGGCTTAGGAGCTCTAACAGTTGTTATTTTACAGGTATGGCTCCAGGTCGACGTCCTCGTCAGGTTTGCGCAGAAGGTGCCCAGCAGGCTGTTCCAGCAGATCGCCGTCAGGTAGAGGTTGGCGACGATGACACTTGGAGGAAGACACTCCGAGAGTTTCAGCGCCAGAGTCTACAGAAGTACAAGGGCTCCGTTTCAGATGCAGTCACAGAAGACTGGTTGGAGGAGGTCGAGATAGGCTTCAGTTCGATTCGTGCTCGGAAGGAACACTGGGTGTCCTTGGTTGTGACGATGTTGCGTGGAGCAGCGAGACAGTGGTGGTTCTTGTTCCTCGGGGATCGTGAGGAGTCAGCGATCTCATGGGAGGAGTTTCGAGACAGGTTTAGAGTCGAGTTTCTTTCATCGACTGCGAAGGCATCCAGTCGCCAGGAGCTTCTTACCCTTCGACAGGGGAGCTCCAGTGTTCGGGAGTTTGGAATCCATTTCAGGAACCTTCTACGATATGCTTCAGACCTGTTACCAGATGATGAGGCCAGGGCGAGACATTTCGAGGAGGCTTTGCGTCCAGAGATCCAGCGCCAGGTCACCCCATTTATGCTGAAGACATATCTTGAGGTGCTGGCGAGGGCAGAGGTTGTTGAGAGAACTTTGACCAGGACCGGATCGTTACGAGAGGGGAATCGTCATGATTCCTCACGAAGCAGAGCTGTGGTCCGGGGTTCCCGGTTTTCAGGACAGAAGAGTTTCCGTTCACCTGGGGGTAGGTCCCAGCCCTTCCCATCTCATTTCTCCGGAGGTAGAAACTCTCAGACCTATGCCAAGGGATCAGGCACTTTTTTTTCTTGTGGTGGAAGTGGTCATCAGCAGCGGGAGTGCCCAACTTTTCAGAGCAGTCATCGTGCACCAGGCGCTCCACTCCAGGTTCCTCCGTTGAGGCAGTTCCAGCCGAGGCATCAGCAGCAGGTTGCACCAGCTTTAGATCACCAGAGGGTAGATGGAGCAGGCAGAGGACAACCCCATGACGCTCCCCATCCTCAGATAGCAGAGCGCGGCCATGGTGGTGGTCGTCATCAGGGTCAGATAGGCCGTGGAGGTGGTCGTGGTCAGCTTCATGCTCTAGCGTTGCCAGCTCTAGGCGAGCCAGACGTCGTCCGAGGTACCCTTTGCTTGTTTTCTACCTTGGTGTATGCCTTGTTTGATTCAAGAGCGACACACTCCTTTATATCCCCTACCCTTGTCCACGCTTTGGGACTTGAGGTAGAGAGGCTTCCAGTGCCCCTGGCGTTGACTACGCCAGTTGGAGGTCGAGCTAGCTTGTTTGAAGTATGTAGAGACTGTGAGCTAGTGTTGGGGCAGCACCGCTCTTGTGGAGATTTCCTATGTTTACGAATACAACCATATGATTTCATCCTCGGCATGGATTGGTTGTATTCGGTGCAGGCTATTGTGGATTGCTACAGGAAGAAGGTCATTTTCTTTGATGAAGATGGAGAGGAAGTAGTGTTTGTTGGTGAGAGAGATCCTCGGATGAGTCATAGACGAGTTTCATCCTTATCATCCATGATGGCTGGGATGATGCTGAGTTCTTCAGAGGTTCAACAGCTGGCATTTCCTAGGGTCGTAGAGGAGTACCCTGATGTCTTTCCAGAAGAGGTTGTATCCTTACCCCCTCGACGAGAGATCGAGTTTGGGATCGAGCTACAGCCAGGAGTGTCTCCTATATCTATGTATCCGTATAGGATGGCCCCTTATGAGTTACGAGAGCTACGTATTCAGCTCGACGGTCTGTTGCAGTGTGGTTTTGTTCGGCCAAGTGTGTCATCGTGGGGTGCACCAATTTTGTTTGTGAAAAAGGCTGATGGCAGTTTGCGGTTGTGCGTCGATTATCGTCGTTTAAACAAAGTGACAATAAAGAACCGTTATCCTCTCCCGCGGATTGATGACCTATTCAATCAACTGAAGGGTTCAAGTTGGTTTTCAAAGATAGACTTGCGGTCAGGATATCACCAGATGCGTGTAAAGGATGAGGATATCCCGAAGACTGCTTTCCGTTGTCGTCATGGGCATTATGAGTTTTTTGTAATGCCATTCGGCGTGACGAATGCTCTAGCTGTTTTCATGGGGTTGATGAATGCTATGTTCCGTGAATTCCTGGACAAGTTTGTTGTGGTTTTCATCGACGACATCCTTGTGTACTCCACATCTGAAGAGGAGCATGCAGAGCATCTACGAGCCGTTTTGGGACTTCTTCGCCAACATCGGTTGTTTGGGAAGTTGTCCAAGTGTGAGTTCTGGGCTCAAGAAGTTCGTTTCTTGGGACATGTTGTGTCCCAATAGGGAGTAGCTGTGGATCCTTCGAAGATAGAAGCAGTGGTGTCGTGGCCAGCCCCCAAGACCGTGTCAGAGGTGCGAAGTTTCCTTGGTCTCGCAGGCTATTACAGGAGGTTTGTGGCTAATTTCTCCCGAGTTGCAACTCCTCTGACAGCTTTGACCAGGAAGGATCAAGCGTTCATATGGACTGATCAGTTTCAGACTGCTTTCGAGTATCTAAAGGAGAAGTTGGTAAGTGCTCCAGTCCTTTGTCTTCCAGCGGAGGGAGTCCAGTTTGATGTTTTCTGTGATGCTTCACATCTGGGGCTAGGCTGTGTTCTCATGCAGCAGAGGTCCATTGTTTCTTATGGGTCTCGGCAGTTGCGTCCCCATGAACGCAACTATGCCACCCATGATCTTGAGTTGGCAGCCGTGGTGTTTTCTCTAAAGTTGTGGAGACATTACCTCATTGGCGAGCGCTTTGTGGTTTTCACCGATCATAAGAGTTTGAGGTATGTTTTCTCTCAGCGGGACTTGAACTTGAGGCAGCGTCGGTGGATGGAGTTCTTGCAGGAATACGACTTCGAAATATCATATACACCTGGGAAGGGAAATGTTGTTGCTGATGCACTGAGCCGAAAGTCACGTAGTGATGTTGTGCGTGAATCTGTTGATTCTTGGAGAGTGATGGAAGAGCTATCATCTTTACATCTTGATATAGGAGAAGTTGGGGGAAGAGGTTATCTTTTCCAGATGACGGTGCAGTCATCCCTGATGCAGAAGGTGGAAGAGTCTCAGTTGGGTGATCTAGAGGTGGAAGTTTGGAGAGACAGAGTTGTATGTGGTGAGGCCCCTGATGGTTGGTCGGAGGATGAACAACACTGAGTGTTGTATCATGGAAGGCTTTTTGTTCCCTTGGCGATGCACGAGACCGTTCTCCGAGAGTTCCATAGTTCACCCTTGGCGGTACATCCTGGTGTGACGAAGATGTACCGATCCTTGAGGAGTCAGTTTTGGTGGCCTGGGCTGAAGCATTCAGTTGCAGAATATGTGTCTCGATGTTTAGTCTGCCAGAAGGTGAAGGATGAACACCGTGTCCCTGGTGGTCTTCTCCAGCACTTAGAGATTCCTCAGTGGAAGTGGGAGGACATCTCAATGGACTTTGTTACAGGTTTACCTCGAGCTCCGGGAGGACATGATGCTATATGGGTGGTAGTGGATCGTTTAACTAAATCGGCCCACTTCATAGCAATCAAGGAGTCGAGCTCAGTGGAGGTTTTGTCGAGGCAGTATCTGGAGGAGGTGGTGAGGCTTCACGGAGTACCTAGGACGATCATTTCTGATCGAGATCCTCGTTTTAACTCTAGGGTGTGGAGAGGTCTCCAACATGCTTTTGGATCTCAACTATGCCTTAGCACTGCTTTTCATCCTCAAACGGATGGTCAGACAGAGTGAACCATCCAGACTCTTGAAGACATGTTGCGCTCTTGTGTTCTTGATTTTGGAGGTTCATGGGTGAAGCACTTACCCTTGGTAGAATTCGCTTACAATAATAGTTTTCACTCTACCATCGGTATGGCGCCGTTTGAAGCCTTGTATGGCCGGCCATGCCGTTCTCCGTTGTGCTGGACTGGGGTCGGAGAGTCAGCAATCCTCGGACCAGAACTAGTGCAGAATACAACAGAGATGGTTCAGGTGATTCGTGAGAGGATGAAGACAGCACAGGATCGTCAGAAATCATATGCTGATCAAATAAGGAGGCCGTTAGAGTTTAATGTTGGGGATCATGTGTTTCTAAAGGTGACTCCCCGTCGTGGGCAGCGAAGGTTTGGTCGTGGAAGTAAGCTTTCTCCCCGGTTTGTTGGGCCTTTCGAGGTGTTAGCTCGTGTTGGATCTGTGGCGTATCGAGTAGCACTTCCCCCTCAGATGAGTCGGATACATGATGTTTTCCATGTATCACAGCTCCGTCGTTATCTTCATGATGAATCTCATGTTATCAATTGGGGAGAGATCGATATTGACGATGATGCAACCTTCGAGGAGCGACCTGTGGAGATCCAAGACCACAAGGAGAAGGTGTTGCGTGGGCGTTCTATCCCCTTAGTTCGTGTCCTGTGGCGACACGGTGGCATGGAGGAGAGTACCTGGGAGCGTGAGTCACAGATACGTGCTCAGTACCCAGAGTTGTTTAATGTTTAACTCTTTCCATGTAATGACGTTTCCTTTATGGTTAGACCTTTCATGTTTTATTTATGTACCTTTGATGTGATGTTATGTTTGAATTGTTTGGTTATGGATTATTTGTTTCCATACTCTCGGATGTCGTAGTTTTGTTCCAGCTTTTGAACAACTCATGGTGGTTTTCCCCTGAGAGGTATCTTATGGGGTGGTTGTTCAGACCCCTCTTTTCTTCTGGGTTGGTTTTTAATTTTTGAGGACGAGAATGTTTTGAGAGGTATCTAATGTAATGGCCCGGACCTCCCTGGTCCATTACTTTGTGAAAATGTGGTGTTGGAGGTGTTCCGGGAGGACAAGGTGACTTATCCCCCAGCTGCTGCCTACCGGTAGCTCGGTCTACCGGTAGCTGCTGATTACCGGTAGCTCGGTCTACCGGTAGCTGCTGATTACCGGTAGCTCGGTCTACCAGTAGCTGCTGATTACCGGTAGCTCGGTCTACCGGTAGCTGCTGCCTACCGGTAGCTCGGTCTACCGGTAGCTGCTGATTACCGGTAGCTCGGTCTACCGGTAGCTGCTGATTACCGGTAGCTCGGTCTACCGGTAGCTGCTGCCTACCAGTAGCTCGGTCTACCGGTAGCTGCTGATTACCGATAGCTCGGTCTACCGGTAGCTGCTGATTACCGGTAGTTCGGTCTACCGGTAGCTGCTGATTACCGGTAGCTCGGTCTACCGGTAGCCGCATCCTACCGGTAGCTGGGTTTACCGGTAGCCACGGCATACTGATAGCTCGGTATACTGGTAGCCGCAGTCCAGCAGTAGCTCGGCTAACACTTTTCCAAATTTCTAGTTCTGTGAACAGTGTTTCTATCGGTGAGGTTCTATCAGTGGACTTCTATCGGTGAGGTTCAGTGAACAGTGTTTCTATCGGTGTGGTCCTATCGGTGGACTTTTATCGGTGAGGTTCAGTGAACCGTGTTTCTATCGGTGAGGTCCTATCGGTGAACTTCTATCAGTGAGGATCTATCAGTAGACTTGTGTTTCTATCGGTAAGGCTCTATCGGTGAGCTTTTCTTTCCTTTGCCAATTTTTTTTAGTTCTGTGAACAGTGTTTCCAGACTTCATAAGAGCTACCGATTCCATACTTTGCCAATTTTCACGAATGAACAGTGTTTTCAGACTTCATAAGAGCTACCGATTCCATACTTTGCCAAATTTCACGAATGAACAGTGTTTCCAGACTTCATAAGAGCAACCGATTCCATACTTTGCCAAATTTCACGAATGAACAGTGTTTCCAGACTTCATAAGAGCTACCAATTCCATACTTTGCCAAATTTCACGAATGAACAGTGTTTCCAGACTCCATAAGAGCTACCAATTCCATACTTTGCCAAATTTCACGAATGAACATTGTTTCCAGACTCCATAAGAGCTACCGATTCCATACTTTTCCAAATTTTGAGTATGTGAACAGTGTTTCCAGCTTCACAAATTTGACGTTTTCTTTGACGTAAAATACTTTTAAAACCTTATTTTAAGGACATTAAGGACGATTCAAAGGCCATAAATCCTATATTAATTATTCCTAAGGCCGGTATGTTTTTACTTGGTCAAAACGCGTGGGTTAATGCGATCCGTTTTTAATGGAGAATAAACCGGATCTTAAACTGTCGCCTCTCTAATTTTTTTTAAAAGGAACGAGATATCATTCTTCGTTGTTCTTCCTCCTGGTTCTCATCTACGAGACGCTAGAACCTTGCAATCATTCTCGTAGGAGTTTCACAATCAAACGTTACTCAGATCAGTTCCGCTCTGTTGATGCAACCAAGTTGTGTCCATCGTTCTTCGATATAAGGTATGTTTTATCATCGTTCCTTCGGGGATCACCTTCTCTTGTTCTTCCTTCCATATTAGCATGTAATCTCCATGGTTCTAATGGGTTTTCTTGGGGTTGGTTGGTACTGTCGTACCGTGGCATCCTCCGGTGGATGCAGCTGTCGTGAGGAGAAGAGGACTGTGACCCGTTGTGTGGATAAAGGACGTCAAGAACTCTTCGAGGTAGGGGATTCATGGCTTCTCTAATTGTGTATGTGCAATCGTAGAATTAGCATGATTTAGTCCTTTGGATCACAATGAAATTGACCTAATTAAATACTTGAACCGGATTAAAATAATTGGTTGATCGTATGTTGTTACTTTGTACCGTGATAACGGTTTGCCTCATATTTTTTCCTAGATAGAGTGATATCTATGATTTTCTTTAATTTGTTGCTCGTTCATGATGGAAATTGATAAAGAACGTAAAGTTGGAATTATTTGTTAAATAATTGGCTAAAGATAAAGAGGCATGTTAATGAATCTGTTAATTCAAGATGGATTAAAGAACTATTAGTTCGATAATTTCAAAAGGGTTCTAAGTTACCCGCTTGCTTTTAAGGATGAATGCCTTGTGGTTTGGAGCTCTGAGTGCTAATATTGTATGAAGGCTGAATGCCTTGTTAAAGGGCCGGGAGCCCATTTTATGATCTTTGATTTCCTGCTGCTTGTGATTTGATGTAAGCCTGGATGGCTGTTGTGATATGTGGAGGCATGGGGACTTGTGGTTGTGGCAGCGGATGACGCCTAGTGTGGCGAGATGCATCGGTTTATGCATGTGGGTGTCGGGGAGGACACCAAGGATGATGGTATGAGATGAATGTGATGGTTTGATGTTGGTGGTTTGATTGTTTATCTTCTTTACTTTTCCCCACTTCTCAAGGCAGCTGGTTTTGCTTACCCTCTTTCCGAAGGAGGCGAAGACACGCGGGGTATGCCACGTGCTTTCCGTGTTTAGCCTCTCGATGGAGGATGGGTCTATGCTCTTGCTATAGGCGGCAAAGACTCGATGGGTAGTATATCTACTCACCGTGTTGATCCCTTTGTGTTTAGTAGCATAGGATGCTTTTCTAGAATACCTGGGAATATGGGGAAGGTAATTACATAATGAAAGTTTTTTTAAATGGTGATAATCCACGGGGATGGAGAAACTGGAATTTAATAGTAATGTGAATCCTAAAAAGGAGCAGTTTTTGAATGTGATGCAAATTTAGTTTAATGTGGTAAATTGTTCATGGTTAATTAATGTTTAAAGAATTAATTAACGTACAGTGGAACTGATAAAATGAAAATGGAGTAATCTAATAAAGCTCTTCAAATGGTTGTGTGCTTATAGGATACCTAGTCTTAGAAGTACCAGCCAGGAGTCTGAGAGACGTTAGCTGCAGTTGTACCTATGACTAGGTAATGCCCATAGTGTGGTTGTGAGTTATATATATTCTGTACTTTTTGTGTTTCTATACGCTACTCCACCCTGTTGGTAAGGGCAACTGACACCCCTGGGATTCTAAGCCCTGGGGGGTGTTTTCCCCAACATTCTGATGGGAGGTTGAATGGCTGACTACCCCCTTTGGCCCCGCTCTCTTCTCTTGGTAGATACTTGTGCCATGAGGCAAGCGATTAGTTACCCCATATATGTGTGTAGAGGGCTGTAATGGCTTGTGGTTATTCACACACATATATTCTGGATATAGTATCCTATGGACTACTATAGGTGTAACATGTATAGGCTGTGATGGCTTGAGGATCCTTACTCGAAGTATGGGCTGTAATGGCTTGAGGTATTATACCCGACGTATGATACACGTTATGCGAGCTGTGGTGGCTCCCAGAAACTACCTGGTTACCTTTGGTTGTGATGACGGTGTGGTGCTTCGCCCAGGTGTCTGCGGGAAAGCCTATGTGGTGCACGAGGTGCAGATTGTGGAGCTTAGCCCAGGTGTCTGCGGGCAAGCCTTTGGAGAGAGATGCACATGACGTATGTCGTTGGGGCAAAGCGGCAAACCAGTAGGGAAGTAGTAGCAGGGTACCCTTGATATTCTTTACTATATGCTATTTTCTTGTATGCGTTACTTGGTGAGAGTAGCCATGGTGAGGTTGGGAACTTAGTATACCTGTTTAGGTAATGAGTTAGTTTCACTTGTTGTTCACTGGGCTTTAGCATGCTTTCTTTACTTTTGCACGAGAGGCTTGGGGAGGATCCTACTGAGTATACTGTTATACTCACCCTATGTATATACAAACTGTTTTTCAGGTCACTTGGAGCAGGTTGGAGATCAAGCTGGTTACTACTAGCTTGGGGTTGGAGGAGGAGCTGTTCGGGCTTGTGGTCGCTGACGTTTTACTTTCTTTTGGGTACTTTTAGTTTTCCCTTTCAGTTGTAGTACTTTTGCATGACATTTCATATATGTACTTGGGTTTCTTTTATATTTTCAGTTATGAGTTGGAGTTGGTTGGAGTCTATTCTATCTCTCTCTTTTTCATGTGTTCTCTTAGAGGGTAATGCCTCCCATTAGTGTGTGTATTATACCCTCGGTGCTAGTCGCCAACCCGGGGCCTACTGGAGGCGGGACTCGGGGGTCATTATCTCCCTTCTCACATTGCCGGCCCTGGAGGGGTACACTTTGTGGGGAGGGGGTCATGACAAGAAATGACTGTGAATCATACCTAGTGTTAGAATGTAAACATATATCATGAATATGTGACTTCATACTAATTATTTAGTTGATTTTATCCTCATTTTATCTATTTTTTAGTTAATTTACTCATCATTTTTATCTGATACTTATTTTATTTATTTTCATATAGATCATGAATAAATGAATTCATCAATAAGGATGATTCACTCTTATACTATGATCATGAACTGTAGGATAAAAATACACAGTGAAATCAACCATACCTCAATCTGATACACGGTGTACCCAGTATGACTCAAATTGTGTGGTTTCAGTTTAAAATTGACATTTTATTAATGTATTTTTCATATTTATGTTTAATTTATTTATTTATATTATTACTAAGACAAAAATAGATCTCTTATACTGGTGGATTCTTTTGGGAAGTCATGTTTTCCTTTTAATTATCTGTAACAAGCCAAAAAAGAGGGAACACGTTGCCTTTGTATGTGGCGTTTCAAGCAGCATGGGGTATCCTTTTCCATCCAAATGGGAAAATCTCACTTTTTGGCTTGGTAAATATAGTTTAAAGAAAAAAACACATCACAAAATCAATCATCCACACCTCAATCTGATAAATAGTATTCTCAGTATGAATCAAACTATATGTTTTTAGTTTATAATTTACATTTTAGTTCAAAACACACATCACATACTCCAAAATTAGAAATCACATTAAATTGTTTTAATACTTTATAAAAACTATAAATAAGTCATTTGTGACTTGTAGGAATCAAACAAACCTCATTAAGACACACAATGTGACTGGTATGACTCCAAGTTTGTCCTTTTATTTAAAATTGACATTAAATTTAGTAAAAAACAAAAGCTACATACTCAAAAATGAGAAAATTCATTCAAATTATTTTTATTCTTTAGAAAAATGATTCATAAGTCATTTTTGATGTATAGGAATCACTAAAACCTCAATATAATTCATGGTGTGATCGGTATAACTCTAAGTATGTCTTTTTATTTAAAATTGATATTAATTTTAGTAAAAAAGATAAATGACATACTCAAAATTAAGAAAACACATTCAGATTGTTTTGATACTTTAATAAAATGATACGAAATTACTTTTTGATGTGTAGGGATTAGCCACACCTCAATACAATACACAATGTGACCATTATGACTCCAGGTGTATCTTTTTATATAAAATTGACATTTTAGTAAAAAACAAAAGTGGCATGCCCAAAATCAAGAAAAAACATATGGATTGTAATTATAATTTATAAAAATGATCCATAAGTCATTTTTGATATATATGAATTAGCTTCACCTCAATTCAATACATGGTGTGCCCGGTATAACTCAAAGTGTATGTTATTAGATTAAAATTGACATTTTAGAACAAAAAGTTTGTCACTCACTAAAAACTGAGAAAAATCACTTCAATTACCTTGATAATTTTGGAAAACAATTTATAATTAATTTGTGACATGTATGAATCATTATCACATCAAACTGAAACATGATGTGATCAGTATGACTCAAAGTGTGTGTTTCCAGTTTGAAATGAAATTTTAGTAAAAAACCCAAATGACATACTCAAAACTAATCAAACTCATTTTGGATTGTTTTGATAATTTATGAAAATGATTCATATGTCATTTTTGAAAAGTATAAATCAATCAAAAATCAATATGATGCATTGTGTGACTGGTATGACTCAAAGTGTGTCTTTTTATTTAAAATTGACATTAATTTTAGTAAAAAGGAATGTGGTATACTCAAATATAAGAAAATGCATTAAAAATATTTTGGTAATTTAGGAAAATGGTACATGATTCGGTTTTTACATATAGGAATCAATCATACCTCAATCCGATTCAAGGTGTGGTCGGTATGACTCCAAGTGTGTCTTTTTATTTAAAATTAACAGTAATTTTAGCAAAAAGTAAAAGTGACATACTCAAGACTAATAAAACACATCAAATTGTTTTTATACTTTAGTAAAATGATCAATAAATTATTTTTTATGTTTAATAATCAGACACACCTCAATCCAATGCATGGTGTGACCGGTATGACTCCAAGTGTGTCTTTTTATTTAAAATTGACATTAATTTTAGTAAAAACGAAAAGTGACATACTCAAAACTGATAAAACACATTCGGATTATTTTGATACTTCTGGAAAATTATCCATAAGTAATTTTTGACATGTAAGAATAAACTTCACCTCAATTTGATGCATGTTGTGACCGGTATGAATCCAAGTGTGTCTTTTTATTTAAAATTTCCATTAATTTTAGTAAAAAAGAAAAGCGACATACTCAAAACTGAGAAAACGCCTTCAGATTGTTTTGATACTTTTGAAAAATTATCCATGAGTCATTTTTGACATTTAGAAATCACCAAAACCTCAATTAGAGGCATAGTGTGACCGGTATGACTCCAAGTGTGACTTTTTATTTAAAATTGACAATACTTTTAGTAAAAAGGATAAGTGGAATACTCAAAACCGAGTAAAAAAATTCAAATTGTTTTTATACTCTAGAAAAATGATCCATAAGTCATTTGTGACATGTAATAATCTACCACACATAAATAAGATGCACAATGTGACCAATATGAATCCAAGTGTGTCTTTTTATTTAAAATTGACATTAATTTTAGTAAAAAGGACAAGTGACCTACTCAAAATTGAGAAAATGCATTCATTTTATTTTGATACATTAAGAAAATGATCCATAAGTCAATTTTGCTGTGTAAAAGTCACATAAACCTCAATTTGATGCACCATGTGAACGATATGACTCCAAGTGTGTATTTTTATGTAAAATTGACATTAATTTTAGTAAAAAGGACAAGTGACATACTCAAGATTATGAAAATGCATTTTTATAATTTTTATAATTTATAAAAACAATCCATATATCATTTTTGATGTGTAGGGATTAACTGAACCTCAATATGATACACCGTGTGCCCGGTATGACTCAAAATTTTTCTTATCAGTTTAAAATTGACATTTTAATTCAAAAAGTGTGTCACTCACTAAAAACTAATAAAACAAGCTCAAATTATCTTGATAATTTAGGAAAATATTTATAAGTCATTTGTGATGTGTAGGAATATGTCCATCATCAAACTGACACACGATGTGATCGGTATAACTCAAAGTTTGTGTTTTTAGTTTAAAATGATATTTTAGTAAAAAAACCAGTGACACTTTTAAAACTGAGAAAATGTATCCAGATTATTTTGATACTTTAGGAAAATGATCCATAAGTCATTTGGGATGGGTATAAATTGACCTCACCTCAATTTGACTCACAGTGTGCGACAAAACAAATATTTTCAATAATTTTACTTTGAATTTAAATGTTTTAAATCCCCAAAAAGTGTTATTTTAAGTTCAATTGTCATATTTTATGGTTTTAGTGGTATTTTGAGCTTAATTAGAAAAAATGGCCTATTTTGGATTTTAACTGGTTTAAATTATTTCAGTATTTAAGCCATACCATTTTCTATATTGATCTAAATAGTGAAATTATTTATTTTTATAATTCTATATGTCTTTTTCTTTATTTAATTCTACTAGACCCAAAGCTAAATCCACCATTTTGAAGCCTAAAACTAGCTCAAAAGATGGGACTTGAAAACTATTAATAGATCTGGTTATTTTTGATGTTGGGACCATAGATCGTTATTGTAAATACCAAATATGATGAAAAATCTAGGGGAGATGACAAAGATATTTATGAACAACTTTCATAAAGGCTTCCACAAGTTAATTTAAATTTTAATTTAAATTAAATTAATTCTGGCATGCATTTTTTAAATTTTGTTTGCACCCATTCTATATCATCTCTTCTTCTTCCTCTTTATTTTATTATTATTAGTACTATTATTATTATTAGTATAATTACTAATATTATTATTATTATTACTATTACTATAATTATTATTAATACTCTTTTAACATTTTTATTTTATTTTCATACTTTCTTAATCTCTATTTTTCTTAATAATAATAATAATAATAATAAATTATTATTATTATTATTATATTCTTTATAAATTATATAATTTCATATTTGTTATTTTATTTATTTATTTTCTTATTTTATCTTATCTCTCTCATCCCAATTCTACTTTACTTTAATATTTTATTTTCTCATCACCATTGATTTTAAATTTTCTTTCTTTTATTTTATTCTATTTCTTCTTCTTCTCTTACAACACTCCACCAAGTGATCTATTACTATTGGAAATGAGAGGTTGACCCCGAGGCTTGGCCCGAGTGAGAGGTCAAGGTATTATTTAATTTTCTTTAAAGTTTAATTTTATGTCTGTATGTATATTTGAGTAGCAGGCATGGGTGAGGCGAATGTACCTGGTGTGGACTACCCCCAATGAAATGCAACTCAATCTATCTCTATTATTTTATTTAATCACTTTTCACTCTCTCCATTGGTTAGATATTAAAACAATGTATTTTAGCTAATCAATGGATGAAACGGATTTGATAGAGCCAGGTCCCGGAATACGAAACATCCTAGACCAAGGTGTGTCATCAAACTTGATTAAAGGAGGTGGTGGAATTGGGAGTTCTTAGGTATTCAATGATATTACTCAATTTTTAAATAAATAATTATAGTTCAAACATGATATTTCTTGTTTTTATTATCAAAATGAAATGAAACCTATAAAGGATAACATTGATTGAACCCAAAACTGAACCCAAGATCAAGTGTTTTCTTCCTTAACCCATTCTATTTAGAATTGTGTGTTGGTATAAAATAAAAAATTATTATTTTTAATATCATTGTTTTAAATATTAAAAACCCAAAAATATTTATTATTATTTTCATAAATTAATCAAAATAACAAAAAAAATTTGTTTAGGTGATTTAGAATAAGTGAGTGAACAAACTGAGAGTCTCCTCATGTGAGACATCCTCGGTCTGCCACTGTGTTGCACTAGGAAAATAATATTTCTTTTTTCATGCCCCACGAGAGGCATCCATCAAAACTGGCACTATTTTTGAGGATCCAATCATAATTTTTCTTATCTTTTTTATTTCACATTTTATAAATATTTTAATTTATTTTATAAAAATAAAAACTTAAAAAAATCCATGATGTTTTTCGATGATAATTTCTTCAATTCATGGAACAATTACTCTCAGGTGCAATAACCAACAGCTAAACTACTCTGGTCTACAGAATATAGTGTTTCATTATGGGCTAGATAGATCATGGGAGCATAAAGCCAATTTTCAAAGAGGAGGAATTTAAGGACCTCATCCAGGATCTCGAGGAGACCCTAGAACAATTAGTTGTTGAAGTATTGGCTAGAGAGCTCACTGAATTTTGGGATTAATTCCCAGAATTCTATTAAGAAGTGGACAAGACACAAGAAGAGTGATCGTCATTTAATCCCAACACTTTTGAAGAATTTACACCATAATATTTCTAGGAGAAAGTTTCAAAACAAAAACTCAAGTATAATATTCAAGAGCTTGATGAAAAGGTGCAAGATTTCCAAGGAAAAATGTATTGGATAACTATATACTTCCAAGAATCATTAGAAGAACCTGAACATGAGTATGAACCTAAACCAGAAGATGATACACTTGTATTACCTGAGGAGGCAATGGAAGAAGAATTGACTACTGAGCTTCATGTGAGAGATCAACAAGAAATAGATGACTTTTGGAATGAATGTGAGTAACTAATTGATCTCCCAACAGCTTGAAAAGAAAAATACCAAACACCACTGAAAGAAGACACCACTAATGTGGTGAACTATGAAGTAAAAATGGAGGGGCCTGACTACCTGCCTCCATCCACTATGAATCTACTCAAAGAGGCACTAATCACTGAGGTGAAAATTGAACCTAGAAAAATTCAAGGAGTAGATCTTTTCTCAAACTCTATTTTATTTTATTTTATTAAATCTAAATTGATTATTGATTCCCACTACTTTGAATTTTCTAATTAAAATAATTTTTATTATTCCTTAGAGGAATACAGAGAAATTGGACATGAACCTGTAGAGGAAAACATGGAGTTTACTGATTTTAATGAACATACATATAAGGATCCCCGTCAGGAGATCCAAGTAGCTTAGCCAATGGAAATCAGAAAATAGGATTCTATTATTTAAGGGGATAAATTACTTATAAAAAATTCACATTTTATTCAAGTAAAAATACATGTTTAATTCCCATTTGATTATTCAAGTCATGTAGCCTATTTGAAACCAACACTGAAAGAAGAAGAGGTTGCATAAGTAGTAACCAAGGAGAATGATTTATACTTCATACTACCACCACTATGCAAGATATACCTAATTGTGAAGGGGTAAGATTGAGTGTTCTCTATCCATGGGTCATTCCTTACCAAGAAGAATGAATCACAAGCTGGGAAAATCCACATGAAGTGGTTCGAATCAAAGAAGATTAATCCACCAAATGACATTGAATAATAGATGGTACTACCCTCTAGAGGTAATAAAACTTATGTTCCCACTTGGGGGATCATACCAAGACTTATCACTTTCTACTTTCTAGGAATTTAGATTTCAATTTCAATATTAGGAATTAGTGCAACATGCATTCTGACCCCTCCATCTTCTTACACTATAATGACATGAACCTTATTCTTAATTGAGGAATATTATTTTATAGGTTCATAATTGCACAAGCCATTTCTCAATGGAGAAGGAGGAAATAGGACCAATCATTCATGGGAACGTTATTTCACTTTTTATGATTATCTTTTAAACTCTCTACATATTTTTTTCGACAACATATTTTGAGCTTTAAAGTTAAAATTTCATTCCCATGCTTGAATTTATGTTTTACACAACTTTTTTAGGATACATGATTTTCTTAAGAATACTGTGATGTTGTTTTTTAGATTTTAATTTTAATAAAATTGAATGAGTAAAATGGAAAATTGGATGAATAAAGTGAAGCATGGATATTAAAATCAGGACTCATGATTTAATGGAATTAGTTGATTCATGTAAATGAAATTTACCAAAAATTTTCCATGATTTAAATTTATTAAATTCATGTGAATTGATTTATTATTACTATACATGTCTTGAGTGATTTTCCCAAATCATATGTCCATTCCTGAGAGGATTTCTAGACCAAGTACTTCCAATTTATCTTAAGCATATTTATTGAGTGATCTTGGGACATGTCACCTACTAGAACATTAATTTGAACTTGTCAAATCTATGACTGTACAAAAACACATTTAAAATGATTGATTCATCTCTTTATAAACCACTTATCCTTAAAATACAACATTTACATCAATCTTTATTTAGCCCATATAAACCATGAATAAAATTTATGAGAATTATCCATGTTTCAATCCATTTTTTCCATTCCCACCCTCCTCTTAGTATTTGCATGATATTTTAAAATTAAAGTGTAGAGGTGAAGGGAGTCATGGTGGAATGGGTGAAATGAATTATACGGAATAAGTGTGAGGGTTATTTTTATGGGAATTTTAAAAGGTTTTGGAATCATTCATTGTAATCTATTATTTTTTCCCTCTTGAAAAAAATTGAAAATGACAAAAAGAACCCAAAAATGATAAAATAGGTAGTTATTTGGGAAGAAATCACTATTACTAGACATATGTTTTTTATCATATGTGGTTAGGTGATGGATTTGAGGTTTATTATAAAAAATAACTTTCAAAAAAGAAAAAAAGGGTATAAAAATAAAAAATATATATATTTAAGAGTGGTAAAAAATCATTCATTATGCTTAAATTGATCATGATATTAACTTTGAGTTTTGAGGAAGTTGTGAGTTCTTACAATTTTATGGGGAAATGTAATTAAAATCATGCTCCAGGCTTTAGGAGATAAAAACTTCTCCTTGAGATTTATTTTTAAAACATCGATTCACATCAACCTTAAGATTGAGAGACATTTGAACCTCAATTACAAGCCCTCATGAATTTCTATGTCTTTTGTCTTTAAAAAGTGGAGAAAATAGTTATTTTTAAATCTTATAGATAAGGAGAATGTTCTCATGATATAAGTATAAATCTAATTGGATTTATCATGAGATATGATTGAAAAAAATTCAAGTGAGGTAAATCATGATTTGAAATGTTTAATAATAATGAATTGAGGAACTTGAATGAATGAGAAAAGAATTTACATCATTTTTAAATGGGAAAATTTAAAATACATGATTTAATTACTTATTTAAAAATTGAGAAATTAAATTAATATTTGAGGGAAATTTTTGATAGTTTGGTTTGACATTGAAAATTATTTGATTTTATTGCTTTGTAAATTCAATATTGGAAACATTTGTGTCATCTTTAACTCAATGTTGAGATTTTATTCTTGAGGAAAAGCATTGTTTAAGTGTGGGGTAATTGAAAAAACAAATATTTTAAATAATTTTACTTTTAATTTAAATGTTTTTAATACCCAAAAAGTGTTATTTTAATGTCCATTGTCATATTTTATGGGTTTAGTGGTATTTTGAGCTTAATTGAAAAAAATGGATTATTTTGGATTTTAAATACTTTTAAGTATTTTAGTATTTAGAAGCCCAAAACCAACTCACAAGTTAGGTCTTGAAAACTATTCACATTTCTGGAATTTTTTTATGTTGGGACCATATCTCCTTATTAGATGAACCAAATACACTTCAATTTAGAGGGGAGATGAGAAAGGTATTTATGAACAACTTTCATGAAGGTTTCCATGTGTTAATCGACCATTTTCAAGGCCATTAATTCATGGTAAACTGAAGATGTGGAATATGGAGAGTCTGACTGGGAAGAATAGATTCTCAAATTAAAATAGATACAAATATCTCTAGATATGGCCAAATATTTAGACATTTGGAGGAGAGAAGAAAAATAAAATTTTGAAGAAATTTTATGAAGACAATATTAAACAATTTGGAAATTTAATTGGGATAAAACATGGAATATTTTAAAAGAAAATTATTGCCTATAAAAGGAGGAGAGCCCCTTCTTACCAATTCATTCCAATCTATCCCATACCATCAGTCAACCACTAAGGAGGAGATCTCCACCAAGGAGCTGTGCTAAACCATCTTCATCCTCCCCCATTTATTCTTCTTAATTTTTGTCTTCTTTTATTTATTTTTGTTTTAGTTTACATTCTCATTTTAAATTGTAATCTAAATTTTATTTTAAATTAAATTAATCCTTGCATGCATGTTTTAAATTTTGTTTCCACCCATTATCCACACTCTCTTATTATTCCCCTTAATTTTATTATTATTAGTATGATAATAATAATAATAATTACTATTATCACTATTACTATAATTATTAATACTATTTTAACCTTTTTATTTTATTTTATTACTTTTTTAATCTCTTATTCTCTTAATAATAATAATAAATTATTATTATTATTATATTCATTATAAATTATATAATTTCATATTTTTTATTTTCTTTATTTATTTTTCTTATTTTCTATCTTCTCTCTCTCTCATCCCAATTCTATTTTAATTTAATATTTTTTTCTCACCACTATTATTTTTAAATTTTATTTTATTTATTTTATTACATTTATTCTTCTTCTCTTCCACCACTCCAACAAGTGATATCTTACTCTGAGAAATGAGAGGCTTACCCCAAGGCTTGGACTAGGGGGAGGTCAAGGTATTCTTAAATTTTCTTTAAAGTTTAATTTTATCTTTGTAGGTAGATTTGAGTAGCATTCATTGGTGAGATTAATATCCCTGATGTAAACTGCCCCCAATGACATGGAAATAAATCTATCTTTATTATTTTATTTAATCACTTTTCCCTCTCTCCATTGGTTATATATTCAAACGTTAGAGTTGAGCTAGTCAATGGATGAAATGGATTTGATAGAGATAGGTCCTGGAAGATAACATATCCTAGACCAAGGTGTGCCATCAACCTTGATTAAAGGAGGAGGTGAAATTAAGAGTGCTTAGGCATTCAATTATATTCAACAATTTCTAAATAAATAATATTAGTTCAAACATTAAATTTCATGTTTGTATTATCCAACCGAAATCAAACCTATAAAGAAGAATAATGATTGAACCCAAAAACGAACCCAAGACTAAGTGTTTTCTTCCTTAACCCATTCTGTTTAAAATTGCTTATTAGTATAAAATTAGAAATTCTTATTTTGTATGTCATTGTTTTAAATATTAAAACCCCAAAAAATATTTATTATTTATTTCATAAATTAATCAAAACAAAAAAAATATTTTAGGTGATTTAAAATAATTGAGTGAACAAAATGAGAGACTCCTCAAGTGAGATGAACTTGATCGGCTAATGTGCTTCACTAGGAAAATAATATTTCTTTTTTCCACACCCCACGATAGGCGTGTGTTAGTGTGACCGATATGACACAAAGTGTTAGTTATCAGTTTAAAATCGATATTTTAGGTAAAAAATTGTGTCACTCACTAAAAACTAAGAAAAAATGCTTTGATTATCTTGTTAATTTATTAAAATGATTCAAAATTCAATTGTGATGTGTAGGGATCAGTCTCTTATCAAAACAAAACATAATGTGATTGGTATAACCCAAAGTGTGTCTTTTCAGTTCATAATGATATTTTAATAAAAAACACAAGTGACATACTCAAAACTAAGAAAACACATTCATATTATTTTTATAATTTATGAAAATGATCAATAAGTTATTTTTGATGTGTAGGAATCAACCGCACCTCAATTTGATGTACAGTGTGACTGATATGACTCAAAGTGTTTCATTTTATATAAAATTGACATTTTAGTAAAAAACACAAGTGACATACTCAAAAATTAGAAAATGAATTTGGATTTTTTTGATATGGTAAGACAATAATCCACAATTAATTTTTAATGTTTAGGAATCAACCACACCTCAATATGATACATAGTGTGCTCGGTATGACTCAAAGTGTGTGTTATCAGTCTAAAATTGGTATTTTAGTTCAAAACGTGTGGCACTCATTAAAAACTAAGCAAATTCACTCTAATTATCTTAATACTTTAGGAAAATGATTCATAATTCATTTTTGATGTGTACAAATTAGTCTCAACTCTAACTGACACACGATGTGACCAGTATGAATAAAAGTGTGTGTTTGTAGTTTAAAATGACATTTTTGTAAAAAAGACACATGAAATAATAAAAATAGAGAAAACATATTCTGATTGTTTTGATATTTTATGAAAATGATCCATAAGTTATTTTTGATGTGTATAAATTAGTTCAAAATCAATCTGATGCACGGTGTGACCTATATGACTCTAAGTGTGTCCTTTTTTCTAAAATTGACATTTTATTAATGTATTATTTCATATTTATGTTTAATTTATTTCATTATAGTATCACTGAGATAATATTTGTTTACTTATATAAGTGGATTACTTTTCTCAAGTTGGGGTGGTTTGTTCAACACCTGACACTATGGTCGAGATTTTTTTGAGAGGGGGTCACGGGTGCCAAAGACGATAAAACATTGATGTTGTTAAATGTTTGTGGATAATAATTGAAAATTTAATTATAGAAAACATTTTTTGGAATGTATATAATAGTGATTTTTTTTATTTGTGTTGTAAAATTTATTCCATTTAAATTATGTATTTATATACAGGTGTATTTTCATATAGGTGTATTTATTGTAGTGTGTTGTTATTCAAACACAACACTATAGAAGTAGGTACTTTATCAACCTATTTCTAGCACTGATAAAGGACCCCTTTATTGGTTCCAATGAAAGCGTTGATAAAGGTTTCCCTTTATCAGTGCTAAAAAAATCACCGATAAAGGGTTTATTATATCATTCCTAAAATAGCATTGATAAAAGACCACCTTTATCAGCACTTTTTAGCACTGATAAAGGTCCCCCTTTATAAGCACCTTTTTATCACCGTTAAATCCATTTTTCATGCTATTAAAGGGTCAAAATATGGTTCTGGATGTGATTATATATCTATTTGTAATTATTAAAAAATTAATTGGAAAAAAAGTTTATAAATATAAATATCAATTTAACATGGTTTGTATTGTAAATATAATTTATAGGTGGATTCCATAATAATGATAATGATAATGACTTTTCTTTTCCAACACAACCCTTCACATGTCTATCCTTTTAATTGGTCCAAATATTGACCTAAAATAATGGGTTTAATCTTGATCGTTGATTGTAGTCTCATACACCCAAAATATATGCATCCCTATGTCAATATAATAAGAACTTTTACCTTATATACTATGTCTCTACTTATTACCTGGTTTTACATTATTTCCTTTTGTTTTTCATTGTAATCTAAATTATTCAATTCATGTTTTGTTAATTTTACAAATCAATTGTGATCAATCATGTATTTCTAATTTTTAAATTCTTTACATTTTCAATCGGTGTTCAATCTATTTCACAAATTTTTATGAGAATGATTTTCTTCTCCACATTTTGTATCATGAAAACAATTTTTCCATCACAAAAATCGATGTAAGATTATTCTTACATGAAAGAGGTGAGTCTTGTTTTTCATATATTGTTAAGAAAAAATATATGAATATTTGTCTTAAACTTTTGTTGTGGGGAATATAATAAGCTCCTAAATAGCCATAATGAATCATGACTATAAAATTCTAATCCATTCTTTAATGTGAATGTGATTGGTTATTATTAAAATTATGTTAATAAATGATGTGGTCAATATCAAGATAAACATAATTCATCAAACTAAACATGGAACAATGTCATTAGAAGTGGTTGAATGAAAAACACCATGTACCTGTCATGTTTTGAAGTTTACTGTTCTAATCATGTCATATAACTTTAAATTTAACATCACTTATTTCTTTATGAACCCTAATGATGTTGAACTTGATTATGATTTTTAAATCCTCATGATGAATATGATACTTATTTTTTATCTTTTAAATAAATATTATATTGTTTTATATCTTTTATCTTTCATTTTATTCCTTATAAAATATTTGAGAGATATCAAGTGTTCATAATGAACAATATGAAAATATTTTATTGATATCCATCCTTTGAAGTGGATGAAAATTCTGAATTAAATATTCATGTTATTATCTTGAAAACATCATAAAAATCTATCAATAATTTTATTATATTCACTAATGTGAATAGTAATGTTTATTAGAAAAATATATTTCATTCCTCAAAGTGAATTAAAATATAAACAATTTTATTTTAAATCATGTTTAGGGTGAATATGGTATTTTTCAAATGATCATTATGCCTTATTTTTTTTATAAATAATAATAATATAACTGTTGGAAAAAATACCTTAATGTGTCATTTTGGTTTTTTATGGATTGTTCGTGTTTGTTGAAAAATCCAGTTGACAATGTTCTGGAAGATTTTCTATCAAAGTATGTGTTTTGAAGGTGGCATAGTTTTCCAGTGTTTTTCATATTACTATTCATGAAAATCAGGATTTTGTTTATGGAAAATGAAGCATTCCCGCTTAGAAAAACTTTCAGACTGCATAGCACCTAAAGGAGTTCATGGTGGTTTTTCAAAAAAGCCATCTAGACCGAAAATGAGCTTTAATATGAAACCAAAAATGGTGTTCATAATTTGTGTATGAATATGGTATTTTAGAGATGTTAAAAAATGGTGTTTTTCTTTTGTAAAGTGACGGTGTTTCCGAGGCCTCCACAAGGGGATTAATGCACTATGAAAACCACATAGCGAGTGTAGTATATAGTGAAGGACAATCTGTAAAGGAGTTAAATGTAATTATGATTAGAAGGTTTTATAAGATTCTTTTTCAATATAAAGGATGTGTAATCACTTAATTAGTTGGGAGGAGTTAATTAGAGAGAACCATCATTGGGAGAATTCGACTCATTCTGAAAGTAGTTCAAGAAGAAGTTTAGTTTGAAAAAGAGGAAATATGAAAAGGTTGTTTAGTCTGAAAAGAAGTTTTGCTTATAGTGAATTGTAGCACTCAAAGGAGTTGTGATTCGTGGGTCTTCATCTATCAAAAATGTAAAGGTAGTTCACAAGACACTCAGGATATGTGGTGCAAGGATTTCTATGAAGGGTTTTAAGTAGTTCACAAAGGAATAAAAATAGTTCATAAAAGAACTGTCCACAAATAAATCACTATATAGTGAAGTAGATTTCATATTTTGGGTAAAAGTGAAGCTTCATGGCACACTCATGTGTGAAAATATTCTGAGGTGATTCAGATCAATGAAGAATCTTCTAAATGAGTAGCACATAATCTTTAGAGAGAAAGGTGAGCTTTCAATTTTGTGATTTTTTGTAAACCAAGAGGGACAGTGAGTCCACTTAAAACCCTATAACACAATTTCACTTTAGTGTATTTGGTATATCAGAACATTTCCTTTATATTATCCTTGGATGTAGCCTAGTGATGTTGAACCAAGTAAAAACTATTGTGTATTGTGGTTGTTTTAATTTTCCTTCATTATTTTTAATGGGAATGAGAGGGAAGAGAGTTCTATTTAATGATAAAACAAGATCTAAAGGGGAAGTTATTTTAATCTATCATACCTTGATTCAACCCCCTCTCAGGATATTTAACCTATTTGAGATAAAAATTATAATAAGAGGGAACAATTAACGTGAGGTTTTCTTTCTCAACAAAAGTAATAGAATTTGTTAATCACAAAGGTATTCTAATCTTTGATGGAAATAATTTTCATATATGGAATAATTGGATGAAATAATACTTTCAATCACTGAGTATGGATGTGTTTATAGCTGCAATGCATGGTATTTCAACAAGTATGGAATGTGAAGATTTATCAGAAGTGGGCCAAAAATAATTGGACGTTGATGCTATAGGAATCAATGCCTTAGGGGGAGATTTATCCAACACAATCTACATGAAGGTAATGTCATGTAATTCATCACATTCCATGTGGGAAAATATTATCAATATCTATGAAGGTGATTCATAAGTCTGAGAAGCTAAATTATAGGTTTTGTGGAAGAAATATGAGGATGTGAGAATTCACCCCAATGAGTTTGTAGATGTATTCTTTGAATGAGTTAATGTTGTCATGGAAGACATGAATGCTATCATATAAACACTCTATGATGTAAATATCGATGAAAATATCTTTAGAAAACTTCCACCTTGGTTCAATCCAAAAGTATCTATACTAGAGGATAAATATCTGAATTATATAACATTGGATAGATTAAAAAATACACCTGTTGCGTATGAGATATGAAATGATGATAATGTGACTGTGGAAAAAGGGAATTCTAAAGAGGTTGAATTCAAGGCCATGAATAAGATCACTATTGAAGATGGTCAAGAATATGGAATTGTGGATGAGATTATGTCATTCCCTTTCTCATATCTACAAAGGGAAAAGGATAGTTTAAAGAGAAAATTTATATTTCATGCTTTCACTGTGGAAAGGTTGTACATCTAGAAGAAAAGTGTCCCAAGAAATTTCAAGATGATGATGATGAAACTTCAAAAAATAAGACTTCATCTAGTTTGAAAGGAAGGAAAAATACTAATCAAAATTTCTTTCTAAATAAGAATATTATTTCATAAGAATATGACATATCAAAAAAATCTGAGGCAAAAGAGATGGAAGACTGTAAGGATCATGGAGAAAATGTTATGGTGATAGTTTTTTGGAATTCCCAAACAAGGGAAGAATTTGACAATGATGAAGGATAAGTCATAGGAAAATTTGACTTCCAAATTTAATTCGAAGTTATACTTGAGGAGATATTCATTTGGAGATCCAAAATAAAGAAATCCAATGGGGTGGTTTATAAGGACAAACTCTATATACAATATCATGAAGAAGAGAATTCTGAGATGAAGGATGAAATTGAAATGCTTAAATCTAAAAAGATATAAAAATCAGTGAAATTAATTTAGTAAAAGCTCAAATTTGAACAACATACCAAGGTTATTAATGGTTTAACTAACATAGTAAAAGATCAAGGAAAACACATAGAAGAACTTGAGGAGGAAGTTTTCAACCTACGATTAAAGGTACCTGATTAGTAAAAACTCTTAACAATAGGTGTGATATTGGGAAATAAGGTCAAAAAGGTGACATAGAAAGGGAAATTAGAGAATGGAGGTCCAAAAAGATAGTCAAAGGAATTTTAGGAGAAGAAAATTATACATCAAAAAGATATAACTGATATGGGGATTGATCTCAAATAGAAATAAGTAGTGATTGGATTCAAACCACAAGATCTCGCTCTAAGGTTGAAGATTGATTTAGGTACAAATAAGAATCAGAAGATTTATAGAACCTAAGGAATAACTAATCTTGCAACAATGACATGCATGAATGCACCTCGTATCAAGTGTTTTTTTTGGAAATATAATACATTCCCAAAATATATGTTTCATATCAAAGAGTTACTTAAGTGAATAAGAGAAAAAAATGAATACACACAAATTTAAATATTCCAAGAATACTTTTGATGGTAACTATTTCTAATGTGGAGGATTTGAACACTTTTTTAGATATTTCTTATTAGTAATATGTAGAAATGTTCCAAATCATACCCAAAATGGTCATAAGAAACTACTCAAGGAATAATTGAATGAGATAAAAATAAAAAATTGATTTGAAGCATTGAAAAGTGAATTTAGTCCATCATACTCTGAGGAAGATCAAGAATATCAGTCCACAATAGTTATGAAGTAAAAGAAAAGGATCAAAAAGAAAAGACCTGAGCAAGAAGTGGTCACATATATTTCCTTAGAATCATATCAGGATAGTGTATGGATCCTTGATAGTGTATGCACTTACCATGTGAAGGGAAATAATAATCTTATCATAGGAATAAAATATGACAAGGAAGGTGTTGTCAAATTTGGAAATGATGAAAGCCTAAATATTATTGGCTCAGGAAAATCCGTGTTTGGGGGAAAAGATATGAAATGTGTTGATGTATTGGTTATTTAAGGTCTTAGTCACAACTTGTTAAGTGTTAGTTAATTGTGCGACATAGGATATGCTATAATATTTACCAATAAGGCGTGTATCATCAAGGAAAAATATTGTGTAATTATTTTGTAAGGAAAGCACATGAAAGGGAATCTCTACCTTGTGAGTGGAGAAGCATATATATGTTGTCTATCCAAGGAAGAAGAAAATGGGTTGTGGTGTAAACATCTTAGTCATATGAGATAACTATCATTGGAATTTCTAGTAAAATGTGATGATTCTTGAGATCTACCAAGGCTATCATGTGATGGTACACATATGTGAAATACTATTCAACAAGGGATGATCACTCGAGAGATATATAAGGCAAAAGAACAGAGTTCAACATGTATGCTTGAACTAGTGCATATTGATGTTTTTGGAACAATTTCACCAAGATATATTGATGGGAAGAGATATTACGTTCTATTCCACTAAAAATGTATGGTGGTTATATGGGTTTTTTTTTCATTTAAAGAGGGTTATAACCCCCTCAAAATTCTTTAGTTGCAGTTATTGTGAACTACCTCTAAAGTGGTCAACCTATGTTGTTAGAGTAAAGTATTAGAAAGCATTGGTAAATTGGTGGTGGGGGGGGGGAATTAGTGGAGATTACATTAGAGGGGGTTAAAAACCCCTCTCATGTTTCCTTAATTTTCGAGAAAATACAATTTTACAGGGGGTTAAAACCCCTCTCATGTTGCCTTAATTTTCCTTAAGCTCCTATGAAGTCATGATCGACCTATCTACCATCTACAAAAGACACGACATCTGTTGGACATAGCTCATGAAAGGGTGAGTATATACATACCTAGTAGAATGACCCAAAAAGGTGAGGGGTGGAGTAAGAGATATAAATGAAGAGGAAATCAGTATATAGAACAAGGTAGGATGAAAGAGTATAGCTCAACCTAACAAGAGAGTGAAAGTAAAATCATCCAAACACAAGGATCTCAAAACAGTGATTATATTAAATTCTCATCGATACTTTTCTAACTATAGTAGGAGAGTGGACTAATCCGACCATGAGAAGATAGACATGGAAAGTATGTGGCATACCCTGCGTGTATTCACCTCTCTTGGAAGGAGAGTAACAAAAACCCAAGGAGTGGGTAATGAAACAGGATATATATATATATATATATATATATATTCTCACTCAAAGAAGCCCAAAAAAGAGGGTAAGGGGATCTTCATCTCATATATCATCCCAAGAAGATGAGTTTCCAATAGTTCCAAAGTAAGTCTAACTACGATGCCCAATACCTCAAGAGTCTGCCCAAAATACACAAGTCAAAGGGACTCGATCACCACACCATGATATTATCCACTTTGGGCAGCACTGACTCACCCACATGGTTTTAGGTCACGTCATAAGAATTCATCTTAGTGGGGGAAAGAACCAATATTTATTTTTATTCCATGGTATTTAAAACTACACCTCACCAATATTCTGCATAGTCGAGGGGTCACCCATTTAGGAAAGGATATCGTGCCCTGGTACGATAGGAGGGTCCTACTTTGGTAGTCACCATGGAACACCACTGCCCAACTCAGCTGAAGAGTACCACTCAGGAAGGTCACCAAGGAATTCAACTACCTATTTCTACTAGAGGGTAAGCCCAATGAGTCATCAGGGAAACACCACTGCCCAACCCGACTAGAGGTTTTCTCCTGGAATATGTCATCAAAGAAATCCACTACCCAGCCTAGCTGGAGGGTAAGACTAAATTTTCAAGGAACTCCACTACCCAATCCTACTGGAGGGTAACTCAAAAAGATCATCAGGGAACACCACTACCCTATCCCACTAGAGGTTAAGCTCATAACTTCCATTGGGGAACGCCACTGCCCAACCTAGCTATAGGGTAAGCCCAGTACTGCTTTGGAGATTTTTGTATGATCGTTTCCATTATTGGGTGTTTCCTCTATGTGTTCTAAATAGAAACATTAATATCATATCTTTAAATCTTCTTCCAAGTTAATTTTTGAATTCTAAGTTAAAAAGCACCCAGGATAGGCTAATCACTTGTCCAAAATGGACCTCCAGTGAAAAGGGTGCTTTTCACTACAACATTCCCAAATGAGACCTCATGGGCCTTACACCTCGATCCTGAATTTTAAATTCCCAAAATAGAATAAAACGTTCTACCTTGAAAGAAGTATCATGTTTCCAAAGAAAAGGAATCATTTAGATACTCCATTTAGGAGTTATGATAATTTGAACCTGTCGCTCGAGAAGCTACCCACATACTTGTTGGGGCCCATGGACTGACCACTATGGTCGATCCACCTACCACTTGGTCCGACTGCCCATGTACTGACCACCGTGGTCAATCCACCAGCTATGCCGATCAGATTATATGGTTGTCCGCTGCGGTCAACCGCCCACAAACTGGCCACACGGTCACTGCACCCGTAGAAGCTTGATTTTCTACGAATCTATAGTCGACCGTAACCAGGATCCACCTTAGTTTCCCTAGATCCTACCCAGGTCTAACTTGCGTCCACATCATCTAGCCTGGTCCACCGACCTATCCCGGCCCAACTACCTGCCTGGGCCCATCCCACCTACTCTCCTGAGCACGCTCGCATGAGGCCCTCCTAGTGTCCCGCATCTACATTCGTCAGCCCCACCAGCTCCACTACATCTACCATGATTCTCATGGTCTCCTCCACATCCACCTAATATGCTGACTAACTGACCACCTCCAACCCATATGGTCCCCACCGTGATCACACGTGGCTCCACCGTTTTCACGCGGGCTGCCGTTGTGCATTGCCTCCACATGCTGGTGGTTCCTTCCACAGACCACCACATCTCCTATGATGCCAAAAAATTGAAATGATCATAGATTTGAGCTCCTTAGGTCCCAATATACATTGATCTTTCCCCAGTTGTTGATTTTACTTAAATCTAGGGGTCCGATTGAGTTCAGAACCATCCAAAAACATTGATCCAGGACCACAGGGATCCAACAACGAAGAACACGAAAAACAGAGGGAGGAATGCATAAGAAAAAATGTTTTTAACATCACCGGCCAAGCATTCTTGGCTGACGAAGAATATCGGGACACCACAATTAGATGAACAAGAATAAATAAATTAAATTTCAATACCTGGGCTCATGCAAAGATTTCAAGGAGTGAAGATCCATGAAAATATAAGGATCTTCTCAATACCTTTAATATAAGGTTGTAAAACACCAAAATATGAGTCATACATGTTGTTTGGATCAATCATTGGTGAATAAAATTCTCACCAATGAATTTGAGAGAAGTATCTATGTTCGTTTCACTTCGATCCGCTTTGAATAAGATGTTCATAGAAGGAATTATCTAGAGTAGGATGATTCTATCGCTAGAAAAACCAAGGAATTATGAGGCCAACCCTAGCCGATTCCCACTAAAAACCTAGTTATAGGATTTGAATTATGCCAAGGTAATTTTGTCAATATTTTAATTAATTAATTAAATTACTTAAATGCACCTCCAATGAGCGAGGTGTCCAAACATCCCGTGTCGATTCATTTTATATCGTGCCTAGGGTAAACACCAGGTTCCAGACCCAATCGTGGTCTTAGATTTATGGTCCGATTTACCATTTGAGAGTTATACCATTTCTTTAATTATATTCTTGTGTGCAATATAAAATATATTTAATATTTTTATAAAATTAATTTTGGGCACACTGGGTCTCGAAATCGCACATCATCTCAGGGCCTAGATTTGGAAATATATATAGAAATATTTCATAGTCTTATAAGGAAAAAATGAGTTTCTACAACACCCCAAAAACTGAATGGGGAGAAATAGAAAGACACAAAAAAGACATCTTAACCCATAACAAGAGGGGAATGAAACCCATCATAGATATATTCTCATAAATGAAACCTATATGTGAGAGAAAGAGGATCACTATCTCATAGCCCATACAAAGTTGATGAGTAAGCCTACAACTCCAAATTCCAACACAGATGCCTAGAATCAAACACAACCTCACTAGAGTATGTGTGGAGGGGACCACTCCTCGCAACTTCACCCCACAGCTGAGGGAGCCACATCTCCCATGGAGGACCTGCACCCTAAAAGAGCTCAAAGATGAGGGACTACTGCTCTATAGGTAGAGAACCCATGCCCTATAGTAGTAACAGGATTATTGACCCTAGTTTTATAGAGAATATGGTGAACCCACACCCTAGTGTGATTGGGGAGTACTAAACTCGACATCTCTCTGATAGTTTGGGGAACCCGTGCCTTGGTGCAATTGGGGAGTACAAACCCCAGAATATCTTTGAGGATCCTTCTCTGATCACTTCCATCATCGAGAATCATCAAATGAAGCATCACACTTGGACTATCATGAATCATACCTCAAAATCCACAAAACAAAATCCACTATCACATTATACATGGGAAAAAATTCATGATAGGCTACTTGTAGACTAAAATGAAAGTCTAAATGAATGTGATACGTGAGGTTGAATATTCTATAAGATGCAAACTGTGTGTATGAGGGTTCACACAAAATGTGTCCTCACCTCATTTCCAAGTCGGGTTCTCCTTGGATGAAACATGGGAATCCTTTTATATGTACATGACATGTCCTCTTAGGTACATGAAATGTATGAACACTTGGGGTCTTGGTCATGCATATCATACATGCTCATGTATTCCCTCCTATCCCTATGTACTCTAGTACACGACATGTCCATACACACAAGGTATTAATTGAGTCTAGCTAGCACACATCTTGCCCACCTGGGTAGGGTCACATGGAATATGGGCCCACCCACATGGCGTGTGATATTTAACTTCACTTGAAACCCTAGTTGTCACAGCTAGGGGACTACATAGTGTGTGTTCTTCCGGAATACATGCCGTATAGTTGGGTTTTCTCAAAAATTGAGGATTGTTTCAATTGTATTCCAAATCTAATCCCACAACTATAGATCTCATCATTTGATAGACTAGGATTGATGGAACATTCCACCATCTATTAACTTCCAACCTCTAGTGGTCAAAAATTATATTTTGGTGAGTCTCTTAAAGACCGCATCACCTCCCATCTCCCGTAGTGCCTTATATCAGCACCTATCATCACTCCTGATCTAAGATCCATGAAGAATCACCCATAATTCATCCTAATACTTCCATAAATCACTGATTCTATTACCTTACACACATTAACCATGAATCCATGGATCCAATCTCCTCCATACCCACCCAACAATGTCAAACCATGTCCCTATAGGACAATGTCGTAGAACATGGAGAACAGGTGGGGGGAAGGACACAAGAACAAAGGTAACAACATTGTTGGCCAAGTTTTCTTGGAACATGATTATAGATTATGGAAACCAAGGTGAAAATATGGAATAATCAAGAATAAAACAAATTAAATAAATCTAACTCATCTATAGGGCTCATGTGAAGAACATGCAATCACATAATCAAAAGAAAATAATAAATCAATGCACAATATTTTAATCAAATAGGAGGAAATCCAAAATTTACGAGTCTTGACTTGAAAAAACATCCTTTTTGGTGAAGACACATTCTCCAGTGAAGAAAAAGACTCATTGACTCTCGATACACCTCGATTTGATCTTTGTCTGTCGCTTGATCTCGATCCACCAAAGAAGAATAATGAAACCTTCTTTCAACAATCACAGGTTTATGCAGCTAAGCCTGATGATTTTATATAATAGAATATTTAAATAGGGAATTAGTTTTTTGGGTATTACATGAATTAATTAAATTGATCAATTAATTAATCCACTTAATGAACCTACCAACAACTGCCTCACCTGAATGTCCAGTGCCAACCAACCTTGGGTCACACCTAGGGTAAACCCCATATTTTGGATTAAACTGTGCTATCAAATTTCCAATCCAAGGATTCATTCTATAATTATTCCATTATTACTGAATAACTACATGTGTGTGATATAATATATTTAATATTTTAATATTATCTAATTTTTGCTCATCGGGCCTTAGAATCTCACGCCAAATCAGTTCTAGGCTCCAAAAATATTCCTTAAAATATTTCAAAGTCTTAGAAGGAAAAATAGGGTCACTACTTTCTCCACATACTTTAAGTATTTTCTTACCTAAAAGCACAAACTAAATAAAAAGGTGGGGATAATAAGCCTACATCTGGCTCTCTCGCTCCCAAGAGCTCTCTTGCATGCTCATGTGATACCACAACACACAAACTAAGGGAATAGTACATCCTTATAGGATCCTCAACTACTGATCCTTGATTAAAATTGTATATTACATAAAGGTGGATCTATCCTTAATGCCCATATCCCCCCATTCAATAACATGTATAGGATCATGCACATATCTTTTTAGCTATGAGACTTGGAAGATGTCATACATCCAACCCAACTGTGGGGAAGGACTATGGAGTAAGAAACCTAGAAAACCCTTAAAAGGATCTTGAATGGCCCGATGAACCTCATGGATAACTTACCTCCTTGACCAAATATCCACAATCCTCGGCATGGTGAAAATATTAGGAAAATACGGTCTCACTGATCGAAGTCCAAGGGCCTATAATGTCTATTTACATAATATTTAGGTCGGCTCTAAGTTGTCTTTATATGATCCTAGATAACCTTAACCTTATCTATCATTGCCTACACTATCTATGGACCAAAAAGAGATTCCTTGACAATCTCAGCCCATCATATGGGTGACCTGAAAGGTCTCCCATACAGGGCCTTGAAAGGTGTCATGTCTATCATAGATTGATAGCTATTATTATAGGAAAAATATATCAGTGGTAAGTGATACCTAAACCTCTAACCAAAGTCTAGAATACAAGCCCTCAACATATCCTCCAAAACCTGGATAGTGCACTCAGTCTTCTCATCCATCTAGGGGTGGTACTTTGTACTCATCCTCAACTGGGTCCTAAAAGCATCCTATAAACCTCTCAATAATCACGATGTAAACCTTGCATCATGGTCAAAAATAATCATCAAGGGTACCCCATAGATTCAGAAAATCTCATGAACACAAAACTATCGCAAAAATTCCACTGAACTATAGTCCTTTATTTCTAGGAAGTGTATTGACTTGGTAAGGCATTCAACTATCACCCATATGGAATTGTGGACTCTCACTGTCCATGGAATCCTTGTACTAAATTCCATGGAAATGTCATCCAATTTTCACTGCAAGATCTCAAAAGGGTATTTCAAAGATATCAAAGCCTAGTGATCAACCTTCACCTACTGACATGTGAGGTAATGGGAAATAAACCCATATATGATACATCTCATGCCAGCCCACCAAAACTATAGATGAAGGTCCCTGTACATATTTTTTAGAAAATTATGTACAACCAAATGGGAAGTGTAAAGCTCCCATAACACATCCTATTTCATCATGATCTATAGAATCATCCATCCTGGAAAAGGATGATATGCTTCCCTCATTCAGTATCATGTGGATATATGTTCATGAATAACCTCACAGTCGATATCTCCCAACTAAGCCTCCCTCACACACTAGAGAAGTGGAGGAGTCAACACCATCGACTGAAGATAAGTTGCACCCCTCTCCTCCAACAGGATCTATTGCAAAGAATCCAACTGCTTTGATGCCTCCTCCGCTAAAAGAGAATGGTACTTCCTTCAAAGGGAATATTCCACCATGTTTCCCTTAAATAGAGTATAGAATATATCGAATTCATAATCCTAGAGGAACTCCAACCAATGAATCTGTTTCAAATTTAGATCTCTTTGAGTGAAGATATACCTGAGACTCTGATAGTTTGAATAGACAAAAAATCTCTCTCCCAGAAGATAGTGTCTCCACATCATTAGAGTGAAGACCACTGCTGCCAAATCCAGGTTGTGACTCACTTAGTTCTAATCATGGGGTAATAACTATATTGACCAATATTTGATGAATTACTACCTCTCCATCAACATGAAATTGATCCCAGCTCTATAGGAACCTCAAAACACTACTTAATCCAAACCTTAGTTTGGTTGTATCAACAAAAGAGAAATTTTCAACCTCAGCCTCAACTTATCAAAGGAACCATGAAACTACTTGGTCTAGATAAAGGACTGCCCTTTCCACATTAAGGTGGTAAAATGGACTGCTACTTTGGAGAAGTCATGCATGATCAACCTATATTACCCTACCAAGATAAGAAAACTATAAACCTATAAAATGATCTTTGGTGACTCCCAAGAAAGTACTACATCAATATTCATCGGGTCCACAACTAATACATGATTAGAAATGACATGCCCCAGAAATTGAACCTCACATATTAAAAAATGATACATAGAGATCTTACCATAGAGATAGTGCTCCCAGAGATAGTCTAGGACCATTCTCAGGTTCTATGTATACTCCTCCTATGATTTAGAGTCTATGGGTATGTCATCAATGAAGAAAACCACAAATTGGTCCATGTATGACTGGAAGATATGGTTCATAAAATTTATAAACTTAGCGGGTTCTTTTTTTTTTACACCAAAAGGAAACAATAATAACTCATAGTGTCCATAGAGACATCATAATATCAATCTCATGAACCCTCAACTAGTGATAGTCAGACCTAAGATCGATATTCAAGAACCAAATTGCATCTCACAACTGGTCAAAGAGTTTGAAAATCCCTAACAAGGGGTACTTTTTCTTTATCATCACCTGATTTAGGTGATGATAATCCACACAAAGAAAAAATCTCCCATCCACCTTTTTCATAAACAAAAATGGAGTTAACCAGGGGGACACACTGATTATGATAAAGATCATCTCCCGAAGGTCCTCAAACTGCACCCATAAATCCCAGGGATCGGTAGGGTCTGTCTAATATTCCAAAGAAGATATTTATGTAGTCCCTAAATGCAAGTTGATGTTAAACTTCATCTCCCGCATTAGAGGTAGTCTCAGAAAATACCCAAGGAAGACGTCCATATAATCATCCACTACTGAAAGAATCCTAATACTCAAAGCGTCTATTGCACCAAGGAATAAACTCTCCAATTTATGGTTGATGGGTTGTAGCTTCCTGTCTACAAGAACCACTTTTTCTACCAGGGGATCTCTCACACCCACAAATGAGAATATCATCCCATCTATTTGAAGTCATATAACCCATATTATTTGAAAGTGAATCTAGGATCTAACCATGGACAACCAATCCATAACCTAGATGAAATCATGAATTCTTATCGTGATGACCAAGAGGTACCACTTGAAACTCTCTCCACTAAGAGATAACTCACACTACCGACAGATGAATGATATCAATGGATCTCTCCCTATATGAAACTCTAGCCATAGCTGTGGGGATAATGACTCAACTGGAAGCTACATATATCAAACCAGGAATAAGTATATGACATTATGAATTTCACATGTGTCTATTAGTACTGAGGAAATATTAGAATAAACACAGATCATTCATCAGATCATCTCAATTGCAGCCTAATCATATCCCTCCATGGTTTAAAACTTCCCACGACCCCAACCACTAACTCTCTAATCCCGATGTGGGCCAATAGGTGGTGGTATCTCATAGTGTCACCCTATACTAACTACTCCTCCCTCCGGAGCTGTTCATGATCCTCTTCCATCACCACATCCCATAGGGCCGTCCTAGCCACATCTAGGAGATCCTTGATCATGGTGTTTCCTCTACTTTAGAGGTTCATCCATTATCTACATGTCATAGACAACATAATCATTCAAGAAGTCACAAGCCAAATGATCATGCCCATTGTAAGAATAACATCACCCCTCTCCAGGCTAACTGGATTCTCCATGCAATCCCTGAGTTGAAAACCCATGCATTCGAGTCTTAAAATGAGAATGCCTCCTATACTGAGATCATAACGTATGTCGCCTACTACCTACTGAAGATGACTCAGCCACATGTTTCCCACTATAGGATCCAACTACCATGTGTCCTTATGCTAGGAAGCTCTCAAACACCAGATCCCTCTCTAGGACTCCAGCATAAGTGGGTAGACATAAGGAGACCACAATGGATCAAATTTCCCTACGGAGACCCTTCTTGAACTTCCTCACCTGGAAGAAGTTGTATCAAACCATATCAAGGGAGTATCATGTAAGGTCAGTGAACCTCACGACATACTCAGTTATTGTCATAATACCCTATTGTTGCTTAAGAATATCCTAGATCCAAACCGAAAATAATCATGATGGGTAATAATCCTCATAGAAAAGTTGTTTGAAGTAATTCCTAGAGTGTGTCATCTCATCATGAGTCTATGTGACCAAAATACACCAGTGCCCTACTTCTCTATAGAAAGTATTAGATTCCATCATAACCATATGCTAGTTTGGAGTCTGAACCAGCTTGAATACTCAGATCAACAACTCAATACAATCCTCCACTACCTAAGGATCTGGATCACCATGAAACCTTAGTGGCCTATGAAACTGGAACTAGTATAGTGCGCTAATCCTATGCGCATCCTCAGCCTGAACTGCTAGTACTATTTGTTGCTTGACTAGTGGGGGTGTTGCTCCCTATGAAACCAGAGGAAACACCTCATGATATAGACCCTAAACTAAGGCCTCATCACTCATTGGATCATTTTCATGATCCTGAATTGGTAACCTGGTTGGCTATCTTCATGGAGGCATCCTAAAAGTGATCAAGACAAACCATGGAAATATGATCATATATATGGTTAGCTGACTCAAGAAGAAAATTCAAGTCACTCAATCTTATATGATTCAGGTAACATTATTACATGAAAGTGATATCTCAGTATCAAGAGTCGACAAGTAGGTAGTAAGAGTCTTGATGTATGGATACGTTAACCATTGCACCAACACCGGGTTCCCTTGCTTGAAATCCACACTCAAGACACTTCAACACCATTTCCCTAAGTTCCCAAAAAATCCTCATTATGGGTCTAATTCCAAACATCAAACTGAGGAAGAACCTTCCTCTAATACCACTCTATAACGAATCGACCCACCAAGGCCTGTATGGCTGGAAGAAGGCTAGGCCAGCACAACCCTGAAACCACCTCTAATAGGATATGGGATGGTGATAAGTGCTGAGAAAGCATAACATAAATGAGAGTCCTTTTCCTAAGTACCTGTACGCACACACCCAAACATCTCCATGAAATGTGTAGAGGAATAGAAAGAATAATAATCTATAGAGTAAGAACCATGCATGTAATAACCTATAGGAAAATACATTAGAGTATGATAGTATGAAACCAAAATGTAAAGTGGAAAAATACACGCCCAACCAGAAAGAAGTCCCAACCTAAAAAATTGGAATAAAGGAAAACTAAGAGATCCTAACTCCTGATCTCCAAGTCTAAAACATCATATATGGTCAAATTCACCCAAGTATCCCTTAGCTCTAGAAAATTCATCACTGATCTATCTTTCATCTGCATAAGACATGACACATGGTGAAAAATCCCCTGCAGGGGTGAATATATATACCTAGTAGGATGCCAAAAAAACTAATGGGGGGGGGGGGTAATAGAAATATAAAATAAAGATAGATCAACCCATAATAAGAGGTAAACTAAACCCATCATAGATACGCGATTATAAAAGAAATCCAAATGAGAGAGAAAAGGGATCTCAATCTCACAACCCAGCAAAAGTCGATGAGTAATCATGAAGCCCCATAAGACCAAAAAAAGTGTCCATACTCAAACGAAACCTCACCAAAGTATGTGTGGAGGGGTTTGAACCTCACAACTATGCTTCACAGCTGTGGGATCCCCATGTCCCATGGAGGGCCTGCACCCCACTAAAGCTCAAGGATGGGGAAGTACAACTCCATAGGCGGAGAACCTACACCCTTTAGTAGTAATAGGAGTACTGAACCTACCTATTTAAAGAATATGGGGAACCCATGCCCTAGTGATACGTGGAATTACTGACCTCATAATCCCTCTGATAGTATGGGGAACTCTCACCCTAGTTTGATAGGGGAGTACTGACCCCAACATCTCTCTGATGTTCGTGCACTAATCACTACCATCATTGAGCATCATTTAAAGAATAATAACACTTGAAAAATATCACATAGTACCTCAAAAAACACAATGAATTCCACAATTTCATTCTAAATGAAAAAACACTCAGGTTAGGCTACTCCTCGACCAAAATCCTAGTCCAAACGAAGGAGATATGAGGGGTAGAATATTCTACAAGGGGTACACAACGTGTATAAGGGGTCACAAGGTGTGCAGACTCACCTCATCGCTTGGCTGTTTTCTTCCTAAACGTGGCTTGGGAATACATGTCTTTATACATAGTGTTTCCTCTAGGGTACATGACACATACGACAACCCAAGGTCCTGGCCATGCTTCTCAGCCCATTTTTGTGCCCGTGTGCTTCAGTACATGACTTGTCCATTCACAAGGGGTCCAGGGCATATCTAGATAGCACACGACTTGACCACCTGGGCAAGGTCACATGGAATGTGGGATCACCCACATGATTCTTGATATTTAACTACACCTGAAACCCCAACTTCCATAGTTATGGGAATATATGGTGTGTGTTATTTCAGATTACACGCCATGTAGTTAGGTTTTTCCCACAAACCAAAGAAGGTTTCTTGTGTCTTCCAGATTTGATCTCACTAAAGTGGATATAACTATTTGGATACCTTAGATCCATGGACCATGCCACCAACCATCTATTCTTAGCCTCTAGTGGCTGGAAATTGGATTCCAACAAGCCGCTCAAAGAACGCATCGCCTCTCGTCGCCCATAGAGCCTCACAACACCGCCTGTCATCACTCCGGATCTGAGATCCATGAAGGATCACCCGCAATACATCCTGATATATCCACAAATCACCAATATAGTCATCATGCACACATCCATCATGAATCTAGGGATCTGATCATACTCAGACTCACCCGACACTGTCGAACCGTGGCCTCACAGGCCAATGGAGAAGAACACGAAGAACATGTGGGGTAAAGACACATGAACAAAGGTGAAAACATCATTGGACAAAAATTATTGGAAAACAATCATATACTAGGGAAACCAAGGTTATAACATGGTGTAATCATGAATAAAATGAATTAAATAAATCTAACTCGTCTGTAGGGCTCATGTGAAGAATGTGAAATCATAGAATCAAATGAAAATAATAAATTAATGCTCAATATTTTAATCAAATGGGTGTAAATCCACAATTGATGAGGAATACATCAAAAAAGGTTATCATTGGTGAAGAACATGTTCACCAGTGAAAGAGAAGACTCATTGTGTCCACTGCCTCTCAATCCAACTCGATCAAATCTCAGTCCGTCGCCTGATCTCGATATGCTAATGAAGAACAAAGAATCCCCCTCTTAAGAATCTAGGGTCATGTGGCTAACCATGATGGTTTTACATAACATGATATTTAAATAGAAAATTATATTTTCAGGTATTAAATGAATTAAATAAATGGATTAATTAATTAATCCACTTAATGTACTCGCCAACGACTACCGTATCTGAACATTCGATATTGACCAACCTTAGGTCATGCCTAGAGTAAATCCTACGTTCCAGATTCAACCATAGTCTCAAGTTTCTGATTCGAGGATCCATTTAGGAGTTATTCAATTATTCTTGAAAAACTACATGTGCGTGATATTAATATATTTAATATTTTTATAATATCAATTCTGAGCTCACCGGGCCTTGGAATCTCACAAATTCTCAGCACCTAACTATGAAAATATTCCTTAATTCATTTTAAAGTCTTACAATGAAAAAATGGTCACTACATGACATTATATAATATGTAACGTCTATTACTCAATACTAATTAGTCAATATTTTTAATTAAAATTTAATTATAAACCATTTTTCACTAGATATATGACTTATTAAATGTAAATACATATTTTTTGTATAAATCATATTTAAGGAAACATTATATATTGATGTATATATATATATCAATATGAATATATTTCAGTGTAAAAAATATTAAATATAATGAGTAATAATTTTTTATAAAAAATGTAAAAATTGAATAATTATAAAAATATTAAACTAAAAAATTTAAAAAACGAATAAATTATAAAAAAAGTAAAAGGTATGTAATATTATTAATGAATACATAATATTAAATGGATGAATGTTAAAAATGAGTGAATTTTAACTAAAAATTGAAAATATCAAAAAAATATTAAAAGAGTGAATAAGAGTTATTAATTATATAAATTTTAAAAAATTAAAATGAATACTTAAAATGAAAATGAATATAATTATATTAATTATAAAAATTAAAAATGTATTAAAAACATTAAATTTTAATCAACAAATATATATAAATAAATATTAAAAATGAGTAAAATTAAAAAATATTAAATAAATAAAAATTAATAAATTAATAAAGTAAAAAAATATTAAAAAAATTATTATTGAATTAAATAATAATAAAAACGAGGAATAATAAAAATTAATAAATTATATATATATATAATGTAATAAATTATATATATATATAATGTAATAAATTATATATATATATATATTAATTAAAAATATAAAAAATGAATTAAATTAAATAATTAAAAACATAATATATTAAATAGTAAATATTAATAAATAAAAAAGTAAAATGATAATATTAAAATTTATTATTAGTTGTCTCTATAAAATTGAATTAATTTAATATATAATGAGTGAAATTATTATATGAAATATTTGTAATGTCCCGAACCATGTACCACACATTGATGCCCTGAGCTGGTCGGTTACATAACCTTAAGAGCACCTCCCCATATGCCAGAGGCTACCGACTAGCAGTGAGGGTCTAATGTAAAACATGGGGAGACTATAACCTCTTAATTAGAGTAATAAAATAGTGGAAATAGATCGACAATAATTAATAAACAGAATCATACTATAATCAATAATAAACCGGTATCACTTGAAGAATCAAAATAGGAAATAATATCAAAAACTAACAGTTGATATTCCATGTCATAATAAGTGTCAAGTGTCTAATGAAAAATCCAAAAATAAAGACACTGACAACTACAAGCGGGTCCTGACCCCATGTCTAGTTCCCTAATCTATCCTCCAATCCAAATCACCCATCTAACATAGGGCTCTTTCCCTTATTCTATCCCGCAAATATGAAGTCTTTTTGGGTACCGATTAGGTAGCCTGAGTAGGGTGTGAGTACAAGTCAATAGGCCACCACCAATTGTATCTAAAACAATATACAGTCAATACTAGTATATGCAGTTGTATAAATAATAAAGTAAAATTCATAAAGTATATAGTTTTTACATTTCATTATTCTTTAATTAATCATAAAAAACATGGGTTCACGATGACACCCGTACTACCAATACCTATTGTAACACCCCGAGATTTTGAGAATTTATTTTTTTTGAATTAATTTAATATTCTGATATTTTCACTTCACGCAATACTGAATATAGATTTCTTTTATTATATAATATAACTATGTTTTGGATTATGGTATATGCAACACCAAGGGAGTCTTACACTGCATGCAACACCGATTTGCCTTGCATTACACGCAACACTAAGTTTTTGTGAAACAACACTTTACTATTACAATTATTTAAATAAGATAGTTATAACCTAGAAATTAAAATATTAATAGTAATAAATAATTTTAAAATATTATTTATAATTTTTTTGATAATGAAAAATATAATTTTCAGTAAAGTATTTATATGTTTAAAACTAATATTTTCTCAAATGAACTAATTTTCATGTCCTATAAAAAATAATAAAATTAATTTTAGACACTCATAGAAATTTATTTTGATAAAATAAAAATTATTTTTGAATTAATAATACCAAAATTAGATTAGGGTAATTTTTTGGTATTTTTTTGAAAAGTTTCAATTTTTGATGAATAGTGAATAAAACTGCATAGTTAAAAACGAACCTTTTTCATTTAAATAATTTTTTTTAATTTAAATTGATTTTAAAGTAATAATAGATAAATAATAAATATATTAATATAATGTATGTCATTAGAATATTTTTATAATAGAATTATATATAAATAAATTATTAAACTTTTGAGCCTCTCTTTTACCCGCCTTCTAGCCACATTTATAGGATTAGCAGTAAACATAATTTTACCACTTCTATGAATTGAATTTTGAAAAATAGAAAAATATGGTTGTAATCAGTATGAAAAATGTAGTTCAATAAGATCAAAATAATTTTTGGTGAATAGTAACTTTTAAATTTTATTTACCACGGTTAAAGGCAAATAGGGTAATCAAAGGTAAAGATAATATTATAATAATATAAAATTACCCTAAAATTTGTCCTAATTTCATTGGATATGTGTTTTTCAACCCAAATCAAAGTTAGTTCGAAATTATGATCCTTTTTAAGCCACTTGTGTAAGATTAGAAAATTTATTATATTTTATTTAAAGAAGAGTTAAAAATGTCAAATTCAAACTTTTATAACTAAATAATTTTTAATATAGGGTTATACATAATAAAAATTATACTATAAATTTTAATTAGAAATATAATAAATATATATTCATCATGATAATTTATTTTTAATTTTTAGAGAATAAATAACTTAATTAAAGGCTTGTACAATAATGAAGTAGTAATTGTTTAGTTAATTGAGATATCAAATAAATGATATTAAAATATTATAATAAATATAATATGACATATTTAATGATATAAAAATATTATAGATTACTTAGAAATGTTAGTGAAATATTGGTAGTATTGGTTCGAAGTTATCATGTTGGTATGATATTTTTTTAAAATGAAAATATTGAATAGTATCAAAATTGACATAATTAATACTTTAAAATAAAAAATATTTTATTAAATGATATAAAAATCATAAAAATATAAGGTTCAGAAAAATAACTTGGATAGTTTCAAAGATGTCATAAATGACCCAATTGGGGTATGTTTTCCATTTTATAGTAACTATATTAACACTATAGTGTAACAAAACAAGTTGTTACGGTAAAAGTTAAATTATTTAACTAAGGGTTAAATCCAAAATATAAAGTTAATATAATGAACTAAAAATGTCTAAAATTAATTTTTTGAGAGTATTTCTACCCATAATATAATTATCCTAGAAATAACTTACTTTGGAGCTATTTTAAATTTAAAATCATTTTATAATAAATTAATTGTTCTAGAGTTTCCAAAAGTGTGCCTCCTCCCTCTTATAAAAGGAAACTTCTAATTCTCTTTAATTCAAACCATTAAATCACTTTAGATCCAAAAAACCCTACCAATTTACTCTCCCAAATTCCCTCACCACAACCTAGAGGCAATACACTGGGAAAAAATCTATCATATAGAGTCCTTTTGAGAAAATCAAAAGAAGATACCCGAAAAAGAGGTAATTGTTTTATCACCTCTATCAAAGTTCATTTCTTCTTCTACCTCCTCTTTCTATGGTGTTTCCATACCAAAGTAATAAATCCATAATATACTATATGTTGATATTTTTTTATGTTTATTGGACTACCATATTCTTCATTTTACCCATCCTATAAAAAATATTACTATGTGTGCGTACGTATGGCTTACCGTCTCCACACCGTGGTGTAAATTGTTTTTCATGTATACTTTATTTATATGGGTATGAAGATGAATATAAAGGATGTAAATAATAAATATGAAATTATATTATTTCTGTATAATTCATATTAAATCCAATTCCTTACATTTTACCATCAAAGTAATGATATCATTGCTCGAGCATACGTACGACTTACCGTCTCCACGATGTGATGAGATTCATCCTCTATTTCAACCATTTCAGAATGATTATAAAAATGTATTTACTGAATAAATATGAAATATAAGACTTAATAATGCTAATTTAATAATTATTATATATATAAATACATACATATATATACATATGTAATTTACATACTTTCTTTCAATACGACAATTAAAACGGAAACATTGTTCATGCATACGTACGACTTACCGTCTCCATGAACAGTGTATTCCGTTTAATAATTATTTATGCTATAGATTATTGTAATATAAATATAATATATATAAATGATATTTATATCATGATTTACACAATGTAATCATGATATATGTATAATGACCAATGATATAACAAGTTAAGACACATGCGAAGGACAAAGTGAACATTACCTGAAGTGAAACTCTAACATAGGATCGTTAACAAGATGGTAATATAAGGTCAAAATAAAAACATATATAGTATTAGATATAATAATATGATTCTGTAAAATATTTATAATAAACTTATGTTTATTATACATGAATATTTTATGAGTACAAAGAGAGTCAAGACACAAGGTAAGAGATTATTTTTGTCTCACCTTTATTTATGTGAGACACAAGCCTCAAACACTACTTGTTTCTTATACATGGTGTATATACTACCCATGAATTTATTTTATGAGTATTATCTATAGGATTATGATATTTACATATTCTTATAATTTTACTTATTACATTGGGCATACAATTATATTAATTATAATGTGATGAGTATTGATTTCACAATCTCTTTCATATTTGGGATTATCTCATTTTAAGTATCCATTGGGGAATATTTATCATCCATGTCCATATTTTCTACAAATGTTTTACTATTATCCTATGAAATTTTAAAGTCATCTTTACCAATTTTTAACTTTTTTACTACATGGTTTGAAAGGAATCTTTCTTCCATTTTTTAAACGATATTTTTTTTGATATTTTTGGAAAATATATGGGAAAAATGTTTTTTAAATTATATGGAATGAATGAATTTTTAAGATTTATTGAAACCATAGTACCTTGATTCATCCCCTACAGGATTATAAGGTTATTTTAAAATAAAATGTTTTCTTTTAAAATTGCACAAAAGTTTAGAAAAAGGAACCTATTTCAACAAAGAAAGGATATTTTCCTCAACAACTATTTTAAATGATTTTCATGATTCCTTTATATTTTTTCAAAGTGGTTTCAAAGAAAAGGGTTTTGAATGTTTTATGTTTTAAAAATTTATTTTTAAGTAAAATTTATGTTCTAAGTGATCTTTCAAAATCCTTCCCCACCTATTATGACATACTTTGTTATTGGTCAATAATACCATTCATATTATTTATCTGAATGGTTTATGTTTTGATGGCATGAAGTTTAAGAAACCCACTTCTTTTCATGGGTTATGATTTTGATGAAATTATTATGAAACCAGAATCTTTTACACATGTTATGATATGATTACATGTTTATGATTCACATTTTATTTCATGTGTTTTTATATGAATGTTTATGATCTTGTGGAACATATATGTATGATTTAATTATGAGCTGAGTGAGACCTATATCTCCCTCTGATGCATTGGGTAAAGATTTATATCTCATGAGATAAACTAAGATGGTTTTGGGAGTTAACCATGACTACTAAGATAGTCATGGGAGTGAGCTGCAACTATTAAGATGGTATGAGGATTGAAATAATGATACTAAGATGGCCATAGGAGTGAACCATGACTATTGATATGGTATGAAGAGTGAACCCATACTACTAAGATGGTCTTGGCAGCGATGCCTTGGATACTATAAAAATCGGTATATACTGATTTTTTTGCCACAATTCCATGTTTTATTCCTCTTTCAGGATTTATTGTCCTATGTTATTTATTTCCTTATGATTCATGTCTTATGAAATGCCATTATTTATGACATGTTTCATGTATATGATCTTTGATATGCAGGGTATGATCTTCTATTTTCATGATCATGATCTCATACCTTTATGCTCACGATTATGCTTACATATCTCCTTTGTTTACCCTTACTAAGCATTTAAGATCACCCCTTTCTTATGTTTTGTTTCCCCAAGTTACAAAGAAAGGTTTTAGGTAGAAGTACTAAAGGTGGAGATCTTTATAGAAGTTGTTAAAGATATTTCAACTAGATAGACGATTTTGTTTCCATGTTTCCAAATACACTAAACTATTATGGTCCTTGGGAATATATTATTGCAATGTAATGAATATTAATCTAAAATGATGTAATATCCATGTATGTTAAGAATGTGTCATTATAGTTGGTATCCAAGGAAAGGTTTAGTCAACCTTTAGAATCTAGGTTGAGAAAACTTTAGTGAGATCTCTAGGTATATTTATAAGGATATTTCTAGGGATGTCTCTAAGAATAAGTATAAGGATGAGTCGACGTTTAGGAAAATGTACTAAAATTTGGTAAAGGATAGAGTTATTGGTTTCCTAGAAATACATCCTTGTCTAGATACTACAAGTGGATGTGGATCTGGTACAGATATAACTAGGAGTAACAACTCTGACAAGATATTTAGGGCCTGACTTGGGGTAATCTGGTATATGACCACATTCCTTAATGTACACATGGTTTGACACTCCTGGGGGATATACTTTTGGAATTCACAAACTCTTCATGAACCATCACGAAGAATTTAAATAGGATTTTGTTACAAATAACCTAATATAAACCTAAGGAGTCATATTTTAAGAAATGTTTAATAATTTAGACATCATATAATTTATTTTCATGATTATGCGATTCATCTCTATGATAATCATTTCTTACTCAATTATTCTAGGTTTTAGACAATGGAGGGAACCAAAAGTAACTAGATTAACATTAAGTATGATGGAAAATCTATTAATGGTTAGTCAAATGGGATGATCACTAAATTGACGGATGTTGTGATCATGTCTAACCAATTTTCAAGGAACATGATTAATAATGTGTACCTTAACCAACTCTCAAACTCACTAAGGAAGAAAAATAAGGTGATCACTGAGAGTTTGGTTAATGGAGACCATGGAGGAAAGGAGATTCAGTTTCCTTTGTGTCAAGAAAGTTGAAAGAATCACCTAAGTGAATGTCTTAGAGGAACAAGAAGATGTTTTGACTGTGGAAAATAAGGACACAAGTCAAGTGATTAAAAGGAAAAAATGAAGAGTTCAGTTAATAGAATGGATGAGAATATTGTCCTCCCTACGATATCAATAAATTTTAAGTGTTTAAGTGTGGATTAAATGGTCATTATGAAACCCTATGTCCCAAGATAAAATATCCTGATGGGAAACAACAATGTGGTGTGAGTTATGGTTACATTACTGATGATGAATATACTATAGATGAAATGTGAAAAGAAAGAGGTATTATGTAATAGGATGAGGTAGCCTTGTTAAAGGCTTAAGGATGATGTAATCGAAGTTTTTATGTATTATAATTCAAGAAAAATGTTATAGAATTAATTTTAAGGCATTAAAGAATAATGAAACATATATGGATTGGTCCACTATTTTTTTACCTAAGAATTTAATAACATATATTGAATGGTACTAGTAACCATGAGAAGTGATTGTGGTAATAAGGTGATATTTTTTGGAAAACACATGATTAAGGTAAGGATAACCCTTAATATTAGCATGATGTTCATATAATGATATTTTTAAAAAGATATGTTGGATATGGATAGGTAAATTGGAAGATACTAGTTACCTTGGAACTAATTAAGAATTTATTGACATGTTGGTTATGCTATAATGGATGAAGTTTACATCCTTTTGGACTTAAGAATAAAGAAACATGCATGTTATCAATAATGATGTATGGTAATTCAGGTTATTTCTATGTTTTAATAGAATACTTGATTAAGGTATTCACATGTTTGGAATGTGACAACTGAGAACTGCCTTTTGATATATGGGAGATAATTATTAATCTGATTTAATGAAATTCTTTCCAAAGTTTTGGATTTTCATCTCTCATAAGGATTTAAGGTTATAAATTTATGGAATTTTTATGTTAAACTTTAGATGAGTTTTTGAGATTAAAGTATTATCTCACCATAGGTATATTTATACATATTTTATAACATGTGCTAACCATTTTGTTGAAGATATATAGAATGGAATATCATTTTTCTCATGATTTTCTAACACTTCAGGAATGAAAAATTCAACTTCATTTATTGGAATAAGAGATGAAGTGTAAATTGATCATGGAACAACTAATAGTGAAGTTATGCTGAAATCAAGTATGTATATATTATTTTAAAAATTATTCAAAATTAGAAAAAGGGATCATGATATAAAAGGTTGTGTTTTTATCATCATTTCGATGATATCAATGAACTCTTTCACATTTCTTTAGTTTATGGTTTTGTGATTATTAACATTATATGGATCACCCACTTTATTGTGATTAGTGATATATATCAATCTTTATTTACACTTTTCCTCCATGCCCAAATCTTCACATATGTTCTTCTACGTAGAGACATAGTCATGATTTACTTTGGGAAAATGATATTTTACAACTATTACTTTTTTAAAATAAAGTTTCAGTCTTTTCTTTTACAATGTGGGTTTCTATATTTTTATAACTCCAATGAATTTTGAGGGTGAAATTCAATTTAAGGGGGGGTAGAATGTAACACCCCAATATTTTGTGAGTTTATTTGTTTTGAATTAATTTAATATTATGATATTTTCACTTCATGCAACACTGAATATAGATTTTTTTATTGAATAATAGCACTATGTTTTGGATTATGTTATACACAACACTAAGGGAAGATTTTACTACAAGAAACACTGACTTGGCTTGCGTTACATGCAACACTGAGTTTCTGTGAAACAACACCTTACTATTAAAATTATTTAAATAAGATAGTTATAAACTCGCCATTAAAATATGAATAGTAATAACTACTTTTCAAATATTAGTTATAATGGTTTTGATAATTAAAAATATAATTTTTGGTAAAGTCTTTATATGTTTAAAACTACTATTTTCTCAAATGAACCGCTTTTCATTTCCTTCTATGAAAAATAATAAAATTAATTTTAAACACTCATAGAAATTTATTTTGATAAAATAAACATTGTTTTTGAATTAAGACTACCAGAATTAGCTTAGGTTAAATTTTTAGTATTTTTCTGAAAGTTTCAATTTTTGATGAATAGGGAAAAATACTACATAGTAGTTAAAAACCAACCTTTTTCATTTAAATAATTATTTTTACTTTAAATTGATTTTAAATTAAAAATAAATAAATAATACATATAGTAATCCAATGTATCTCATTGGAATAATTTTTATAATAGAATTAGATATAAAAAAATTATTGAAATTTTGAACGTCTCTTTTATCCGCCTTCTAGCCACATTTACGAGATTAGCAGTAAATGTAATAATATCGCTTCTATGAATTGAATTTAAAAAAATGAAAATACATTATTGTAATTTGTATGAAAAACATGGTCCAATAGTATCAACATATTTTTGGTGAATAATAAGTTTTAAATTTTATTTACCACAGTTAAAGGTAAATATGGTAATTAAAGGTAAAAATAATATTATAATAGTAGAAAATTACCCTAAAACATGTCCTAATTTTATTGGATATGTATTTTTTGACACAAATAAACTTTAGATCAAAAATATGATCCTTTTTAAGCCATTTGTGTAAGATTAGGACATTTATTATATTTTATTTAAATAGGAGTTAAAAATATCATATTCAAACATTTATAACTAAATAATTTTTAATATTGGGTTATACATAATAAAAATTTAACTATAAATATTCATTAGAAATATAAGAAATAAATATTCATCATGATAATTTATTTTTAATTTTTAGAAAATAAATAACTTAATTAAAGGCTTGTAAAGTGATGATGTAATAATTGTTTAGTTAATTGAGATATCAAATAAATGATATTAAAATATTAAAATAAATATAATATGGCATACTTATTGATATCCAAAACATTTATAGATAACTTAGACATGTTATTGAAATATTGGAAGTATTGGTTTGAAGTTATCATGTTGGTATGATATTTTTAAAAAAATGAAAATATTGAATAGTATCAAAATTGACATAAATGATACTTTAAAATAAATAATATTTTATTAAATGATATAAAATTACTAAAAATATAAGGTTCATAAAAATAACTTGTATCGTGTCTAAGATTTCATAAATGATCCAATTGGGGTTAATTTGACATTTTATAGTAACTATATTAACCCTATAGTGTAAAAAAACAAGTTGTCACGGTAAAAGTTAAATTATTTCACTAAGGGTTAAAACCAAAAGATAAGGTTAATTTTGTGACCTAAACATGTCTAAAATTAATTTATTGAGAGTATTTAGACTAATAATAATATTTAACTTTAAATAACTCACTTTGGAGCTATTTTAAATCGAAAACCATTTTATAATAAATTAATAGTTTTGGAGTTTCCAAAAGTGCCCCTCCTCCCTCTTATAAAAGGGCACTTATCCTTCTCTTTAATTCACACATCTAAAGCCCTTTGGATCAGCCAAAACCTAGAAATTTATTCTTCCAACTTCCATATCTACATACTAGATGCAATACATTGTGCATAAATCCATCATATGGAGTTCTTTTGTGCAAATCAAAAAGAGATACCCAGAAAAGAGGTAATTTTTTTATCACCTCGTTCAAAGTGATTTTCTTATTCTACTTCATATTTATATATTATTTCCATACCAAGATAATAAATCCAGCATATAATATATTATTATATGTTTTTATGTTTATGGGAAAACCATATTTCTCCTTTTACCCATCATATGAAAAGTAATATCACCATGAATGCGTACGTACGACTTACCGTCTCCATGTTGTGGTGTAAACTATTTTTCATGTATAGTTTATTTATATGGGTATGGTGATAAATATAAAGGATGTGAATAATAAATATGAAATTATATTATTTCATTATAATTCTTATTCAATCCAATTACTTACCTTTTACCATCAAGGGAATGATACCGTCGCTCATGCGTACGTACGACTTGTCATCTCCACGATGCGATGAGATTCATCCTCTATTACAACCATTTCAGAATGATTATAAAAATGTATATATTGAATAAATATGAAATATAAGACATAATAATTAGAATTTAATAATTAATATATATATATATATATATATATTTAATTTACATACTTTCTTTCAATGCAACAATTAAAACGGAAACAACATTCATGTGTAGGTAAGGCTTACCGTCTCCATAAACGGTGTATTTCATTTCATACTTCTTTATGATATAGATTATTGTAATATATATATACTAGATATAAATTATATTTATATCATGATTTACATTACATAATCATAATATAAGTATAAGGACCAATGATATAACAAGTTAAGACACATGTGAAGAATAAATCGAATATTACCCGAAGTGAAAACTTAACATAGGATCGCTAAATAGTGGGTAATATAAGTTCATAATCAAACCATATGTGGTAATAGATATAATAATATGATTCTGTAAAATATTTATAATAAACTTATATTTATAATACAGGAAGATTGTATGAGTACAAAGAGAGTAAAGACACAAGGTAAGAGATTATTTCATTCTCACCTTTATTTCTGTGAGACACAAGCCTCATATACTACTTATTTATTATACATGGTGTATATACTGACCATGAATGTATTTTATGAGTCTTATCTAGAAGATTATGATATTTCCATATTCTTATAATTTTATTTCTTACATGGGACATACAATTCTATTGATTATAATGCGATGAGTACTGATTTCATAGTCTCTTCCATATTTGGGGTCATTTTGTTTTAATTATCTGTTGGAGAATATTTATCATCCACATACATGTTTTATAAAAATGTTTTCATAAAATGTTTTACTATTCTCCTATGAAAGTTTTAAAGAAATTTTTACCCATTTTTGACTTTTTACTAAAGAGTTTGAAAGGAATCTTTCTTTCATTTTTTAAACAATGTATTTTTTGACATTTTCAGAAAAAGTACAAGAAGAATGTTTTGTTTAACTTATACAGCATGAACGGATTTTTACGCTTTCTCAACGCCTTATTACCTTAATGATTACACTACAGGAATACCAGGTTATTGTCAAATAAAATGTTTTCTTTTGAAATCTCATGACATTTTAAGAAAAGAAACCTATTTCAACAAATAAAAGATATTTTCCTCAAGAACTGTTTTAAATTATTTTCATGATTCCTTTATATGTTTTCAAAGTGTTTTCTAATAAAAGTGTTTTGGAAATGTTTTATGTTTTAAAACATGATTTTTAAGGAAAATTCATATTCCAAGTGATCTTTTGAAATTCTTCACCACCAATGATGACATACTTTGTTATTGTTCAAGAATACCATTCATATTCTTTATCTGAATGATTTATGTTTTTATCACATGATGTTAAAGAAACCCACTTATTTTTATGAGTTATGCTTTTGATTAAATGATTGTGAAACCTATATCTTTTCCACAGGTTATGATATGATTACATGTTTATGATTCTCATTTTATTTCATGCATTATAATGTGATTGTTTATGATTTTATGGCACATATATATATGGTTTCATTATGAGATGGGTGGGACATATATCTCTATCTGATATATTGGGTAAATATTTAGATCTCATGAGATAAACTAAGATGGTCTTCGGAGTAAAACTTGACTACTAAGATTGTCATGGTAGTGAACTGTGACTAATAAGATGGTTTGAGGAGTGAACTTATGCTACTAATATGGCCATGTGAGTGAACCAAGACTACTAAGATGGTATGGGGAGTGAAATTATACTACTAAGATGGTCTTGGTAGTGATGTCTTGGCTACTATGTAAATCAATATATGTGTATGTGTTTTCCACAATTTTATGTTTTATTCCTATGCCAGGATTCAATGGTCTATGTTCTTTATTTCCTTATGATTCATATCTTATGAATTTCCATTATTTATGTCATGTTCCATGTATATGATCTTTGATATGCAGGGTATGATCTTCTATTTTCACGATCATGTTCTCATACCCTTATGCTCATGATTATGTTTACATGTCTCCCTTGTTTACCCTTACTGACACTTCTACAAATATGGTCTTTATCAGCACTAGAAAATGGAATTAACAGTGCTAAAAAAGCGTTGTTAATTGAGGTGAAGATAAAGGGGGATCCCTTTTATCAACGCTCAGAAAAGTGCTGATAAAGACCCCTTTTATCAATGCTAAAAAATTGCTGATAAATGGGGTATTTTATCAGTGCTAAACAAAGCACTGATAAAAAGGTCTTTTATCAGCGCTGATAAAATACACCTATAATCAGCGCTTTTTTTAGCACTAATAAAAGTCAAAAATAAAAATAAAAAATAGTTAAAAAGAATATATAATGCGGGGGGAGCTTTGAACAACGCTTGACCCCCCCCCCCATCAGTGCTAGGAGGACCCCCTCTCACTCTCCTACATGCTGCCCTTTCCCGTACATCCCCCACATGCCCGCACACCCATCCCTGATTCCACCTGAACTCGAACTCGAGACCTCTCCCCTTGCGCGCCTGCACCTTTACCACTAAGCTATTTAATTTTTTTCTCTATTTAATGATATATCTATATATATATATATATAGTTATATTCATTAGTATACTAATATAGATTCATATTTATATAAATATATTTAGTTATATTAATACATATATATTTATTCATATATTAATATATATATATATATATATTTTTATATTAATATATATTTATATTTATATATATATATATATAGTTATATTTATTCGTATATTAATATAGATGCATATTAATATACATATATTTAGTTAAATTAATACATATATATTTATTCAAATATTAGTATATATATTTATTCGTATATTAATTAATATTTATATATATATTTATATTTAGTTATAATTTTTTATACGTATATTTATTTTTATATTAATATATATTTATAGGATTAGTTTTAAATACATTTATAAAATATATTTTTTATGTGTTATTTTAAATAAATAAATAAATAAATACATTCATATATACAACACACACACACACATATATATATTTACGAATAAATACATATATATGTGTATTTGAAAATCCATAGAATGTTAAAACAACCGTAACTTCTAATCTAGAAGTCTATTTTAACTCCAAAACTAGTAAAATCGAAGAAAATGAAACAATATTCAATATTATATGTGGTATAGGCCTAGCAGACATCCAGAACAGAAGTTATACATGTTTGAATGTTAAAAAATTGGGGTATCCTGACTAAAAAATCAGTTTTGGAGGCCTTATGGGCCTTTTTAGGCCTCAAAAAATCAGAATGAAGATTCCCTTAAATCAATAGCATGTATAGCTCGTTGCAAGCTTCGATTTGATATGTTTTAGAGCTCAAAAAGACACCCGGATCAAAAGTTATGGCCGTTTGAAGTTTGAGTTACATTTTCAACTTATTTTAGATCTTTTATTAATTGTTTTTTGATTTTTGTGTCTTCAAATTGTTATTAAATTATTATTAATCTATTATAATTATAAAATTATTAATTAATAATATTTTTTAAAATATTTTAAATTCATTTTTACTAAATTTATTATATATTAAATGTAATATTCTATTTATACTTATCTAAAACATATTTAAAAAATATATATTATATTTATATCAATATAAATATACTTATATAAAAATATATTATTTTTCATTATTGTTTTTGAAATATAAACTTTATCAGTTCTAGGAAAAAGTGCTGATAAAGCCCCTCCTTTATCAGCGCTACTAAAAAAAATGCTGATAAAGGGGTCCTCTTTAACAACATTAAAAAAAGCACTGATAAAGGGTGGCGCTGCGAAAACTCAGTTTTGTGGTAGTGTGAGCATTTGAGCTCACCCCTTTATTATGTTTTCTTTCCCCAGGTTATGAAGAAAGGTTTTAGGTAGAAGTACTGATGGTGGAGATCTTTATGGGAGATGTTGAAGATCTTTCACCGGGATAGAAGATTTTGTTTCCAAGTTTCCGAAAACACTAAACTATTATGGTCCTCGGGTATGTATTATTATAATATACTGAATATTTGTCTAAAATTATGTAATATCCATGTATGTTAAGACTAAGTTGTTATACCTACTTTGTCCTATGTCAGAGTCTAAACTATCCCTATGGGATATCACATATCACAATATCATGGTTATCATTTATCATTTCATTTTGATTCATATCATGTCTAATTAGAACCATAGCCCAATTCTAATATCATGGGTATAGAACATCGTGTCTAACACCATGTGGGTATTTAGATCTTTTTTCCCTATCCCACACCTCAATGTCACATGGGTATTTGGAGCCTCAGTCCTTGTCCCACACTTGTTATCACATATGGGTATTTGTAGTCTCAGTCCCTGTCTCACACCACGTCACATATGGATGTTTGGAGCCTTAGTCCTAGTCTCACACTCACTAACACATACATGTATTTGGAGCCTCATTCCTTATCCCACCCCTTAATATCATATATATCACAAATATCACAACATGACATGAATAATATTTACATATACATCAAAGTTATGCATCATTAACCTTCTTAACAAACATTCTCATCAGTGTATCTTTTTAATTTATCACGACAGACATAATTCTTTATTTCAATAACAAGGAATAATATGAAAAATTCACTATTAATCCAATTATCAACACATAATAAAATAATTCATTAAACCTTCAAGGTTAAGCCAACATCCCTTTGTTCCCCTTAATCAACCGATTCAACATTCAATTGATCAATCAATTCAACAATCTCATCAATTGACCAATACCAAAACCCCATTATCCCATCAATTTCATAATCATGAGTCAACCAATTTCAATTACCCCAATTCAACCCAATTTATTATCACATGATGATTTAAATTAATCAATTCAATTTTTTGGATACAATTTCCCAAAAATGGAAATAGCAATTTCACAATTACACACACATAATTAAATCAATACTATGAGATTTTCAATTTAGACCACCTACCTCAAGATTTCTGATGGATGCTTTCCAACTGAAATCCCCAAATTGAAGAGGAACGCTCAATTTCAAAACAAAGAATGATGAAATCAATCGAGACAATAATCTCCTACCGAGAGAGGTGCAGATTCTTCAATCCAGTCTTTGATTCATCAAGAACAAAGTTCAGAAACCCTAAGAAACCATCCAAAAGCCTCAAAAAACGAGAGAAAGCCTTTATGGTCAAGTTAGGTTGAATTAAGGTAAAGGCATGGGGTTCAGGAATTTCAAATCTAATTTTCAGAGCATTAATTCCTGTGCACACGATTTCATGGGAAGTGACACACAATTGGCCCGAATTGTGCACCTCCTCTTAGGGTGGTCGCACAATTACTACTAAGAGGGTGCACAGTTTGCCAAAATTTTATACCAACCGTGCAATCCTTTTCTGTTTGGGGTTGAACAGTTTGCTGGGATAAGGCACATGATTTGGGCAAAGCGTGTGCCAACCATGAATTGCCCAAAATCCCTAAAAAAACTTCAAAATTTCACTCAAACACACTCAAGATAAAACCCAAACAATATATACTTAAAACAAGGTAAAATATTGAAAACAATATCAAGACATCTACAAAAAAAATGTTGTAATCTTACAATATTAAGTGTGAATGGATATTTAAATTAGTCAATATTTTTAATAAATATTTATGTATTTATTATTTGATGTATATGTCAAATTGAAAAAACAAATGACATTGATATAGATATCTCCACCTATAATTTTTGAGAGAATTATGATTTATGATTTAGATATAATAACCATGTAATCCTGCAATCCTAGAAGACCATACTATAACCATGTGATCCTGTAGTCATCATGAATCAAATATGATTTAGATATCCCCACCTATAATCTTTGAGAGAATTATGCATAGCTAAATCATATAAAACCACTATAGAACCTTGTTATAAGCAACAATTGAAGGAAACCCAAGATGGTTAATATCTAAAGTCATTGCATAAAATCATATATATCGAATTGAATGGGTTATCTTCCACACTTTATCTTACCTAATAATAGATTCGGTATGGGAGATTGATAAGTGATAAACAATCCATTAATTGAAATTTTTTATATATGGAGGTTTTGGCATCAAGAATGCAACTATCAGCCCTATAAGCATGCCATAATGCTCATTCACCCGCCTGCTTCAAATGATTCCTTAAATTAAGGTGTTGCTGCATATTGACTATGCTACCACACTGAATCCCGCACACCTTACATGATAAGTCAGTCTTCTTCAAATTCTTCCACCCTTTATGGTGTCCCCTTATACATCCTTCATTGATGAACCTAATTTCACACAATGCACACCACAAGGCAGAAAACTTCAGATGCCTCCTCCCTCTAAGGGGATCCTTCATCATGTCTTCATTGCTGCACTGAATCTCACACACAGCACAATACAAACCCTCGACATGTTTCCCAGAACCACTCAAAATTTTCATATTCGTGATCTGGATTTTGATTCCCTCCCACTGCTTCAATATATGATTTATTTGCTGGAGTTGGAGGAGAGGCGATCTTGTCCTGGACCACTTTCAACTTTACTTGCATCTGTTGCATGTTTTCTGTATGGTGTTTCCCATTGAGATACTCAAATATGGCCTCTTTGCTATTTACCGTTTCGAGGCAGAGGCTGCAAATCCACTCCTGAATGCTCTTTTGTTTTAGGAAGCAATGAGAAACCAGTTTCAAGGTCCCCAACTCTTGTGAGAGTTAATCATAGGCATGGGAAGCGCCATCGAAGTGAGGAATCACCAAAAACCAGATGAACACTAACTTCGCAAGGGGACACATCATAACCCTAAAATGTTGTCAATGATATATATTGTTTAAACAAAAAGAGTTGAATCAAAGACATTGCTGACACTCTGTAAAAGAAGGGGAGCAACAAGGAATACCATTGGAGTAGCTTGGCAAGAAGTAGCTCAAGAAGCCAGATGAAGGTGAAGAGAACATAATATTTGGGCAGCTTCATGAGGGTACCCGTCGCGTTTGATTATAGTGCCCAAATAAAAACTCTACTGCAGCAAATAATCAGATTAAGAAAACCAAAAACCAACAATCTAGTGCTAAACCATACTCATGGAGATTTTCAAATGCATTCAGTGTTGAGTATGCTCTTTAGAACCCAAGGAATGACAGAGGACCTCACAGTGGGTATATCAATACTGCCAAACCATACTCCTCCAATGGCCTGAGGGACTTCATTTTTTATTTATTTTTGATAATCCACCTTTCAAGGGGTGAGGTGGAACCCTTACAAGGCCCGTAGGCGTAAGTATTAAATGGCCCATAGGCTTTATAGGAATTCATTGCCCACAGGCTTCAAACATTACATACAATTCAGAATAACTACTTGGAACTGCTCCTCCCTAGCATCTTCATCGTGAAATCAACTCTCCAACTTTGCATGGCTGGTCGGCTAGGCATTCCCGTGCATGAACAGGCTTGTCCCGATGGCAGGTTCCATAACCACTCATTCTTGCAATCTGTTTAGCTTATGCTATGGTGAAAGCTTCTTGCTCATCCTCCTTGTAGAGCTTGTTCCTTGTAGGTTATTTGGTTTGTATCTACACTTAAGGTGGCCCAAAAGGATTGAGGTGGCCCAAAGGCCTTACTAACCCGAAGGCTTGGGTGGGCTGAAGGTCTTACAGGACCTAGGGACCAAATCGGTATCCCGAAGGCCCAAACAGGGGCATATTCCCAGCTGCTAGAGAGCCGAACAGTGCCTAGTAAAGTTCATGCTACAATACCTACTATAGTTCCCGCTACAGTACTGATACAATACCTTCTACAGTACTGTTACAGTATCCCAAAAATTCCGCCTCTACCTGGATTTGATCCATGGTCACTTGGATGCACTTGCGGAGTCCTTACCAACCGGGCTAAGGCTCATGTGCTGCTAAACCATACTCATGGAGATTTTCAAACGCAGTCAGTGTTGAGTCATGGAGATTTTCAAACACAGTCTAGTGCTAAAAAATACTCATGGAGATTTCCAAAGTCCTTGAGTGGAAAAACACCCACCAAACAATATGATCAGTAACCATCGCCGCGACCTTGAGGAAAATCACCAAACCAATTTTTGATTTTGGCGGGACTAGTGGTTTCAACTATTTGCCTTCCGAATTGAAAATTTGGTGAGCGGTGGCTGGTGATTTCATATCATTCATTTAATGCCTCATTTATTATGAAAATGTAGTACAAAGGATACTCTTTTCCCATGCGGGGTCCTTAAACTACAGATATGAGCGGGAATTTTATGGATTTGGGAAGGTAGAGGGGCACCCTTTTATGGAGATGACTTGTTGGAAAGTATATCAGTACCCGCCAAAAGGTTTTCATTTGACTTCCAGTCATTTTTTTCAATGCTGAATCTTTGTGTGATTATCTCTTCATTCTTCTTTTTTGTTTTTTAAATGAAGTAACTCAAAATATTTAAAAATTAAATTAATTTTTCAAATATGGAAAAATAATCCATTTGTGAATATTTTTCAAGTGGTTCTTTTACTTAATGCACATGATTATATATATATTTGTAATTGTAAAAAATTTAATCGGAAAATGTAGATGAATATAAATGTAGATTTAACATCATTTATGTTACAAAATATCATTTATACATGGATGACATAATAATAATAGCAATGATAATGACTTCTTATTTCCCAACATAACCCTTCTCATGAAAAACATTTAAATTGCTCCAAATATTGGTATTTCAACCATTAGATTTGATATAGAAGATAGAGTTTAATTTAGATAGTTGATTACAATCTCATGTACCATGTATATATGTATGTGCCATTATGTCAATAAAATAAGAACTTTGGACCTCTATACTTATATCTTTACTTCTCTACTACTTTTACATTATTGTTTTTAGTTCATAACCACCATCCGAATTATCTGATGCGTGTTTCATCGATAATATGCTTCACCTACGATCGATCACGTATTTTCGGTTTTGAAATTCATTATGGTTTCAATTGACATTTGAACTGTTCCACAATACATTATCAACAAGATTGCCTTTGACACATTTTCGCATTACGACAATGTTGTCTCCATCGCTATCATCTACGTAAAATTATTCTTACATGAAGTTGGTGAGTCGTGTTTTTCATGTAATGCTATATGTATCCCCTCTGATAACATTGAAAAAAGATATATAAGTAATTTTCTTAATCTTTTGTTGCGGGAAATATAATGAGCTCCTAAAGAGTTGTAATGAATCACGACTGCCAAATTCCAGTCCATTCCCTAAAGCAGATTTGATAGATTATTTTTGAAATTATGTTAATAAATGGCGCGTTCAATTCCAAGATAAGGAAAATTCATCAAATAAAAGATGAAACGACAATACCAAAAGTGGGAATGGTGAACATCACATACCTATCATATTCCAAAGTTTACTTTGCTAATCATGACATGGTCATTGAAATCTGGCACCTCCTATTTCTTTGTCCATCCTAAAAGTATTGAACTTGATTTTGATGTATAAATGTTCATGATTGTGATGATACTTATTTTTTTATTTTTAAATAAATATTATATTGTTTCATTTCATTTCATTTTCATTTTATTACTTATGAAATATTTGAGGGGAATTATGTGTTCTTGAAGAACAATATAAAAAGTGTTTTTTTGATAGTCACCCCCTGAAGTAGATGAAAATGCTAAATTCAATATTCTTGTTATTATCTTGAAATCATCATAAAACCCAATTAAATAATTTTATTATATTCACTAAAGTGAATAAGAATGTTTATTAGAACAATTCTATTTCATTTTTCAAAGTGAATGAAATTATAAACAATTTTTTTTAAATCATGTTTGGGGTAACATGATATTTTTCAAATGATCATTGTGCCTTATTTTTTATGAGAAATAATAATAATATAATCAATATAAGAGGTTTGATGGCAATAAATTTTTAAAGAGCACAATGAATTTTATTAATATTTATAAAATAGTGCATCCCTGAAGTATGATATCAAAATGATGTCTTTTGACACCATGTAAAAGAATATTTTACTTCTATCAAAATTTTATCCTCTAGTAGCGATATTAAGAAAACAATCTATCCTTAATACCCTTCTTATGAATTATCAATATCATCACATGTACTTCATTGGATATTAACCCCTGAAGCGGGTCTTGTTCTTCTTACAGTTCATATATGAGATAATAGAGTTACAAAAACCTTATAATGTAATATATTTTTTGAAAATTATTTTACTACCTAAAGTTGTTAAATAATGATTATCATGATAAATAAAATTAACAATTTTATACAATAATATCATTATTATTAAACAATGTATCATCTTTCATGAATCATGATATATAATTTCTTTTATTCCAGTCCATGAAGAGAATAAAATTATTCATGACACATTTGATATAATTTACGTTACTTGAATTTTTTTTGAAAAATATTAAATTTGATCAAATGATTTCTCCATTATTTTTTCTAAAGAGAATATTATTATAAAAATTATTCCATGAATTATAAATTATGATCGCAATGAGGTGTGCATTTTTTATCTATAAGATTATTCCACATTACATCTCATGCTATACACATCTACTATAAAATACAGGTGGATCCTCTCCCTAGTAGATAGATTTTATAAATTTTTGGGCAAGAGGTTCCAGTTTATATAATAGTCAAATAGGCGATGAGCCTAACCCATAATGATTATATTAGGAATTTATTAATTGATGATCAACCTCTAAAAGTTGAAATTATATTAATAAATACAATTAATTCAATTTTTCATCACAGACCATGAACTTGTTAAATATAAAAAGTCAAAAGGTCTTGAAGATCTAATGTATGTCGATATTGAAGAAAAAGTTTTGAAAATATTATTTTAATTAAATGATTCAAAAGAAATCATATATGTTTATTATTAATAAAAACTCTTAAAGAGTTAGTAAATGCTTATGTAAGTACATATGTCGATAGTAAAAATTAACCAAAGGCTCTAAAAGAACGAATACAGTGTTAACTAGTGGTAAAATTTTTATAATAAATAATGATTTGTTATATATGAAGTCAAAATGAGATATATTAAACATCAATGATATTCATTAAAATGAATATCATATAGAGACATTGGATAAATGAGGTGCCGAATACCTATATGTATAACAAGAAATCTTAATAGATAAAAATTGATTTGGAGGAATTTGTTTTGTATAATCAATTCAATTATGGTAAACAAGAAGTTTACCAATCCTAATGCATAAATACACGCCACGATTATTTAGGTCATACAAGATCAACTATAATGAAAAATATTGATACAAATGCAAAGACCATGTTTTTGCATTGTAACACTTTGAAATATATCTAGAAATATTTTTAGAGCCAGGCCCCGAGACAACACGTGATTCCAAGACCCAATGTGCCCTGAATTAATTTTATAAAATTTTTAAATATATTTTATGTTGTGCACCCATATTTTTTCAATAAAAATGTGATAACTCTTAAATGGATTCTTATATTGAAAATATGATACCACGATTGAATCTAAAACATGGGGTTTACCCTAAGTGTGATCTAAAGTTGATCGGTGTGGAGAGTTTGGATAAAATGACTTTTAGTGAGAGCATTTAAATTAAATTAATTGATTAATTTAATTATTTAATTTAAACACCTAAAACCTAATTTTCTCTATATAAACATTGTTATGTTTTATTTTTAGGGTTTTCCACATAACCCTGAGACTGTTGAAAAGATAATTCCATGTTCTTCGTGGGAGATTTGAGATCAAACAACGACGAGCCTCCGAACCAAGGCATATTAAGGTGCAACAAACACAACAAACCTTCATCCTTCATTGGAAATCACATTATTCATCAATGATCATTCTGAATTGAGGTAGGACTCTTCATATGTGGATTTCTGCCCTTATGATTAAATGATTAAACATGATCATTATTATTTCTTTGATCTGCATAAATTCTGAGCTATTGTATGTTCCCACATATCAGATTCAATTATTTTATTCGATTAAACCTTGTTATTTCATATTTCTCACTCCAAATATCCATAATTTGTATTCATTTTCCAAGAACTCTTGACCAACAACTATTTCACATCTATTTCTTATGATTTTCCCCACTTATCTTCACGTTCTTCATCACTAGACCATGAGGTCATGATTCAACTATTTTCAGGTGAGACCTAGCATGATCAAGCCCACAGATTCCCAGGAGATTCATGTAAAACAAACAGATCAATGAATTTGGGACATATCCAAATTTGTTTTGGTATTTGGGTTATGATTCCCATGGATATGGGATATGAGAATGATTAACATGACACGGAAGGAGTGACGAAGGCTTAAGGGCTTCATGCTGGTGAATCAAAACTCAACTTTTCAGCCAAAGGATGACCGAAAATGATGGATGAAGGAGTTTACCATAGATTTTAGGAGACCTACAAGAATGATTCGACATGACAGATGTGGATTTGGAATGTGCGGAGCAGATTTGAGTTTTTAGGAAATTCACAACTACACGCTGTGTAGTTCGTAAGAACACACGTCATGTTCCCCGAAAATCTAAGACGTTAGGGTTTTAGTGAGATTATAAGTATCACACACCATGTGGGACCCCTATCTTTCATGTGAAATAGTGCTGAAATCCCATCATGTACTCTGGGATTCCGTGGATACAGGAACGATGTGAGAACACAACCAGTGTACACAGACACAGATAGAGCACACGACTAGTTTATATTGACATGACCAGAGTGCATGACTAGTGAAAATGAACACGACCAGGAGAACATGTAGGACCCCGGGTGGCTGATGCATTCCATATAGTCACCGAACAAGCTGTGTAGGGCTACGTGGGTAGTGATTTATGTACTGAAAATGGACACGACCATGCAGCAGAGCGGGACCACACCTCATGTGGGCCCCCTTACATGTTGTGTACCCTCTATTGAGGAAACTTATACCTCTCATAGATTCTTTGTATGGACTCGCATTTTGGCATTCGACTAGCCTAACATGCGTTTTTTTTCCATATAAAATGTGATGGCGGCATCTGTGGTGACATTTGAGATATGATGAAATATGTTCTGAATGGCACCTTCCTACTGGGAAGGTCATGAGTCCTCGAATACTAGAGTGGCACCCTCCTATTGTATTATGGCATGGGTACTCTATCTACTATCTGAGTGGAACCCTCCTACCAGGAAGGGCATAATTCCTTTACTACGAGAGTGGAACCCTCCTACTGGGAATGACCTAAGAATTTTATCTACTATTAGAGTGGCACCCTCCTGTGATATCAGAGAAAGAGTCTTTGATAATTAGAGTGGCTCCCTCTAGCTGGGAAGAGCATGAGTTCTCTATTAACTATCAGAGTGGAACCCTCTTATTGTACCAAGGCTTGGGTCCTCCACCATTAGAGTGGTACCCTCCTACTGTGTAGGGAACGAGTCCTCTATCGACTACCTAAGTGGCACCATCCTATTGTAGTATGGCATGAGTCATCTACCAAGATATTTTACCCCTAGACTATGTGAGATAGTGGCGAGTTGTGGTTTTACATGGATGTTTCTTCAGAAAGATGCATGAGATGATGGACATCGTTTACAGAACTTTGGAATAGATGAAACTCTTTTACTTGGATGGTTTGTGAGATAGAGATCCCCATTCTCTCTCATTTGTGATGGTAGAGGTCACATGGCATGTGATTTTATTACCCTGACGGGTTGAGGAGGGTAGGTTGATAGCAGATGGACCACCATGACAGAGGCTATGTTGTGATCACAAATCTCCCAAGAGAGGGAAGGGTGACCCCTAGGGAGGTAGGGATGGTAGAGGAGCATGAGGGAATCTAGGAGGAGGAGAGGTGGGTGGTGGGAGAATCTATTAGATATATTCACCACCACCACCAGATGACCCATGTCAGGCTCAGGGAGCTAGTGGTCAGGGTTGTGGGAAGCTGTAGGCAATGAAGGCATATGACCTGGAAACACATGAGATGATTGGAAGTACAATCTGTGTTTATTCTTACATTTCTTTAGTATTAGTAGAAATAGGTTCAAGTAATTCCTTAATCTATTTATTCATGGTTCAAGAGGTTGTCATGGGACCTTTGGGTCATTATGATGGGACCCTATGACGACATATTGGGTATATATTGGTTATCCATGGTCTGATCCTAGATTGAATGTCACTACATATGATTCATATATCTTCACACTGATGGGATGAGATTATTATTTGTGGTCAAGAGAGATATCATAGCAGGGTGAGTGGGTTTTGTGAGCAGGAGGATATATCCCATTACCAATAAGTTGGCGAGTGTACCCCTTGGTGCAATAGGATATTTACGTATCTATATTCCTTTTGTCATGTATAATTTTATGTATTTTTTCCCTGAGGATGATTAAAGACTAACATTGAGGTGGGAGATGGAGTTTTGTATTGAATTTAATCTTAGTACCACTCTGATATCTTTTTTGGAATATTATATGGCCCCTACAGAGATTTGGGAGTTATGGTTTCAATTGGAGGACCTTTGAGAGATGAGTTTATCAGGCCCAGTGAGTCCCCCTAGGCAGATTCGGTGTTGTTCATGAAAAAGGAGGATGAGGTTGTGTGGATTTGTGTGGATTATCGTAGCTTTAACTAGACCACAATAAAGAATAGATACCACATTATGAGGATTGATAACCTATTTGATCAGTTCCAAGGTGAGATATGGTTCTAGAAGATCATTCTCAAGTATGGATACAACCAGTCTAGAGTTCATGAGGATATCATTCCGAAGATGGAATTCCAATGTCACAATGGGAACTATGAGTTCCCGATGATTCCTTTTGGTATGATGAATTCCCCTGCTGTGATTATTAGTTTTATTAATTTGGATCTTCCAGTAGTACATAGGCTGATTTTTTTGTTGTTTTCGTTGACGATATACTCATATACTCTATGCCATATGTGGAGTATGCCAAGAAGTTAAGGATTGTCCTAGATTTTCTTTGGGAGCACCAGCATTATGGTAAGCTCTCAACCTATCAGTTCTGTATCCATGGGGTTCAATTTTTAGGGAATGTCATTTCTGAGCTTGAATTAGCTATGGAACCAGTAAATATTGATACAGTGCTTTCTTGGGATCCACCCAAGAACGTGTCAAAGGTGTTGAGTTTTCATGGATTAGTGAGGTAATATCAGAGGTTTATGGTAGAATTATCCTAGATTGAAGACCTTTTTACTACCTTGATGTGGAAAGGGTAGTCATTTACCTAGACTGAACAATGACAGAGAGCCTTTGAGTAGTTGAGGATAAAGCTGATGAGTGCTCTTGTTTTGAGACTACTAAAGGAGGGCGTGGAGTACGTAGTATATTGAGATGCCTATGGAGCTGTGATCAAAGTGTGTTGATGTAGAGATAGATAGTTATCACATATGGGTCAAGGTTTTTGAGACCCCCTAAACTAGACTACATGACTCAAGACCTAGAGTTGGTAGCAGTAGTCTTCTCTTTGAGGATATGGATACACTATATTTTGGTAGAGTGATTTGTTGTTTACTCAGACCATCAGATTCTTAGGTATGTATTCACAAAAAAAACTTAAACCTAATATAGAGGTGTTGGTTGGAGTTCCTGTAGGACTATAAATTTGAGATAATCTATACTCCTAGGAATGGAAACATGGTGGCAGATGCCCTTAGTCAGAAGTCCCTAGCTTGTTTGATGTAAGAGGTGTCAGAGAAGTATGATTCCAAGCATTTGACCTTGGTTGAGGATGAGGGTGTAACTTTTCTTCAGTTGATGGTGTTGGATCATCCACTCATCCAGTGTGTGAGAGATTCCTAGTTTGGATACATCATCTATGAGGTCTTACATGACTAGATATCCTAAGGAGATTCACCAAATGGATTTTTTGAAGGAGGAAATCACATCATCATTTTATAGGGACAAAAAATGGTCATAATCAAGATGCAAGAGGAGGTGATGAGTGAGTTTTACATATCTCTTTTGGATGTACATCCCATTTTGGGGGAGATATATAGAGACCTTTAGTTGTAGTTTTTGTGGGATTTCATGAGACAAAGCATGGATGAATTCGTCTCTCAGTGCCTCACCTACTATCAAGTGAAGTTTGAGAAAAAGTTTCTTTTAGGTTTGTTGTAAACTCTTGAGATACCAGAGTAGAAATGGGATGAAATATCCATGATCTTTTTGATAGGGATTTTATAGACAAAAATATTCTATGACTCCATCTGGGTGATAGTTGACTGACTCATGAATTTGGTGAACTTCATTACTATCAAGTAGAATATTTTGGTGGTGAGTTTGGGGAAGTTGTATGTACGGGAGATCATTCACCTTCACGAGGTGCCCTTTATGATTGTGTATGACTATGATGCATGGTTAATTTCACAGTTTTGGAGAGTCCTACAGGAGGCATTATAGACCCAGCTGAGGATTAGTACAACCTTTCACACCTGGATAGATGGGCATATTGAGCGTACTCTCTAGGTTCCAGAGGATATGGTAGGTTCTGGGTGGAACAGAAGCTTGCGATAAGTCATGAACAACTTTCATTTTTTCCTTGATCAATGATCAACCTAATATTTACAAGATAATAAATGCCTTTATCCATGGAATTGAATAAAAGGAAACAAACACGGGATAAAACATTGGAACTAAGTACGTGATTATCACATATTATTTATAATTAATTTAATCAATTAATGAATTACCTTGTGAGAATTCTTTTTTCATTGATGGATCTGACAATAGATCTATTTTATAACATCATTATGTTATAGGAATAAAGAATAAATTACCTCTAGAAATGATCCACACATGTTCCACAAATCTCTGAATGTCACTATAGGAATCTCCAGGTTCTAGCACAACAGATCCTATCGCTTGCATCGCTCACCTTAAATCACCCTGATAATCACTTCCAAATGATTATCTTAGATCTCTCTTGTATCGAGAGTGTAATGTGGAGGAATATTTCTCTCTATTATTATGAGTGTTCTTGGAGAAGGGATCTCTAAAGGTTTTTGAGAGGAATCTCTGAATTTCTTTGTGCACAACAAATAAAATGAATTGGTTCTACTAAGAAATAATATAATTGGGTTTATATACCACCAAGGTTTAGAAAAAACATTTTCATAAGTGCCATTTAATATTTTTTAATCCCCGAGGAACCCCATTTCTATAATAATAATAATATTATTTATCAACATTAATTTCAGTTATGAATTAAAATTAAATATTACTTATTCAAATAATATTAAATATATGTATATTATTTCTCAGCAGACCATTATACTTGGTCCACCATTCCTACATAATATTTATTAGGGCTTAAATAATGTCTATTTATTTATTAAATAAATATCACATAATTATTCACTAATAAATAAATAAATATCATATTCACTAAATATAAAATAAATATTTATTAAATATTCTGATCACATAATATTCTCTCAAATAACTAGTGACAGAATATATAAAACCAAGAAAATATGAATAATTATTAAACCATATGCATGAATAATATTTATCCAAATTTTAAAATAATAAATAATAATATAGTATTTAACTAAGATTCTGGATACACTTAGTGTGTGACCCTCTAGGCCTATTTCTCAATGGCATTAGCTGAATAACCTAAAGTCCAAGGTTAGAATCTACCAACATGCCAAGGCACCCATAAAGAATGAATTTAATGCCGCAACAATATAGTACCTCATATAGATGCTTACTGTGTAATATAATCCATTTATCATGATATCTCTAATCAAACAAGTTGCATGCTGGTTCCATCAACCTATATGCTTGATGTATCTTTATTTTAATTTTTATAAATTGAACTTGAGTATAAAAAACCATGGCCATGGATTTTTTAGGATATATCATTTCCATTAAAAGGATAGAGACATCAACTTCCACTATAGAACAGAAGAGAAAAATCATTTCTCTCATTATTTATTAATATAATATTACTCATGATGCACCTCAACGTATCCTACCTCACCGTGAGTCATCATAGTTTTCATCACTACACCAAAGTACGTGACTTATAATACTCATTAATAAAAATATTAAAGTATAGGGATGAATACACATGTATGAAGATATAAACATCCAATGACACATATAAATGTGTATTTCCTATTGGCGGGTCTTGTTCTCATAATATATGTAGAGGCCCGAAATCTTGACGTACATGGACATTACATTAATTTTGCAGAATACTTAATACATAACAAAAACAGGCACTCAAGGACCGTAATATTTTAGTGTCTTTGGAAACTTGGAATATAATCTTCTAATCGTGGTGAAAGATCTTCAAAATCTCCCATAAAGATCTTCCCCTTTTGTTTTCTTACCTAAAACCTTTATTTAAATCCTGGGGAAAAGAAAACATATAAAGGGTGAGCTTAAATGCTCAGTAAGGTTAAGCATGGATATAATAAAACAAATCATATACATTTGAACTTAAAAACATGAACATAATGTTTAAACATCAAAATCTTGAGCAATGACAAAAAACATGGCAGTACATAAGGCATAGATCATAAAGAAACATTACTCATGATAAAATAGCATGGGAATAAAAAATGTAATTGTGGAAAAACATTAAGAACATGATATTATTTCTATAGTAGCAAGGGCATTGCTTCCAAGACCATCTTAGTGGACAAAGTCCCTTTATGAATCGAGTTCACTCCTCGTTCCAGTCCTTTATTACTAAACCAGATTAACTTACCATTCCAGCCATGTCTATCTCATGAGATATAAATCTTTACCCAATGCTTTGGAGGGAGATATAGTTCCCACCCATCTCATAATTAAATCATTCTTACTTGTGGCACAAAATAAACATACATCTTTCATAATAACCCAATGAATAAACTGGGTTTCATAAACATCATCCCATCATACATTAATCCATATAAAAAAAATGGATATCATTTCATCATAATAAAAGTGAAACCATGTAAATCATAGATACATTATACTTGAAACATAAACATATGAAATAATGTCATCTTAGATGGAAAATGGTTTTGATAAAGTACTTGAAATGAATTCTTGAGGAAAATATCCTTTCTTCTTCAAAATCAAATTCTTTTCACAAAACGTCATGCAATTATAAAAGAAAGAGATTTTGTTGAAAATATTCATGAAATATTTTGTAGTAATCTTCATGAAAATAAGGCTTTATAAAGCCGTAAAAATCCTTTCATGCCGTATAAGTTAAAAAAAACATTCTCCTCGTACTTTTGTCGGAAAAGTCAAAAAGTACCCCGTAACGTAAACAAAAGAAAGATTCCTTACATACCATATAGTAAAAGACAAAATGGGTAAAAAGGACATTAAACATACATAAAAACACTTTTATAAAACATGGACTTGGATGATAACAATAACCCCAACAAATACTTACGAATAAACAATCTCGGATAAGAACGAGATTGGAAAGGTAATCCCTTACCTTAGGTCTGATATGCTTCGTACGTATCCAAACCTCCTGTATAATGATTTAAATAATGTCATTGACTTATTAAAGAATCATATTCATTGTTATGATATCATATGTGGTTCACTTATGACTTTATATTACCCATTCTTTGGTAAATACCATGTTAAAGTAACGTTTTGGGTAAAATAATCTTATTTATCGTACGTGTTTGGACTTGTTGTTCTTGATTTTATTATTACTTATATCATGATTTAATTAATTACAGAAGGTAAATAATGATTTATATATCATATATATTCATTATATATCCATCATATACATGTATTTATAATAGTACATAACATATGGAAGTAATAAATGAAATGCACCGTTCATGGATATGGTAAACCGTACGTACGCATGAACACTACTTTCATTTCTATTTATTATTTTAATGGAATTAAAACATAATGATACATAGATATATTATAATTCCAGTATAATATCATATATAATATCATTAACTCCATCCTTTATACATCCAACATAAGGCATTAATGAATCACATCACTTTGAGGGGGCGGTAGTTTGCACTTCTTCAAAAGAGATTATCGTATTTACAAACTATGAAAACCATAAAGGCTTGATATAATTGGGAAGTAAAGAATCAAAAGTAAATAATAAACATAATATATATCATATATAAATACAGTTCCATCATAATGGCCACCATGAGAGGCGGTAGGAGAAAATCAAACAATCATCGTTTTGTGAGGCGTTAGTTTGCCATCACAGAAACATTATGTTCTTCATCCATTAGATGGAGGTGTGTGTTAGTGTAGTTCTAATCCTTATAATAACAACATCATAGTATTTTTAGGATACTGGTGTTGTTACAGAAGAAATTATTAAAAAGAGTTTAGGGGTTGGAGAAGTAGAATAAAAGAAAACAACTTAAGAGAAACTATTACCTTTAATTTGGGTAACTTCCTTTGGTTTGAACCAAAAGGAATTCTTGAAGTGCCTTCTGCCTAATGTAAATATTATAGGGGGAAAAGAGGGATGTATCGAGCTTATTTGGGCAGATTTTGGATGAGTCAAAATGCTTTATAGGTTTGAGGAGTTTCATAGAAGTGGTCTCCTTTTATAAGGGAGAGGAGGGGCTCTTTTGGAAAGTGTGAAAACATTATTTTATTATAAACTTATCTTCAGTTTCAAGAGATCCAAAACAAATTAATGTCGAAGATAACATGAATCATATTCTAAATAAAATCATACAATAGGAATTGGACAGGTTTTTGATGATATTTTAATTATTATAATCTTATTTATTTAAATCATTTATTAATGAGGTAAATACTGTATCATTATTGTGTCATAAATAATTTAATTTATTTGATGTCTAAAAATTATAAACAAAATAAAAACATGTAGGAAATATTTTTAGCTTTCCAATGAATATTTATAGTCGAAATGATAATTTATATATCCCCTTATAAAAATTAATTACTAAAGGATTTTTGTTAATGCAAATTTTGTCTTTACATTAAATTAATTAATCTAATATGTCATTGTCTTTCATAAGTGGCTCCATGGGGTCCCAAAATAGGCACAAGGATTCCCATGGTCAGAAATTACTCATACAATAAGGTTTGGACAAGTGTTAAGGTAATTTTGAATTATTATAATATTCTTTTAACCTTGAATTACCCTATTTACCTTTAACCGTGGTAAATAAATGTTAAAAGTTACTATTCACCAAAAATTATTTTTATCTAATTGAACCACATTTTACTCCTTGATATTAACTATGTCTCTCGGATTTTCGAAATTCAACTCACAGAAGCGTTAAAATTATGTTTTATGAACAATTTCAAAAACTCCTAGGAGGTGGGTAAAAGACGGTGACAAATTCAATACAATTTTTATAAATCTAAAATTATTATAAAATGATTCCAATGAATTTCATTGAACTTATATAAGTATTATGTATCTATTTTGACTTAAAATAAATTTAAATCAAATAAATGATTATTTAAATAAAAATTCGGTTTTAACCAAAAACTCAGTGTTTTCACTATTCATCAAAAATTGAAGTTTTTCAGAAAAATACGAAAAATTCAGCCTAAGCTATATTTGATATTTGGAATTAAAAAATGATATATATTTTTACAAATTCAAAACATATAAGTGGAATTAATTATTTTTTAAAGTAATTCCCGTTATCAAAACATATAGCGTGTTTTTAAGAAACAATAACTATCAAAAGATCATCACTTGTTCATGTCCAATTTCAAAGTGAAATTAATTCCAATGACCAACATTGGATTAAATGGTAAAAATATATTCTAATTACACTTTAAAACAAATTAAAAAGATAATCTATCCATATAAATTATTGCGATGAAAAAAGTTGTTTTTTATTAAAATATATCATGTTTTTACTATTCATCAAAATATGAAAGTTATCAGAATAATATGAAAAATTTATCCAAATTAAATTTATATATCCCGATTCCAAGGAAGAATTTTATTTTGTCAAATTGAACTTATAAACATGTCAAAAACTAGATTTAAAGTGGGTGCGCCATCAAAAGGCGGCAAAACTGCATTTTTTGAAAAATACTTATTTTACCCGAAAAATTTATTTTGTTCTCATACCATGTTCTAGAAAATATTTAAGATGAATAATAATCTTATAAAATTCAAAATGTAGTTTATACTATTCATAACGGCTAGTTCATAATAATATTATAACCATATATCATTGTTTAGTGAAACTCGGTATTGCGTACTACGCACGCTATTGAGGAAGGTCGTGATTGCATGTAAGCAAGCCAAGTCAGGGTTGCGTGTGATGCAAGACTCCTTCGTTGTTTCATATAACAGAATCCAACCATATTTCATTTATACATTTAATATATATATATATATATATATGTATATACACACTCAATGTTGCATAGAATAATTACTATCAAAATTATGTGTAACATGATCCAAAAATAGTGTTGCGTATACTGTAAGCTAATACGGTGTTGTGTATAGAGCAAGGTAATCTTGGTGTAGCGTACAACACAATACATCAATGAAATTGAAAGAATATTTTTCATAAAATCTCAGGGTGTTACAATATACTACAACGGATATTACCAAGGTCACACACCATGGGAAGGTGCCTCAAAGTCTTATGAGTCTCTACCCCTGATAGCTTGTATCATTTGTGTCCCTAAAATGATTTCATCTAGCTTATAGAACATATATTTAATAATAACATCAGGGAACTTCTGGGTTCTCATCATAGTGTGGAACTTCTACGAACTTTCATTACGACTGATACTCTTAGAAAATTATCACAAAATATGTCACACATAAAAAAAACTATAATGGACTTGACCCCAGTAGCTCGAAGTTGGAGCCTTACCTTATTAAATTGGCATAAATACAAGATTCAAATCCCAAATGACCAAATAGTTTAATAGTTTGGGAAAACCAGATTACATACATAATACTGATATTACATTAAGAAAAGAAAAGAAATCACAAATAAAGTAAAATCTCAACATCCTTGAAAATCATTCCAAGAATTCATCATCATATCTTGGGGAAAGGAAACAAAATAAGGGTGAGATCAAATTATTAGTAAGGGTAATGTACAACAGATCCAATAATGAATCAATATGTGTAATTAATATGAAAAGGTAAATAACTAAGTACACATGCCATTTAAATAACTAGATATGTCATAATCAATATAGAAAGGTAGATAACTGAAACACCTTACATTTGATTAATAATATGAGAATGAAATGAACCCATAGATAATGTCAAAGTGAAGATATCATGGATATATAATAACAATAACTAAATTATGAATAAATTAAATTATTAATTATTTTATTTCATATCCAAGGCACATGAAAACCTACACCATCAATACCTTTCACAAGACGATTTAAAACTATAGGTATAAACCCATTTAATTTTCACAACTGATTTGTCTCATTAGAACCTGTCGATGCATCAAGGGGTTATATAAAGTCTAGAAACCTCCCATCACTACCTATCCAAATCATTTATCACATATCAAATAAACAATTTAATTAATGAACAATATACCTTATCAAATATCCATATTGAGTAGAGAATACAAATTTATCAATATTTCCATAGATAATAAAATAACTGTCAAAGTAGACACCCTATGTAAATTTTTTTATAGGATTTAGGAAATGAGAATATATATGATAAATAATATGAATATTTAAGAGAAATGTAATTTATAATAAAAATTATTTCAATAATGTGATTATTTCAAGAGAAAGATAACAATCACAAAAGAAAGTGAGATTTCACAATAACATGGTAATTTTAAAATCAAATCCCCTTGGATGAAATAATTAAAATTGAAAATTATATTACCATAAATAATAAATTATTCATTATATTACATGTCAAATGATTAGTATATACACCACACAAAATAAATGAGTTGTGAATATGACATAAGTCTCGCAAAAATTAAAGTGAGACTAGAAAGCTCCTTACCTTAACTCCATTTTAGTTAAATTCAATTTAAACAACTATATAATGGTTTTAAGAATGGTATTAAATTATAAAATAACCATATTAATATTTATTATATCATATATTATCTTCTTATAATATCTTATTACCCATTTGTTAATAATCATTCATTATTTTTACAATTTCAGGTGTTAATTGCATAGTTTTTCGAGTATGTTTTGACTTGTTATTTTTTTTGTTCCTATTACTTAGATCACAATTTAATCATACAAAGAATGTAAATAATGATTTAAATGCCATATATATTCATTATACATGTATTTATAGTAATCCATAAAATTTAGAGATAGGAAATGAAATACACCGTTTATAGGGACGATAGGTAATACGAACGCATGAATGTTGTTTCCATTTTATTTTCATATTAAAATAAATTAAAGTAAATGATATATATGTATATTATAATTACATTATCATTTTTATTTATTATTAATCACATATTTTTATTAAAGCCATACTTAATACATTCCATGTATAGTATGAACAAATCACATCGCTTTGAAGATGTGGTTGTCCACACATCCACAAATGATGTTATCATATTCCCACAAAATGGAACGCATAAAGGTATGTGTTATATAATAATTAAATAAGAATAAATAAATTATAAATATCATATATATAATATATAAACTATAAATATATCATTATTACCAACCTTGAAAGGTGGTAATGGAAGAACGAACGACATCTGTTCGCGAGGTGGTAATCAACCATACACACAAACGATGATTGTGTATCCCATTTGATGGAAGTGTGTGAAAGTGTAAATAATACCCTTAAGATTAAAAAAACCGATTATATTGATTATAATGATGTTATTATATAATAAATATATAATAATAATTGAACTGGTGTAGAAATAAATAAAACAAACGAGCTCATTGAAGAACGTTACCTCTTCTTCAGGTAACTACTTTTGGTTTATACAAAAGGACCTCATTGGATTAATTTTTGACTAAATTTAAGATTATTGGATGAGAATATGGATATTTGGAGATTATTTGGTAAGGGTTTTTGTGATCTTAATATCTTTAAAGGTGTGAATAATTGAGGGGGGTGAGTGCCCTTTTATAGTGTAGGAGGAGTGACATTCTTGTAAATATAAAAAGGTAAACACTATTGGAAAGTATCCCTTACATAATGTTCCTAAAATAATGAAACAAATTCAATAAAATATAGTATATGGTCTATATATGGTCATACAATGGGGTTTAAAAAGTTTCTAGGTCATTTGTACCCTTAATATTAAAATTTAACAACTGAGTAAACTCTTGTTCCCCTTAATCACTACAATTCATTTTAATTTCCTTCAGTAATATTTTTTTTTGTAAAACAATATCTTAAAAATACTATAGATTATAAATTATTAATAATAAAAATATTGAAACCATTTTTGCAAATTAAAATCACACAATTAGAAGAAACTAATTTAAAATTAATCCTATAGACGCGATGAGAAGGCGGGTTTTTAAAGTACAAATGTTCAAAAGTTCACTAAGTTTTTATATCAAAATTCAATATAAAAATGATTTCAATGACCTAAATTGTATTAATATATGTAAAATTTATCTAATAATACTTTAAATCAGTTCAAAATATAATTTAAATCTATAAATTATTTAGATGAAAAGCCAGTTTTCTATTAAAAGTTAGTATTTTTACTATTCATAAAAAATAAAATCACACAAAAAAATACCTAAAGTTCACCCTAAGATAATTTTAAAATTAAAATTTCAAAAATTATATTTATTTTTTATATAATATTTATTAAATTTCCAAAATTTAGTTTTGATACAGGTGCTCCATTAAAAGGCGGCAAAACTTCCTTTAAAAAAATATAGTTTTTTATGCATAAAATTTGATTTGTTCTTATCTCATTTCTATCAAACCTATTGGAAAAATATAATAAATAATTGATTGAATATATAATATATAAATTTCATTAAAATAATCCACTAATATAATTTAATTTAATTTATTAATACAAAATGCCTTTGTGATCACAAAAATAGTTTTTCATAAACACCATTTCATTTAAATTCAATTGATTTTTATATTCATTTATAATTTATTGGTAACCATTGAAGACATATATTTTTATAAGTTAGTTAATACTATTCACAAATTCCAATTTAACGGGTAGGTTATCTATTATTATATTAAATAATAATATTTCAATAATATATTGTTGTTCCGTAAAACTCGGTCTTGCGTGTAAAATAAGCTATTGAAAAAAGTCATTATTTCATGTAATGCAAGATAAATCAATATTGTGTGTAGTGTAAGATTAACACGATGTTTCATATAAATAAATATTTCAGAGAAATTAAATTTATTCTAAAAGGAAAAGATTGTAAAGTCTTGGGGTGATACAACAATCATGATGTTATAATGAGTTTATTAATATTCAAAATAATGAATATAGGTTATCATAAAGTATAAAAAATCTGGTTCTAGGGAACCAACTCAAAAATAATGACACTTTAACTAGATCTAACTTCTAACAACCTTCAGTCTGCTAGATCTTAGATGATACTCATGCTTTTGCTGAGATATGAATTTAGTCAAGTGGTCCACCTTGTTTTATTCTATAGGTAATCTACTTACTACAACTTCAACACTTTGATTAAAATCCCTAATGAGGTGATATTTTGGAGTATGTTCTTAGTTATTTGGTGAGACCTTGGATCTTTTTCAAGATCCACCGATGTAGTATTATCACAATACAATGCAATAGGGTCTTTACTTATAGGTATCAAATCAAGCTACAGAACAAAGTTTCACATCCAAATAGATTCCATGGATGCATTAGAAGCCAATATATACTCATACTATGATATAGAATCAGCAATAAATTTCTTCTCTGAAATCTTCAAGCTCATAACTCCTCAATTGATACAGAAAACATATTATGATTGTGAGTTCAGGTCATTCTAATCTATTTGAAAACTAGGATCAATATAACCACTGATGACTAGATCCTTGTCTCCCCCATACACCAAGAACATATCCTTAGTTATTCTCAGACACTTGAGGATATTCTTAAAAACATACCAATTTTGTTCTCTTAGATCCATTTGATATATTCCTACAATTCTCAATGCATAGTCAACATCAATTCTAGTATATAATATGGTATACATGATTGATCATGTCGTTGAAGTGTATGAGATCTTAATAATTCTATATTTCTCCTATTGTGTATGAGGACACATTTTCTTAGAAAGATGTATACCATGTGAAACTATATCCAATACCCTCTTGGAATGTTCCATACTAAATCTCTTTAGTATCTAGTCAATGTATATACTTTGACTTAGTCCAAGTAGCCTCTTAAATCTATCACGAATGATCTTGATCCCTAGAATATAGGTTTGTTGGACTCACCTATTTTGATAATCCCAAATCATGTTTAAATAATCGACCATGATATATTAATCCATTTTATAACCCTTTTTAATATGTATTTATATTGTTTATCATGAACAATTTATATTCTTAGTCTCAAAATTTAGTTGCATCAGCTTACAGTTTACATTTATCTAAATATAAGTTCACTGTTAAAGGATACTAATAAGAACCTTATGTTCAAGGTCACCACTATAGCTCACTATTACTCTAGGTCACTAATCCTACAAGGTTACTGTCACAATTCTACCGTTGATATGCTTATCAAAGCTCAAAGACAAAGAGGTCACTAGGTCACTACTGTGGCAAGGTTTCTGTTAGAATTTCACTGTCAGACTCTTTCTAAAGTCTTCTGTTGAGAGCATCACTATTCAAGTCTACAGTTGGACATGTCTACCGTTAGTAGAAGGCTACCACTAGACAACTCCTACTATCGATATAGTCGACTGCTGTTCAAAGTTATTCCACTGTTAATGAAATTACCTGTTGAGATAAGTCTACTGTTGGAAAGGTCACCGTTGAAGTAGTCTGATGTTACAAAGCTTCCATTAGAAGCTTACTGTTGAAGTCCACCGATGAGGATATACTGTTACATAGAGTAATAGCTACTGTTACAAGACATCCACTAACACAAAGGCTACCATTACAAGCCTACAGACAGAGAACCTACCGATGAAGCTCACTGTTGAATAGCCTACCGATGAAGTCCACAGTTGAAGAGACTACCGATGAAGTCTACCGTGTGACATGCATCTGATACCAGTCTAATGATATTCTATTATTTTCTTTACCAATTTTATTATTATTATTATAATGGTCATGTCTGGACAAATTAATGCACCTGGAATTATTTAATGTTATTTGCAGGCACATCAGGAAACAGTACGATGTACGAGGAAGACCACACGTGGTTGAAACATTTCTCTTGTCTACCCCTGCTGAACCAAAAGAAAAAGCTGTATATATGTATGAGTAAAGACAGACATAAAAGTGTGTGTGTGTGTACATATTGAATATACAAACATAAGAGAGAAACATATAGAATCTGAAGAAGAACACTCAAGCACTCATTCAGAGGAACACAAAGCTTCACAAAGATCTATTGAAAGAACCTTTTTAAAGTTGTAGTGGTGTGCTACAAAGAGTTTTAAACCCAAGAATCTGATCATCTCTACATCTGGAAGTCAGAACCTGGAAGTTTCAACACTCTGCTTTGGAGGCAACTTGTAGAGAAGGACCAAAAATTCATTTCCTTCATTCCAACAAGTCTAGAGCTGATCTTCCAACACAACAAAGCATTATAAACCTATCCCTACTATCCTAAGCTCTATTGTGTTTAATTACTTTACATTTGTGAGAAGTGTGTCTGTGTTACACACACTGACTCTTGTGCTTAAATTGAGGGATACTGAAAATCCCCATACCAAACTCTCTTTACATTTGTTTCCCATGCATAACTATGGTAGAAGCCTAGTGTGGCTTGATAGTTTATTTTTCCCATGTATAACTGTGGTCGAGGTTAAAAAACCTCGACAGTTTGTGAAAACTATTGTAAATCCTAATAAAGGCTGTGTATCACTTTTTAATATAATTGCTTGGTGGCAGGTGATCACCAAGTGGAGAGGACTAAGTCTTGACTTAAGATTGAACCTCTTGTTTAAGTTGTTTTGTTCATCTTTCCATTACTCTGTTTTACATTTATCCACTGGCTTATAGTAGAAAAGGCGGAAATCTATTTTTACATTTACTCTGATAGTTAGTTCTGGTTAGTGAGTATATGTGATTCATTTAGTAAACTTGTTTCAAAAGTGGAATTAGTTCTCATACTGATTCTACTAAGGAGTAATCAACCTTTGAGAAACCTATTGAACAATAAGTCACTTATATCTCTACTACCTTAATTGACTGGGCCATTTTAATTTGGGGGATTCTAATACTAAAAGTTTTTAACAGAAATTTTAATTGGAATTCAATTCACCCCCTCTTGAGTATCCACTCCGACCAACATTTGGTATCATAGGCATAAAATTTTTATTTATAAAAATCTTTTAAACCCTCTATTTTTCAAACTGTGATTTTAGTTTTATTGTAAAGATCTTAAATTTCAATTCTTTCTAAATTTTTTCTCTTTAATATATTTTCTAAAATCTAGTTATGGACAATATACTGGAAGGTTCTGCTATTAACATGCCACCTTTCTTTAATGGTGGGAATTATTCTCAATGGAAAATTAAAATGAAAATTCATTTGGAAAGTATTGGTTTTGATATTTGGTCTGCTATAGAATCAGAATATGAGACCCCCAAAATTACTAGATCTACCTAGGATGATGCTACAAAGTCTAACTATAACAATTACTGTAAATCTATGAATTCCCTTTACTGCTCTTTAGGAGATGAGGAATTTAACCGAATTTCTGCATGTAAAACAGCTCATGAAATATGGGACACCTTGGATGTTTCTCATGAATGAACAACCAATGTCAAGGAAATGAGATTAAATACTTATACTATTAAATATGATAATTTTAAAATGAGACCTTATGAACCCATTTCTGACATGTACTTTAGGTTTAATGAGATTGTCAACACCATGAGTTCACTGGGAAAAGCTATTCCAGAAAAGGAGCAGATCATGAGAATATTGAGATGTTTTCTAGATAGATGGAGAGGCACTTCTGTGTCTATCCGAGAGTCATGTGACATCAAAAAGCTACCTGTTAAGGAGTTTATTGGTAAAATAATTATGTATGAAGAAGAAATGAAGGTAAAAAAGGAAGAAGATGATGAACCCAAGAGAAAATCCATGGCATTCAAGTCTACTTCTTCAAAGAGAAATGACAAGGAGAAAATACATGTACCTATTGAAAGTTCAACTAGTGAAGATTCAGATTTTGAAAGTGATGAAGAAATGGATCAAATATCCAGGAGATTTAAGAATTTCTATAGGAAGAAGAAGTTTTTCAGTAAACAAAACTACAAGGGTAAGTATGATCAACAAGGTAAGTGGAATAAGGATTGGAAGAAATCTAATAAGAAAGATGATATAGTCTGCTATGAATGCAAGAGGAAAGGACACATCAAGGCTGACTGTCCGAAGTTAAAATTCAAAAATAAATATGATTATAAGGGAAAAAGTTATAAAAAGGCTATGAAAGCAACTTGGAGTGCTTTGGAAGACAGTTCGAGTGAATATGATGCTTCAGACTTAGAACAGAACAAACATGCAAATCTATGTTTTATAACAGAGACATCTGAGGTAACAATTGATTCTCCTGTGCATAATACTTATTATTCTGGGAATGAAAGTGACTCTCATAATAATGAAGATATGACTAAGGAAGAATTATTTGAATATTGCGAAATTATTGAGGACACTTTTAATGAACTCAAGGGAAAATATAAGTCATTAAAAAGGCAAAATTCTTTAAATGAGAATTACAAGTTAAATCTGGAAATAGAAAAAGAGAAATTTGCTACACTTATAATGGAAAATAAAGAGTTAAAATTATCTAATGAACAATTAAGAAAGGATATTGAGAAGTTCACTGCTAGTAGGGATACTTGACACAGTTTCTAGGAAAACATATTGCTCCAAAATATACAACTGGTCTAGGATATCAGCCTGGACAGAGACAAATTAGCAAAACCAAATTTGTTCCAAAATCTGGAAAGTTCACTGCTAGTTCTGGACCATCGTTTGAGAAACAATTTTCTAAAGGACCTAACAAAGTATTTATGTCTCAAAATGTGTTTGTTGATCTTAGAAAAACTATCATGAAAATATGGATTCCCAAAGTTTTACTAGATAACCTCTATGGACCCAAGAAGATATGGGTACCAAAATTACCCCATGTTTAATCTGTTTTGCATGGAAGTTGTTTAAAGAGTTCCTATAATACTCTATGGTACATGGATAGTGTATTTTCAAGACATATGATAGGAGATTATTCCTGCTTCAAGAGTCTAATTAAAGTTGATGGTGGGCATTTCACCTTTGGTGACAATGAAAAAGAAAAAATCACCGGCTTAGGCCAGATTGATAAGCCTAATACAATATTAATCTCTAAAGTACTTTTTGTTGATGGATTAAAGTATAATTTACTTATCATATCTCAGTTATGTGATGCAGGCTTTAATTTTAAATTTAAAAATGATTCATGCAATGTTTTTAATTCAAAAAATGATTTAGTCTTCACTACATGTAGAAATGAGAATGTATATGCTGTTGATTTAAATTCCTTATCCAAACAAAATGTTTCCTACTTAAATGATTTTCATAAAGTGTCTTGGTTGTGGCATAGAAGGTTAGGAAACTGTAATTTGCACTCACTTAGGAAGCTATCTAAGAAATGTTTAGTTAGAGACTTACCTAAATTAGAATTCCCAATTAATAAAGAGTGTATTCCCTATCAAAAGGGAAAACAACACAAAGTTTCTTTCAAACCAAAGAAAGAAGTTTCAACTTCTCAACCAATTGAGTTGGTTCACATGTATTTTTTTGGTCCATCAAGAGTTTCAAGTCTAAATGGGAAGCACTATGTTTATGTTCTTGAAGATGACTTTTCTAGGTATACATGGGTATACTTTCTAGCTCACAAAAGTGAATCTTGTTCTTATTTTGTCAAATATTACAAGTCTATAGAAAACCTTAGTGGACTTAAAATTAAGACCCTGAGATGTGATCATGGCCGTGAGTTTGAGAATCATGAGTTTGACTCTTACTGCTCACACAATGGCTATAGTCACAATTTCTCTTCCCCTAGGATACCTCAACAAAATGGAGTTGTATAAAGAAGAAATAGGACCCTTCAAGAATTTGCAAGGACTATGCTTATTGAGTATAACTTACCAGTTTATTTTTGGGATGAAGCTGTAAATACAACTTGTTATGTTATCAATAGAGTTTTGATTAGACCTGTTCTAAACAGGACCCCTTATGATCTTTGGAATAATAGGAAGCCTAAGGTTAATTACTTTAGAGTTTTTGGTTGCAATGTCTTTATTCTTAATACTAAAGATAATCTTGAAAAATTTGATCCCAAAAGTGATGAAGGAATTCTCCAGGGTTACTCTATCTCAAGTAAAGCATATAGAGTGTTCATTAAGAAAACCAAATGTGTGGAAGAATAAATTCATGTCAAATTTTATGAGACTGATCCACATGAGCCTAAAACCTCTCTTGAAAATCTTGAGGAAGATTTCTCAATTATAAACCTTAATGATAAGGATAGTGAATCCCCTGTAAAAGTATCCAGTTCTGGAAATTTTCTAGAATCTGCTCCTACCAATTCTGAACCAATAGAAAACAATGAGGAATCTAGTTCAAACCTTCCTAGAGGTACTAGGACTCTCAATAATCATCCTCTAGATGCTGTTTTAGGTGATTTAAATATAGGAACAAAAAATAGAGCTTCTCTAAGAAATAAGGTTGAACATCAAGCTTTTTTTTCACATCTTGAACCCAAAAATATTAATGATTCTATAAATTATGAATTTTGGGTAATGGCTATGCAAGAAGAACTAAATCAGTTCGAAAGAAAAAAAGTTTGGGAATTAGTGGAAAGACCTAAGGACACTTTGACCATAGGCTCTAAATAGTTGTTTAGGAACAAAGTTGATGAGTCTGGGAATATAGTTAGAAATAAAGCTAGGATAGTTGCACAAAGATATAGTCAAGAGGAAGGAATAGAATATGAAGAAACCTTTGCACCTGTAGCTAGACTAGAAGCTATTAGGATACTACTTGCAACTCATCTGAATTTCAAGCATTATCAAATAGATGTTAAATGTTCTTTTCTAAATGGATATATAGTTGAGGATGTGTTTGTTGAACAAACTCCTGGTTTTACAAATCCCCATTTTTCCAATCATGTTTTTAAAATATCTAAAGCTTTATATGGCTTAAAACAAGATCCAAGAGCATGGTATGATAGGCTCAGCTCTTTTCGTATTTCAAAAGGTTTTACCAAAGGGATAACTGATCCTAATCTTTTCATTAAATGAATTTCTAAGGATGTTTGGATAGTACAAATTTATGTGGATGATATTATTTTTGGATCTTCTAAATATTCATTATGTATTGATTTTTCAAAAATGATGCAAAATGAGTTTGAAATGAGTTTAATGGGAGAACTCAAATTTTTCCTTGGATTTCAGCTCTTTCAAAATAAAAATGGAATTGTTTTGAATCAAAGTAAATATATTGAGGATCTTTTAAATCGTTTTTCTTTGGAAGGTACTAAAGGTAGTGACACACCTATGAGTACCACCTATAAGTTGGATACTGATGAATATGGAGAACCAGTGGATCAAACTAACTATAGAGGTATGATAGGGAGTCTACTCTATCTTACAGCTAGTAGACCTAACATCATGTTTAGTGTTTTCATGCATGATCGCTTTCAATCCAATCAAAAAGAGTCTCATTTAACTGCTATAAAAATGATTTTTAAATATCTCGAACATACTCCCAACTTAGGACTATTTTATCCAAAAGGAAAACCATTTGATATGATGAGTTATTCTGATGCTGATTTTTCCGGTTGCAAGTTAGATAGAAAAATCACCTATGTGACTTGTCACATTTTAGGCAAGTCACTAGTATCTTGGTGTAGTAAGAAGCATAATTCTGTTGCATTATCCACTACCGAAGCTGAGTACATAGCTGCTGGTAGTTTTTGTGCTCAAATTCTGTGGATGAAACACACTTTACTAGACTATAGATATCAATTCAGACATGTCTCTATAAAGTGTGACAATATAAGTTCTATTAACATTTCCAGAAATCCAGTATCTCATGCTAGGAAAAAGCAAATTTATGTGAGACATCACTTTTTGAGGGATCATTATCGAAAGGGTGATATCACTCTTGAATTCATTGGCACTGGACATCAATTGGATGATATATTCACAAAGCCTTTGAATTCTGAGAGATTAAATTACATCAAACATGAGTTAGGTATGATTAAATTTAGCATAGGAGACCTCACTGTTAGAACTCATTGTTGGACCTCACAGTTAGAACTCACTATTGGACCTCATAGTTGGACCTCACTAAGAAACCTCACAGTTACACCTCACCGTCGCACCTCACTGGTGTACCTCATTGGTACATCTCACTATTGGATATCTAACTGTTTTTCTTTATTTTTGCGGGAATCCAAACAGTTTTTATACCTATTTATTATTTCTATTTTATTTTGTTTTAATCCCTAAATGATAAAACCAAAGGAGATGAACATATCTCAATCCACATTCCTCTATTAATCTCGAACCTTGCTCTCGAAATCTCTAAACCCTAACTCTTCATCTGAACCCTCGAACCTCTTTCAATCTCCATTTCTAGAACTAAGCGACCCCTGACTGTCAATGAAGATGCGCCAAGGCCAAAGAGAACCCGAGACGAATCTAGTGGAACCAGTAATACCCCGAAGGGACCTGTCAACCTGCATCTGACCAAGAGAGAAATATTTGCTGAGAAGGAATTAAGTGAAGAATGGCTGCTGTCGAGCAAGTCATTAGTGCTGAAGGCACTAGATGCCCAAGGATGGACCAAATGTTTTTCCAACAATAATGGACCGTACTACCCGAAGCTTGTGAAATAATTCTATGTGTATCTGAAGTTCGAAGAGGAAGATGATGTTTATAAGATAATATCCAGAGTCAATGGCAATGAAGTTAGCTTCTCGTCTTCTGAGTGGGATGCCTGTTTGAGAGTTCCTCATGAAGGATTATATGATTACTAATCTGGAGTGGCTCCTCCAGAAAATAATATTTTTGAATATGAAAAATCTCTGGAACAACTGACAGGAAATGGAAAATCAATTAAGATCATTGCAGTTGAGATGAATGGAGAATACAGGCTTTTTTTCAAATTCATTCAGCATGTAATTAGTCCCAGGGGAGGAGATTTTGCAGTGCTAAAGTACCAGGGCATATTCCTGATGTACTTACTGAAGCATGGAAATAATATTAACTTATATAGGTTACTGATGGCACAATTAGAGGACATGACTAAGGCCAGCTCAAATTCCAACGCTCTATTTCATGCCAAGCTTATTTCAGTAATGCTAAAGGTAAAAGGTGTGGATGGAAATAATGAAGAGATGATAGTGGCCAAGAATAGTGTTTGTATCTCCAAGGTGATTTTCAAATTCATAAAAATTAGCTGGAATCCCTGGAATAAGGCATGTGTAAATGATGAAGGAAAGATATATGAAAATTTTGACCCTACTACTCACCCATCTAGGCCAAAATAAAAGAGAGATCCAGGTTTGAAGCCTGATGATCCAGAAACAGCTTATTCTGATGAGAAGGAAGTTGAAGGTGTTGTGGACCCTGAAAGAGGGAACACCCCCATTGATGATGGGAGTGATCCTGATTTTCCTAACAGTCCTGTAAGGACAGTAGCTTTCGGAGTATCTAGCCCTCCAAAAGAACTTCCAAAAAGGGAGACTATTCTAAAGGACAGTGATACTGAGACCACTGAAGAAGAAGAAGCATCTCATAATATTGTCAAGGACACCTCTAAAGAGGATGAGGCTACCGAGTTAGATCATTCTGCTCATGAGTCAGAGGAGGCTTGTGATCAGGATGAAGGAAAAGAGACTATTGCTGAAGTTGATGATGAGGACAATGAAGAAGAAGAGCTCCATTTGAGCCCTCTGATATATAATACAGACAAGATAGTGTCTGGTCAGGAAGAAGGAGTGGCATCTACTACCATTGATATGGAGGTCATTGATGACTTAGTGGAGGATGTGACTCACCCCACTGGTGAACCAATAGAGAAAACTATTGTTGAATCTGCTGGAGTTGCAGAGGAGGCTGTGGAGTTACCTAGAGTAGAACAAGTAAAGGAGAATACATAGGAGAGAGCTCTAAGTGAGGGGGAGCAACATATTGGTTCAGTTTCTGTGCTATATGACATAGAGGGTTGGTCATAAGATCCATGATACATTGTACTTGGACTCAATTATGGAGATTATAATGAAGAATACCAGCCTCAAAGGGATTCTGTTATCCTACCTGAAAGTATTCCAGTAGTTGTGGCTGACAATTTGGCAACCAAGGAGGACCTTGAGTCCTTAAAGGTTGAAATGAAAAAGGCAGTAAGAGAATCAATGTCAGATTTGAAGAATAGCCTTGTTGAAGAGATGAGGAGTGTGGAGAAATCCCTGGAGCTATCTACGGGATGTGCTGTGTCTAGTCCAGTGAAAGAAATGCTGAATGAGATTAGAGTATGCCATACTCAAATTGAAAGATGGACAGGATCTGTGGTTGCTCTGAGACAATCGGTTTCTTCTTTGACCACCATGAGCAGTTCTCAAAACCAAGTGAATGCTGAGATTCGATATATAAAAGAGGTAGTAAAGAAGTTTGTGGAAGTCTTTGAGGCTTTTAAGACATCAGTCAAAGAACACCTGAACAGTCAAGATGCACTTGTTCAGAAGGTGATTAGTAATTTGACTCAGTCTTTCAAAGAGACAGTAGCTTTCTCGGTCAAACCTCTTCCCTCATCTATCTCCTCTGTGAACATTGACCAGATCAGAAATGTAATCTCGGAAGATCTTTCTAAGGCCATTACTAGTGGAACCTCTGATTCTCAGGTACTTGCTACCACTAGGGAAGTCAACAGTGTTGTTCGTGAGCACTTGCAAGCAGTTATTGCTACTCATGAAGCCATTAAGAATAAGGTAGATTCTTACTTTGAGAAGATCTATACAAAGCACCAAATAACCAACCAGTTCAAGCTTTTGATATAGAATATGAAGCTGCCTTTAGTGAATCAGGAATTCAGGGAGAAGGTCAGCAAACTGAGAGAATTGACCCCTACTTTGGATAAATTTTTGGAGAATAAAGATGATTTTTTTATCTGCTATGGAATGAGGAGGAAGCATTATTATGGATTTTGGAAACCTTCTTCTACCCTTTCTCCATGTGGATTGTACCCCTGTCATCATACCTCCTGCATTACCTGCCTCTCAACCCAGTGGTTCTTCCACAATGTCTCCTGCTGAAGCTATCAGAAGCCTTACTTCACTAATCCCTTAGTGAGCTACCTACTATAGACCCACATGAGCTTCTGTTGCTGCCCCTCTAGTCATTCCTGCAATATTTCCTAAACCTATTGATCCCCCGGCTCATCCTCCATCTTCTTCTTCCAAAGAGAAATATCCCTTACCAACGGATGTTGTGGATTGAGTATGTTTACGTCTTTTGATAGGGAATATGTATTATTTTTGGATCATGTAATGTATTTTCATTAATACAAGCTCCCTCTGTTTTCTCTATTTGTGTTTCTATTTGCTAATCACAAAGGGGGATAAATACTGTTCTAATTCTATGCTAATTCTAGACTCATCATGTGATTGGGTAGAAATGTGCTAATATTCTAATTTGATCCTATGTTGAATCTTTTCTGCCTTTCTCTCTCTGATACCATGTACCAATATTTTTTGGTTTTACACTCTTTTTTATCTCTGATTACTTGAGACATTTTTTATCCATGTTTAGAAACTATTTTATATATGATATCTATCTTTAATACATACTAGCATAATTTGTGATTTTCAAAAATGGGGAGATTGTTGGACTCACCTATTTTGATAATCCCAAATCATGTTTAAATAATCAACCATGATATATTAATCCATTTGCTAACCCTTTTTAATCTATATTTATATTGTTTATCCTGAACAATTTATATTCTTAGTCTCAAAATTTAGTTGCATCAGCTTAAAGTTTACATTTATCTAAATATAAGTTCACTATTAAAGGCTCCTGATAAGAACCTTTTGTTAAATGTCACCATTATAGCTCACTATTACTCTAGGTCACTGATCCTACAAGGTTACTGTCACAAGTCTACCGTTGATCTTCTTATCAAAGCTCACAGACAAAGAGGTCACTAGGTCACTACTATGGCAAGGTTTCTGTTAGAAGTTCATTGTCAGACTCGTTCTCAATTCTTCTGTTGATAGCATCACTATTCAAGTCTATAGTTGGACATGTCTACTGTTAGTATAAGGCTACCACTAGAAAACTCCTACTATCGAGATAGTCTGCTGTTGTTCAAAGTTATTCCACTGTTAATGAAATTACCTGTTGAGATAAGTCTACGATTGGAAAGGTCACTATTGAAGTAGTCTGATGTTACAAAGCTTCCGTTAGAAGCTTACTGTTGAAGTCCAACGATGAGGAGCTACTGTTACATAGAGTAAAAGATACCATTACAAGACATCCACTAACACAAAGGCTACCATTACAAGCCTACAGACAGAGAACCTACCAATAAAGCTCACTGTTGAATAACCTACAGATGAATTCCACAGTTGAAGAGACTACGGATGAAGTCTACCATGTGACATGCATATACTACTAGTCTAATGATATTCTATAATTTTCTTTACCAATTTTATTATTATTATTATAATGGTCATGTATGGAAAAATTAATGCACCTGACATTATTTAATTTTATTTGTAGGTACATCAGGAAACAATACGATGTACGAGGAATACCACACATGGTTGAAACATTTCTCTTGTCAGCCCCTGCTGAACCAAATGAAAAAGCTGTATATATGTATGAGTAAAGACAGACATAAAAGTGTGTGTGTGGACATATTGAATATACACACATAAGAGATAAACATACAATATCTGAAGAAAAATAATCAAGCACTCATTCAGAGGAACACAGAGATTCACAAAGATCTATTGAAAGAACCTTTTTCAAGCTTTAGTGGTGTGATACAAAGAGTTTTAAACCCAAGAATCTGATCATATCTACATTTGGAAGTCAGAACCTGGAAGTTGCGACACTTTGATTTGGAGGCAACTTGCAAAGAAGGACCAAAACTTCATTTCCTTCATTCCAACAAGTCCATAGCTCATCTGCCAACACAACAGAGCATTCTAAACCCATCCATACTATCCTAAGCTGTATTGTGTTTACGTATTTTACATTTGTGAGCATTTTGTATGTGTTACACACACTGACTCTTGTGCTTAAATTGAGGGATACTGAAAAATCCCCATACAAAAATCTCTTTACATTTTTTCCCACGCATAACTGTGGAAGAAGGCTAGTGTGGCTTGATAGTTTATTTTTCCCACATATAACTGTGGTAGAGGTTACAAAACCGGGACAATTTGTGAAAACTATTGTAAAGCCCGATACAGGCTGTGTATCACTTTTTAATATAATTGCTTAGTGGAAGGTGATCACTAAGTGGAGAGGACTACGACTTGAATTAAGACTGAACCTCTTGTTTAAGTTGTTGTGTTCATCTTTCCATTGCTCTGTTTTATATTTATTCACTGTGCTTATATTAGAAAAGATAGAAATCTGTTTTTACATTTACTCTGATAGTTAGTTCTGGTTAGTTAGTATATGTGATTTGTTTAGTAAACTTGTTTCAAAAGTGGAATTAGTTCTCATACTTATTCTACTAAGGAGTAATCAACCTTTGAGAAAACTATTGAATAATAAGTCACTTATATCTCTACTTCCTTAATTGACTGGGCTGTTTTAATTTGGGGGATTTTAATCCTAAAATTTTTTAATAGAAATTTTAATTGGAACTCAATTCACACCCCTCTTGAGTATCCACTCTAACCAACAAGGTTGTTTCACCTAATTATTTCATAGATAAACACTTGTTTAACTAGTACTTAATAGACTATAAGACTAATATGTCATCAAAATATACAACTTGTATAATAACTGCACTCCCAATAAACCTCTTATAAACACATGACCCACATTTGTTCTTAATGAAACCAAATTATTTTATAGATTCATCAAATCGAATGTTACATGACATAGATGATTTTTTTAGTCCATAAATAGATCTTTATAAATTGAAAATATTGTTGGAATTAACAAGATTTATAAACCCTTATGGTTATATCATATAGACATCTTCTTGAAGGTTCCCAATAAGGAAAGAAGTTTTGACATCCATCTTCCAAATTTCATAGTCATGGTAGGATGCTATATAAAGTAGAATTCTGATGTATTTAAACATATAAGATGTTGAAAAGGTATCATCATAGTCAATTAATTTATTTTTATAAACCCTTTATCCACTATCCTTGATTCATAGGTATTTAATTTAACTTCCATGTCTAGTATTCTCTTGAATAATCATTTGTACACTACAGGATTTACATCTGTTTGTGTATTGATCATAACCAAAACTTGGTTCTAATACATTGAACCCATTTCAGAATTCATGGATTATTTCCACCTTTCATCTTCTGAGACCTATACTACCTCTTTGTATGAGAGATGTTTATCATTATCAACAAATAATGAGTCAAAATATTTGGTGATTAGAAAACCATATTTATCTGGTTCTCTTACCTCTCTCATGCTCCAACACAATACTTGTGTTTCAATAACTACTTCTTCCATGGGGACCTGTGAAATATGTTCCTGTACCAACTCTTGTGTATCTTGAGCATCGAATTCATCGAATTCAATCTTTCTACCAATATTCTTTTTGAGGATGTTATCCCTCTTAATAAATATGGCTTGTCTGTAAACAATCAATTTATCACATGAGGGGTTGTATAGGTAGTATATTTTTGTTTCCTTAGGATACCCTATAAAGACACACTTTGTACCCCGAGTTGCTAGTTTGTTTCATGAGAAGGCCTTAACAAATGCCTCACAACCCCATACAGATGTATAAGAAAAAAAGGTTTTTTTCCACTCCATAACTTGAAGATAATTCCATTTACCTCTTTAGTTGGTACATGATTTAATGTATATGCCATAGTTTGTAATGAATATACCTAAAATTATAATGGAAGATCTCCATGACTCATCATTGACTTTACCATATCTAACAAGGCATGATTACTCCTTTCACTAACACCATTCCAATATGGTGTGTAAGGTGGAGTGAGTTGAAATAGAACCCCAAACTCCCATAAAAGGTCGATAAAATCTTGGTTAATAAATTCACCACCTCAAACCGGTCAAAGCTTATTTATCTTCTTTCCAAGTTGATTCTATACTACATTCCTGAATTCTTTGAATTTATTGAAGGACTTAGACTTACACCTCTTCAAGTAGAGATATCCATATCTACTCAATTCATTAGTAAATGTTATAAAGAAATAATTCCCACCTCTAGATTCTATTGGAAATGATTCACACACATCAGTGTGTACAAATCCTAGAAGCTCTGTGGCCCTTCCACCCTATCCACCAAATGGAAGTTTGGTTATTTTTCCTTGTAAAAAAGAATGATATATTTCAAGTGTTTTTAGATCAGAAGAGTATAAATAACCATCTTGATAGAGATTTTTCAATCGCTTCTCATTTAAAGGACCAAGATAGTGATGCCATAGGTGGGTTTTATATGAGTCACGTGAACATGATTCATTATCTATTTCCAATACTTTGTTTTCATAATTTAATACATAAAGACCATTATTTTAATGCATCTTACCATAACATATGTTTTCTTTATAAAATAACCAACTTTAATTTCTAAACATAAAACTAAAACCATCACCATCTAGGCATGATAAAGAAATTATGATCTTAGTAACTATTGGTACACAATAACAATCCTTTAAAACCAATGTCATTATTTTTGGTAATGAATGGTGATAATCACCAATGGATAGATAAACTAGCCTCACATGATTAGAAACTCTCAAATACATATATCCTCTAGCAATATTTCAAAATCTATTTGTTTCCTATATTTGGATATTGATGTGAGCACCAAAATATATATCAAATACCCAATGTGTAGATATTTAATTATTACACTCGATAAAAAATTCACCATTTTCTTCCCCTTGATTATGGGTGTAGTTATTATTCTAGTGGTCTTGCATGACACATGAAAAACACACTTCATCCTTTTTCTCACACTAACTATAGATCATTATCTTCTTTGAAGGATGGTGCTCGAGTGATTTATACTTGTTATGATTATTGGTCCCCTTTTCCTTATTCTTCCTTTTCTTATTCACTATAAGTACCATGAGTTTATCATTCCCCATATCCTTATCCACTTGTAAAATCATATTAAGAAGTTCCAAAATACTCTTCTAATTATTACTCATGTTATAATTAATAATAAAAATAGAGAAGGTCTTGGGTACTATGGAAAGTATGAGATCTATGCACAAATCATCTGAGAATTTAATCCCTAAGATGTCTAAGAATTCAATATTTCTAATAATATTGACTAAATGTGGCCGATATGGAACCGACTCTCCAAGTTTAGTTGCAAATAGAGCATTGGAGATCTCGTATCGCTCTTGTCTCACGTTCTCCTAATAAAGATCTCATAGGTGAGAAATCATGATATACGAATCCATGTCCTCATGTTGCTTCAAAATATCATTGGTCATGGATGATAGCATGAAACACTAGAAATTATTTTAATAATTCAATTTTTTCTCACATAGAAAAAACCCTTCATTACTAGCCTCATTAATAGGTTAATTAGGAATAAGTTCTTCTAGAACACATAATTTACTTTCATGGGAAATGATAATGTGTAAACACCTTTGACACTATTGGAAAAATTCTCTACTGATAATGTTACCCTTCTAAAGTATAGATAATAGTGATATGTTTTAAGTAATTTTATTGATTTTTGTTAAAATAATATGAGTATAATTTTAGTACATTATCTGTTAAAATTTAGATAAACAAATAAATATTATATTTATTAATCTCCCACTATATTATGAAAACCCAATAGCCCTCACCATTGGATTCATAATATCCTGTTTCATAAAAATTATCCTAGTAATGATCCATATTACCCTATCATTTCCACAATTTTGTTTGGTCAAGGAACTTGAATGGGTTTAAGTAGGAATTTCAAATACCAACTATATTAACTCATAGTTTCTTGATCTGTTGAGTGGACTCCCCAATACTGAAATCCTTAAATTGGATTTCATCAACCCCTGCATCTTATTTACACCAAGTCATCTGTTAACAATCAACCCTTGATGTGAACTAAGTTAAGTCAACCAAAAACATTAAGTTAGAGCTCCTCGATAATCAAAAGCACCCAAAATTTGTCTGGTCGAGCACTTTGAACTATTGTTTGATTTTAACTGAAGTAGTGTAAGGCTTTAATGACTTAATACTTAATTGATGGATGTTATCTTTTATCCAAAAAATTTCAATTATTAAATTTATGACATACTTGTTAATATTAAGTGGATTTACTTAAGTTATTAACCATGTCATAGATAATATTTACCAATAAGTTAATTTATTTTAGTTCCACCTTGTATGATTTTTAATTAATTAATTAATTTGATTGTGACAAAACATCCATAATAAAATAACCATGAACCTTGACAAAAATAAAATAATAAAGTGGTATTATCATAATCTCTTACTAATGGTTAGTTAATCTAACATATGATAAACTAATCATTGACTTGGGAGAAAAACACTTTGAACCAATTAAGGTTCATGTTATAGATTTCCACTTATCCATCTATGCATCTTTATTGTATTGGTTTTGTATCAGATCTTAACTTAAACCGAATCCAATAACTTGGGAGCTCCATTTATTACATATTCTTTTACTCACACACAGGTGAGCGGAAAGGGTTTACATAAAAGAAACCATGGGCACACAAACCCTTACATAATGAGATGATAAATGTCACACAAGACAATAATTTAATTTAATAATAAATTAAATGAAACCAATCACATACAATGCTCTTCGTCTAAGTTCATGATCATCCATTAGCATGAAAAAAACTATGCATTTAATAAAATTAGCATTCAATTATAATCGTTCTTATTTATGATAAATCACGCTCAAATTAATTAATTATATTTTTAAGTAATCTATTATTTTATCTTAATTCTCATCCAAATTCCTTTAAATTCTCATCTATAATAATTTTAAACAAATTAAATAAATTTATTTAAAATTAACTATGTACATAAATGTACATTGGAGGAAATGTAGTAAGTACCATACAAACCACCCAACATGTATCATACTCAAATTATATTTACTCTTGTGACATGTGACATACATGAATAATCACATACTTTCATGATGTGTATTATAAAATTAATGATTACATGGATTACATGATTTATCTCTCATGTGTTATGCTTCAATTCATGTAGAGTAATAACAGTAATACAAATCATACATGATATGTAGATCCAAACATTACACAAAAATTAATTAAACATTTATATATATTGAAACCCGTTATATGACGTGTCCTATAAACTTAATGTCCACACACAAGTACATGTTGATAATGTTTTCATAGTATAATAAATTATGTTTAATTCTATGTAATTTGGTAAAAGTACACTACATGTACATTGGAGATCCACGATGTGTATGTTTTTCTCACTGTCCATCCACATCACATGCCTAAGGACTCAGCGTGTAACCGTGCCATGAAAGTTTTTTAGCACATAGCATGTACATGGGATACATGTCTTTTGGTCTATGAGTTACATGGTCAGCAATCAGTAGGAAATGTAAGAAGATACATGACATGTCTATGAATAAAGGACTACACGCCGTGTATGGTAGTTACACAGTGTGTATTCTGAATGACCATGCACCAAGATGTCTTGGTCAACATGAGGTGTATAAATAAATGCACTACATGTAATAAATACACACACCTTGAATTAATTCTGAATTAATTTTTGGTTTATTGAATACTAGTACACGGTGTGTACCTCCAGTTTACATGACGTTTACTCTTATGTTATCCTTCCAAAATTCTCATCACCTCTGGATGAGATCTTTAATTTTTTTCATTCATAAAATTATTTGATTTTATTATATATATATGAGAAATGAAAGTGGAAGAAGAATATATCACAATTCAGATTAAATTACTATTAAACTCGTATTGATAAAAAAATTGAAAATTCATAAATCAATCAATGATATTCAAATAATTATAAATGATTATGTGATTGCTCTGATACCACTTATAGGTTCCAACCGTAGTAGGAGTGCGTGATGGGTTGTGAACAACTTTCATTTTTGTCGTGATCAATGATCAATATTATATTTACATGATGATAAATTCTTTGATCAACAGAATTGGATTAAAGAAAATAGAAAAGGGATAAAATTCTATAACCAAGTGCAAGATCATTACATATTATTTATAATTAATTTAACCAATTAAATAATTACCTTGTTGGAAATATTTATTCATTAATGGATTAGAAAAAATATCTACATCGCATTTTCTTTTTGTAATAGGAATCAAGAGTAAATTCCCTCTAGCAGTGATCCATATGTGTTCCACAAATCATCTAACATCACTGTAGGAATCTTCAGGTGCTAGAACGATTGATCCCATCACTTGCATTTTTCACCTTTGATATCCCTAAGAATCACTTCCAAAGGATTCTATTTGATATATATTTACTTGAGAGTAGAAAGTGGAGGAATATTGCTCTCCATTCTTGGGAGGGTTCTTGGAGAAGGGATCTCTCTATGTCTTTGAGAGGATTCTATAGATTTCATTATTCATAAAAAATAAAACGAGTTAGTTCTACTAAAAAATAATATAATTAGTATTATATACCACTATGGATTAGAAATAAATATTTGAACAAGTGACCTTTAATATTTATTTAACCCCTATGGAACCCCATGATAATAATAATAATAAAAAAAAAAAAAAATAATAATAATATCATTTATCAACATGTTCTTAACTTACAAATTAAAATTAAATATTATTTATTCAAATAATATTAAATATATATATTATTTCTCACCAGACCATTATCCTGGGTCATCCATTCCTCCAAAATATTTTTAGGCCTCTAATAATGTCTATTTATTTATTAAATAAAAATCACTACATTATTCACCAATAAATAAATAAATATTATATTCACTAAATAGAAAATAAATATTTATTAAATATTCCACTCACATAATATTATCTCAAATAACTGGTGATAGAATATATGTGATTAAGTAAAAATAAATAATTATTAAACCATATGAGTTAATAATATTTATTCAAATTATTAAATAATAAATAATAATATATTATTTAATTGATATTATGGATACACTATGTGTGTGACCCTCTAGGCCTATTTCTTAGTTTCATTAGGAGAACAAACTAAAGTAAAATGTTATAATCTTACAACATTCGAAGACATCCATAGAGAAATAATTTATTGCTAGAAGGGAATAATACCTCATACAGATTCTTACTGTATAATATAACCCCTTTATCATGATATCTCTAATCAAGAAGGTTGCATACTGGTGCCATCAACCTATGTACTTGATGTCTCTTTCTTTAAATTTTTGGGAATAAAACTTGCCTATAGAAAACCATGTCCATGAATATATTTAGGCTATATCATTTCCATCAAAGGGCTTGAGATATCAACTTTCGTTAAAGAACAGAAGGGACAAATCCTTTCTCACATTATTACTTAATGCAATATTACTTGGGATGCACCCAATATATCATACCTCACCGTGAGTCATCATGGTTTTTTTCAACACATCAAAGTATGAAACTTATAGTACTCATTAATAATAATCATAAATTATAAGGATTAATACACACGTTTGAATATAGTAACATCTAATGAAACATATAAATGTTGATTTTCTACTAGATGATATTGTTCTCATAATATCCTATAATGGATATTACCAAGGGAATACACCATGGGAAGGTTCCTAAAATTCCTATGAGTCTACAACCCAGATAGATTGTATCATTTGTGTCCCTCAAGTGATTTCATCCAGCTATAGAGCATATATTTAGTAATAATATCGTGACACTTTTAGTTTCTCATCACAGAAGGGAACTGCTATGACCTTTTAGCGCAACTGATACTATCAGGACATTATCCGACACTATGTCAAATAGATGAACAATCATGATGCGATAAAGAGTTTACTAATATTCAAAAAAAATTATACATGTTATCATAAAGTACAAATAAGTTTGTTTTAGGGAACCAAATCTAATAGAATCTCACTTACACTATTGCCAAATTCTAATAACCTTCAGTATTATAGATATCACATGATACTCATGATTCTACTGAGATAGGACTTTAGTCAAGGGGTCCACCTTGATTTACTCTAAAGGAACTCTGCTTACTAAAACTTCACCCCTCTTATTATAATCCCTCAAGAGGTGATACTTTCAGAGTATGTACTCTTTTTGTTGGTGTGACCTTGACTCTTTTTCAAGATCCACCACTGTAGTATCATCATAATAGAACATGATAGGGTCTTCACTGCTAGGTACCACATCAAGATATTAGAAAAAGTTTCATATCCAAATGATTTCTTTGGCTATGTCAGAATCCATAATATACTTGTAATCCACTATAGAATCACCAACAACTAGCTTATTTGAACTCTTATAGCCCACAACTCCTCCATTGAGACAGAAAACATATACTGACTATAACTTCAGATCATTTTGATATATTCTAAAACTAGAATGAGTATAAATCCTGATGACCAACTCCTTATCTCCTCCATACACCAGGAACATATCCTTCATTCTTATCATATACTTGAGGATAGCCTTAACAACAGAATAATGTTGTTCTCCTGGATCTACATGGTATCTTCCTACAATTGTCAAGGTATAAGAAACCTCAAGTCTTGTACATAACATGACATATATGATTGATCCTATTACTAAAACATATAGAATCTTAATCATTATCTCTTTCTCCTATTGTGTTTGAGGACACATTTTCTTAGAAATATTTATACCATGTGACACTAGAACCAATTCACTCTTGCATTATTTTATACTAAATATATTTAATATCTGTTCAATGTATGTACTTTTACATAGCGCAAGAATCCTCTTGGATCAACCATGAATGATCTTGATCCCTAGAATATAGGTTGTTTCACCTAAGTATTTCATGGAGAAACACTTGTCTAACCAATCCTTAATATACTGTATGAATGATATGTCATTTCTAATAAGTAATATGTCATCAAAATATACTACTAGGATGATGAATTCATTTTTATTAAACCTCTTGTAAACACATGGCTCACATTTTTTCTTAATGAAACCAAATTCTTTTATAGCTTCATAAAATTGAATGTTCTATAACCTAGATGATTTATTTAATCCATAAATATATCTTTGAAACTTTTGAATCTTTTTGGAATTTCTTAGAGTCACAAACCTTCTAAAGGATCCCATTAAGTAAAGCAGTTATGACGTCCATCTGCCAGATTTCATAGTCATGGAAAGCTACTATAACATGAAGAATTATATAGGATTTAAACATGGAAACTAGTGAAAAAGTATCAACATAGTAAATTATTTGATTTTTTTAAACCTATTACCACTGGCCTTGTTTTATAGGTATTTACTTTACCTTCCATGTCAAATTTTCTCTTGAATACCAATTTTCACCCTATGAGATTTACATCAACTGGAGAATCGATTAGAAACCAAAATTAGTTATGATACATGGAATCCATTTCATAATTTATGTCTTATTTCCACCTTGAAACCTCTGATCTATACAATTCCTATTTTTTTGATAGAGGTTCATCATTGTCAACCAATAATGAGTCACCATCATCGTTGACTAGAAAACTATATCTCTCAGGTTCTATTACCACTCTTGTGATCCTATGGAGTACTTATGTTTTAGGAACTACTTCATACATAGAGACCTATGGAATCTATTACTATACCAACTATCATGTATCTTGGGCATCAACTTCATCTAAGTAAATATTTCTCCCACTATCCTTTTTGAGGATGTGATTCCTATCAAGAAAGATGACTTGTTTGGTGATAGTCAATTTCTCATCTGATGGGTTATATAGGTAGTATCCCATTGTTTCCATAGTATTACATATAAAGATACACTTTGTGACATGGATTGATAGTTTTTTTCCTAATAATTCCTTAAAAAGAGCATCACAACCCCATACATATGTTTGAATAAAATGGGCTTCTTTCAACTCCATAACTCGAAGGGAATTCCATTTCCTATTTTAGTTGGTACTCGATTTAATATATATTCCAAAGTTTGTAATTTATATCCCCAAAAGGATAATAGAATATATCCATGACTCATCATCAACCTAACCATATCTATAAAGGTACTATTCCCCCTTTTACTAACACCATTCCACTATAGTGTTTAAGGTGGAGTGAGTTGAGATAGAATCCCAAACTCCCATAAAAGGTTGATAAACTCTTGGTTAAGATATTAACCACCTAAATCTGATCAAATAATCTTTATCATCTTTCCAAGTTGATTCTATAACACATTATTGAATTATTTTTATTTCTTAAAGGACTCAGACTTATACCTCATCAAGTATAGATATCCACATCTAATCAAGTCATCAGTAAAAGTTATGATGTAAGAATACCCACCTCTAGATTCTACTAGAATTTTTCTACACACATCAGTGTCCTATAAGTTATGTATCCCTTTCACCCCATCCACCAAAAGGCGGTTTAGTCATTTTTCCTTATAAAAAAGCAGGCATATTTCAAGTGGGTTTAGATCATAAGTGTCTAAATAACCATATTGATAGAGTTTTGTTAATAAATTCTCATTTACATGACTAGGACAATGATTCCATATCTATGTGTTATATGAGTCATATTAAAATGATTTTTTATATATCGAGAACACTTAGTTTTCATAATTTAATACATAAATAACGATATTTAAACGTGTCATACCATAACATATTTTGTCTCTATGAAAGATTTTTTTTCCAAACATAAAAATAAAACCATCTGCATCTTATAATGATATAGAAATTATGTTCTTAGTAACTATTGGTACATAATAAAAATACTTTAAAACCAATATTATACATATTGATAATGAAAAGTGGTAGTCACTAATGGATAGAGCAGCCATCATCGTACCATTAGTAGCTCTAAAATACACCTCTCCTCTTGCAATATTTCCGAATCTACTTGGTTCCTACATTTGGATTCAGAAGTGATCACAAAAACCTATATCTAATACCCAATGTGTAGATATTGAAAGATTATACTTGATAATGAATGTACCTTTAGCTTTCCCTTACTTTTAGGTGAATTTATTCTGCTAGCAGTCTTGATTTCCACATGAAAAACATTCCGACTCCATTTCCTTTCCCTACCACTGGATCTTCCTCTTATTGAATGGAAAATGCTCAGGAGATTTAGAATTTTTATGAGTCTTGGGCCCCTTTTCCTTGTTCTTCCTTTTATTATTCACCATAAGGACCATAGATTTCTCACACCCCATGTCCTTATCCACTTTTAAAATAAAAGTAAGATGTTCTAAAATAATATTCTCAATATTGATCAAGTTAGAATTAATAAAATATTTAGAGAATGTCTTGGGCAGAGAGGAAAGTATGAGATACGTGTGCAACTAATTAAAGAATTTACTTTCTAAGATGTATAAGCATTCAATCTATCCAATAAGATTGAATATATGATCCCATATGGCACCTATTTCCCAAGATTAGTTGTAAATAGATCATTGGATATCTTATATTTCTCTTGTATATCCATCTCTTGATAGAGATCCTGAAGGTGATAAATCATTATCTACACATCTATGTCCCCATGTTTCTTAAAAATCACATTGTCCATGGATGATATCATGAAATAATGAACATCTGTGAAATCATTCAAATGTTTCTCATTGAGAGTTAACTCTTCATCACTATAATCATTACCAGTCCCATCAAGAACATGTTCATCCAATATATATAATTTTCTTTCATGGTGAAGGATAACGTGTAAGTACCTTTGTGACTCTTGGAAAATTTTTCCAGTGAGAAAGTTATCCTTCTCAAGTATAGATCACAATGATATGTTTAAAACCACTTTATTATTGTTTCTAAAAATAATATGAGTATAATTTTAGTACTATATCTGATAAAATTTATACAAAATAAATAAATATTATTTTTATTAATCTCTCACTATTTTATCAAAACCCAATAACCATCACAATTGGATTCATAACATCCTATTAATTCTATATTATAGTGGTAAAGATATATATTCCCATTCTCATTAACCAAAATTTGGTTGTTCAAGAAACTTGAATGGTTTTAGGTAGGTATTCCAAATTATAACTACATTAACTCATGGTTGCTTGATCTATTGATTGGACTCCCCAATCATGAAACCCTTAAATTGGATTTCCTCAACCCTTGCCTCTTAGTAACACAAAGTCCATATATGGAAGTCAACCCTTTATGTGAACTATGTTAAGTCAACCCATAGATTCAAGTTATAATTACTTTATAATCGAAAGAACCCCTAATTTAACTGGTTATTCACTTTGAACTATGGTTCAATTTTAACTAAAGTAGTAGAAGGTTATACCAACATAATATTTAATTGAGTGATTTTCTCTTTTATGGACAAATTTACAATTATAATTGTCACATGATTGTTAATATTATGTGGATTTACCTAAGTGATTAACCATGTATTAGATAATATTTATGCATAAGACAATTTATTTTAGTTATATTTTTCATTATTGTTAATACAATAATTCATGTGATTGCAAAAAAACATCCATATTGAAATAACCATGAAGTTTGACAGAAATAAAATAATAAAGTGGTATGATCATGATCATTTACTAGTGGTTAGTTTATATAGAATATAATAAGATACCTATCGACACAGGGGAAAACACTTTGAAATAATTAAGGTTCATGTTGCAAATTTCCAGATCATGACCTATGTATCTCTCTTGGATTGGTTTCATCTTAGTTCCTAACTTGAACCACCTCCACTAACATGGGAGCTCCATCTATTACATATGATTTTACTTACACAAAGGTGAGGGGAAGGGATATATATAAAAGAAACCATGGGCACATAGACCCTTACATAATGAGATTAGAGATGACATGTATGACACCAAATTAATTTAATAATAAATTAAATGAAACCAATCACATACAACGGTCATAATCTAAGCTCACGATCATCCATTATCATGCAAAAAATTATTCATTTAATAAAATTAGAATAAAATTATAATTGTTCTTATTATAGATAAATCACACTCAAATCAATTAATTATATTTTTTAATTAATCAATTATTTTATCTTAATTCTCATCCAATTTCCTTAATATTCTTATCCAAAATAATTTTAAACAAATTGATTAAATTTATTTAAAATTAACTATGTACATAAATGTAACTTGGAGGAAACATAGTGTATACCCAAATAAAATACCCAACATGTATTATACACATATGTTGTTTACTATTGTGACATGTGGAATACACAACTGATCAAAAACTTTCATGATATGTAATATCAAATTAATGATTAAAAATATTACATGAATTTTTTCTCACGTGTTATGCTTCAATTAATGTAGAGTAATAATTGTAATATGACTAATACATGATATGCAGATCTGTACATTAGGTAGAAATTAATTAAAAATTTATATATATAAAAACCCATCACATGGTGTGTCCCTACCAACTTAATTTCCAAACACAAGTATATATTGATAAGGTTTTCATAGTATAATAAATTAATTTTAATTATACATAATTTGGTAAAAGTACAAGACATGTACATTGGAGCTACATGACGTGTATGTTTTTCTCACCATCTACCGGTGACACATGCCTAGGGACTTGGCATGTAACTGTTCCATAGAAAAAGATGAAGTACACAGTGTGTAAATGGGATAAACATTATGTGGCGTCTGAGATACATGGTCATTATTTAGGTAGACCATGTAAGAAGACACACATCTCATCTATGACTAAATGATTACACATTGTGTATGGAAGTTACACGGTATGAATTCCAGCAAAACATATACTATGCTAGCCAGGTCAATATGTGGTGTATAATTAAATACACCATATGTAATAAATCCACACACCTTGAATTAAATAAAAATTAATTATTAGTTTATTGAACACTAGTACATGGTGTGTACCTCCAAGTTACAAATCATGTACTTTTGTGTTATCTAGCCAGATTCCTCGTCACTTCTGGACGAGATATTCAATTTTATTTCATTCATAAAATTAATTTATTTGATTATACTTATGATAAATGAAATAAGAATAAGAAATTCTCAAAATTTGGATTAAAGAACCATTTAACATGAATTTAAAACTAAATGAAAAATTCATAAATCAATCAACAATATTTAAAAAATTTAAAATGATTATGTGATAGATATGACACCACTTGTAAGGTGTAATAGCAGGGTCATGAAATTTTTTTATTTATTTCATGATAAATGATAAATCCCAGATTTACATGATGATAAATTCCATGATCAACTTAATTTAATCAAAGAAAATTTTCAAGGGATAAAACACCAGAATCAAGCACAGGATCATCACATTTTATTTATAATTAATTTAATCAATTAAAAAATTACCATGTGATAATTATATTTAATTGATCAATTTTATAATGGATATATTCTGTACCTTCATTTAATTATAGGAATCAATAATAAATTACCTCTAGTAGTGATGCACACATGTTCCACAAATCTCTCAATGTCGATGTGGGAATATTTGGGTGTTTTCATGGTAGATCCTATCGCTTGTTTCATTTTCCTTTGATGGCGCTAAGAATAAAATTCAAAGGATTCTCTGTGATCTATATTTACTTGAGAGTGGAAGGTGGGGGAATATTGCTCTACATTCTTGGGATCATTTTGGAGAAGGAAGCTCTCTAGATCTTCAGGACGATTCTATGGATTTTCTTGTATACGATAAATACCATGAATTGGTTCTACTAAAAAAATAATATAATTGGGCTTATATACCGCTAGGTTTTAGACATAAATATTTACTCAAGTTCCCTTTAATACATATTTAATCCATAAAAACCCCATGTCTATAATAATAATAATATTATTATTTCTCAACATGCACTTAACTTGTGAATTAAAATTAAATATTATTTATTCAAATAATAATAAATATATATATTATTTCTCACTATACCATAATCCTCGGTCCACCATTCCTCCATAATATTTATTATTCCTTGAATAATGTCAATTTATTTATTAAATAAATACCACTTTATTATTTATCAATCAATAAATAAATATTATATTCACTAAATAGAAAATAAAAATTTATTAAATATTCCACTCACATAATATTATCTTGAATAACCATTGACAGAATATATGCGATCAAGAAGACATGAATAATTATTATACCACATGTGAGAATAATATTTATTCAACTTGTTAAATAATAAATAATAACATATTATTTAATTGATATTCTGGATACACTCAGTGTGTGACCCTCTAGGACTCTTTCTCAGCAGCATTAGGAAAACAACCTAAATACTAATGTTAGAATCTAGAAACATTCCAAAGTACCCCTAGAGAAAGAAGTTAAATTTTCAATGACATAATACCTTGTATAAATGTTTATTGTGTAATATAATATCTTTATCAAAATATCTCTAATAAATTAGGTTGCATACTGGTGTCATCAACCTATGTGATCGATTCCACTTTCTTTGAATTTTCAAAAATCAATATTTCCTATAGAACAACATGGATATAGATTTATTTAGGACATATCATTTCTATCAAAGGGCCTAATATATCAACTTTTATAAAATAATATAAGGGACAAATCCTTTATCACATTATTCATTAATGTAATATTACTCAAGATGCACCCAACATATCCTACCACTCTATGAACATATTTCATCACAATTTTCATCAATACATCAGAGTACATGGCTTATAATAATCATTAATAATAATATTAAAGTATAAGGATCAATAATCACATCCACAAATAGGAACATCCAATGACACATATAAATTTGGATTTCCTACTGGTTTGTCTTGTTCTTATAATATCCTACACTGGATATTACCAAGGTTGTACACCATAAGAAGGTGAATTAAAGTCCTACGAGTCTCCACCCCTGATATCCTGCATAATTTGTGTCCCTAAAATTATTTCATCTCTTTATAGAACATGTATTTATGAATACTATCATGGCCCTTTTGGGCTCTCATCATAGTGGGTATCTTTTATGACCTTTCAGTGTAAAAGACACTCTTAGAACAATATCACATACTATGTCACATAGAAGAACAATCATGATGTGATAATGAGTTTATTAATATTCAAAATAATGAATACTAGTTATCATAAAGAACACAAAAGGTGGTTTTGGGGAACAAACTCCATTAGACTCCCACTTTCACTAGAGACAACTTATATCAATCTTCAATCTGCTATCTCTCATATGATACTCATGATTATGATTTGATAGGTCTTTAGTCAAGGGGTCCTCCATGTTTTATTCTATGGGAACTATTGTTACTAAAACTTCACCCCTATGGTTAAAATCCTTGAAGAGGTTATACTTTCAGAGTACGTGTTTTGTCTGTTGGTGTGAAATTTGCTCTTTTTGCAAGAGTTACCTCTATAGTATCATCACAATACAATGTGATAGGGTCTTTACTACTAGGTACCACATCAAGATCCTGGAAAAAGTTTCATATACAAATGATTTTCTTAGCTAAATCATAAGCTGCAATATACTCAGAATCCACTGTAGAATCAATGAAAACTAACTAATTTAAACTCTTCTAGCTCATAGCTCCTCCGTTGATATAAAAAACATATCTTAATTGCAAATCTAGATCATCATGATCTATTTGAAAACTAGAATCAGTATAACCCCTAATGACCAACTCCTTGTATCCTCCATACACCAAGAACATATCCTTAGTTCTTCTCAAATACTTGATGATTTCTTAAACAATGGGCCAATGTTGTTCTCCTATATTTGCTTGATATCTACCCACCATGCTCAATTCATAGTCAATATCAACTCTAGTACATAACATGTCTTACATGATTGATCCTATTTCTGAAGTATATAAGATATTACTAATTATATCTTTCTCCATTTGTGTCTGGGAACACATTTTCTTAGAAATATGTATACCATGTGACACTGGAATGAATCTCCTCATGTATTTTTCCATTCTAAATCTATTTAGTATCTAGTCAATGTATGAAATTTTAATTTTTCCAAATATTATCTTGTATCTATCAAGAATAATCATGATTCATAAAATATAGGCTATTTCACTTAAGTATTTCATGGAGAAACACTTGTTTAACCAGTCCTTAATACACTATAATATTGATATTTCATTTACAATAAGTAATATGTCACCAAAATATAATAATAGGATAATAAATACATTCCCACTAAAACTCTTGTAACCACATGTATCATATTTGTTCTTAATGAAACCAAATTATTTTTTAAATAAATAGAATTGAATGTTCCATTGCCTAGATGCTTCATTCAACCCATAAATAGATCTTTACAACTTGAAAATATTTTTGGCATCACCTGTAGTCACAAAATCTTATAGTTGTGCTGTATATACATCTTGTTGAAGGTCCCCATTAAGGAAAGCAGTTTCGATGCCCATCTTCCAAATTTCATAGTCATGGAAAGATGATTTAGAAAGTAAAATCCTAATGGATTTAAAAATAAAAACTAGTAAAAATGATTCATCATAGTCAATTCCTTGATGTTTTTTAAACCATTTAGAGACTATCCTTTCTTTATAGGTATTTACTTTACCTTATATGTCCAATTTTCTCTTGAATACCCATTTTCACCCTATGAGATTTAAATCAAATGGCGCATTGATCAGAAACCAAAATTGGTTTTGATACATGGAATCCATTTTAGAATTAATGTATTCTTGAAACCTTTTAGCTTCTATGTTCTCTACTACCTCTTTGTAGGAGTGATATTCTCAATTTTAAACAAATAACGAGTCACCATATTCAATGTCTATAAAACCATATCTCTCTATCTCTCTTACCTATATTGTGATCCTATGAAATACTTGTGTTTCAGAAACTAATTCTTCCTTGGGGAATTGTGGAATTTTTTCCTATACCAAATCTTTTGTTTCTTTAGAATCAACTTCATTGAAGTCAATCTTTCTCCCATTATCATTTTAATAATTTTATCCCTCTCAAGAAAGACAACTTTTTTAGTGACAATCACTTTCTTATATGAGGGGTTGTATAGGTAGTATGCCTATTTCCTTAGGATACCCTATAGAGTTACACTTTATTCCCCAGGGTTCTAGTTTTTTCTTGAGAAGGCCTTTAAAAATTCCTTACAACCCCATACATGTGTATACAAAAAAACAAGTTTTTTTTCCACTCCATAACTCGAAGGGAATTCTATTTTCTAATTTAGTTAGTAATAGATTTAATGTATATGCCACATTTTGTAATTAATATCCCCAAAATTATAATGGAATATCTCCAAAAATCACCATCTACCTTACCATGTATAATAAGATAAGGTTCAACATTTCATGAACACCATTCCAATGTGGTGTGTAAGGTGGAGTGAGTAGAGATAAAATCCCAAACTTTGGTAAAATGTCGATAAACTCTTGGTTAATATATCCACTACCTTGATCCAATTAAAGCTTCTTTATATTATTTCCATGTTTATTTTATACTAAATTATTTAATTCATTGAATTTCTCAAAGGAGTTAGACTTATACATCATCAATTAGAGATATCCATATTTACTAAACTCATCAATAAAAGTTACGATATAAGAATAACCACCTCAAGATTCTACTAGAAATGGTCTACACAGATTAGTGTTTACCAATCCTATAATTTCTATGGCCCTTTCACACTGTCCACTAAATGGTGGTTTGGCCATTTTTCCTTGTAAATGAGCTTGGAATACTTCAAGTAGGTTTAGATCAGAAGATTATAAATAACCATCTTGGTAGAGCTTTGTCAAAAGCTTCTCATTTACACAAACAATACATTTAATCCATAAATGGGTGTTATACGAGTCATGTGAACACAATTCATTATCTGTTTCCAACATTTTTTTTTCATAATTTAATATATAAATGTTGTTATTTAAATGTGACATACCATAATATATATCATCTTTATAAAATAAACAAATTTTATTTCCAAACATGAAAATAAAACCATCTACATCTAGTAATGATATATAAATTATGTTCTTGGAAACCTTTTGTACATAATAAAAATCCTTTAAAACCAATACCATTACTATTGGAAATTAAAGGTGGTAGTCACTAATGGATAGATTAGCTAACCTCACACCATTAGTATCCCTCAAATCCACCTCTCCTCTAGAAATATTTTGGAATCTACTTGTTTTATGAATTTTGATACAAATGTGAGAACCAAAAGGTATATATAATATCCAATGTGTAGATATTGAAATATTACATTCAATAATGAGCACATCTTTAACTTACCCTTTCTTATAGATTCATTTCTTCTTCTAGTGGTCTTTCTTTCCACATGAAAAACATATTACCTAATTTCCTTACCCTGCCTCTATATATTTTTCTTCTTGGAAGGATGGTGCTCGGGAGATTTATACTTGTCATGAGTCTTAAGACACTTTTCCTTGTTATTATATTTATTATTCACCAAAAGGACTATGGGTTTTTCATGCCCCATGTACTTATCCACTTAGAGAATCAAAGTAAGAAGTTCAAAAAGTCTATTCTCAATATTGGTCATGTTATAATTAACAATAAAAATATATAAGGTCTTGGGTAGTGAAGAATTTATGAGATCTATGTGCAAAACATATGAGAATTTAATCCCTAGGGTGTCTAAGAGTTTAATTTTACCAATAATCATGACTATATGAGGACCAGATGACGTTGAATCTCCAAGATTAGTTGCAAATAAAGAATTTGAGATATTGTATCTCTCTTGTCTTGCCTTCTCTTAATAGAGATCCTGAAGGTGAGAAACCATTTTATACACATCCATGTACTCATTTTCCTTCAAAATATCATTGGTCATGGATGATACCATGAAACACTGAACATCTATGGAATAATTAAAATTATTCTCATAGAGAGTTAACTATTCATCGCTAGCCTCATTACCAGGTGCATCAGGAATAGGTTCTTCCATTACATACAATTTACTTTCATGGTGAAGGATAACATGTAAGCACATTTTTCAATTTTGTAAATTTGTGTCATTGAGAAGTTTATCCTTATCAATTATGGATTGTAGGGATATTTTTTAATACATTTTATTACTGTTTATATAAATAATATGAGTATAATTGTAGTACATTATCTAATAAAATTTAGACAAATAAATAAATTTTATATTTATTAATCTCCAATTATTTTATCGAAACCCAACGAACCTCACCATTATCCTTGGAATATCTTTTTGTTTAGAGATTCTAGCGGTAAGGATCTATATCACCCTTCTCATTATCCCAACTTTGGTTGGTTAAACAACTTGTATGGTTTTAAGTAGGCATTCCAAATTCTAATTTTATTATTCTATGAATTAAAAATTATGACCACAATGAAGTGTGTATTGTTAATCCATAATATTCTTACACATTTCATCTCACACTATATGAATGTAAAATATAATTCATGGGGGATCCTCTACCTAGTAGATAGATTTTAAAATTTTTTGGGCCATAGGTTCCAATGTCTATAATAATAAAATAGGCGATGAGCCTAATTATTAATGATTATATTATGAATTCATTAATTGATGATCAACTACTAAAAGTTGAAATTATATCTATAAATATGATTACTTCAAATTTTCATCACATACCATGAACTTGTTAAATATTCAAAATAAAAAGCTCTTAAAGATATTATTTATGTTGATATTGAAGCAAAAGTTTTGAAAACATTATTTTAATTAATTGCTTCAGAATAAATCATATATGTTTATTATTAATAAAAAATATTAAAAATTTAGAATATTCTCATATAATTACATTTTCTAATAGTGAAAATTAATCAAAGGTTCTAAAAGAGTGAATATAGTGTTAACTAGTGGTATAGATTTATATTAATAAATAATGCTTTGTTAAATATGAATCCACAGTGAGATATATTAAGCATAAATAATATTTTGGAAAATGAATATCATATAGATACATTGGATAAATGAGTTTTCAAATAAATATATATATAAAAATAAACCAAAATAGATATAAATTGATTATGAGGAATTTGTTTTGTACAACAAATTCAATTATGGTAAACAAGAAGTTTACTGATCCTAACACATCAATACATGATATGATTAGTTAGCTCATTCAAGGTTAATTATAATGAAAAATATTGAAAAAAATATAAATAACCTATTTTTTTCTTTATAAGACTTTGAAATATATCTATAAATATTTTCAGTGCCTTGAGCTGAGACGACGCACGACTCCAAGGCCCAATGTGCCTGGAATTAATTTTATAAAAATATTAAATATGTTTTATATTATGTGTGCACAATTTTTCAAGAAAAATGGAATAAATTATAAAAAGAGTCTTGGATGGAAAATATGAGACCACAATTGAATAAAAAATGTGAGGTTTACCCAAGGCGCGATCTAAAGTTGGTCATCACAGGGCATTCAGATAAAATGACCTTTGACGGGTGCGTTTAAATTAAATTAATCGATTAATTTAACTATTTAATTTAAACACCTAAAACATAATTTAATCTATATAATAATCATTATATAATATTTCTAGGGTTATCCACATAAACCTAAGACCATTGAGATGATAATACCATGTTCTTCATTGTATATTTGTGATCAGATGATGATGAGTCTCTAAATCAAGGTTAATTAAGGAACAATGAACACAACCGATATTCCTCCTTTATTTGTGAGCATGTTACTCATAAAAAATCTATTAAAATTGATTTAGGACTCATCATATGTTGATTTACTCCCTTTTGATTAAATCATTGAGCATGATCATTATTATTCCTTTTATATGAGTCAATTCTAAGCCTTTGCATGCACTCACATATCAAATTTAATTTTTTTATTCGATTAAACCTCGTTGTTCCATGTTTCTCATACAAGATATCCATATTTTTTATTTTTTGGCCAATAATGCTTGAAAATTTATTGTTTTACCTTGTATTATTGTTCTTTTCCCCATCTAATCTTCACATTCTTCGTCATTGGACCATGGGGTCACGGTTCGACTATTTCTGAGCAGGATCAAGAATTCCCAAACCTCCATATTCATAGTAGATTCATATGTTATGAACATATCAATGATTTGGGGATGTATTGGGTTGTTTTTTGGGATTCAGGTGATGATTCACATAAATTTAGGATTTGAGAATGAATGACATGATATGGGAGGAGCGACGGGGGCCTGCAGGCTTCGTACAGGTGAATTAGAACTCCATTTTATAGCCAAAGAACAATTGAAAATGATGGTTAAAGGTGTATACCTTTAATTTTAGGTGGAATACTGTCATGATTCAACAGAGAGAAGGTAGATCTATTATGAACAGAGTAGATTTGAGTTTCTGGGAAATTTGTGACTACACGCCATGCAATTCGGAAGAACACACAATGCGTTCCTTATAAATCCACAACACTAAGGTTTCTGGGATATTTTATGTATAAAATGCCGCGTGGGAACCCCAAACACCATTTTTCCCAATGTTGGTGACTAGTTAGGTACTCTGGGAGTACATAGACATGGGAATGACCATAACACATGACCAGTGTACACGGACACGGTCAGAGCGCATGACCAATGTACACAAACACAACCAGAGTACACAACCAATGAATGTAGACATGACCAGGAGCATAGGTAAGACCCTAGGTGGAAGAGGTATGTTGTGTAGTCACCATACATGCTATGTAGGGATACATGGGAAGTGAGATGTATACCATAAAAGGACACAACTAGGTATCAGAGCAGGACCACAGGATGTGCGGGTCCCATTACACGGCGTATACCCCCCTTTGATGAGACTTATACCTCTCATATCTCATTTGTTTGGACTCATATTCTGGCCTATGAATATCCTATCCTGGGTGTTTTTTCTTGTTTAAGGTTATGGTGGCCTCTATGGTGGAATTTGAGATATGATGCAAGATGTTTTCAGTGGCACCCACTTGCTGGGCAGGTCATGGGTACTCAACTAATAGTGTCACACTTTAGTTGTATTAGGGAATGGGTCCTTTATCTGTTATTCAAGTGGCACCCTCCTACTAGCGAGGTATGGGTCCTCAACTACTATAGTGGAACCCTCCTACTTGGTAGGGAATGAGTCCTCTATCTACTATCAGAGTGGGACCCTCCTATATTATTAGAGCATGGGTCCTCAACCATTAGAGTGGAACCCTCTTTCTAAAACAGGCATGGTTCCTCTATCGATTATCAGAGCGAAAACCTTCTATTATACCAAGCCATGGGTCCTCAACTATTTGAGTGGAACCCTTCTTATGGGAAGAAAATGGGTCCTCTATCGACTACTAGAGTGTCACTATCCTGTTTTACTAGGGCATATGTCCTCTACCCAGAGATGATTCCCCTTGACTATGTGGAACAATAGCGAGGTATAGTTTGATATAAATATTTCTTCATAAAGACACATGAGAGACTCAACATCACTAATGGACCTTTGGAACTGATGGAACTCTTTTCCTAGGATGGTCTATTATATTAATATACCCTTTCTCTCTTGTTTTGGGATTATTTTTTTGAGCACACACACACACACACACACACATATCTGTATCCATGTTGTTGGATGTTTCTAATCTCTTCCTATGAGTTGAGATGTCTATTTCTATTGTGTCTATTAGCACTACTCCTTTAGATTTTGGGGAATACTACTAGTTATGTATATACTCACACCTGCGTAGGATTTTATCACAATTGTCATGTATTATACAGACAAAAAAAAGGACGATGATGATTATAGAGAAGAATCTGGATACCCTAGTACACTAGACCTCATATGGTGGTCAGGTCATGGAGATCTGGAGACAATATCTATCAACACATTACTTTTCCATTTTGTTTCTTCAGGTAGGGACATATTTCTATTTGTCATTTTATTTCCCCCTTTTTTCTTTTCAGTTTACACTTTCATACTCTTGTACTCTCTAGATGTTTTACATGCATGGTTTATTCTATAGAAGTTTCATATTTTATTATTATTCCTCTAAAATTATACATAAATATGGTTAGGTGTGTGTGTATAGGTATATTAAGAAATGTAATCCCATATTAGTTATGAATTTTAGTGATTTCCACAAGCCCCTGGTCTATAAAGGAGGGAAAGGGGTATTTTAAGCTCAATACTCATTAGGTTGGATCATGACAGATTGGTATTAGAGGCGGTTCATTCCTTGGGATGGTGTTTCGAGTTTTCCCCTTAAAAGGATTTGGGTAGGACTTAGGGAAATAATTTCAAAGTGTTTTGTGTTTGGATTTCAGGCTATGGAACCCAGGGTTGGTGTGGCAGCCAACATATCCTTATATCAGGATTCTGATTACCTTCTTATCGACTCGGCATACACAGAAATTGGTTGCAAGGAAATATGGTACATGTTTCTCAAATGATTGAGTCTTTTTGTCTATCCTTCTTGATCCAGTTACCCATATATATATGCTCATATGTCTATGGTACATCTTGATTAAATAGACCTGTCAGGTCATGGATCCTTACTATAATTGTTATCGCTCATGTACAAGAACTCCATCCCAAATAACCTTCTTCTCTTAATCTAGTTCATTAGTGAAGGAACAATAGATAAATATTTGAGTGATTCTTTCCCATGATACTCCTACACCCCTACATACATCATGGAAAATATATACATCACCCACCATTCACTTCTAGACACTTGAAGAACCTAAGCCTAGTTTTTCATTATTTTTGAATTAATAACTGGTTTTCATTTCTAGAGGTCTAAGATAACTAAAAATAAAAGCATTGAAGGTATTCACCCCATATCCATTTCCTAATATTTAAATCCTAATATGAGAATATATATTTAAGTCTTTTATTGTATATATAAACAAAGAAATTATCACCCAGTATAAAATATCAGAATCATGTCAGAACATGAAAAAAATAATTCTATCATCAGGCCATGTGTCAGGTTGTTTAATTCTTGTGGTCACAACTACTAGGACCCATAAGGCACCAAACAACCTCCTAACATTAGAACAACTGTAATCCCTATCCTCAATTCTTCACAATATTTTGTATACTCACTTTCAGGATCATGCAGTATTAAAATTGGTTTTGAGGTTTGTATCTTTATCAACTCTTGAATTAATACTTACATGATAAATACCTTAAAAACATCTTCCACTTCTTAAAAAATCCTATCAATGTCAAAAATAGGATATAGAAGTCTTGAAAAAACTTCTGGAAGTATCTTTCCCTTCCCATAATTCTATATATGTATGAAATTTTATTATGAATCTCGTATGACCCCACTATTTTAAACTTCATATGTTCAGTAAATGCTTGCATTTTGGAGGCGGAATTAACTATAAATTTCTCCCATTCAATCCATAAATTTCCATAGAGATAATGGAATTAATCTGAAACTCCCTTAGTGTGATAATATTTTTTAATAACTGATCATGATCTTCCCAAGAAATAGAGTATATTAATACATCATCAACAAAAAAAACCATGAATGAATCAAACATGTTATGTTACATAAGTAAATATTCTGACTAGTTTGAATAAAATGATGCCTATAATGTTTATTGTGATATATGTTTTTTTATTGGACTCTATATTTGAAAGTGGGATGTTATATTGTGTATTATACCCTCCATATTTTTTTTATATATTATTATTTTATATTTAATTAAAAATGGGTATTTTCATCTATCTTGTTTGATCATATACTTACTTCAATGTTGTAAGTGGTAGATTTTATGGTCTCACCCTAACATGGTGACATCCCGGCCTCAACAAAAAGTTTGAAAACACCCAAGAACCTTTTATACAGTTGAAAAAAATCAATGATCCTAAGTAGTGGGTATAGGTTCTTTATTATCATTTGATTTAGCTTCCACTAATCCAAATAATTTATTAAAGAGTTATCAATGTTTTTATAAAACAATATAGTTACCCAATGGGAGGTGCTCAGCATAATGAGCACCTTTGATTCTAGGTCCTCTATTTATATCTTTAGTTCCCATAGATCATCCAGAACAACTCTATTAAGTGAAATAGAAAGAGGATCCATGCCTGAAATAATCTCAATCATGAACTCATTTCCACTGTTTGGTGGAAGTACTATGAATTCCACTAGAAATAATTTAGAAAATGGATCAAACATATAAGAAAATACATCCCACTAAAGAACCCCATTATCTAACCTTCTAAAAATGACCTGGTTGGTCACCTCTCTAAACAATTGGAAATTTGGTCCTTCACAACCTACTTATAAGACCCGTTCCCACCATCTAAATGCTGATGACCATAAGGTGATGTGGACATAAAAAACAAATGGCTGTAGTCAATATAATATTATTATAGAACTAACCAGTCCATACAGTGAATTAGATCAATGCTAGCCATCTTTAATACAAATAGGTCCCATATAAACCAATAAACCCCAATATCTAGGGTGAATTCTTGATAATTATAGATTCCCTATGACCACTCCCTAAATGTAGTTTTGATTAATAGAACAACATAAAGGTTATCTATAGAAAACTCCAAAACAACCAAAAATCTATCTGATATGAAGGAGTGAGAAGCCCATGTATCAAACAAAGAACATGTTAATGTGGAAGCTATCATGATCATACCTCAAAAAATGATTTACCTAATATTGTAATGGTTAGCAGTCAGGTTCATTGTAAGTAACTGGATAAAACAAAAACTACATAATTCATCCTTATTACCTTTCCTATTACTTCCACACAGACATTTCTCATGAACCTAGACTCCATAACCTCCACCTCACCCTGATCGTCCCATAGAGATGTCGCTACCATCCTACCATTGTGTAACTAAAGAAACCCCAAAATCTGATACTAAACCAAGTCCTCCATCACATAGTGCCTGACACACCATCCTATAGAAACTTTGACATTGTCTTACATTTATGCCTTCAAAAAATTAAAATAGTTTCCAAAAACACTATGCTTGAATATTCCCTATCTACTACACTAGTGACACTATAATGAACTATCCAAATAGATTCCCTTCCTACTACAGGTCTAAATATTTGACTGTTAATTCAACTTTATGTTTCCAGGTGACCCACTACCAATCCTTATAGAAGCCACTTTATTCTAGTCTCTTACCCTTACTCAGGTTCCACTCAGAAATATGTGCCTATTTCACCACTATAGAGAATGTGGTAATCTAGAAGACATTCTCCTTAATAAGGATATCTATCCTTAACACTTCCACAGAATACCTCAATCAATATTCCTCATCCTATAATATATAAGGGTAAAAACAGTAAATTTCTATATAGTGGTCAATATACTCATTGATTTCCATTCACCCCTACTCGAGGTACATAAAGTTTCTTACCTTATCAGTCCTAAAACACTCTCTGAATAAATTATTAAAAAGTGGGTAAAAAATTCCCTCCAGTTCATGACCATATGTAGTTTATCCATAACCATGATTCCCAACCATCAAATCACCAATCTTGAAGATATATAAATTGAACTATTCACTTAATTGTCTTGATTTGTATCTATATTATTAAATATTTACCCAATGAAATCGATAAAAACATGACTAACTAAGGGACACCCTATCCTATGAACATTGGTGGAAAATGGAGCTAAAAAACCCCACATGAATCTTCCATAGAAGATATATTGGATTAGTATCCCTCTCTATCACATGTACAACTCATACTAGATTCTTTCAAGGCTAATTGTTTTCAACTACCCCAAACGATCTAAGACAACCTAGCCTAACAACCTTGGGTCCATGGTCATCTATAAAATCATGTTTCTAAATTAGGGGGTGATGTTAATGAATTCCTCTACAAAACTAATACATGTCTTAGATAACCAAATCATAATAGTTCATGATATTATAATTTAGTAGAATTAGTAAAAAGGGAAAATTCACTATGAGTCTATAAAATTCACATCATCAAACACTTACAAACCTAGATAATGTAAAAAACTTTACATGTTGTTATTGGAACCCCAATTATTAGTAAAAAACTATTTAATTTATTCAATTACCCAATTTATAACTTATGACTATTTATTTTGTCAGATAAATAAAATTCCAAGATAAATTATTGTGAAAATATCATATAAATTGTTGTATACTCTTTATAAAACACACAAAAATTGCATTATAGTGTAAATGATTTCATCAAATCAAGTTAACATTATGAATTCATGTATGCCTCTTTCCATGCTGGATCCAGAGTGAAAACCCAATAAACCAACAGTATAGAAACCAAGTGAACCACTAAAATGGGAATTTAAATCAACTATAATTGTAAAATGTAGGAACATTAATATAATTTCTAGCGATAAGGGATTTCCCACAAATCTGTGTTCCATACTTCTGGTAAAAAGAAAATGACCATTCCATGACACATCATAATCATTTTATTAGAACCCCAATTAGTAATTTAAAATAAATCTATTATACTGAATTGTTGAAACCACCTCATAGGAAATTGAAATTATGCTCTGTGTTGTAATTCTATCAGGCCTTAATCATTCTTCCCATACACTAGAGGCTTCCAACTAGTAGTGAGGGACAGTGAAATTAATGTGGGTAGACTAAGCACTTAGGATTAGAGTGTAAAAAATGGAGTAAAATTAAGGATATATTATCCAACCATACATAATTATATAAATCAAGGAATAAATAAGGTAAAAGTTAAATAGATAACCCATGATATAATAAACTCAATTTTATAGACACTGGAGTGTAATAATAATCAAAGTCATACATATATAGAATTTAATGACATATCAAATCTAAATAACTCTCCCTAATCCATTGGGAGATTCATTCCATTTATCATCATCTACCATTGGTTTCTTACCACCCTTATTATAGAAATATGATTCATCATATATAGATCTCCAAGTATCAAAGAGGGCATTGTCACCATGTAGTATGTAGACTTTTCCATCTAATGATGATGATGTATCCCCAATATTTATATATCCCACAGTTTATCATCCCATGGCTAGGACATGTTCTTTTTAGTTTTCCATCATGCGATAATGATGTGAATATTGATGGTTGGGATTGGAAATAGAATCAAGTTATCCCTACGTATCTCATTAGGAAGAGAATTAACTCATTCATGGTTTTAAAAAAGGCATGATCCATGAAATTTAATGTATTGAAAAATGAAATCATGGAATTCCTTTTATCATCTTGTATCTTAGACCATAATGAGCCTATCTCTAGCCTCCATGCCTTGTTTTGTATGGGGGAAACCATTACTGAAATTCCTAGTCTACTTGATGTGGTCAATAAATAATGGAAGGGGTTCCTTTAACCATTTAGAGAAAATAGAAGATAGAATATAATTATTTTCTATCATGTGGTGGATTCACCAAGATATAGAATCAAGGTGTCCATATATATATCATTGGAAATGAGAGTCAATAAATACATAGTTTTAGGAAACCCATTCAGTTTAATTTCTTATGATAAGGTTGTGGGCTATGTAGTTTAACGACTTACAATATGGACATTATCTATATAGTTTAACATATTTCAATGAGGATGATATCCATTCCATTTAATGTCATGAAATAAGGAAATCATCCATGCAGTTTAATGTCTTTTAGTAAGGATGAGATCCACGCAGTTTAACGTCTTGTGCTAAGGATGATGGTTATGTAGTTTAATTTATTTTGGTATGGAAATCATCTATCCAATTTAATGCCTTGGGGGTAAGGATGATGGTTAATAACATATCAAGAGACTGTCTCTTCCTAAGGATATTGGGAAACTCTTATTCATATTGACTGTAATTTGGGATCCTTCACTTCAATCAAGCCTTCAGTTATATCTTCCTCCAACTGGTCTTTGAAGAAAAAGAAGCACTCTATTGTGTGCATGATACATCAATGTAAGGGGAAGTGGGTTTTAGAACCTATCAACCCTACCTCAATCAACTTTCTAATTGTTTGGAGTTCTATAAAACTATTTTCCATGGTACAATCAAAATACATTGAGACATGATTCATTGGGAAGGAATATTTTTTTTCAATATTGCATTGAAAGTTGGTTGTTTCTCCATGGGAGGTAGGTGGATCATTCTATCCTGCACAATTGGTACACCTTGTTTAGAGTGATCAGATGATTGGGACAAGTATTCTTGTGTTGGTGGTTCCAAAATCTCCATGCTCATCTACACTTGAAGCAAGTCTTTATTTGTAAATAAATATTTTATTGTGTGACTGAGACATAGATGGTAGGGGAAATTGTTTTCAGGGCCTACCATATATGCCTCACTTGGATTTCTCATAAGTAATAGCTCTATCAAACTATTTTCTATGACATAGTTGAAATACCATGGAACATGACATGACTGGAAGGAATAAACTTTTTTTATGTCTTTCCCCAATGGATTGATGATCATGCTTCTTCCCTCACATTCTATCTATACCTCTATTGGAACATGTTCACGGTTTAGTTTGGATATCAAGGCATAGAGACCCAATTTTTATTATTATAGGGGAAGGTGATAAAGCATTGGTGTTCTTGGATTATGTAGACTCTTCCAACCGATTAAAAGATACCAACTCTCCTGAAGGTTTTGTGGAAAAATCTGAAAGAAGATGGTTTCCAGAATATCCCTGGTGAGGAGGTGGATAATATGGAAATACACCCATCTCTATGGGCTATGGTGAGGTGGAATAATGTATGGATTTTTCTCAATTATGGGATGAAAAATAATAAAATTCTAATAGCCCTATGAGCTGAGTCACTTCAATACGAGGATGGATTTCATAGGAAGACACTGGTATATTTTCCCGAGGTGGAGATCTCAAGAGTATTCCCATAATTATATAAAAGATATCCCTATTATATTGTCAGATTTGAGAAATCTATTATTCTACAAAAATTGAACTGTAATCCTCAAGGGGATGGCTAGAAGGGGCTCAGAAAACACCCTTTCCTCTAGCGGTCGAAGAGTGAGTATATGATGTTGGGGGCTCTGACATAGACCCCAATGACTGAATCCACTTTCTCAATTTTCATATAATCCATTATTATTACCCTATAAAATACTATCATGGTCCTTAACACCTTATATATATGTTTTTTGTACACCACAAAGCCTTTTTTGATTTTGTGCTAGTGGAAGAAAGTAGGATAAACTGCTATGGCTCAGATGATTATAGGAGGTAATGATTTTACCCTTCAGGAGGTGATTATCTGGATCTGATGAGGAGTCTTCAAATAAAACTGATAGCATATTTACTAAGACACAATATGGATGGGGCTCCTACTCAATGTATTACCTCATTTGGTGTGTTTGTTTCCAGTATACAGTTTGAGGGGTTGGTGCCCATAATACCATTTCATGGGTTAGTGCCCATGATACCATTTAGGGGGTCAGTGACCATAGTGAAGATGATACCATGGTAAAATAATGTAAAAATACCCCCACCCTATAGGCTAGGGTGTTCCAAGTAAATCCACAGTCACTAAGGCTAACTGTGATGAATTCAAAGGCTCCTAGCTGGTGATTATTTGGTATTAATTCTGGGCCACTATAGGGATACACTGGTGGACCTCAGAATGATTGGTGAAAGTAGGGATATGAGACACCACTAAAGACACATTGTTATAATACCCGTATAGGTCTCTCTTACCAGTTCCTCAAAATGGATAGTTGATGTAGGAACAACCTCCTCTTTATCTCTATCTAGAATCATGTCCACATGACGATGATAATGATAGGTTTGGATGAGTGCCCTCCTTGAAACAATTGAGTGATTGATTTATCAAGTTGACTATCCTTATCCACCTCTCTGACATATGAAATTTGTGTGTTGCTACATTATTTTGATAGGCTCTCAAAGCATGTGAAGATAATGGACACTTCCATTTTGGAAGCCTATCATGGGATGGATGGTCGGTTGGAACTCATCCTATGAAGGATTTTCTGAGAATATTCAAGAGTTGTGATAGAGCTGCTGATGTGGTATTCATGTACCAATGCATTCACCATGCGATATTGTAAGTGGTATTTTGGTGACAACATACGTCTAGGCCTTAGGGCCAGAGCAGCTTGTCGAGTGATGTCAGAATCAGTTGGCATATTTGATGATTTCATTTCGATTGTAAGGTATATTGAGAATTCATGTGAAGAAAAAAAGACACCTTATCAGTGTATCATACTATATAAGATTACATGTTCAATCTACCACTTTCACATTTTATGGATAAAGTGGTAGTCCCTTCATTTTACATGAGGTTCAGTTTGGTTAAAAAGAAACATTTCAGGTTCACCATATTTTTGTGTAATGAGCACAACATAAAATAGACTGGTGGGAAGTGAACAATCTATATATTTTTATCTTGTAAAATAATGACATAGTTAAAGGGTTTAACATTGGGTTCAAAATTTTTATTTGTAAGAAAATAGGAGGTGGAATGGGTTTCTCTAGGTGGTTTGATTCTAGGGTGGTTTATGGCCTTAATTTTCATTACAGAAGTACTCACCACTAAGAATAAAATTTAAAGTTGTGTTTCCAAAATTGTATCTCCATTATTTAAACATTCCCAAGCTTATTTAAAATGCTCAATGTGATCCAAATTTTTATTTTCAAACAGTTCCACAAAAACCTGAAACCTTAAACGGAAAAGTGTAGGATGCACAATTATGGGTACTAATAGTGACACACACAACATACCCAACATCCTTCCAAAATATGGAATGGAAATTATTATTAGTATATCTATGTGTGAGGGTCGTGGACTACATCAATGATTTTTTAATACATTATAACCATTAGGAACACTCATAGAAAGGAATATCTGATGGCACAAATACATGAAAAATTCCTACTGGTATGTCTGTTCTCACAATATCCCTTATTGAATATTACCTAGTGAGAACTTCATGAGAAGAAGAATCATCCTAAAAAAATGTGAACATGAATGTATAAATACAATGTTTCACATCATAGTATGTTATTCTATTGTTTCCCTCTGGAATTGGGGATGACCTCATTGATTGAAGGTTCAAACATTCCAATCGGTTTCTAACGGGTTTGTTCATAGAACCAGAAAAATCCAATGATTCCATATATATTTGGACCTACTTTCCAAAGGTAGGTGCTCATTAGTTGTGGAATGATGAGGCTTAGGAATTTTCATTGGTCGAGAGGATGGGAGGTTAGACTAATCACACCTTTTTGAGGGGAATTATTGTCTACTCTGGGACTCTCTTTATAGATTTAAGTTATGTTCGTGAATCCTTATTACATTACCATGTATAAAATGAGATTTCCTTTAGTCTGACAATCAATGATCGATATTTAGGAAATTCAGAGAATCTTTTACATGTATTCGAGGTTCTTCATTGATGAATAATCATCTGTATTTGTTAGAGAGTCTTAGTTGATGGTATCCTTAAAAATACATAAAAGTCTCTTGGTCATTATGATGACCATACTGGTTTTAAAGCCACTCAGTGGGGCACTTGATGTTTATTGTCATTTAGGAGGACATGGCCTATTTCAGAGTTGGGATCGTACCCGCTGATGGGCTACCTATGTATCCTTTTTTTAGAAAAGGAATCAGAACCCACATAGTTCGAGTAAGGGAGAATGATGTTTATGAATGATTGATGGCTCAAAGAAAGATTTCATGATTACTTTTACTCTATAAGCTCACGTGAGGCATGATCGGTGTGAGAAATAAGAGGTATTGGTGAAACCAGACAATTGTTCCCTGAAAAATGCAATGATATGGGGCTTATGTGTGTATGACTGCCCAAATAGATAAGGATTAAGATTTACTTCAGGGAAGAAATCTAGGAACAGGGTCCATAAAGGTATATGTGATTCATGGAGATTTGGATACTCTAATCATGGGGCTTACTCCTAAGGAAGATGCCCAAATTAGGAGGGGACTTATGATTGGGTTTTTACTCCTGAGAAGGAATCCCAGATCAAAAGGAAATTAAGACTAGGGCTTACTCCTGAAAAGGAGGCCCGAGTTAAAGGGATTTGAAAATTAAAGGGCCTTGGGGCTTACTCCTGAGGAGGAGGCTCATATTTAATACTGGGGATTACTCCTTAAAAGGAGGCCTAGGTTAAGAGAATTATGGTTGGGGCTAACTTCTAAGGAGGATTCCCATATTTGGGAATTTTGAGACTATGGCTTACTCCTAAGGAGGATGCCCAGATGAGAGGACTTGGGGCTTACTCCTAAGGAAGATGCCCATATTAACGAGGATTTGTCCTGGGGATTACTCCTAAAAAGGAGGCCTAGGTTAAGGATTCTATCATCTTAAAGGATGGGGTTGAATGAATGAAATCTAAATCTTTAGTGACATAAAGATGTGTAAATCACTAGGTTTTGAGATACGTTCCACGGAGTTCCTTTCAGATAAGGAATACCAATCAAGAAATCATGCCATAAATGACTTTAAAGAGTGTCTTGAATACTGAATCTTGAATAGGAGAGGTGGAATGAAATAAGAGGGGTGAAATGGGTAGGAAAGGCAACCAAAAAGATAGGGGCACGCAAGTCCTGGTAGGCGCGCAGGTACTACATGGGCACGCAAGTCCTGGTCGTGCAGGTATACCTATGCAGCACATGGGTACTTGCACAATTTTCAGCCCTTAAAGAAATATTTGGGCGATCCTTGATCAAAGCCTTTAGAATTATTCCAAGTGGCTTTCAATAAGGTGGCACACAAGTTATGGTGAAGAATTAGGGCGACACGTAAGTGTGTACATTTTCCTTAAGGGTAAAACACTTAGGTGCGCAAGTGTTAGTGAATTCAAACACTTAGACCTTACTCCTCTTGTTTAGACCTTCCATTCTAGGTAAAGAATTACCTTAGAAGTGTTCGGAATACCTGAAGAAGAGACTTGGGTGTTCAGAGCTCTGTATCTGAATTCTGGAAAAATTCCTCCTGAAATGGGGGGACCACAATGTCTATTTATAGGCTGGAGAAGACCCCGAGCGATTTTCAAAGAGGGCACGCAAGTCACTTGCGCGACCATTAGGTCGCGCGCAAGTGTACTTGCGTGACAGTGAGGGAACTTGCGTGACCCAAAGGGAAAAGAACCCTTGTTCATGCCTTTTTCAATTTTTGATGTTTTCTTCAAAGGATGAATCAATTTGGGTTCAAGGTATTTTTCTTTTCAATTCGTTATACTCTGTGACGGAAAGGACAACAAAAGTCCCCCCTCAGAGTTGGATCCGAAAAGAAAATAGGATTTGAATCTGAGGAATAAAGAGAAACCAGGGGTCTTTGTGGTTATTGGCAGTTTAAAGTCATGCATGCCGGACATAAAAAGGCTAATGTTTAAGGTCGAAATAGCTTTGACCGAATGAATTAGAATTGAATCAATTCCTTGACAATTTATCTAAAAATATATTATCATACTCAAGTATGAGGGAAAAAATATGTAAACTATGACTTAAGAATATTTGAATATGAGGAATGATTTTAAAAAGATCTAAAAGGAATTAGAAGAAGTAGTTTCCAAGAATGAAGTTACCATTATTTAAAAAAACCATTAGGGGGTTGAATTATGCAGGGCCACCTAAGGGGATTGGCTACATAGTCAAATAAATTGCATCTTTTGGATAACAAGTCTGTTATGTAGACTGTTTATGAAAGGCCGCCTAAGGGAATGTGCTGCATAGTCAGGCAAAAGAACTCTCAGAAATTTACTTTCCTATTGCTAAAAAGCCAGTGAAAGTTTATGAAGATTCAAAATTTCCGAAGTATAGAGTTTGTTGTATGGAAAGAGGTACTTGAATATGGAGAAGATATTTCAAAACAAGATTATCTAAGAACTGGATGAATATCACTCCTACGAAGGTCTGACCCAAACGTAGGGAAGGAGAATATAAACCATAGACTTGGATACTTTCAGATCAAGAGAAAGGATATGGGACAAATATGTTAAGGATGGCTATTTTTGCAGATCCCTACATATTGTCATTAAGATAAATAAGGGAAAAAGAAGATTTCTTCCCAAGAATGAAGTTACTAGTATTTAACAAACCCGTTAGGGGGTTGAATTATGCAGGGCCACCTAAGGGAATTGATTTCATAGTCAAATAATAGCATCTTTTGGCTAACAGGTCCGTTATGTAGACTGTTTATGCAAGGCCGCCTAAGGGCATGTGCTACATGGTCAGGCAAAAGAACTCTCATAATTTCATGCCTTTTTTGATTAGATGTTAAGAAAATGATTATGAAGATCTAAAAATATTTAAGGTTAGGATTATGACACATAAAGATGGGTATTGTTCAATGTATGCCGAGATACATCAATGCTAACCATAATCATGTTGTGGGTGGATCCTGAATGGAAATGTTATTCTTCACTACGTATCCCATAAGGATGGGAATCAAGACATACATAGTTCTTGAAATACATTTTAATGTTTTGTGGGACAAAAGGATTAGAGATCTTAGTTTAGGGTCATATATCTTGGACCATTATAAGAAATACACAGTGTGTGTTTTCATAGGGAATTTTCAGCCAAGGGACTGAAAGTGGAATTTGGGGTTAGGCCCAAAAGACTTGGGGCTGGATTCAAGGGACACTCGAACGTTCCTACATATCCCATAAGGATGGGAATCAACCCCACGTAGTTCTAGAAATACCCTTTGTAAAAATTTGGTTCGTACATGTGAAGAGTGAAAGGGGACTTTAGTGCAATGATGGTTTAACCCAAAATAAAAGGTTTGGGCATTGCCATGTATGCACGTAGTCTTTGGAATGAAACATGATTGAAAAATCAATGTAAAAAATGGTTCCATCTCAGGTGAGCGTATCAAAGAATATTTTAGTTTTATTGTCGTACAGGAAAAAAAGTGTTGTACAGTTTAACGTCATATAGCGAGGATGAAAGTGAACCAATGTAAAGATATTGATTCTATGGGAGGTTTCATGAATCAACATCATATGAGATGGAGGTGAACCGATGTGAAGAGATTGGTTTTGGGATTGAACCTTGGGAGTTTGCCTACGTACCCATCCTGGAAGGCAAGGATCAAAGTCTGCGTAGTTCAATTAAAGAATGAATTAATGATTAAGTTTTTCTTAGGGACAACTACCTAAAAAAATGATGGTGTTGGGACTTACACATGGTTAGTAGCCCAGAGAGAGTGTTATGGTTGAATTTTTCTCTAATCTCACGTGAGTCATACTCAGTGTGAGAAACAAGAGGTAAAATCAACCTTAACGATGCATAGTTTAATGTAATGTAGAACATATAAAGGGACTAGGCAGTTTAAAGTCTTGCAGTTAGGACTAAAAGTGCTGCACAGTTTAGTGTCATGTAGTAGGGACAAAGTACAGTTTAATGTCATGTAGGACGTATCAAAGTACTTTCTGTACAGTTTAGCATCATGTATTTAGGACGATGGGGACAACACATTTTAATGTCATGTTGGACAAAAAGAGGACTATGCAGTTTAATATCATGCAGTAAGGACAAAAGATTACACCATTTAATGTCATGTTGGACGTATTAGGGACTTTTTCATAGTTTAATGTCATGTTGGATGAAAAAGGGACGATACAGTTTAGCGTCATGTTGGACGTAAGTGCCAATAGTTTAAGGTCATATTCATGGACCGTTGGTTATGCAGTTTAACATCATGTTGGACAAAAGAGACTTCTATATAGGTTAACGTCATATAACAAGGAAGATGAAGGTGGACATCGTTTAACATCATGTTGGACGAATTAGGGAACTTTTTCACATTTTAATGTCATGTGGGATGAAAGTAACAAAAATAGTTTAAGGTCATATGTATGGACCGTGGATGATGTAGTTTAACATCATGTTGGATGTAAGGGACGTGCAAATAGTTTAAGGTCATATGCATGGACCATTGGTTATGTAGTTTAACATCTTTTCGGACGTAAAGGACTTTTATACAGTTTAGCATCATGTAGTTAGGACGTCACAATTTAGCGTCATGTTGGATGAAAGTACAAATAGTTTAAGGTCATATTTATGGACCATGGTGCTGTATTTTGTGTTCATACAAAATATTTCTTCATAAATCTAGCATTGGTTGGAGTAGTGATGAGTTCTCCATCCATTGAGATTAAAGAATAAGCTCCATTGGAGTAGACCTTATGTATTGAGTAAGGTCCTTCCCATTTTGGCTCAATCTTGGGAGGTTTCTTTCCCGGTATCATTGGAGTTCTGAGAACTAATATCAATTCCCCCTGAGTGAATGAACTAAGATGAACTTTTTTGTTGAAAGCTCGTGCTATTCGATTCTGATAGACTTCCAAGTGGTGAAAAGTACACAATCTTTTCTCATCTAACTGTTTCAATTCATTCAATCACTTTTGAGATTGTTCATCTGTAGATGACTGATCACAAATGGCTACTCAGAACGAAGGCAATTGAACTTCAATGGGAAAGAAGGATTCCGTTCCATATACCAGTGAATATGGAGTTGACCAAGTTGCAGTGCAGGTGGTAGTCTGATAAGCCCATAAAGCATGAAAGAGTTTATCAGGCCCTGATTTCTTATCTTTATCCACCATCCTTTGAAGTATATTTGAAATATTCTTGTTGAAAGCTTCTATCTGGCCATTGGCCGCTGCATGATACCGAGATGAATGGTTGGATTTGATGTTGTATTCTTGATACAACTTCTTCACCTCGGATGAACATAAGTTGGTGCCATTGTCCATCAATATGGTATGAGGGACACCAAATCTGGTAATGATGTTAGACTTGATTAAGCTAATAATGCATTTAGAACTGACTTCCTTAAGAGGTATTGCCTCTGCCCATTTGGAAAAGAAATCAGTAGAAGTAAGAATATACTTAAACTGCTTGGCCGTAGCTAAAGGGTAAGGTCCCACCACATCCATTCCCCATGTGGTAAATGGCCACGAGTATTTAGCTATATGAAGAAACTCTGGAGGTTGATGATTGAAGTTGGCATGTACTTGGCATGAATGACACTTCTTTGTGAAATCAACACAATCTTGTATCATTGAAGGCCAAAAGTATCCAAGTCTTCAAATCTGATCAGACAGTCTATGTCCAGACTGGTGGGCACCACGGACTCCTGCATGCACTTCTTTCATGACATCCATTGTCTCTTCACCATCAATGCATCTGAAGAGAACTCCATCAAAACCACTTTTGTAGAGAATTTTCTCCAGGTGATCTAGGCTATCATAAAGAGTAAAATTGACCACTCTTCGCCAGATTTGTTCTTTCCCGGCTCAATCTAGTGGAAGTGTTCCATTTTTAAGGTATTCCCTGATAGGTGACTTCCATCCTGTAGTATGACCATACGGTTTAGGAATGGGAAGAATGTCATTGATCTCCTTTGTTCTGCTTTGAACATAAGGTGAAATTTCATGGAGGTGGGTAATAATGATGGTTGTCTCATCCCGATTTAGATATGCCCGAGCTGTGGCTATATTAGCCAGTGCATAAGCTTGGGCATTTTGTGATCTTGGGGCATAAGAAAATGTCGGTTCCTAATGGAATTCCGCCATTAACTCTTTGACATAATCATACAACGGGATTAGTTCTTCTTTTCTGATGGCATAATCCCCATTTACTTTTTTGATTACCAGGTCTGATTCACCTTTCACCTTTAAGTGATTCACTTGTTCTTGCAGTGCCAATTCTAATCCTGCGATTAGAGCTTGGTATTCTGCTTCATTATTGGTACCACCTTCCCACAATAAGAAGGAATAAGGTAACACCGCCTTTTCTAGAGAAATGAGCATAATTACTAAGCCAACTTTGTTGAATTTAGGATTTTCCATTTTCCTCCCTGTTGGACTTATGGAAGCACCATCAAAATACATTTCCCATGAATGAGGACTTTCTTTAATAGAGAAGACTTACTCATTAGGGAGTTCAATATCTGAAGATGTGTCTTCCACTGAAGGGTGTTCAGCCATGAAATCAGCCAGAGCTTGGCCCTTTATTGCCTTTTGAGACACATATTGAATGTCGAATTTCTACAAAATAACTGCCCACCTTGCCAGACGTCCTGTAAGAATTGGATGACTAAGGATGAATTTGAGCAGGTTATTGCGAGATACCAATTGGACCTCGTGATGTTGCAGGTAGTGTCTCAAATTCTGAACTGTAAAGATTAATTCCAGACAGCACTTCACAATACTTGAATACTAGGTTTTTGCTTCAAGCATAGTCCGACCGAGGTAATAGAGGCTGTTTTCATTTCCAACATCATTCTTCTGAGCAAGAAAGACACCCAATGATCGCTCTAGAACTGTCACATAGAGGATAAGTGGTCTTCCTTCAATAGGTGGCATGAGTACCGGTGGACTCAAGAGGTATTTCATGAGAATATCAAATGCTTCTTGACATTCTTCATTCCACTGGTAAGTGACTCCCTTCTTCATCAATTTGGTGAAGGGTAAACTTTTGCCTGCCAAATTGGCGATGAAACGCCGAATATAGGATAAGTGTCCTTGAAGTCCTCTTAATTATTTCAAGTTTCGAGGAGGTGACATACCAAGGATTGAATTTGTCTTCTCAATATCGACTTCAATACCATGATGGCGTACAACAAAGCCGAGAAATTTTCCTGAGGTTACCCCAAAAGCACATTTTAAGGGGTTCATCTTCAAATTATGTTGTCAAAGCTTGCGGAATATGACTTCCAAATCAGCCAAGTGATTAGAACGTTGTTTGGATTTAACCACAAAATTGTCTACATAGCATTCATAAAACTTCACTAGAAAGGGTTTGAAGATACGATGCATGGCATGCCGATATGTTACGCCGCATTCTTTAAGCCAAAGGGCATTACCCGGTAGCAAAACACACCCTGAGGGGCTCTGAAGGTTGTGAATTCCTCATCTTCTGGGGCCATTCAGATTTGATTACATCTGGAATATCCATCCATGAAGGAAAGTTCTTCATAGCCAGCTGTTGCATCAATTAAAAGTTCTGTAATCGGAACTGGGAAATCATCCTTAGGACAATGCCGATTAAGATCTCTGAAATCAATGCAAACTCTAATTTGTCTATTCTTCTTCTTTATAGGGACAATATTATCCAACCACTTGGGATATTGAACTTCTCTGATGAAGTTAGCTTTGATAAGCTTATCCACTTCAGCTTCAATTTTGGAAGCATAAGTTAGGTGTGTTCTTCTCGCGGCTTGCTTAAATGCTCGATGTTCTTCTAGTAAACCCAAATGATGAGTAGCAACATCAGGATCAGGCCCAGGCATCTCTGTATAGTTCCAAGCAAATATGTCTTGATTTTTCTTTTAAAAGGAAATATACATATCTTATTCTTCAAGATTCATGGCCGCACTGATTAAAGTGAGGCGTGTATCTTCTTTTGTACCCAGATTTATTTCTCTGAGTTCATCCACGGTGGTAGAGATACCCTCTTCAAATGATGGAGGTGTAATAGCCCGAGATTTTATGAGAAATATTATTTTAATTACTTTGATGTATTATGTTGTACGCTACACCAAGATTAGCTTGCACTACATGTAACACCGTATTAGCTTGCAGTATACGCACCACTATTCTTGGCTAGTGTTACACACAATTTCAAGTTCGTTTTGTGGAAATTATTCTATGCAACATTAAGTTTAGATTTTGTTTTGATTATGTTATACGCAACACCAAACAGATATTTCACTACACGCATCCCTGACTTGGCTTGAATTACACGCGATCAAGACCTTCTTCGATAGCGTGTGTAGTACGCAATACCAAGTTTCACTATACGAGATATTATTACAATATTATTATGAACTAGCCGTTATGAATAGTAATACCCTCTTTTTGAAATTTTATCTTTAAAAATGGAATTCATTTTTGGATTCAGAATATCGAAATTAGCTTAGGGTGAAATTTTGGTATTTTTCTGAAAACTTTCAATTTTTGATGAATAGTGAAAACACTGGGTTACCATTTAAAAACGAACTTTTTATTTAAAAAATTATTTATTTTATTTAAATTTATTTTAGTTAAAAATTGATACATAATACCAATATAAGTTCAATGTAATTCATTGGAGTCATTTTATAATAATTTTAGATATATAAAAATTTTATTGAACTTTTCACCGTCTTTTACCCACCTCCTAGGAGAATTTACAAATTTACACAAAACTTAATTTTACCGCTTTTGTGAATGAAATTTCAAAAATCTGAGAGACAAGGTTGATGTTAGTAAGTAAAATGTGGTTCAATGAGATGAAAATAATTTTTGGTGAATAGTAACTTTTTACTTTTTTTACCACGGTTAAAAGTAAATAGGGTAATTGAGGGTAAAATTGATATTATTATTATCCTAACACATGTCCTAATTCTATTGGATAAGTGTAATTCGACCAAAAAAAGCTTTAGGAATACAATATGACCATTTATGCCCAGTTGTATTAGATTATAACATTTATTATTATTTTATTTAAAGAATAGTTAAAATAGTTAAAATCAAAGTTTAATAACTAAAACATTTTTATATAGGGTTATAAAAAAGATAATTTAGACTATAAATATTCATTAGAAAAATAAAACGATTTCTTAAATAATGGTATTTTATTTATAATTTTTAGACATTAAATATTTTAATTTATTATGACACAATGATGATGCAGTAATTATCTTATTAATGAAATATTGACATAAGTGATGTTATAAATACCCAAATAAATGTAATTTGAGTTTTTCATGAATTACACTAATTTTATAGGTTAATATGACATGTTATTATTTATTTAATTAAACTTTTTAGAACTAATAATTCTGTTATAAGTTTCAAAAAAATCAATTACCAAATAGTGTCAAAATTGACATAAAATAGTTTTTAAAACAAATATTATATTATTAATTGTTATTTTATTTCTAAAAATCTACAGTTTGGCCAAATGACTTAGATACGGTTATATATATTAATAATAAACAACTTGGGGTTCGTTTGGCTTGTTATAGAAAGTTTATTAACCTTATATTGTAAACAAACAAGAAGACACGGTAAAAGTGAAATTATTTAACTTAAAGTTAAATCAAAAAAATAAGGTTACAATAATTACCTAAACTTGTACAAATTCTATTAGATGAGAGGATTTCGACCCATCCCCACCTTATCTTATAAATAAATCAATTTGGAGCTATTAAAAACTGAATATGACTTTATAATGAAATAATATTTTGAGTTTTTCCAAAGGTGCCCCTCTCCTCTCTTATAAAAGGGAACCTCCTCCCCCTCTTCCTCACACCACTTTGAGCCATCAAGCTCGGCAAAAACCTACCAATTTATCTTCTACACTTCCCTAGAAACATCCTAGAGGTCCGGGTTTCTTCAAAGACCAACCCTAGTGCCCTAAGAGGAGGTTAAGAAGAGGCACGTCAAAGAAGAGGTAATATCCATTACCGATATTTTCCAATTTCTTTCTTCTTCAAATTATTCTTCTTTAGTTGTTTCAATATAAATTAATAACATAATTATTACTCATATACTGATATGTTATTATAAACATGAAACAAACCCATTTCACCTTCTATCCATCCTACGGAAAACGAAATCACCGCGCATGTGTACGTACGAAATACCGTCTCCACGCTGTGGTGTAATCTGTTTTTCCACCACCAGCTTACTTGGATGGGTATAATGGTCTAAATAATAAATACATATGACTATTATAACATCATAATAATTCTAAGATATTAGATTATTTACTCCAATTCTATTCAATAAATATGGGAACAATATCATCGCTCGTGCGTACGTACGGACTACCGTCTCCACGATGCGATGAGATTCATTCTCCACGTTAACCATTCACGAATGATTATAAAGCTTATATAATAAGTAATCATGAAATATATGACATAATAATTCTACTGCATTTATTTATATGTATGTCATATACTTAATTCCATTCAATTCAATAAGGAAACGAAAACAACGTTCATGCATACGTATGGCCTACCGTCTCCATGAACGGTGTGTTTCATTTCATTTATCTATCTATTATATATATATATATACTGAATATATATGATATATAAATCATGTTTTACATTTTGGAAGTAATTAAATCATAATATAAGTAATAATAATATCAAGAACAACAAGTCCAAACATGTACGACAAATGAAACAATTTTACCCAAAACGCTACTTTAACATCGAATTGACAAATGAACGGGTAATATAAACACCTAAGTGAACCATATATTATATAATAACAATGAATATGATTATGTAATAAGTCAATGGCATTATTTAAATCATTATACAGGATATTTAGATACATACGAAGCATATCAGACATAAGGTGATGGATAATTTTTCAAATCTCATTTTTTATCCGAGATTGTTTATACATAAGTATTTACTGGGGTTATTGTTATCATCCATGTCCATGTTTTATCAAAGTGTTTTTATGTATGTATAATTTCCTTTTACCCATTTTTTACTTTTACTACATGGTATGAATGGAATATTTCTTTTACGAGGTACTTTTTGACTTTTTTGGCAAAAGTACGAGAAGAATGTTTTTTAACTTATACGGAATGAACGGATTTTTACAGTTTTATAAAGCATTATTTTCATGAAGCTTCCTCCAAAAGATTTCGTGAATATTTCATCAAAATATATTTCTCTTTAAAATTTCATGAAATTTTGTGAAAATAGAATGATTTTGAAGAAGAAAGGATATTTTCCTCCAGAATTCATTTCAAGTGTTTTATCAAAACCATTTTTCATCTAAGATGAGATTATTTTATATGTGTATGTTTCAAGTTTAATGTCTCTATGATTTACATGGTTTCACTTTTCTTATGATGAAATGTCCATTTGTTTTATATGGATTATGAGATGATGGGATAATGTTTATGAAACCCATTTTATTTTTTGGGTTATGATGAATGTTTTAAGTTTATTTTATGGCACAAGTAAGAATGATTTCATTATGAGATGGGTGGGACCTATATCTACCTCCAATGCATTGGGTAAAGATTTATATCTCATGAGATAGACATGGAAGGAATGGTAAATCAATCCAGTTCAGTGTTACAGGACTGAAACGAGGAGTGAACTCGATTCAGAAAGGGACTTTGTCCACTAAGATGGTCTTGGCAGCAATGCCTTGGCTACTATGGAAATCGTAACATGTGCTTAATGGTTGACACAATTACATGTTTTATTTTCAAGGATATTTCATCAGGATTAATGTTCCATTATGATATATGCCTTAAGTACTTCTAAGATTTATGTCTTTGCTCAAGATTTTGATGTTTAGATTTTATGTTCAAGTTTTTGCATTCAAATTTTTATGGATTGATTTATGTTCTCTATGTTTACCCTTACTGAGCATTTGAGCTCACCCTTTATATGTTTTATTTTCCCCAGGATATAAAGAAAAGTTTTAGGTAAGAAAACCAAAGGGGAAGATCTTTATGGGAGATGTTGAAGATCCTTCACAACGATTAGAAGATTTTGTTCCAAGTTTCCAAAGACACTAAACCATTACGATCCTTGAGTGTTGGTTTTTGTTATGTATTAAGTATTCCACAAAAGTAATGTAATGTCCATGTACGTCATGATTCGGGCCTCTACAGTTGGTATCAGAGGAAAGGTTTAGTCAACCTTTTGAAACTAGGATGAGAAAAAGTTAGTGAGATCCCTAGAGATATTTCTAAGGTATGTATAGGGATGTCCCTAAGGATAAGTATACGTATAGGATATAGTCCTAGAACTAAGGTAAAGATCTTAGAATTTAACCTAATATGTTAGATATTGAGGGTAATCCACCTTTACTATGTTGTTTTCCCTATCATGATTTTTGCCTCTCACACTATTCTTTTTGGGTTTTAGAAAATGGCTAGAAACAGGAAGATTCACGATAATGGAGGATATAATGGACAATGGAATGATATTCTTCATGAGAAACCAAATGAAAAGGGATTTGGAAGTCCAAACATCGTTATTATGCCTAATCAGAAATATCATATTATGATCAATAATCTCAACTTTGGTAAGTTTCCTGACTTAGATAATAAGAGCAAGATGGAGTTTCATGATGATTATAAAGGAAAAAAAGTTCAATTTCCATCATGTAAGTCATGTGGGAAGAGGAATCAAGGGGAATGTTTCAAAGGAACTGGAAGATGGTTTGGGTGTGGAAAAGGACACACAGCCAGTAAGTGCAAAGGAAAAGGTTCAGTTAACACCATGGACACGGATAATGGTATTTCTACGACATCAACAATGATTAGATGTTTTCAATGTGGAATGTACATGCATTATCCAAACCAATTCCCTAAGGGAAAATCTCATGAAGAGAATCAGCATGGTCATATGGGTAGTATTTATGTGGATGATGATGAGGAGACTACAAATGATATATGAGTTGAAAGAAGTGTTGAAGCTCAGTCAGTTGTTTAAGAAGGTAGTGGAATGATTCTATGTTTATCAAGAGTTATGTTGTATAGTTAATGATACTATGGAATAAAGAATCATCTATGGATTGTTACACTATTGTTTTTCCTAAAGTATTTGAAAGTATATGTTGAATGGTACCGGTAACCATGAAAGGTTATTCAGAAATTTTTGAAAAGTAGATGATATGCGCATAATTAAGGGATAAGAAGATAATGAGATGTTTGATTGTATTCATGATATCATGGCTGATAAAAGGACAAAGTGATATCATGATTTGAGTATATATATTTTATTTGGGATTTTTGTATGTGGAAAGAGTTGACTTTTGACAGAATTCATGTTTTTTCTAAGGTTCTATGGTAATTCATGTTTCAAGATAATACATTATTATGGTATTCACATGATTGGAATGTGATCAATAAGATATATCGGGGAAAAATGAAGGAATTCACATGCTCGGTAAATGAAATTTCTAGTAATTGTTTTCTTTATACTATAAGCTTGGACAGAAGTATTTTTGATAACCCTAAAGATTTAAAATGGGTATAATTTATTATTGTTTAAGGATATAACTTTTTTCGATATTATTGATGGGATGTTATAGTAATGTAGTTTTTGAAAAAGGACACCCTGCAGGATGGGAGACAACCCATCGCGTCAGACAAGGATGTGGGAATCGAACCCTCAACCGAAGTGCGACTGGCCTTTATCGCCTACCACTGGCCTACAGGAAGTCCCTGGTTAGTAGAAGCTAGTTTTATTATATTAAGCGGTATTATATATGAAGTATAAGTCCATTTTAGGAACCATATACGATTAATCTCACTATATATGGACTTATGTATATTTAATAACTTTTACTATCCTTTTGTTTGAGACAGATGGAATGACCTATCATTCTATCGCATAGTCTTCTAACACTTCACGGAAGACAAATTCAACTTCATTTCTTTACGAGATGATGAGGAAATTTTTCAAGGAACAAACAACAATAAGATTGTACCAAAATCAAGTAAGTATTTATTTTACTTCAATAATTCTTCAAAATTATGGAAATGATCTTGAATACAAAAAAATGTTGTCCTAGTGTCCTTATATTCGATGAATCAGATGGTACCTTAAATCATTACAAATTTATGGATTTGTGATTATTGTCTTTTTCATAGCCATGTTCTCTACCACTCTCCATCAGAACATGATGGTTATATTTCTCTTCCATATCCATATTTTCACCTATGTTCTCCTATGTGGAATCCCAGTGATGAGTTAATTTGGGTAACCGTTACATTTCTAACTTTCCTTTTTAAAATTAAGTTTTAGTATTCCTTTTTACGATTTGGGTTTCTATGAAAGAAAATTTCATGTAGTAAACCCTTTACAACCCTTATGAATTTCGAGGGTGAAATTAATTTTAAGGGGGGTATAATGTAACAACCCAATATTTTATGAGAAATATTATTTTAATTACTTTGATGTCTTATGTTGTAAGATACACCAAGATTATCTTGTACTATACGCAACACCGTATTAGCTTGTAGTATACGCAACACTATTCTTGGATAGTGTTACACACAATTTCAAGTTCGTTTTGTGGAAATTATTCTATGCAACATTAAGTTTAGAATTTTTTTGATTATGTTATAAGCAACACCAAACGGATATTTCACTACACGCAACCCTGACTTGGCTTGCATTACACGCAATCAAGACCTTCTTCGATAGCGTGTGTAGTACGCAATACCAAGTTTCACTAGACGAGATATTATTATAATATTATAATGAATTAGCCGTTATGAATAGTAATACCCACTTTTTAAAATTTTATCTTTCAAAATGGACTTCATTTTTGTATTCATAATATCGAAATTATCTTAGGATGAAATTTTGGTATTTTTCTGAAAACTTTTAATTTTTGATGAATAGTGAAAACACTAGGTTACCATTTAAAAACAGACTTTTTGTTTAAATAATTATTTATTTTATTTAAATTTATTTTAGGTAAAAATTTATACATAATACCAATATAATTTCAATGTAATTCATTGGAGTCATTTTATAATAATTTTAGATATATAAAAATTTTATTGAACTTTTCACCGTCTTTTACCCACCTCTTAGGAGAATTTGCAAATTTACACAAAATTTAATTTTACCGCTTCTGTTAATGGAATTTAAAAACTCCGAGAGATACGGTTGATGTTAGTATGTAAAATTTGGTTCAATGAGATGAAAATAATCATTGGTGAATAGTAACTTTTTACTTTTTTTACCACGGTTAAAAGTAAATAGGGTAATTAAGGGTAAAAGTGATATTATTATTACCCTAACACATGTCCTAATTCTATTGGATAAGTGTAATTCGACCAAAAACAACCTTAGTAATACAATATTACCATTTAGGCCCACTTGGATTAGATTAGGATATTTATTATTATTTTATTTAAAGAATAGTTAAAATAGTTAAATTAATGATTAATAATTAAAACATTTTTTATATAGGGTTATACATAAGATAATTTCGACTATAAATATTAATTAGAAAGATAAAATGATTTACTAAATAATGGTATTTTATTTATAATTTTTAGACATTAAATAATTTAATTTATTTATGACACAATTATGATAAATTAATTATCTTATTAATGAAATATTGACATAATTGATGTTATAAATACCCAAATAAATGTAATTTGAGACTTTTTATGAATTACACTAATTTTATAGGTTAATATGACATGTTATTATTGATTTAATTAACCTTTTTAGAACTAATAAATCTGTTATGAGTTTCACAAAAATCAATTACCAAATAGTGTCAAAATTGACATAAAATAGTTTTTAAAACAAATATTATATTATTAATTTTTATTTTATTCCTAAAAATCTAAGGTTCGGCCAAATGACTTATATAAGGTTATATATATTAATAATAAACAACTTGTTGTTCTTTTGGCTTGTTATAGTTTGTTTCTTAACCTTATAGTGTAAGAAAACTAGAAGACACGGCAAAAGTGAAATTATTTAACTTAAGGTTAAATAAAACAAATAAGGTTAAAATAATTACCTAAACTTGTCCAAATTCTATTGTATGAGATGATTTAGACCCATCCCAACCTTATCTTATAAATAAATCAATTTGTAGCTATTAAAAACCGAATTTGACTTTATAATAAAATAATATTTTGAGTTTTTCCAAAGGTGCCCCTCTCCTCCCTTATAAAAGGGAACCTCCTCCCCCTCTTCCTCACACCACTTTGAGCCATAAAGATCGGCCAAAACCTGCCAATTGATCTTCTACAATTCCCTAGAAACATACTAGAGGTCTTGGTCTTCTTCAAAGACCAACCCTAGTGTCCTAAGAGGAGGTTAAGAAGAGGCGTGTCAAAGAAGAGGTAATATCCATTACCGATCTTTTCCAATTTATTTATTCTTCAACTTCTTCTTCTTTAGTTGTTTCATTATAAATTAGTAACATCAGTGTTAATAATATACTGATATGTTATTATAAATATGAAACAAACCCATTTCACCTTCTATCTATCCTACGGAAAACGAAATCACCGCGCGTGCGTACGTACTGAATACCATCTCCACGTTGTGGTATAATCTATTTTTCCACCACCACCTTACTTGGATAGGTATAATGGTCTAAATAATAAATACATATGATTATTATAACATCATACTGATTCTAATATATTATATCATTCACTCCAATTCGATTTAATAAATATGGGAACGATATCATCGCTCGTGCGTACGTACGGACTACCGTCTCCACGACGCGATGAGATTCATTCTCCATGTTAACCATTCACGAATGATTATAAAGTTTATATAATAAGTAATAATAAAATATATGACATAATAATTCTACTGTATTTATGTATATGTATGTCATATACTTAATTCCATTCAATTCAATAAGGAAACAAAAACAGCGTTCATGCGTACGTACGGCCTACCGTCTCCCTGAACGGTGTGTTTCATTTCATTTATCTATCTATTATATATATATACTGAATATATATGATATATAAACCATGTTTTACATTCTATAAGTAAGTAAATCATAATATAAGTAATAATAATATCAAGAACAACAAGTCCAAACATGTACGATAAATGAAACAATTTTACCCAAAACGCTACTTTAACATTGAATTGACAAATGAACGGGTAATATAAATACCTAAGTGAACCATATATGATATAATAACAATGAATATGATTCTGTAATAAGTAAATGACATTATTTAAATCATTATACATGAGGTTCAGATACATACGAAGTATATCAAACATAAGGTAAGGGATAATTTTGCAAATCTCATTTTTTATCCGAGATTTCTTATACGTAAGTATTTTCTAGGGTTATTGTTATTATCCATGTCCATGTTTTCTAAAAGTGTTTTTAGGTTTTTTTTAATGTCCTTCTTACCCATTTTTTCCTTTTACTACATGGTATGAATGGAATCTTTATTTTACGAGGTACTTTTTGACTTTTCCTGTAAAAGTACAAGAATAATGTTTTTTTAACTTATACGGCATGAAAAGATTTTTACAGTTTTATAAAGCCTTATTTTCATGAAGCTTCCTCCAAAATATTTCATGAATATTTTCAAAAAAATCCTTTTCTCTTTAAAATTTCATGAAATTTTGTGAAAAGAGAATGATTTTGAAGAAGAAAGGATATTTTCATCAAGAATTCATTTCAAGTGTTTTATCAAAACCATTTTACATCTAAGATGAAATTATTTCATATGTGTATGTTTCAAGTTTAATGTCTCTATGATTTAAATGGTTTCACTTTTCTTATGATGAAATGTCCATTTGTTTTATATGGATTATGAGATGATGGGATAATGTTTATGAAACCCATTTTATTTGTTGGGTTATGATGAATGTTTTATGTTTATTTTGTGGCATAGGTAAGAATGATTTCATTATGAGAGGGGTGGGACATATATCTCCCTCCAATGCATTGGGTAAAGATTTATATCTCATGAGATAGACATGGCTGGAACGGTATGTTAATCCGGTTCAGAGTTACAGGACTGAAACGAGGAGTGAAGTCGATTCAGAAAGGGACTTTGTCCACTAAGATGGTCATGGAAGCAATGCCTTGGCTACTATAGAAATCATAACATGTGCTTAATGGTTTCCACAATTACATGTTTTATTTTCAAGTCTATTTAATCAGGATTAATGTTCCATTATGTTATATACCTTACGTACTTCCAAGATTTATGTCTTTGCTCAAGATTTTGATGTTTAGATTTTATGTTCAAGTTTTTACATTCCAATGTTTATGGATTGATTTATGTTCTCTATGTTTACCCTTACTGAGCAGTTGAGCTCACCCTTTATATGTTTTCTTTTCCCCAAGATATAAAGAAAGGTTTTAGGTAAGAAAACCAAAGGAGAAGATCTTTATGGGAGATGTTGAAGATCTTTCCCAACGATTAGAAGATTTTGTTCTGAGTTTCCAAAGACACTAAACCATTACGATACTTGAGTGTTGGTTTTTGTTATGTATTAAGTATTCTACAAAAGTAATGTAATGCCCATGTAGGTCATGATTCTGTCCTCTATAGGAGGAGCATCTTTGAGATCTTCCTATTCTTCTTCAAAATGTGTTATTTCTTCCGTTTCTACTTGCATAGTATATGATGAAGCATAATTTCCATGATTAAGAGAGATGTTAAAATTTGAACATCTTGAAGAAGAGGCTTCCATTTCTGACCCAATTGATGATGAAGGGTCTTTCTTGGGTAATAAAGAGGAGATGATGTATTGAGAATCGACATCATTTTTTACCTCTAATGTTGCTATAACTTATTCTGACCTGATTGGTGAAGTATAGACTTGTTGGATTTCAGCAGATGAAATGAAGACGTCACCATTTGGGCTTTCATCACTGCTTGGTGGGTTACCAATTTCTCCCATGTTGTGTGGCTCGATTTCCGTAATTGACATTATGGATCTTTCTATAATAGTATTTTGATTTGGGTATATCTTGTCAATTTTACTGATAGGAAATACATAATATATACTCACATACAGAAATGGATTTACTGGAATCTTTTTCAAACCATACGGAGCATTAACTTTGGTAATCTCCTTTTCTGTGGATTTTTTTCTTCCCTTAATGTGATAGAATTCCGCCTCAATGTATTGAGACTCACATGTCTTGAACGGGGCCTTATCACCATACAATGTCCCAACTTGACCGTCAAAACAATATTTGAGACATTGATGGTATGATGAAGGGATAGCCGCATGTTGATGTAGCTAGGGTCTTCCAAGAAAGATGTTGAAGGCTGAGTCTTGATCAACAACCATGAAATTTGAATTGGATACAAGATCTCCAAACTGAGTTCTAAGTGTAACTTAACCCAATGGTTCTTGTTCATTTTTATCATATCCTTGTAACATCATGGTAGAAGGAGATAAATCATATTCCGTGAGGCCCAATCGACGAAGTGTACGAATGGGCATGAGGTTGACTCTAGAACCATTGTCAATGAAAGCTCTTCGGATGTCTACGCCATTGACCTTGCCAGATAAGTACAAAGGTCTAATATGCCCATGCACAACATCATCTTCATCTTCATCAGTAAAAGATATTACTGCATGGCATTCTGCAGGATTATTCTCTACATGGTAAAATTCAGCTGCAACAATTTCAGTTTCAAACTTCTGAGGACATGAAAAAGCCTCAATGAGTGCCTCCCGAAGATCCTTTGATAAATTCAAGGCATAAAAAATTGATAACTTGGCTGGTACTTGGGCCAGGTGTTTCAATATATCATAGTTTTGATCCAAAGGTCTGCGTTTCCCGACAGGAACATGTGGTTTAGCAGGTGCCTTGGAAGCACATTCTTTGGAAGTTGATGCATCTTTTATTGGGATATGAGTTGGAAATATTACTGGTTTTGGAATATTAGAATGATTAGATCCATTCACTTGCTGAGAGGAAGAATATGGAACATTCAGTCGGTCTTCCAGAATAATTATACCAGGACTGAATTTGCTATTGGTAGAAGAACATGCTTGTTTTTTTTGAGATTGCTAAAGGGTTCTGCCACAAGTTTCTGCTGCATACACAGTTCTAGCAAGGGTAGAATTAGAATAGTAGCTTTTGAAAGATCCACATCTTCCCCTGTATCCTGAGCCTCTAGAACTTCCTCTGATTCCTCTATTTGATACAAGGAATTCAGGCTTATCAAAATCAAAACTGCGACTGGAATATGGATCTGTTAATTGAATCATATTAACAAAACCAAAAATCAACTCTTCATCCGATGAAGACTCTACCTGATTAGCCTGTTTAGACTATTCCGTTTGGTGGGATGGTACCCGTGAATTTGAAGTAGATGGCATGAAGTCTGCTAGAGTCAAAGACAACTTAGGCTTTGACACGTACTCATCTTCTTCTGATTCTCTTTCTTTCTTTGAATCATGCTTTTTATTTGAGGATTTTCCCTCTGATGAAGAGGGTTTTTCTGCGACATTCATGGCATAAGGAACAATTGATTTTTTCAATTGGGTTCGTAAAATGGCATGAGTTCGGTTGATCATTTTTCTGACCATCCAATCATCATATTTTTGCGCATTTTTTCTTTTTACTTATTTCCATTCGCCTTCCTCCTATGGAACTGTAGTTGTAACACATGCTACCTGAGCTGAAGAACCTTCTAATTTGACTTGTCCCGATTCGACCATCTTTTGCAGGAGTTCTTTGAAGACAAAACACTCCTAGATGGGATTCCCCAACATTTGATGAAACAAGAAATAGTTGGGATGGTCTTCATCTCCTTCCTTTTTTTGGCATTTTGGGCCTTGGCAACTGAACCAAATTATTTTCTAGAGTTGAAATGAAGTAACCAGGAACTTGTTCATTTCAGAAAGAGTATGTTTTTCTTTTCAGATCCTCAAATTTTTTTCGTCTTTGATCTATTTGATCGTCTTGATGAAACTACCTTTGTTGTTGGCGCTCAGGAGGTGGAGCCCTTTGAGAAGATGAAGGTTTTGAGGCATAAGCAGGTACATGTGCTTGTTTAAGCATAACTGTAGCAGTTTCTTCTTTACCCATTCTCTTTCCTGGAGCTGATGGAATTACACGAGATTTAGCCTTAGTCTGTATAAGAGAATCTTCAATTTGTTGAGATATTGAAGTAAGGTCTCGAAACCCTCCTGTGTATTTCACAGGGATCAACGGCGTGTGCAATTCGTCATGCAGATTTGCCACACAGATTGGAAACAGTTCCTCTTGAGGGAGTGCTAAGATCAAGGAATATGTTAATCCCTTCCAGCGAGCAATGAAATCCGAGACCCTTTAATTCTCCCTTTGATTACTGTTTGTAAGATAAAAAAGTATTGTATTTGGAAATGTCGTGTTGAATTGGAGAAGGAATCTTTGGAGAAGATCCTCCCATCTGGTAATTGACTGGGATTGCAAGCTTGTATACCAGACAAAAGCTGGTCCTTGCAAGGTTCGCACGAAGCATCTAAGTTTCACTGCTTCTTGCTGCTCCGTATTTCCCATAATAGGATCGCAAAAAGACACGTAATTCATCAAATGTTGTTCAGGGTCTCCTGATCCATTGAAAATAGGGAATACAGGGTTCCCAAAACTTGATGAGGGAGAGATTGAATCTACCCATTCAGAGTAAGCTTTATTTTCTAGTTGAACCTATGCATTCTTCCCTTCCATAGTCTCTAGACGAGCTGTTAATGACTCAATGGTAGTTATTAACTTTTGAGAAACATCCGGTTGAACTTGGAATTGGGTCGGTGCAATGACTGGAGTTTGGACAGGTGTGGCAGCTGGTATATCAACTGATGGAGGAACTCCTAATTGTTGTTTCACTTGACCTGTAGGATTAGACCTGTGAGGGTGTACTGATAAAGGATGATATTATTAATCCATCTCAGTAGCTGCAACAAATTCCCTTGTCTGATTGACTCCAACACGCTTATAAGGAAGACTACCTTGAAGTAGTTCTGCATTCAACCTCCTCAATTCTTTCATTTCTTCCTCTTGTTGTGCAAATCTTTTCTCTAGTGAGAGCGAATGACCTTCTCCAGAGGAAGGATATGTAACCTGATTCTTTCCCTTCCCCTTGTTTGATCCCTTTCAGAGAGGAGAAAGTGGGTTATTTGAAGGAACACCCAGATTTTGGGTAAACCTTTGATTTCGTGTTTGCACACCTTCTTTATTTGTGTCTATGCATACAACTTCTTGAACATGAACCTCTTCATCTGATCCCTCTGAGTGAGCCTCATCTGGTGGATCAGCAACAATGACATTGATGACATTAATTGATGCATAATGCATTGCATCCCTTCTATCAGCATTTCTGTGATATTGTCTTATTCCATATATCTGATGAGATATTTCCTTTCGTTGAATCGATCCCTTAGGAACTTCTTGGTGAACCATAATTTGGAGAGAGTCTCCTGATAATTTGGCTCTTCTTTCCTCTTGGGGCTTCTTCCCTAACCGAGAGAAGACTGAATTTCTTTGAGGGAGGGATTGAGGATTTGAAAAAGTCCCCAGTCCAAGGGACTGGGGCTGTTCCTGCTGTTCCCACTCAACCCCTCGAATCCTATTTGTTGATTCTGAGGGTTGGTTTAAAAGAGTCCCCAGTCTGGCAAGCTGGGGTGGCTCTTGACATGCTATGTCTGAGACTTTCTTAAATTCTCTCCTGATATTGCAGACCTTAGTCCGGAAATTAGCTGGATGCATCAATCGATATCCACTTTTATCACCCGGTTCAAAAGACCGTTGGATGATTTCTGACACTTCTGTCACTTGATGATGTGCTTGATCCATATGAGAGGCCTATTCAATATTCTCATTTGCTTTATGAAGGAGTAATTCAACAACTTGTTCTCTGTATTCTTGATTTTGAGAGGAACTAGTTTAGGCCTATTCTTGGGAAAGATTTTGATTACAAAAAAACCCATTGACTGTGGCCATCCACGGGCAATAACATTGCATGAAACCATTTTCGGTGGGATTTGCTAACTGGAGAGCACAAGGAAATGTAGTGCTCCATGAACACCCCATCCTCTGACATGAATACCAGATGGGGCATTGGAAATTAACTGGCGCAATCTTCTTAGTGCGCCAAGGCATGAATGCTGAAGGGCTCTATGATGCTTTTTAGCCTTTGGATATCGAGAGACTGATAGAGATGCCAAGTCAATTTGATGTTTTAACCCTTATATTATCTTAAAATGATTTTCATATTCATAATAAGATAATACTTTCTTTTTCAACTGACAAAGAGTTTTCCATATGTTGAGACAAATATCATGAATTCCATCTTCCGTCAACATCTCTAGAATGTCATACTGAGAGTCATCCAGAGGCCAAAACATGACTGGTACTTCACCTTTTTCCAGTTTTTTTCTCATGTTCAATATTTCCTCTTTATCATTCAATGAATATTCTTCTACTTGTTTTGACTAGAGCTGGTGCTTCCTTGTTGCTTCATCGGATTCAATAATATTGGTAGAGAAATCACTGATCAAACTAGAAGATGCATGACTTAGGGGTGGTTCGGAGAATGACCTACACCCTGGTATATCTTCCGATTGAGAAAGTATTTCACCTGCTAGCGATGAAGCATCATACATGACGGGTTTATCATTTGAAAGTGCCTCAAGATAAGAGGGCTTTCTTAGCACTACATTTTCCACTAGAGCATTTTCCGGGCAATGTGAATCACTACTACGGAGAGGAATTTCGCAGCGAAATTCATCATCATAGGGAGGACCACCATGGTGGGTTACAGAAAAAGATGATATCTCTTGCTCCTTGGTCTTCTGACCACACAGAGGGTTCCTGTGGCTCTCATCTAAAGATGAAACTTCGAGATCGATGGAATTTTCATGAAGCAAGCCTTCATGAGGTAGTGTCTGTTGAAGACCTTCGGAATTAATGTTCCCACTATTGGGAAATGAGGGAGTATAATCTTGCATTCCAATAGATAACTGTCTGAGGGCTTCAAGAACTCCAACATCAAGTAAGGCCTTGTTACATATTAGCTCTTGATCTCTTGACAATGTTGGGAGAGTCTTCTTCTTAGAAACCTTCTTACTTTCCTTGGAAACTACCTGTTGACGAAAGTGGCTTCTCTGAGCAGGTGTATGTGCCTGATCAGGAGAGATGGCCAGGTTAGGCTGACGATCTCTACTCAAATCAGGTGTATGTGCCTGACTTGGTTGTCCGTATGATATGGGGGAGTACGCCCCACAACCCTCTTGAACTGGAACAAATGTGTGTGTCTGTTCCGGAGTGAAATTTTGATGTGTCACTCCACTGGTAGGGATAGATTTATGTGTCTTTCCCTGAGATTCTGCTGAAGCTGTTATAATATCCAGGCAAGAATCTAGAATATGAGTAGGGATTTGCTTCTGCTCTTTCACCATTGATAAAATATGCTTGGTGACTTCAGCTGCCGGAACAAAGATATATGTCCATTCCATGCATGGAGTAGGTGTATGTGCCTTCTCTTGTCCTCCTTTTCCTGTCAGTGAATCCTGACAGTACTCAAGTGTGGGGGAAAAGGGTTGAGTCTGCTTCCTATTTGTTGCCGGAGCTTTCCGACTGAATTCTCCGTGTGCTACCAAGCGAGACTGTTGGTAGGCTTGATCAATACTAGCAGGTGTATGTGCCTGCTGATTGTATTTCGCCGAACGTGGTTGACGAGATCCATCATATGTAGTCAGAAGAGCCTGCTGACTAGCTGATGATGTATAAATAGGTATATGTTCCTACCTATAGTACTCCGTCGGAATTTCCTGGCGGGATTGGCATGATGCTGCCAGACGAGTCTGCTGGATAGAAGAATTAAAACGGGCTGGTGTGTGTGCCTGCTCGTTGCTTTCCACCATGTTAGGTTGGTGGAATTCTGCGGAAATGGCAGAGATGAGAACCTGCTCACTTTTAACCGGATTTTTCCTCTGGCAATTCGTCTTGCCTACTCGGGTTTGAGGAACCTGATCTGAATGCCTGGAGTGGACACCCTCATCATGTTGAGGGTTCACTGCCACACAAGTCTGGCGGTGATGGTTAATGGGATCCCTCAGGAAGGACTCCTGCTTCCTTAAATTAAGGCCCTGAGGGACCTGCTCATTCACTTACCCGAAATATGGGAGTGAATGGTGATTGCGTTCTGGGGATAACGACCCAAAACGGTTGGAGATGGTAGTTAGCACCGCCTGCTTCTTGATCGCTTGTCGTCGCTGTCTGGAAGACCAGGGTGAATTGTTCACTTGGAGGGATTGTCGAGCAGCTTCCAGAGTTGGAATGGTACCATTTTGATGGTACCCCTTATCCAGTGCATTTGATACCCAACGTTGAAGATGCTGAGTAGGTGATGTCGTCCTCAGAGTGGACGATGATCCAACAGGAGTAGCAGCAGTGGCATTCACAACAGCAGTATTCACAGGTGTGAACTTGAGAGCAGCCATTTCGTAGAATGCAAAAAATCTTGGGAAAGAGTTCCTGTTTGATATAACAGACATAATCAAGAGAAATTCATCTACTACATCTTTTGGATGAGCACATATGTCAATGATTGTTTTTGTTGGCCCTCTCATTGAGTTTTAAATAGGGGCCTAAAAAATAAGTAAAACATCATTTTAACTTGGTTAAGGATTCTCGTCGGGTTCACCATTTTTTGTTTCCCTCCGGAATTGGGGTTGACCTCGTTGATTGAAGGTTCAAACATTCCAATCGGTTTCTAACGGGTTTGTTCATAGAACCAGAAACATCCAATGATTCCATATCCATTTAGACCTACTTTCCAAAGGTAGGCTCTCATTAGTTGTGGATTAATGAGGATTAGGAATTTGCATTGGTCGAGAGGATGGGAGGTCGGACTCATCACACCTTTTTGAGGGGAATTATTGTCTACTCCGGGACTCTCTTTATAGATTTAGGTCATGTTCGTGAATCCTTATTACATTACCAAGTATAAAATGATCTTTCTTTAGTCTGACAATCAATGATTGATATGTAGGAAATTCAGAGAATCTTTTATATGTATTCGAGGTTCTTCATCGATGAAGAATAATATGTATTTGTTAGAGATTCTTAGTTGATGGTATCATTAATAATACATGAAAGTATCTTTGTCATTATGATGACCATACTGGTTTTAAAGCCACCCAGTGGGGAACTTAAAGTTTATTGTCATTCAGGAGGACATGGATTATTTCAGAGTTGGGATCGTACTCGCTGATGGGATACCTACGTATCCTTTGTTTTATAAAAGGAATCAGAACCCACGTAGTTCGAGTAAGGGAGCATGATGTTTATGCATGATTGATGGCTCAAAGAAAGATGTCATGATTACTTTTACACTCTAAGCTCACGTGAGTCATGCTCGGTGTGAGAAACAATTGGTATCGGTGAAACCAGAAAATTGTGCCATGAAAGATGCAATGATATGGGGCTTATGTGTGTATGACTGCCCAAATAGATAAGAATTAAGATTTACTTCAGGGAAGAAATCTAGGAACAAGGTCCATAAAGGTATATGTGCTTCATGGAGATTTGGATACTGTAATCTTGGGGTATACTCCTAAGGAAGATTCCCAAATTAGGAGGGGACTTATGATTGGGTTTTTACTCCTAAGAAGGAATCCCAGATCAAATGGAAATTAAGACCGGGGCTTACTCCTGAAAAGGAGGCCCAAGTTAAAGGGATTTAAAAATTAAAGGGACTTGGGGCTTACTCCTGTGGAGGAGGCCCATATTTGATACTGGGGCTTACTCCTGAAAAGGAGGCCCAAGTTAAGAGAATTATGGTTGGGGATTACTCCTAAGGAGGATGCCCAGATTAGAGGACTTGGGGATTACTCCTAAGGAAGATTCCCATATTAATGAGGATTTGTCCTGGGGCTTACTCCTAAAAAGGAGGCCCAGGTTAAGGATTCTCTCATCTTAAAGGATGAGGTTGAATGAATGAAATCTCAATCTTTAGTGACATAAATATGTGTAAATCACTAGGTTTTGAGATACGTTCCACAGATTTCCTTTCAGATAAGGAATCCAAATCAAGAAATCATGCCATAAATGGCTTTGAAGAGTGTCTTGAAGACTGAATGTTTAATAGGAGAGGTGTAATGGCATAAGAGGGGTTAAATGGGCAGGAAAGGCAACCAAAAAGATAGGGGAGCACAAGTCCTGGTAGGCGCGCAGGTACTGCGTGGGCGCACAAGTCCTGGTCGCGTAGGTATACCTGCGTGGCACATGAGTACTTGTGCGATTTTCATCCCTTAGAGCAATATTTGGGCGATCCTTCATCAAAGCCTTTAGAATTATCCCAAGAGGCTTTCCAGAAGATAGCGCGCAAGTTATGGTGAAGAAGTAGGGTGGCGCACAGGTGTGTACATTTCCTTTAAGGGTAAAACACTTAGGCGTGGATGTGTTAGTGAATTCTAACACTTAGAACTTACTCCTCTTGTTTAAACCTTCCATTCTAGGTAAAGAATTACCTTATAAGTGTTCGGAAGACCTAAAGAAGAGACTTGGGTGTTCAGAGCTCTGTATCTGAATTCTAGAAAAATTCCTCTTAAAATGGGGGGCCCACAGGGTCTATTTATAGCCTGGAGTAGACCCCGAGAGGTTTTCAAAGAGGGCGCACTATAGCGACCCATACTTTACATACATTGTTAATACTTCAAAATTGAAGCACACTTATTACAACATATGAAAAAACCACAAAGGACCGTATAGGTATAGTGTCTTTAGAAACTGGGAAACATAAACAACTGGTTCATAAATCTTCTACAGTGTCTCCCATTTATTTCATCATATCTAGGGTCCCTTTTAGCATATTCTACTTAATATCCATCTTCCTGACCTGGGGAAAATAAAACATAAAAGGGTGAGCTCAAATGCTCAGCAAGGGCAAATAAAGGAAATAAAAATCATATCATATCTTTTTGAAAATCATAACCTGCAAAAGAGATCATAATATCTTAACATGGAACAAATCATAGAAGTGAAAATGAGATCCCCATAATCATAACATAAAACTTGAAACTTTGTGGCATGCACACATAATCATGGAAAATCATTTCTTGTTAGTCATGACTCATTGCCAAGACTATCTTAGTGTACAAAGTCCCTTTCTGAACCGAGTTCACTCCTCGTTTCAGTCCTGTATCACTGAACCGAAATAACCTTCTGTTCCAGCCATGTCTATATCATGAGATATAAAATCTTTACCCAATGCATTGGAGGGAGATATAGGTCCCACCCATCTTATAATGAATCCTTTCTTATGTGTGCCACATAATCATAAATCATACATCATTGCATAACCCATGTAATACAAATTGGAATCTTAAACATCATGACATCATAAAACAATTCATACAAGATAAAGGAATTCATAAAAATAATTCAATCACAACATGATCAAATCAATTTAATAATAGGGATAAAAACAGAACCCTTTATTATCTTAGATGGAAAATAATTTTGATAAAACACTTGAACTCCATTCTTGAGGAAAATATCCTTTCTTCTTCAAAATTTTTTTTTTCCTTTCATAACATGGCATACGACTTTAAAATAAAAGAAGTTGATTAAAAATAAACTTGAAAACTTGTAAAGGAATCTTCTTGGAAATAATGTTTTAAAAATCCATACATGTCGTATAAGTTAAAAAAAACATTCTTCGTACCTTTGTCGGAAAAGTCAAAAAGTACCTCGTACGAAAAAAACGACAAAATATTCCTTTCATATTCTTTACTAAAAACTCACCGATGGGTAAAATTGGATTTAAACTATTGTAAGTGGATGGAAACAATATTACATATTGAGGGAACATGGATGTGGATGATAAAATACACCCCAGTAAATACTTACGAATAAACAATCTCGGATAAAAATGAGATTGTGGTATTTTCCCTTACCTTAGGTCCGATTTGCTTTGTACGTGTCCGAAGCTCCTGTATAATGGTTTAAATAATGTTATTGACTTATTCCAGAATCATACATATTGATATGATATCATATATGGTCATATTCTTAGCTTCTTGTTAGTAATATTTCATTGTTACTTGTTACTCGGGTCTTTATTGCCTTTTGTTCTTATGCGTGTTTTGCCGAATAAATTATTATTATTCTTTTAAGGTTATAGATACCTTATATCCAAAATGGTATTAGTGTAACATATATCATATTTATTCATTCAATTCATTTATATAATTACTATGTAATGATGATCATGTATAACGAGTCGCATCACATCGTGGAGACGGTATTCCGTACGTACGCACGAGTGATGATATCGTTCCTATGATCATGGAATTGTATTGGAGTATATATATATATTATTTCAGTATCAATATTACTTTATAATAATCATAAATAGTTACTCATTACACCATTATACCCATCCTTGTAAAGTGATGGTGGAAAATAGATTACACCACGGCGTGGAGACGGTATTCCGTATGTACGCACGTGCGGTGATTTCATTTTTCCGTAGGATGGATAGAAGGTGAATTAGGGCTGTTTCATATTTTTAATGACATATAAGTATGTAAGTAATACTGATGTTATTACTTTATCATGAAACAACTAAAGGAGAAGAAGTTGAAGAAGAAATAAATTGAAAAGATCGGTAACGGATATTACCTCTTCTTTGGAACACCTCTTTGAATCCTCCACTTAGGGAACTAAGATTGGTCTTTGAAGAAGACCAGGACCTCTAGGATTATTCTAGGGAAGTGGAGAGGAGAAAATGGCAGGGGTTGGCCGAGCTTGAGTGCTCAAATTGGTGTGAGGAGGAGGGGGAGGAGGTGCCCTTTTATAAGGGAGGAGAGGGGCACCTTAGGAATATCTCAAAATATTATTTTATATTAAAGTCAAAATCAGTTTATAATGGTTCCAAAGGGTCTTATTTAGAAGATAAAGTGGGGAAGGGTCTAAATCCTATCAACCAATAGTATTTAGACAAGTTTAGGGTATTATTTTAACCTTATCAATTAGATTTAACTCTAAGTTAAATAATTTAACTTTTACCATGTCTTTTTGTTTTCTTTCACTATATGGTTAATACACTTACTATAACATGCCAAACGAACCCCAAATTGTTTATTATTAATATATATATCCTTATCTAAGTCATTTGGCCGAACCTTAGATTTTTAGGAATAAAATAATAATTAATAATATAATATTTGATTTAAAAACTATTTTGTGTCAATTTTGACAATATATGATTTTTGTGAAAGTCATAACAGAATTATTTGTTCGAACCAAGTTGATTAAATCAACACTAATATATCATAGTAACCTAGAAAATTTGTGTAATTAATAAAAAGTCTCAAATTACATTTATTTTGGTGTTTATAACATCAATTATGTCAATATTTCATAAATAAGATAATTAATGCATCATAATTGTGTCATAAATAAATTAAATTATTTAATGTCTAAAAATTATAAATAAAATACCATTATGTAGGAAATATTTTTAGCTTTCTAATGAATATTTATAGTCGAATTTATCTTATGTATAACCCCATATTAAAAATTATTTACTTATTAAACTTTGATTTTAACTATTTTAACCCTTCTTTAAATAAATTAATAATAAATGTCCTAATCTAACCCAAGTGGGCCTAAATGGTCATATTTTATTCATAAGGTTGTTTTTTGTCGAATTACACTTATCTAATAGAATTAGGACATGTGTTAGGGTAATAGTAATATCATATTTACCCTTAGTTACCCTATTTACTATTAACCGCGGTAAAAAAAGTAAAAAGTTACTATTCACCAAAAAATTATTTTTATCTCATTGAACCACATTTTACTTACTGATATCAACCGTTTCTGTCGGATTTTCGAAATTCCATTCACAGAAGCGGTAAAATTAAGTTTTATGCAAAATTCAGTTTTTAACCTACCACTTAGTGGTTTCACTATTCATCAAAAATTGAAAGTTTTCAGAAAAATACCAAAATTTCACCCTAGGCTAATTTCGGTATTCCGAATCCAAAAATGAAGTCCATTTCAAAAAATAAAATTTATAAAATTTCAAAAAGTGGTTATTACTATTCATAACCGCTAGTTTTAATAATATTTTAATAGCATATCGTTGTTTAGTGAAACTCGGTATTGCGTACGACGCAAGCTATCGAGGAAGGTCACGATTGCGTGTAAAGTAAGCCAAGCTAGTATGTAGTGAAATATTCCTTTGATGATATATAAAAAACAAAATATTACTCATAAAAATCTCGGGTGTTACATTCTACCCCCCTTAAAAAGAATTTCGCCCTCGAAATTCGTCACTTTGTAACAAACAGATGAGGATACTTCTCCCCCATCATATCTTCAAGCTCCCATGTAGCTTCTTCAAGTTGGTGGTTCCTCCATAAAACTTTCACCAAGCGAGTGGTCTTGTTTCATAGGACTTTTTCGCTACGATCCAGAATCTCTATCGCCTGTTCTTCATAAGAAAGATCTTGCTCCAGCGGTACAACTTCTGAGCTGAGTACATGTGAAGGATCAGGTATGTACTTTCTTAGGAGAGATACATGGAACACATCGTGAACTTGAGAGAGATTCGGTGGGAGCGCCAATCGGTAAGCTACCTTCCCAACATGATCCAATATTTCGAAAGGACCGATATATCTAGGGCTCAACTTCCCCTTCTTTCCATATCTCATAACCCTCTTCCAGGGAGATATTCGTAAGAACACTTTATCACCCACTTCAAACTCTAGGTCTTTTCTTCGGTTGTCGGCATAACTTTTCTGTCGACTCTGACCTGCTCTTATGTGTTGTTGAATAGATCTAACCTTTTCTGCCATTACATCAACGAGATCAGGTCCTAACATCTTTCTTTCCCCAACTTCATCCCAGCAAGTTGGAGTCCTGCATTTCTTTCCATAGAGAGCTTCATAAGGAGCCATCTGAATACTGGAGTGAAATCTATTATTATAAGAAAATTCCACCAAAGGTAGGTGTTGATCCCAACCTTCTTTGAAATCAATAGAGCAAGCTCTCAACATATCTTCTAGGGTTTGAATTGTTCTCTCAGACTGACCGTCTGTCTGGGGATGATAAGCAGTGCTGAAACTCAACTCTGTATCCAGAGTATGCTGAAGACTTCGCCAGAATTTCGAGGTAAATCTCAGATCCCAATCAGATATAATAGAAAGTGGTACTCCATGCAATCTTACCACTTCCTTTACATATATCCTGGCAAGCTGATCTAGAGATAAATCCTCTCTAATAGCAATGAAGTGTGCAGACATTATAAGACGATCAACTATGACCCAAATAGCATTATTGCCTTTGGATGTTTTAGGAAGTCCTGTGACAAAGTCCATAGTGATGTTTTCCCATTTCCATTCGGGTATGGGTAATGGTTGTAACATCCCCTTAGACTTCTGTCTCTCAGCTTTAACTTGTTGACAAACCAAGCATCGAGAGACATATTCAGCAACATCTCTTTTCATGCCATCCCACCAGAAGTACTCTTTCAGGTCTCTATACATCTTCGTGCTTCCAGGATGAATAGAGAATGATGAACTATGAGCCTCATCCAGCAGCTCCTTCTTTAATTCGGGGATGGGAGGAACACAAACCCGATTCCTGAACTTTATTATCCCATCACAATCAAGGTTGAATTCAGGAACATTTCTCACCTTCTTTTGTAACTCGACATCTTCTTTCTGTGCCTCCTTAATCTTCGCATGTATAGATGGTTGAACATTCATTTGAGAAAGATAAGATTTTTCCCCTTCCATTATAATTTCAAGATCCATCCTTTGTAAATCCATAAATATTGGATCCTTTGTGATCCTCATCATGGATAAACTAGCATGGTCTTGTCGACGTAATGCATCTGCCACCTTGTTTGCCTTCCCAGGGTGGTAATGGATTGAGCAGTCGTAATCCTTAATCAGCTCCAACCATCTTCTTTGACGCATATTCAACTCCTTTTGTGTGAAAATATACTTTAAAATTTTATGATCAGTATAAATATCACACCTTTCACCATAAAGGTAATGCCTCCAAATATTTAATGCAAAGATTACCGCAGCCAACTCCAAATCATGAGTTGGGTAATTTTACTCATGGATTTTCAACTGTCGTGAGGCATAAGCTATCACCATATCATTTTGCATAAGAACACACCCCAATCCCTTCTTGGATGCATCACTGTAGATCACAAACCTTTCTCCACTACAAGGCAGTGTGAGCACCGGTGCACTGGATAACCTTCTTTTCAACTCCTTGAAATTCTCTTCACATTCCTCTGTCCAAACAAACTTAACTCCTTTCCGAGTCAACTTGGTGAGTGGATTAGATAATCGTGAAAAATCCTTTACAAAACGTCGATAATATCCAGCCAAACCAAGAAAACTTCGGATCTCAGTTACTGTTGTTGGTCTTGAACATCTTTCGATAACCTCTGTTTTTTCTGGATCCACAGATATCCCCTCTTTTGAGATTATGTGACCCAAAAATGCAACTTTTTGAAGCCAAAATTCACACTTGGTAAATTTGGCATAAAGCTTCTCCTTTCTCAGGGTCTTCAATATAATTCTCAAGTGATCTCCATGATCTTCCTTGCTCTTTGAATAGACACGAATATCGTCTATAAAGACTACCAAAAATTGATCAAGATAGTCTCTAAAGACTCTATTCATTAGATCCATGAAGATAGCAGGGGAATTAGTAAGACCAAATGGCATCACTATAAATTCATAGTGTCCATACCTTGTACGGAAAGCCGTCTTTGGTATATCCTCCCTTTTGAACCTTAATTGATGATACCCTGAACGAAGATCAATCTTGGAAAAGTATTGAGCTCCGCGTAGTTGGTCAAATAAGTCATCAATGCGTGGGAGAGGATATTTGTTCTTGATAGTGATCTTGTTAAGTTCTCGATAATCAATGCAGAGTCTCATTGATCCATCTTTCTTCTTAACAAATAGAACATGTGCTCCCCAAGGTGACGCACTAGGGCGTATGAATCCCTTATCAAGATTCTCTTGGAGTGGCTTCTTCAATTCCCGCAACTCAATTGGGGCCATTCTATAAGGTGTCTTTGAAATTGGCAATGCGCCCGGTACGAGTTCTATTTAAAACTCAACTTCACGATTTGGTGGAAGACCCGGTAATTCCTCCGGAAATACATCATCAAACTCCCGTACAATGGGCATATTATTAATCGTGAGTTTCTCACCAACCATTTGAGATAAATAACCTTCATTTAGTGGAATCAATACCCATAAGATGGAAGAAATTTCCACTGGAAGGTTATGTTAATCCTTGCATTGATAGACGATCGTAGATTGATCTGGAATATGAAATGTGACTTCCCTTCTTTAAAAATTGATATGTGCTCCATGTAGAGAAAGCCAATCCATGCCAAGAATCACATAAAATTCCACTAAAGGAAGGATAACAAGATTTTCAGGAAGCACTTTCCCACAAACTTCGATCGGAGAAGAATTATAAACTTTTGATGCGACTGTTGTGCCATTAGGTGTTGTCACAGCTAACTCAACATCTAATTGTTGAGGTAGTACGGTGATACCCTTATAAAATTTTTCATAAATAAAAGAGTGGGTGGATCCAGAATCAAATAAAACATTTTCTACTTTAGAGTGGATGGTAAGTGTACCTTTCACCACTTCGTTATCGTACTCCACATCGCTGATAGAAATTGCATGTGACTTTCCTTTGTCTTTAGCCTTAAGATTTTGTTGACGTCGACCATCATCATCAACCCTTGGATTTGGGCATTGATTGGCATAATTCCCCATCTCCTTGCACTTGAAACATTGAAGTGTAGTAGGTTCATTCTGTGTATCCCTTCCTTTGTTTGCATCATTAGACATCTTCTTCCCATTATCGCGGCATTCAAATGCCCGATGACCTTCCTTTCCACATTTAAAACATTTACTTGTCCCTTTAAGACAACTCCCTCCATGTTTCTTTCCACACTTTGAGCATAAGGGAAAGTTCATCTTCTTTTCAGTGTGCTCTTTAGATTTTACTTTGAATTCTATCTTCCTCTTCTTATCAAACCCATGTGACTGATGGGTTACTCCAATCTCCATCTCGACTTTGAGAGCACATCGAACGATTTCCTCGTAGCTATTGAAGTCCCTTATGGATAACGCCCTTCGAAGACTTGGTTTTAAGCCACTAAAGAATCGATCGATCTTACTCTCAGGTTGGATAATAATACCAGAAGCGTACCTTGCAAGTCTTGTAAAATTTGCTTCATAGGTACCAACAGATTCATCATCCCTTTGCTTCAGTTCAAGAAACTCTTTCTCCATCTTTGTTCAGAGAATACGAGGGAAGTACTTATTGAAAAATAAGTTCTTGAACTCGTCCCATTCCATAGACTCAATTTCATCCCTTTTCCTCGTATTCTTAATAAGATTCCACCATTGATCAGCATCTCCTTCCAAACGATACACTGCTAGGATGACTTTATCATGTTCAGAACATTGAAGAACTGAAAATATCTTTTCAGTAGTACTAATCCATTTTTCAGCAACTAATGGATCAGTAGACCCACTGAAAGAAGGTGGACGCTGCCTCATGAAGGATTCAACAGAATGTTGCTCCTTCCTTTGCTCGTTTGAAAGTCCTGCATGATTCATAGCTTGAGAAAGTTGTGTGAGCATGGCTACAAGATTTTGCATTCCAGCTCCCATATCGTTTGGTTGCTCATGGGGACAATCATTACATTGCCCATCACATTCCGCATTAACACGGTTCCTTCGGGTTCCAGCCATTGACTAAAACCAAGAAGAATAGTGTGAGCAACACTAATTATAATGGGAAAACCACATAATCAAGGATAAAATTTCACACTTAAGGTCTTATCCTAGGGTATTCATGGACATTTCTAAAACACTAAGAATGTGTTCTATGCTTAGACTTATCCTTAGGGTTCTTACTAAGGCTTTCACATCCTAGTTTCCAAAGGTTGACTATACCTTTCCTCTGATACCAACTATAACGACCCATACTTTACATACATTTTTAATACTTCAAAATTGAAGCACACTTATTACAACATATGACAAAACCACAAAGGACCGTATAGGTATAGTGTCTTTAGAAACTGGGAAACATAAACAACTGGTTCATAAATCTTCTACAGTGTCTCCCATTTATTTCATCATATCTAGGGTCCCTTTTAGCATATTCTACTTGATATCCATCTTCCTGACATGGGGAAAAGAAAACATAAAAGGGTGAGCTCAAATGATCAGCAAGGGCAAATAAAGAAAATAAAAATCATATCATATCTTTTTGAAAATCATAACCTGCAAAAGAGATCATAATATCTTAACATGGAACAAATCATAGAAGTGAAAATGAGATCCCCATAATCATAACATAAAACTTGAAACTTTGTGTCATGCACACATAATCATGGAAAATCATTTCTTGTTAGTCATGACTCATTTCCAAGACTATCTTAGTGGACAAAGTCCCTTTCTGAACCGAGTTCACTCCTCGTTTCAGTCCTGTATCACTGAACCGAAATAAACTTCTGTTCCAGCCATATCTATCTCATGAGATATAAAATCTTTACCCAATGAATTGGAGGGAGATATAGGTCCCACCCATCTTATAATGAATCCTTTCTTATGTGTGCCACATAATCATAAATCATACATCATTGCATAACCCATGTAATACAAATTGGAATCTTAAACATCATGACATCATAAAACAATTCATACAAGATAAAGGAATTCATAAAAATAATTCAATCACAACATGATCAAATCAATGTAATAATATGGATAAAAACATAACCCTTTATTATCTTAGATGGAAAATAATTTTGATAAAACACTTGAACTCCATTCTTGAGGAAAATATCCTTTCTTCTTCAAAAAACATTTTTCCTTTCATAACATGTCATACGACTTTAAAATAAAAGAAGTTGATTAAAAATAAACTTGAAAACTTGTAAAGGAATCTTCTTGGAAATAATGTTTTAAAAATCCATACATTCCGTATAAGTTAAAAAAACATTCTTCGTACCTTTGTCGGAAAAGTCAAAAAGTACCTCGTACGAAAAAAATGACAAAAGATTCCTTTCATATTCTTTACTAAAAACTCACCGAAGGGTAAAATTGGATTTAAACTATTGTAAGTGGATGGAAACAATATTACATATTGAGGTAACATGGATGTGGATGATAAAATACACCCCAGTAAATACTTACGAATAAACAATCTCGGATAAAAATGAGATTGTGGTATTTTCCCTTACCTTAGGTTCGATTTGCTTTGTACGTGTCCGAAGCTCCTGTATAATGGTTTAAATAATGTTATTGACTTATTCCAGAATCATACATATTTATATGATATCATATATGGTCATATTCTTAGCTTCTTGTTAGTAATATTTCATTGTTACTTGTTACTCGGGTCTTTATTGCCTTTTGTTCTTATGCGTGTTTTTCCGAATAAATTCTTATTCTTATTTTAAGGTTATAGATACCTTATATCCAGAATGGTATTAGTGTAACATATATCATATTTATTTATTCAATTCATTTATATAATTACTATTTAATGATGATCATGTAGAACGAGTCGCATCACATCGTGGAGACGGTATTCCGTACGTACGCACGAGTGATGATATCGTTCCTATGATCGTGGAATTGTATTGGAGTATATATATATATATATTATTTCAGTATCAATATTACTTTATAATAATCATAAATAGTTACTCATTACACCATTATACCCATCCTTGTAAAGTGATGGTGGAAAATAGATTACACCACGGCGTGGAGACGGTATTCCGTACGTACGCACGCGCGGTGATTTCATTTTTCCGTAGGATGGATAGAAGGTGAATTAGGGTTGTTTCATATTTATAATAACATATTAGTATGTAAGTAATAATGATGTTATTACTTTATCATGAAACAACTAAAGGAGAAGAAGTTGAAGAAGAAAGAAATTGAAAAGATCGGTAACGGATATTACCTCTTCTTTGGAACGCCTCTTTGAATCCTCCACTTAGGGAACTAAGATTGGTCTTTGAAGAAGACCAGGACCTCTAGGATTATTCTAGGGAAGTGGAGAGGATAAAATGGCAGGGGTTGGCCGAGCTTGAGTGCTCAAATTGGTGTGAGGAGGAGGGGGAGGAGGTGCCCTTTTATAAGGGAGGAGAGGGGCACCTTAGGAATATCTCAAAATATTGTTTTATATTAAAGTCAAAATTGGTTTATAATGGTTCCAAAGGGTATTATTTCGAAGCTAAAGTGGGGAAGGGTCGAAAGCCTATCAAAAAATAGGATTTAGACAAGTTTAGGGTATTATTTAAACCTTATCAATTAGATTTAACTCTAAGTTAAATAATTTAACTTTTACCATGTCTTTTTGTTTTCTTTCACTATATGGTTAATAAACTTACTATAACATGCCAAACGAACCCCAAATTGTTTATTATTAATATATATATCCTTATCTAATTCATTTGGAAGAACCTTATATTTTTAGGAATAAAATAACAATTAATAATATAATATTTGATTTAAAAACTATTTTGTGTCAATTTTGACAATATATGATTTTTGTGAAAGTCATAACAGAATTATATGTTCGAACCAAGTTGCTTAAATCAACACTAATATATCATAGTAACCTATAAAATTTGTGTAATTCATAAAAAGTCTCAAATTACATTTATTTTGGTGTTTATAACATCAATTATGTCAATATTTCATAAATAAGATAATTACTGCATCATAATTGTGTCATAAATAAATTAAATTATTTAATGTCTAAAAATTATAAATAAAATACCATTATGTAGGAAATATTTTTAGCTTTCTAATTAATATTTATAGTCGAATTTATCTTATGTATAACCCCATATTAAAAATGATTTACTTATTAAACTTTGATTTTAACTATTTTAACCCTTCTTTAAATAAATTAATAATAAATGTCCTAATCTAACTCAAGTGGGCCTAAATGGTCATATTTTATTCATAAGGTTGTTTTTGGTCGAATTAAACTTATCTAATATAATTAGGACATGTGTTAGGGTAATAGTAATATCATATTTACCCTTAGTTACCCTATTTACTATTAACCGCGGTAAAAAAAGTAAAAAGTTACTATTCACCAAAAAATTATTTTTATCTCATTGAACCACATTTTACTTACTGATATCAACCGTGTCTGTCGGATTTTCGAAATTCTATTCACAGAAGCGGTAAAATTAAGTTTTATGCAAAATTCAGTTTTTAACCTACCACTTAGTGGTTTCACTATTCATCAAAAATTGAATGTTTTCAGAAAAATACCAAAATTTCACCCTAGGCTAATTTCGGTATTCCGAATCCAAAAATTAAGTCCATTTCAAAAAATAAAATTTATAAAATTTCAAAAAGTGGTTATTACTATTCATAACGGCTAGTTTTAATAATATTTTAATAGCATATCGTTGTTTAGTGAAACTCGATATTGCGTACGACGCAAGCTATCGAGGAAGGTCGCGATTGTGTGTAAAGTAAGCCAAGCTAGTATGTAGTGAAAGATTCATTTGATTATATATAAAGAACAAAATATTACTCATAAAAATCTCGGGTGTTACACGCACAAGTCACTTGCGTGACCATTAGGCGGCATGCAAGTGTACTTGCACGACAGTGAGAGAACTTGCGTGACCCAAAGGGAAAAGAACCCTTGTTCATGCCTTTTTCAATTTTTGATGTTTTCTTTAAAGGATGAATCAATTTGGGTTCAAGGTATTTCCCTTTTCAATTCATTAGACTCTGTGATGGAAAGGAGTGTCAACACCTATATTGGAACTATATTAATAATATTAGTATATCCCTCTAATGTTCTCATCCTATTGAGGAACTGTTTTGACTTTATCAATGAGAAAAATAGTAAAAGACATTATTACAATAAATAAATTCATATAAAAAGATCAACATATAATAATATGTTAAATTAATATTAAATACATCAAATATAAATCTAATCCAAGTGAATTTAGTTTGTCCTAGAATAGAAACTAAAACAAAATTCCACTTGGACTAGAGCCAAATGCATATCACTTTCAATATTTTACACCTTACAGGATAATCATGATTTTGATGACTTGAGTCATTAGTAAATGGGTGTTCCATTTTGTTTTATGTGTAAAAACTACTCACTAAATACACACCTCTCTAAGAAAAATCCCATTAGAGTTGATGCTTATGAAGTATGTTCTCCGTCTGTTGATGTGACCTAAGATCTTTTGCAAGATCCACCAATCCTTTATTTCCACAATAGTGTGTGATAGGAACTTCACTTCTATGTAACACACCAAGTTAATAGTTATAGTTTCACATCTATACAACTTACTCAGCTACCTAATAATCCTCAATATACTAAGGCCCCACTATCAAATTTGTGACTGTAGCCTTCTTTGTCCTCTTCCAGCTCGCAACATCTCAATTCAAAGGGAATACATATCTTATTTGTTAAATAATGTCATATTAATTAGTTTAAAAGTAAAATATATATACCATATAATAACATGTTCCTCATATCCTCCATATACAAGGAATTTATCTGTATTACACCTTAGATACTAAAGGAATGTCTTGATTTCCATCGAATGATAGTCACCTGGATCGACTTGATATCTGGCTACCACACTCAAAGTGTAGGAAACACATAACTTAGTACATAACATAGAATACATGACTAACCCAATTGACAACACATATGGAATCATTTCCATTCTATTTATTTATTCATATGTCTATAGACACATTAACTTTGGAATATGAATGCCTTGTGATGCTGGAAACAATCCTCTATTAGATTGATCCCTACTAAATCTCTTCAGTTTCTTATCGATGTATGTACTTTTACCTAGGATGAGTAGTCTCTTTTTTCATGATGGATATTAATACAAATAATATATATTTATTAACACAAGTCCTTCATAGAGGAACCTTTATTCAACCACATCTTAACAGATTGTAATATTGGTATTTCCTTTCCTATGGATAATATGTCATCAACATATGCTGTTATGAAAATAACTACACTTCCACTAAACCATTTTTAGACACAACGATAATACTCATTCTATAGGAAACCAAAATTTGTTATGGATTCATCAAAATTAATGTTCAATGATATAGATTCTTTCATTAATTCTATAAAATGTTTTTTTTTTCAACTTGCATATCTTATTAGTGTCATTTGGAGTCACAAACCCTTCAGGTTATGTCATATAGAAATATTTCTGAAGTTTCCTATTAAATAATCATGTTTCAACATCCATTTTACAAATATAATACTAATTTTAATCCATAATGTAATGTATAATTCTAATAGATATGTGAATTTAAATTGGTGAAAATGTTTCTACACATTCAAGCTTTAATGTTGTTTATTACCTTTTGCAATTGGTCAAGCCTTATAGGTACTGACTTGTCCTTCTATGTATAGTTTCATCTAGAATACCCATTAGAAACCAACAAACCTTATATATATAAGAGTATCTACCATAATCTATACTATATTTTTTACATCAAATCTGTTTATGAAATCATACTTTCTTTCCACTAGGAAATATTTTTCCCACTTACTATTTATTTGTAGATTAGAGGATATTTATTGTAAAATAATAATCATTCACCATCATAGTTTACTAAAAAACTAAAAAATTATGGTTTTTTAAACTCTCCTTCACTAATTTATAGTACTTGTTTCTCTGGAATAGTTTCAAATTCCATGGGGATTTTTGGAATCTGTTCTTGTACCAACTGTTGTGTACCTTGAGCCTCATCTTCATCAAAGTCTACTTAACTACCACCATCTCTTTTAGAGATGTTCTCCCTCTCAGGGATTATCCTATGTTTTTATAATATAACCTGTTATTCTAATTTTTCTAATTTTATATCCCCTTGTGTCATTATGCTATCCTATAATGGTACAATTTGTGCCTCACGGTGCATGTTGTTTACCTAAAGAGGCCTTAACAAACACATCACTCCCCCAAACATTTAAATTCAATAACATGGTATTTCTTCCACTCAAAAATTATAATAGAAAAAAATAAAATGTTTTTATGGTGTTTTTTTAGTATATGTGTTACTATTTGTAATGTGTATCCCCAAAGGGATCATAGAAGACTTGAATGATTCATTATTTAAATCACCATGTCCAATAAGGTACAGTTCCTCCTTTCACATATGCCATTCCACTAAGGCTTATAAGGTAGAGTGATTTGGGATAAGATTCTAAATTCCTATAAGAAATCAATTAAGTCTTGATTAATATATTCTCCACCATGTTTTTAAAGGATTTTATTAATCATTATACCATGATGGTTCTCAAGTTCATTATTTTATTCCTTGAATTTATCAAAATAATCCAACTTATACCACATTATGTAGACATATCCATATCAACTAAAAATATAAAAAAGTTATGAAATATGAGTAACCACCCCTTGTTTCAATAGAAGATTTTCTAAAAACATTAGTATGAACTGTAACGCCCCGACCCCAGTTACCCAGAGTCGGTGCATTATTACATAACATTGGCATGATCATAAGAAAGATCAAATATCGAAAGACCGATTGGTTTAGTAGCCTTGGAAACACTAGATATATTCATAAGTTTTACATTACATCATAAAAAGAAAAACTACTACAACAACATATTGTCTCCATAATCCACACTCATATCCCCACATAATATCCCTGCAGGTCATTCATAACTTACTTTTTCACTTCCTGGGAAAAATAAAACATAGAAAAGGGGTGAGCTCAGATGCTCAGTAAGGATAACATTATAGCAGAAGCTTTCATAAATATGCATAAACACTTAAGGCAATTTATAACTAAAACAAAAGCCTTTTAAACATGAACTTCAGCATAAAATGGCAAAGGTAAAATGAAATAATGCCATTTACTTACTCACATGGATATTCTACTAGTCGAATGATCACATGCAATATCAATATCCACTTTCATAATGATGGAATGCATAATGCCAGACTATTATAACCACATAGCCAAGGCCTCGTGCCAAGAATACAAATAATATTTTGCCAAGGCCTTATGCCAAGACACTAGTTTGTCTCATGAGACCTACCGATGCATCGAGGAGCTATAGCGGGCTCCACCTGTCACTTATTAAGTCCAATGCATTCCTCATATGAATAGGTTTAAGCATAAAATAAACATTCGTATTAAAACTAGCATACGAAATGTAAATACTTTAACCACAAACCATGAATGGTATAAAAATAGAACATCCACAGTCAAATATAACTCATTTGATAAAATATGGAATATTGTATTGTATCACATTAACCTCAATCATGAATAATGAAGGATGTTGACATAGATGAAAATAATCATCAAAACTATTTGAGAGAAATATCCCCCTTTTCTTGAAAACATTTAAAAGTCACACTATTTGTCAAGAAGCCATTTAAAAATAGATTTTTGAATCAAAGTGTCCCATACCACTTTGAAACTTTTTAAAAGGAGTTTTAATTTCTAAACTTTAATGTCCATATAAATAAATCCTTAAAACTATTTTTAAAACATGGACATTAATGAGAAAGATTTAGATGAATAAGTCTTTAAAACATTTAAAAATGGTATTTTAGTTAGAGATTCTAACCAAAAGAGAGAAACTTGAATACAAATAATGGAGGTAATCAAAACTTTGTAATATCATGAGAATAAAGTTAATTCATGATATACTATGTCAAAGTACATTATATACACCACATAAAAGTGATTTGGTGTATATCAACAAAGAAGTCTCAATGGAATGTAAGTTGAGATGAAATCTCTCATAAAGGCCATATCCTTAGGTTAAGGATAAATCAACAACATAATTAGGTGTGAAAAATATAAATACACTAAATATGATTGGATATTCAGTGTAAAACAATCAAAGAATATTCACACATATTCTTGTAAAAACAACACCAACGAATTGGATGTTTATCTCAACAATTGGTGAAAGAGTTAAAATTACTCTTATCAAATTCATATCAATGACTTGAGAATTTTCAATGGAGTGATTATGTGTATAAAAAGTATATCCACAGGAAGGGGAGTGGAAATTATTACATAATCAAATGAATAGTGATTCCACACATAATCTTGGGGTAGTATAATCAATGAAATATGCGTAAAGCCAAATGAGTGGAAATTGAAATCTCAAATTCCCTTATCGATTAGGTAACTTACGAAACAAAAACCCATGAAAGAAAGATCATACCATGATGATGTAAATACCCATAAAATAAATTATATTACACAATGAATACAATCATGGGCAGTACACATACACTACATGCAATAATTAAGTGGTGAACAATGAAATTCTCACGAAATTAAGAGTGAGTTAAGAAACCCCTTACCACGTTAATCAACGGAGTCGTATGGGAAAAAGTTAATAACCACCAAATTATTTACAGAATAACATGAATATAAAGAGAATCATGATAATATATATCTAATGGCCGTACACAATACACCACTTTCAATAATTTAGTGGCGAACAATGGAAATCTCACGGAATTGAAAGTGAGATAAGAAAATCCCTTACCTTGAACTTTCCCTTAGTCGATGGTATGTTAACCTCCTGTATAATAATTAAAACATTCATTAAATTATACAATAATCATATACATCAATATGATATCATATATGATCTTTTAACATTTCTTTATTAATAATATCTTAGTATTATCGTCGTTTCGGGTGATAATCGATTCGTTCTTCTTAAATGTTTGGTTACGTAAGACATATTTGTAATGGATATATTATATCTTATTCATAATCAGAATTATATTAACATTATTTTTATCCCTAAAATGAGAATAATACTTGAATGGATACGATGGAGGATGGATCTCATCGTGTTCGTGGAGACGGTAGTCCGTACGTACGCACGAACGCTACTTCCATTTAATTTTTCATTTTAAAAGAATTGAATCCAAATGATACATAGGTATATTATTATTCCAGTATAATATAATATTTTATATATGTTACTTATGTTCATTAACACCATTCTTTATACGTTCCATGTGTGGTATGAACGAGTCATATCATTTTAAGGGGGCGGTAGTCCGCACTTCCTCAAATGAAATTATCGTACGTATATAGAACATGAAACGAATAATGGTTTGAAATAAAATGGAATTACAGAAGGTTATATATAAAATATGTATCATTAATATCACACTTAATTACAGTTCCATCATAATGGCCACCATGAGAGGCGGTAAGATGTATTTGAACAATCATCGTTTCGTGAGGCGTTAGTTTTCCATTCACAGAAACATTATGTTCATCATCCATTAGATGGAGGTGTGTGTATGTGTAGTTCGAATCATTCTTATAAAAACATCCTAGTATATTGAGGATACTTTTTTTGTTACAAAAGAAAGGAAATAAAAAGAGTTTGGGGGTTGGAGAAGCAAAATAAATGAAAATAATTTAAGAGAAATCGTTACCTTTAATTTAGGTAACTCACTATGGTTGGAACCAAAGGACTTCTTGAAATGATTTATGCCTAAGGGGAAGCTTCAAGGAGGAGGAGAGGGATGTGGGGAGCTTATTCGGGAAGGGTTTGGATGAGCCAAGTGGCTTGAGAGGTGTGAGGAATGAGTAGAAGTGATCTCCTTTTATAAGGGAGAGGAGGGGCTCTTTAGGAAAGAGTGAAAGTATTACTTTATAATATAATTATATTCGGTTTATAATGGTCCAAAAATAATTGCGGTCGAAGATAATATGACTCATATTCTAAATAACATCAACCAATAAGAATTGGACAGGTTTTAGATAATATTTTAATCATTATAATCTTATTTATTTAAATGATTTATTAATGAGGTAAACATTGCATCATTATTGTGTCATTAATAATTTAAATTATTTGATGTCTAAAAATTATAAATAAATTATCATTATGTAGGAAATCGTTTTATCTTTCTAATGAATATTTATAATCGAAAATAAAACATGTATAACCCTATGTAAAAATTGTTCTTCTAAAAGATGTAAGCTTATGCCATTTTTATTTTTATTTTAACTTTATTAATATAATGTGTCCCTACCACATACAAGTGGGTCCAAGGGGTCCCCAAATCGACCCAAGGATACCCATGGTTGGGTATGTGTCCACCAGTAAGGTTAGGACACATTTTAGGGTAATTTTGTATTATTATAATATTATTTTTTAACCCTTATTTACCGGATTTACCCTTAACCATGGTAAATAAAATATTTACCACAGTAATTATTCAAAATGTCTAAAAATAAAAGTTACCTATTTACACAGTTTGGAAATCCTGATTCCAAATATGGAATCCATTTTTCTAAATTCAAAACACATAAGTGGCAGAAATTAATTTAAAATTAATTCCCGCTGTCCAAACAAAAAGCGTGTTTTTAAGAGGTAATAACTATCAAAAGATTGACACTTGTTTATGTTCGGTTTAATTGTAAAATTATGTCAAATGACCAACATTATATTAAATGGTAAAAATATATTATAAATATACTTTAAAACCACTCAAATTCACAATTTATCACTATTAATTATTTTTATTAAAAAAGTTGTTTTTAATTAAAATTTAGTAATTTTCACTATTCATCAAAATATGAAAGTTATCCGAAAAGTACCAAAATTTCACCTTAGGCTAAATTTGATATTCAGAATCCAAAAATGAAGTCCATTTTAAAATATAAAATATATATAATTTCAAAATTTAGGTATTACTATTCATAACGGCTAGTTTGATTGGTTGTGGCGTGTGTTAAAACTCAAGGTTGCGTACAACACACGCTACTATTTTATTCAAAGGAAAGTGTACTGTGGAAGCTTGGGATATTTCATTTTAAATTTTTTGATGTCCCAATTTATTCAGATAGTTTAAAATATTTTATTTAAAAAGGTTTCACTATTATAAGTTGATAAAAGTGCAATACTGAAAATGAATCTGTTCTTGCATTATGACTAAGAAACTCATAATAGGGATTCTAAAATTATAAGGATTATATAAAGTTCAAAATGTAGTTAATGCTATTCATGACCTCTTTTAATGGCTTTTTTTTGTACGTCATGGTGTGATTGAACTCGGTGTTGCGTGTAGTGCAAGTTATTGAATTATTTTTAAGAAATAACACATTATGAAATCCTGGGGTGTTACATTCTCCCCTCCTTCAATAAATTGCGTCCTCGCAATTTGAAATTGTTCTTTGAAAATAAAATGTTGAAAGTAGAAAATATATTTGTGGGAAAACCCACATCGGAAATTGGGTTACTAAAATTTAGTCTTAATATAAGGAAAAGAGAAATGAAAGGGTCACCACCAAACTATGATCTCGATTAGGAGAACATTGGTGGCAATTAGAGACATATAATTGGAGGAAAAACGTAAATATTTATAGGTAGTGTTTGAGGTCATCAATCACAAACAAGTATAAAATTGAGGTCCTTAAACTCATCAATATATGATGATTTGAAATACCATCGGTCCAAGAAAACATAGGGTATTGGGATAACACATTTTTGACGTTTCAAAATATCTTAGTTGAAATCCCACATTGAAAAATGAATTAATGAGGCCTCTATTTAAAATAAAGAGTGGAAATTATGAAGATTACCGAAAATAACACATACTAGGGTTCCATGTAGGAAAATATGGATATGGAAGAGAAATCTAACCATCAATTATCTGATGGAGAGTGGTAGAGAACATGGCTATGAAAAGGCCAACAATCCCAAAGCCATAAATTAGTGATGATTTAATGTACCATCTATGACAACATTTTTTTTAAAGTTACATTACATAAGTAAGAGGAATTCATTTATGATATTGACTAAGAACATTATGAGATATACTTAAATTTTAAGTAGATTTTCATTCTTTAATAAATTTCCACCACTAACTCATTTTTTTAAACGATGAGTATTCAAGAAGACTTGGTCACACTGGAAGAACTAGAATAAACTTCTATAGAATCACATGATCCATGTAGGATAAACCATATATTTACATTGTCTTTGAAGATTAATCAAAACCAAAATGGTTAGTGAATGATCTAATGATCCCCCAAAAGGATATTCATCGAGATAGATATGCACTAATCTTAATTTCTAAAATTAAACCAACAATACCCCAAAGTTAAAGAGATACCATTCAATAACGAATTGTCCTTACAATCCTTTAATATAATACAAACTAATATTGAAACCCAAAACATAGAATAATTTGATTATGTAGTCTCCCATGTTACATTGTATCTCCAAATGACATCAAATACTCTTAAAGTCACATACTTAAAAGTAATTAACATCATCACATATTCTCTGTTATAGGTTAATCATTTCCATAAATAACCCAAATCACTATAAATCAACAATAAAAACGTAGATAAAAATCCACCATTACCTTACAAATGAAACCTCATTGTATTCTATTTTCCTTGGGCATATAGTGTTCCTAACAAAACGAACATCTTCCAAAATAACATTTATCACTTAATCACCAAATCATTTTCCTATACCAAGGGTATTCATTTGATAAGACATAAGAACCCAAATCATCTTATTATTGATTAATAAAATCATTTAACAAAAAAAAATAGTCACACTAACCAGGGACTTCACGTAGTCCAGTGGTAGGCGATAAATCCCAATCGCACTTTGGTTGTGGGTTCGATTCCCACAGCTTTGTCCGACGCGATGGGTTGTCACACGGTCTACGTGTTGTCCTTTTTCAAAAACTATATTTTATAATATTACCAAAATGAGATAAATTCCTCAAAATAACATAATTTAACCACAAATGTTATATCATACTTTGCATTTTCATCCCAAATTATAATAACTTATCATTTTCTCAAACCCTAATGATCATATAAAACCAAATGGTTATTTATACCTATATCCACAAGAGAAGAGACAATTCTTCCTCAAATATCATTCTCACATGGAAAACTGCGGGGTTACAAATACAAGAGAAAATTATTCCAAAGTAAACCCATTAAAAAGGAGTGCTAATACTTTTTAAATTTTTCTCCAACCATTTATTTCCACATAGCTTCTTCTTTGACCAAGAAAATATCCTATAGAATAGGACATTCACTCGGGTAATGGCCAGGTCCCCTACATTTACGGCAAATGACTGTAAATGGACTCTTGGGACCATTTTTATCTTCTTCCATAGTACTCTTCATTTTTCTTCGGCAATTCTTCACTTTATGTCCTTCCTTCCCGCACGTAAAACATTTTGTTGTCCCATTGAGACACTTTCCTGGGTGTCTCTTTCCACATTTCCTGCATGATGAAAATTGAGGTTTCTTTTCTCCATGGTCTCCATTGCTGGAGATCTTATCATTTATCACCTTTCTCTTCCTTGTTGAGTCTGGGAGTTGGTTAATATATATGTTGTTGATCATATTTTTGGAAAACTGATTTGGCATAAAGACGATATCTTTTACGCCTATCAACATTCCATTTTGTTGCTCATCGCCACTACCGTTCCCACCTTGTACATCATTCTCAAAGTCACTATGACTTCCTTGGAATCCAGCCATTGACTAAAACCAGAAAGCATTGTGTGAGTAATAGTAGTCGTAAAATCATTTAGAGATTAAAATGTCACCATATTCTCAATTTGAAACATATTAGGATTAACCAAGGTCATTTACTCTCATCTTATGTATATATTACTTAAATCGGTTTGTAAAGAAAATGTAAATTATCCTAAGCATATCCCCCGGGAGTGTCGTAACCAAGAGTGCAGCAAGGCCCGTTGTCGTGCACCAGTTCCCGTTCGAGTCTAGCTCAAAGCGGTGTTTTCGGGTTTTACCCCTAGGTACATCTGTGCCAGAGACGCCTCTACCTGCTCGTATCCAGACAGGGATGTATTGCTCGGAAAACTTACAAAATCTCTACAATACCAAAATTCTAGGAAGTTATTTTATACTAATCCTAAAAGTTCATCTTAGGTCTACGTGCTCTAATCAGAGTTTATCTAAATCTAGCTACCAAGGTTTGTACTAAACTTCCTTTGATACCAACTGTAACGCCCCGACCCCAATTACCCAGAGTCGGTGCATTATTACATAACATTGGCATGATCACAATAAAGATCAAATCTCGAAAGACCGATTGGTTTAGTAGCCTTGGAAACACTAGATATATTCATAAGTTTTACATTACATCATAAAACGAAAAACTACTACAACAACATATTGTCTCCATAATCCACACTCATATCCCCACATAATATCCCTGCAGGTCATTCATAACTTACTTCTTCACTTCCTGGGAAAAATAAAACATAGAAAAGGGGTGAGCTCAGATGCTCAGTAAGGATAACATTATAGCAGAAGCTTTCATAAATACGCATAAACACTTAAGGCAATTTATAACTAAAACAAAAGCCTTTTAAACTTGAACTTCAGAATAAAATGGCAAAGGTAAAATGAAATAATGCCATTTAATTACTCACATGGATATTCTACTAGTCGAATGATCACATGCAATATCAATATCCACATTCATAATGATGGAATGCATAATGCCAGACTATTATAACCACATAGCCAAGGCCTCGTGCCAAGACTACAAATAAGATTTTGCCAAGGCCTTGTGCCAAGACACTAGTTTGTCTCATGAGACCTACCGATGCATCGAGGAGCTATAGCGGGCTCCACCCGTCACTTATTAAGTCCAATTCATTCCTCATATTAATAGGTTTAAGCATAAAATAAACATTCGTATTAAAACTAGCATACGAAATGTAAATAATTTAACCACAAACCATGAATGGTATAAAAATAGAACATCCACAGTCAAATATAACTCATTTGATACAATATGGAAGATTTTATTGTATCACATTAACCTCAATCATGAATAATGAAGGATGTTGACATAGATGAAAATAATCATCAAAACTATTTGAGAGAAATATCCCCCTTTTCTTGAAAACATTTAAAAGTCACACTATTTGTCAAGAAGCCATTTAAAAATAGATTTTTGAATCAAAGTGTCCCATACCACTTTGAAACTTTTTAAAAGGAGTTTTAATTTCTAAACTTTAATGTCCATATAAATAAATCCTTAAAACCATTTATAAAACATGGACATTAATGAGAAATATTTAGATGAATAAGTCTTTAAAACATTTAAAAATGGTATTTTAGTTAGAGATTCTAACCAAAAGAGAGACACTTGAATACAAATAATAGAGGTAATCAAAACTTTGTAATATCATGAGAATAAAGGTAATTCATGATATACTATGTCAAAGTACATTATATACACCACATAAAAGTGATTTGGTGTATATCAACAAAGAAGTCTCAATGGAATGTAAGTTGAGATGAAATATCTCATAAAGGCCATATCCTTAGGTTAAGGATAAATCAACAACATAATTATGTGTGAAAAATATAAATACACTAAATATGATTGGATATTCAGTGTAAAACAATCAAAGGATATTCACACATATTCTTGTAAAAACAACACCAACGAATTGGATGTTTAACTCAACAATTGGTGAAAGAGTTAAAATTACTCTTATCAAATTCATATCAATGACTTGAGAATTTTCAATGGAGTGATTATGTGTATCAAAAGTATATCCACAGGAAGGGGAGTGGAAATTATTACATAATCAAATGAATAGTGATTCCACACATAATCTTGGGGTAGTATAATCAATGAAATATGCGTAAAGCCAAATGAGTGGAAATTGAAATCTCAAATTCCCTTATCGATTAGGTAACTTACGAAACAAAAACCCATGAAAGAAATATCATACCATGATGATGTAAATACCCATAAAATAATGTATATTACACAATGAATACAATCATGGGCAGTACACATACACCACATGCAATAATTAAGTGGTGAACAATGGAATTCTCACGAAATTAAGAGTGAGTTAAGAAACCCCTTACCACGTTAATCAACTAAGTCGTATGGCCAAAAGTTAATAACCACCAAATGATTTACAGAATAACATGAATATAAAGATAATCATGATAATATATATCAAATGGCCGTACACAATACACCACTTTCAATAATTTAGTGGCGAACAATGGAAATCTCACGGAATTGAAAGTGAGATAAGAAAATCCCTTACATTGAACTTTCCCTTAGTCGATGGTATGTTAACCTCCTGTATAATAATTAAAAAATTCATTAAATTATACAATAATCATATACATCAATATGATATCATATATGATCTTTTAACATTGCTTTATTAATAATATCTTAGTATTATCGTCGTTTCGGGTGATAATCGATTCGTTCTTCTTAAATGTTTGGTTACGTAAGACATGTTTGTAATGGATATATTATATCTTATTCATAATCAGAATGATATTAACATTATTTTTATCCCTAAAATGAGAATAATACTTGAATGGATACGATGGAGGATGGATCTCATCGTGTTCGTGGAGACGGTAGTCCGTACGTACGCACGAACGCTACTTCCATTTAATTTTTCATTTTAAAAGAATTGAATCCAAATGATACATAGGTATATTATTATTCCAGTATAATATAATATTTTATATATGTTACTTATGTTCATTAAAACCATTCTTTATACATTCCATGTGTGGTATGAACGAGTCATATCATTTTAAGGGGGCGGTAGTCCGCACTTCCTCAAATGAAATTATCGTACATATATACAACATGAAACGAATAATGGTATGAAATAAAATGGAATTATAGAAGGTTATATATAAAATATGTATCATTAATATCACACTTAATTACAGTTCCATCATAATGGCCACCATGAGAGGCGGTAATATGTATTTGAACAATCATCGTTTCGTGAGGCGTTAGTTTTCCATTCACAGAAACATTATGTTCATCATCCATTAGATGGAGGTGTGTGTATGTGTAGTTAGAATCCTTCTTATAAAAACATCCTAGTATATTGAGGGTACTTTTGTTGTTACAAAAGAAAGGAAATAAAAGGAGTTTGGGGGTTGGATAAGCAAAATAAATGAAAATAGTTTAAGATAAATCGTTACCTTTAATTTAGGTAACTCACTTTGGTTGGAACCAAAGGACTTCTTGAAATGATTTCTGCCTAAGGGGAAGCTTCAAGGAGGAGGAGAGGGATGTGGGGATCTTATTTGGTCAGGGTTTGGACGAGCCAAGTGGCTTGAGAGGTGTGAGGAATGAGTATAAGTGGTCTCCTTTTATAAGGGAGAGGAGGGGCTCTTTAGGAAAGAGTGAAAGTATTACTTTATAATATAATTATATTCGGTTTATAATGGTCCCAAAATCATTGAGGTCGAAGATAATAGGACTCATATTCTAAATAACATCAACCAATAAGAATTGGAAAGGTTTTAGATAATATTTTAATCATTATAATCTTATTTATTTAAATGATTTATTAATGAGGTAAACATTGCATCATTATTGTGTCATTAATAATTTAAATTATTTGATGTCTAAAAATTATAAATAAAATATACTTATGTAGTAAATCTTTTTATCTTTCTAATGAATATTTATAATCGAAAATACAACATGTATAACCCTATGTAAAAATTGTTATTCTAAAATATGTAAGCTTATGCCATTTTTATTTTTATTTTAACTTTATTAATATAATGTGTCCCTACCAAATACAAGTGGCTCCAAGGGGTCCCCAAATCGACCCAAGGATGCCCATGGTCGGGTATGTGTCCACCAATAAGGTTAGGAAACTTTTTAGGGTAATTTTGTATTATTATAATATTATTTTTTAACCCTTATTTACCGGATTTACCCTTAACCATGGTAAATAAAATATTTACCACAGTAATTATTCAAAATGTCTAAAAATAAAAGTTACCTATTTACAAAATTTGGACATCCTGATTCCAAATATGGAATCCATTTTTCTAAATTCAAAACACATAAGTGGCAGAAATTAATTTAAAATTAATTCTCGCTGTCAAAACAAAAAGCGTGTTTTTAAGAGGTAATAACTATCAAAAGATTGACACATGTTTATGTTCGGTTTAATTGTAAAATTATGTCCAATGACCAACATTATATTAAATGGTAAAAATATATTCTAAATATACTTTAAAACCACTCAAATTCACAATTTATCACTATTAATTATTTTGATTAAAAAAGTTGTTTTTAATTAAAATTTATTAATTTTCACTATTCATCAAAATATGAAAGTTATCCGAAAAGTACCAAAATTTCACCTTAGGCTAAATTCGATATTCCGAATCCAAAAATGAAGTCCATTTTAAAATATAAAATATATATAATTTCAAAATTTAGGTATTACTATTCATAACGGCTAGTTTGATTGGTTGTGGCGTGTGTTAAAACTCAAGGTTGCGTACAACACACGCTACTATTTTATTCAAAGGAAAGCGTACCGTGGAAGCTTGGGATGTTTCATTTTAAATTTTTTGATGTCCCAATTTATTCAGATAGTTTAAAATATTTTATTTAAAAAGGTTTCACTATTAAAAGTTGATAAAAGTGCAATACTGAAAATGAATCTGTTCTTGCATTATGACTAAGAAACTCATAATAGGGATTATAAAATTATAAGGATTATATAAAGTTCAAAATGTAGTTAATACTATTCATGACCTCTTTTAATGGCTTTTTTTGTACGTCATGGTGTGATTGAACTCGGTGTTGCGTGTAGTGCAAGTTATTGAATTATTTTTAAAAAATAACACACTATGAAATCCTGGGGTGTTACATGAACTAATTTACAAAGAACTTTATCCCTTTCTAATTTCTCACTAAATTGGGATTTAGTCATTTAGAGAGCACCTCAAGATACATCTTCAATATAAACGTGGTGACCTGGTTCTAGATATATGGATACAAAGCCTCCGTTAAATTCCTCGAAATGGCCTCCTCATCTGGAAATAGGTCTAAATCATATCAAAGAAGGTTCCTAAAACAAACCCTGAAATCTAGCTCAATGGTGTTCCCCTACAGAAGGGTAAGCATCTCCTATAGATTTTATTTCCTTCATGTTAAAAGAAAGAAACTCAGTTTTTAACTATTATTGGAACTCCTCCCATTAGTCTATGGACTCATCATGATCTCTGAGTAATAAGAAACTCCACTGCCTCACTACCCCACATTGCATCATCACAACTAATGATACCCATTTCTATTTTAGAGAACAAATCAAATGGGAATCTATCACAACCCCATCTAACATGTCTTCCACAACTGTATCAGAAATAGATCCCTCATACCTCTATAAAATCTACCACTGAAACTCTCATAATGTCCTCCTACATGTGTTATCATCAAGCTCTACCCAATGGTGATCTTCTATCGCTACTTGATAAATATCTTCTATTTGAACCTAATGAGGACATCGAATTGAAGAAATTCCTATAAAAGAATAAATAGTAACATATCCAAATCCAAGAACATGGAAAATAAATACATTAATTATTTTTTTTCTTTTATTGATTTTAGTTTAACCTATATAAAGTTCTAACCATTCAAACACTTGCACAATGAATAATACTACATGATCCTTTCTTAGGCATCTACCATTAAACTAGTAGTTCCATGTTTAATAACAGATGAAATATTAAAGGTTTTTGGATCATCTCACAGGGGCCCTGAATACACGTTTCTCAGCTGGTCTCCCATATTTATAGTACTTTCTAAATGTATCTCAAATTAATTCATTACCATCCAACACAACGTGAATTGTGACTAACACCAAACTCCATCCTTTCCATTAACCAAAGTTCTGATACCATTATGTCATGAACCCCTCCCCACTAGGTGTACCCCTCCTAGGTCGACATTGGGAGATGAGAGATAGTGACACTATATCCCCTCCTCCTGTGGGCTATGAGGTGATGACTAGTAGAAAGGGTATCCTAGACATGTATATGGGAGGTCTTATCCTTTATGATAACACATGTGAAAGATTGAAATAATAGAGACACCAAAAAACTCCTTCTTACACTCCAATATAAAAGAACACTAATGTTTACATGTAAGAACTACTACAACACAAAGAAAAAAATACAATTACCGAAAGAATGTTAAAGATGGAAGGGACCAAGACTCCCAAACAGGTCATCTAAAAAACCCACAGGTTAATAGTTACCAACCATACCTCCATCATACTCCTGCTGATATAAAAGAAAATATTTACAGATTCTTAGGATGATTATAATAGTATAATCATTAGGATCCACTCTAGAGCCTCTCTTGAAAATCATAAATAAAAGTTGCTAAAGTATAGTATACGACAAGTGGAATTAACTTTTAACCTAAACCAATATACTAAATTTCCATCCTCACCATGGATACTATCACCAAGTATCACATACCAGAGAATATATTATAATAAATTATATAAAGGGTACCTCGATACCACTTCCCCACTGGTTTCCCACTCTTCCCCAACATCGCACATCCTGAGCATTTCTCTCTAAAAATGGAAGCCCACAAACACCTGGGTGAAGCACCACAATGTTCACCTTGTGCAACACACCAACACACTATGTAAAAAAAGTAACCAAGTAGTATTCGAGATCCACCACAACATTTATAATGTGTATCATACATCAAATATTATTCCTCAAACCACCACAACCCATACAATGAGTAAGGATCCTGAAACCATCATAACCTATACATGTTATAACTATTGTATTCCTTAAGAAACTATATCATGAATACATGTGTGTGAAATAACCATAAGACATTATATCCCTCTATACACACATATGGGGGAAAATAGCCACTATGAATACCCGCACAAGTTACTACCAAGAGATTTGAGGAGGGACAAAGGGGCAGTTAGTCATCCATACTCCCAGTAGGATGTTAGGGAAACACCCCCCATAGATCAGAATCCACAGGGTGTCAGTTTCTCTAATTGATAGGGTGGTGTATCATATAATAAATAAATCGTACATGATATAATATAACTCACAACCACACTATAAGAATAACCTAGTCTAAGAGTCAACTATAGCTAACGTCTCCTAGATCGTCAGCTGCCACTACTAACACCAGATATCCAATACGAAAACAACCAATTACAGAGATAAATTAAATTATTTTATTCCTTTTTTTAGTTTTACTTTATGTAAATTAATTTATTATATAATAATTAAACATTTATATTTCATACATTACATTGCATTAGAATCACAATAAAGTTCCATTCCCACCAGGTATAAGAAAACTGAGTCCATGGATTTTAAGGATTATATCCTCATCATTACTTCCCAGTAAGCTTCAACCCCATTGTTTAAACATTTATTAATTAATTAACATTATAAATTTCCCGATTATTGGGTAATCAAGGAAAAAAAATCCTAAGATACCAAAAAAGGTATCCAAAAAAGAATATCTATCTTCCTCAAGATTTGGGGAATGGATAGAATATATACAAACAACCTTTCTGTCATCTGAACAACAGATTGAAACAACCAACCAACATTCATATCAATTGGTAAGCCCAGCTTCAACCAATTTTTTCATCTCTAGTGTCCTCCTTGAAACCCACATGCATATCCCGATACATCCCACCACCAAAAGATTCAAATGGATCCCTAATAATCAGGGATCCCCACCCCACATACTACAACAACACTCTAGGATCATCCATGAAAGGCTCACATCACATCCAGGACTCCCCGCCCCATAACACAAATAATAGGAAACCAACATAGGAATGAGGCTCTCAAACCTAATGCAAGGCATCCAGCCTTTACACACAATGAGCCCTCACAACTCCAAAGTACAATATACTCAGCCGTTATAAGAAAGTTTGAAACTCAGTCACTACAATGGAATTATCTTTTATCAAACAACCAATTATTATTCCATCTTGAATTAACCAATTCCTTATTCATAGTTTCAATCTATGGGAAACCTGAGTATCAAGATTTCACAAGCTATGAAAAATTAACAATAAAATTAATTTATCATGTCTTTAATTCTTTTTCGACCAGAATCAACATGCTTCACATCTTTATTCCAATTTACATTAACATATGTACGGTCAAATAATTTGAATATTCTTTCTGCATAAAGATTACAACACTCCAAATTTAGTAAATATTCATCTTTAATAATTTTTCTAATTAATAATCAGTTTATTATGGCATTACATTCTTTACCAATTCCACATGACACTATAAGAATAATAAGAACAACATTGACACCTCACTATCAAGAAAATCAATAGGCAACTAGTTATCATGGTATAAACAACATCATCACCATGCATTCGATATCAATTCTTTAATTCAGTTCAAGTAATTATTCGGTCACATTCATTGACATCCAAGGGGATAAATCATGCTCAATTCAAAATTGAAAAAAAAAAATAAAATAAAATTGAATCAACAAATCCACTACCTCAAAAGGGTTTCAATGTTATTTTCATGAGAATAGACCAATGCTGCAGATATTGATTGCATCTCTTGCAAGAACTACATCCACACAAGGAAGTTGTACGACAACTACACCAACAAACAACCAAATTAAATCCATTAGAAACATGGATATCCTGATCTATTACATGTAAAAGAGTAACTAAAGGAAAAAAGATTGAAAAAACCACAATAACAAAGATAGAACATACATTGGATCAAAGAAGAATGGAAGGATGGAAGATACAGATCGATCCTTCCTAAAGGAATCCATAAAATGTTAAAGAAGGGGTTTCTAGGTCACATGGATTAAGAGAGAGGTGATACAGTCTATAGGGTTTTTGAAGCACTTGGTGCTACATCATTTAAAGATATACAACATCAGGGATCTATATGATGGTTCATCCCATTTTACATCATGTAATCCTCAGGATATTGTTTACCGCGATAAATGTGTCACCTTTTTATTTTTAAAACTTAATTTATTTCACGTCATGATTTGATCAGAACAATCCTTGAAACCAAATTTCACCCCATGTAAAATTTTACACGATGTGAAATCACCCTTCTTCCAACATTTAGTAGCTAAAATCTTCCAGACTTACTCTATGCATCCTCTGAGCACCTCGATATTCAGAAAAATAAGTGTCTATCTACTTAAATCTGGGCCCTTACGATGTTTATTATTTAAATCCAATGAATTTGTTAAGGGAATTCTATATGATTTCTTTGAAATAAGTTTATTACTATGTATGAGATTCATTGAAAATAAACAACACGATTAAGAGGAATATTATGAATATATTTCATAACAATGTCAACTAACTCGGATAAAATATGAATATCTTTGATATTGGTTTTCTCCCCAATCATATATGATAAAAACCACTTTTGATAAGAATATTTATCCAAAAAAATATTGTAATCCCCAATGTAATTTTGTGACTCCTTACACACTTATAAAGGATAATAGTTTGTATTTGAATAACTTATGTGACTTACCTTCCTTGCCAATTAATATGGGAACTATATAAAGAAATAAAATCCATGTTTATGATAACATCAAATTCCTCTTGATGGAGAATAAAAATATTTTTAAGAATAAAATTCTAAAAAAAATCAATCAGGGATGAATAATAATCATGAGATGTTATCATTGTACCATTAGGTATTTTCATTACTAATTCAATAACTAATCATTGAGGATTGGATTCAACCTTCCTAGAGAATTTACCGGATATATAGGAATTCATATATCTAATATTCAGTATTTTTCCTTACCCATTTCTATATCAACCTCATCATTTTACCTATAACCCGTTACTAAAATATAAATGGTTATATTGACCATGAAGAATCATTAATTAATGAGACTATTCAGGAAGAATTATTCACAGGATTTCTAAATCATGAATCCTTCTATTAAATCTATAACATTCAGGGTAAATCCCAGTTAAAATATAATAAAAATAAATTTTAATCCTTTATAGTGGCTGTTAAATAATATGTGATTTGACCAATGAATATCACTTGATAGTGTGAAAATATATGTGTAGAAAGAGCACACACCCCATACACCAGAATGGTGGTTGATATTTTCTTGACCAACTACCTTCAAGGATATTTTCCTTAGATTAAATATTAATAATACCATTTATATTTATTGTATACAAAAAAGGTTTATTTCTTGGAAAACCAAAAAATGACATCCTTACAAAAACATTAGGATGTTATCCTATACTTTGAATTATAACTAGGGTTTTCAATACATTGTTATAACCCCAATATCAAAAGATACACTAAACCTGTAATATCTTAACAACTTTAGAGAATCACACTTTTCATACATAGATAATACATATTAATAGATAAGTAATCATTACATAACACTATGACCTATGCTATAATGATAATGGTATATTTTCCCCTATGGCTAGATACACAATATTATTATTTCATAGAAGGTGTTCACCATCTCCCACAAATATCTTCCCACATAGTACTCCACATATACATACCCTGTATAAATCCATCTTTTATAACCTAGATGAAGGAATGATATGAAAGGGAGAGGTTATATTTTCAATATGGGTAAACAGGGTAGATATCAGTTTTAACATAATCATAAAATGATCATATGGGTATAAACACATGATCATAACATTTGAAAACCATACCCAACATATCATAGAACAAAATATTGCATAATACCATAAATAATAATAATTAATAAGACATGATTCATTATGTAATCAAAGAACATGGGTTGGGAGAGTATAACACTAGAATAATACATAATTTCTTGGCATCCACATAATCATTTCCTCAGTCAAGGCTCACAACCTAGAATATCACAGTGGATTGGGTTCTCTCCGTATTATTTTATATATTAGTAAAGGTTCAATCCAAATACTATAATAGTTTTTAATGTCCCTTAATGAACTGGGTTCACTCCCCATTCTAATACATATATTGCATGGTCTATCTATCTTTTCCCAATCATTTAAAAGGATGTATAATTCAAACCCCTGTCACAGAATGATAATACAACATATTTGTTCCACAAGATCATAATAAATTCATCATTTCATAACTCAAAGAAATTAAACTGGTTTCATATATATTTCATTATTTCATCATAGAATAACCCAAGGAAAAACGGATTCCATAAGGTTTTCATCATAATATAATTAACCTATGGGAATGAAACCGGTTTCATAGAGTCATAGTTAACTAATCATCATTATAATACATTAAAAAAATGAATGGGTATGTTATAATTGGATAATATCCCCATTAAACGATGCATAATATCATACGATGATGCCAAAGGTGAAAAATTCCATTAAAATATCACTAGATAATTCCCCTAGGAAAATAAAATTTTTCACTTTGAAATCACTTATTTAAAGTCTAAAAAATTTACAAATTTTAAGGAAGCCTTTTTTTTAAAAATAAACACATATTAATTTAATGTATTTAAAAAAAAATTCAGTTTTCATGATGGTAGGAAATTTCATTCACCTGTTAATATTAAAAAAACACTTTCACATTTTTGGAAAAAAGTTAATAATACCCCATTCATAAAATTGAAAGAATATGCCTTTTGATCAATTATTTAAAAATTCAATAATTTTTCAAAATAAAAAAATTAATATTTAAATATTAAAATCAATTTTGAAATCATATTTATGTAACATAGAAGTGAAATGGAATGAATTTTTGATCGAAAGAAGAAATAAAGTAAGGTTTTCATAAAACCATCATTTTAGTTTCATGATTTTATTAGAAATATGAGAATTAAAGTAAAACAAGTTATCTATAGAAACAACCATGGGATAAAAAATTCATGTCATTTTGGAAATATAATTATAAAAATTTCATCATTGGAGACTTTAACATAAATAATCCCCATAAAAAATGAGATTGATATGTAAATCCATATTCTCAAGTTTGAATTTCTTGAAAAGAACATTGACCTCTGATATAATAAATTTGAATCTACTATAATTATATAATAGATTTTTGTACAGACATATAATATCATTAATTATACAATTATAATACTTCAACATTATTTTATTAATAATTACTCATTGTAACTATCATTTAATGGTGTTAACACTTTCCATTTTCACTAGAATATTAGTTCAGAAGTTATATTCCTTATAAAATAATCATGATTACATCATCTAAATAGTTTTAATAATGATATAAATAACATATATATTAAATATATATATATATATTAGAGTTATCGATAAAATATATATATATAAATATTAATTACATCATTCATGGAGACGGTAGTCCATGCATAAGCATGCACATTATTTTAACTTTTTTAAAGATAGAATGAAAGAATGTTAAAAAATAATTCAACTATATATCGTCATTATTATATCATATATATAATATATATTACAAAAATATTTCTTTATTATCATCCATGTTAAGGGGAAATGAAATACAAATCACATCACATCATGAAGGTGGTATTCCACACTTATATTTGAGTGATATTACCATTTTCAAATGGTTAGGAAGGTAGGAATTTAGATATGATGTTATAAAAATAAATTCATAAATATTATAAATATACCTTAGACCCATAATAATAACCAACCATGGAAAATGGTGGTTGAAAATGAATTATATCACAATATGGAGATATTTGTCCAAATGTATACACAAGCGACACTTTCACTTCCCATTTTATGGAAAAGAGGGTGAATAATGTTTGTCAGATAATCAAAATAACATTTCAATATATATAAATATAGGATAATTTATCTATTATTTAATGATAAATACTACAAAATTATGGGAGTTATAAGAATAAATATTTTTGAACTAGTTTGGTAGGATAATTTCCTATCCTTTAGGATGCCTCCTTTAGACCCATTATCATGTACCATTGGAATGATTTTTAAGAATTATATAACCTCTATGTAATGGAAAATGATGTTTAGAATATATTTTTTATTTTTCGGTTGAGAAATATGGCCCAAATTGTTATAAATAATAGAAACTAGGATTTTCTTTTTATATGTCAGAGAGAGTAAAAATATTGAATTTTAAAATGATTAAAATATAATAATGTCACAGTCAAGACATATATATCCAAATTGATATTGATTTTCTAAGAACCTAGTTCTTAACTTAGGAATGTATCCTTTTAAATTTAGTCTAATTATTTATCTTGGCCTAATATGGATGCTTTATTATCTTACGATATCTTTGGGGGTGTCCAATGATTGTTTGGAGATCAGAAACCTAGCCAGTGGAGGAAATAGTACGGCTACATTATTAGAATAAAACATGTGAGCCATTATACATGGTATCCCCTAACCATTTAGGTCTAGAAAGATCGATGAAGTAGGGCATAATCTTTTCCATAACTATGAGCCATGGACCACATGCTCATAAAAAAATACAAAAATTGTTTCATATGATATTTGCATGTTTCGCCAATGGTTTCCTTAATCGTGCATCCTAACTTTGAAAAGTGACCACTCCTATAAATGATGTTTCAGGGTTGACCTATTGGTTTTCAAACCATGATTTCAAACTGTGTGACCTCATTTTTTGGTGGAAAATACCAAAATACCCTCAATGAAATGTTTTAAACTAATTTTTTATCTCACTTTATCATTACAGAGGACAACCAACTCCATTTCTCATTTTTTTTGATTCTTTATATATCTTTTATAGTAATTGATCTCATTCTTCTTATTGGTGTTTCATCAAAGCACCATTTTTCTCATTGGATACCTATTGGTATGATCTTAATTCCTTTTTAGTCATTCGTCATTCCACTTTCTAATGATGAATATTTTTATATGCAGGATCATATGCCATATTTTTAGGGTGTTGATTCATTATTCATATCTAATAAAATATAAACCAAATTAACAGGTGATACATGATGGGTAGAGTTATACGAGCTTAATGTAGGAGTTCTATAACTCACCACATAAGTTTCATCATTTTATAAATTGTCATCTGTGTGCAATGATTTCATTGGGTGATTCCAATTTAATTTTTGTACATGTCTTATATTCATTAAAAACTTAGTCTATGACTCTTGTTAAATATCATATCCATCATTGGAGGACACGTCGTAAACGTTACGAACACATGTAGGGTGTCTTACTTAATTATGAATTTTGTTTTTTCGGTGCTTCTGAGCCACCAATCCAGTGTACTTTTTCTTGACCCTACTAATGGTATGACTCCCATAATAAAATCACTACTGAATTGTGAATTCAAAATCCTTATACTATGTTAGTGTAGCTTGACCCTTCTACGAAAAGTGTTCCACATAATCGTTAAATGTTTAAATGGATAATTTGGAAAGTATACTACTTATATGACTTTTACTTATTATTTTTAGATGAATGGTTGTTGAATTCCCATATAACCCCTTCCCATGTATGATGGAAGGTAGTAGAATGAACCTAATGAATTGATTAATACATTAATGAATTAAATATTCTCATCCCATATTATCCTTGTCAATCTAATTAATGACTATGACATGGTCTTAATGTTTTAATCAACAAAATGAGTAATACATAGTCTAAAAAATTTAATGAATTGATTATAATGTTCAATATATACATGGACCTTCAAATTATTATAGGAGTGATCCGACTTGAGATATCCTCAGATTCATAAGGGAATTCCATGAGTACTCTTAGAGGCTATTTCGGTTTTGGGATATGGTTTGCCTTGGTTTCTACCCCCATTTGAGGCAATACTTATCCATCAGTTGATTCTTAGTATACCACCACTTGATCATTACATTATTACAACAAGTTTACATAGATTCACTCATTTGATCTTGTGTGACATCTATGGAAATGAGACGGCTTGGATAAACCCTTTGTTCTAGTCAATAATTATCCCTTCATACTATGGATGTTTTCCATAGACTCCATTATATTAATTATTGTGGAATTCCTTGGGGTATTCCCCATAGATTACAATCTTACCCTATAGATAGGATATAGTTAATAGATGAGGCTGATTCAGGTACTTGGTTGTTTATGTGAATGTACTAAATTATATTCTTATATGCAAGCTAGAACAATGTTTGAGTTTTCCTACTGAGATTTATCTCATACCCTTCATGGGACTCTATTGTTACCTAGGAATATTTCATATATATAGGCGTTGAAAAAGTGTATAATACCACTCCAAACCCTTTATTACTTTATTATATTCGGACAGAGTGTGCTAGTAGATGACTGAGATGGTGCTCAGGGTACTTGGATAATTTTTGGATTCCTTTTTTCTTATTTTGTATAGATTATATTTTATGTTACCTTGTATCAATTTTTTCTAGTTTTATATACATATATCATCATTATCATTCAAGTATCTCTTTTAGTTTTTCATATTCATTACTATTCGTTGTGGTTCTTCTGTACCATCTGTCTATTTCTTTTGCTATTTTCCTATTATTTCACCTATTCGATCTGCTAGAATTTGTTAATGAGGGAATGGTCTACCCAATGAAAAACCCTTGGCCCTATATTCTAGTCATAAGCCTCTGGTATTTTGGGTGATGTGTTTGAGGCCTTGGGGTCCACTGGGCTCAGGGATCCTCTGAGTGGAATCTAAGATCAGGAGGTCAAAAAGTGGTATCGAAGTTGTTCTGTTCATGATTTTCTATTCATAGACAATGTAAATAACATTAGGAACACTTTGTAACATGTTTATAAGTCATTATTGGGCATAAGTAACCCATGTTTGGGTTAAAATCTGAGTTTCCAGATTTATAATTATTGTTATTGTTTTACCTATTATAGTTGATATTATTTTACTGTTGGGTGACACAAATGTTGTGTGATGGTTATCATTATTATTATAATAGAAAATCTTAAATAACCCTTGTCTTGATGATATTAGGGAATGAATAATTGTAACATTAATCATAATATAAACCTATAATTCACATTCCATGCATACTACATGCCATATAGGCACATTTCACTACATTCATTTCTTATTTTCCAATGATTGTTAAGCAAGGCTTGTTTATATATATATATATAGCAATGCTACTTTTTGGATATGATTCTGATATTTAGAGTCTTGATTCATGAGGATTATGGTCCATTTTGAGATTTCTAATCTCAATTCCTAATGTGTATGGGCCCTTGGGGGTTAGAATTGGTAATTGATTGAGTCGAACAATTAAAATGAAATAAAATCAAATAAAAAGGGATTTGATTTTAGGAATAAGTTGTATGGGACATAATTTATAGGGAATGTGGATCCATTTTTAATGAACCTTGATATATAAATATATGAAAATAAAAAATGTAAAATTGAAAATTGAATTATTAAATAAAATGGTTCCAGTAAATGGTGAGGCAAGTTATAGTTTCCCCTTCATCTATTGGAGCCCCTATAACTTAAACAAGAACACTTTCCAATACCAGAACTTCTATGTAGGTAATTAGAGATGTATACCATTAGTATTGAGACCTTTCCTTATGGTATTATTCCTTTACTATTTCAATATTCTTAATTCTTTTTTCGATGTGTGTGTTAGGAATTTGTACATAGATTCCACCCCAAAGTCCTCATGTCTTGCATCAGGATGGTGGAGAAAACCTTTCCACATATGTGGGGGGCCATGAGTTTCCTACATTACCACTAGGAGTTACACATGAGAAACCACCTATTATTCATAATCTAGGCACTAATTCTAACCTTTTTAATAGTTTCCTTAATCTGGTGTAGTCCGTGCAGGGTGCTCCACAAACAATTCCTACAATGGATAATCTAACATGTGAGTTCTAGTAGCTGCATCCTCCTAACCTTTTGAGGGAAAATGGTATATGGGTTTAAAATTATTTTCTAGAGGCCACCTTGGATACCATTGATCATTTTAAGATGCCCCTAGAGTGGAGGGTCATCCACAATATGTCCATGCTACATGATTCGACCTAGCTCTGGTAGGATGTGACTGCTTAGGTTGTATGCTATTAAATCATGATATGGGATGATTTCTAGAATTCATTCTATTAATACTTCTTTCCTCAGAAGTTGAGAGATGAAAAAGATAGATATCTCATGAATGTAGACCAATGATATATGTCTTTCATGGAATATTTAGCACATTGCATTGATTTATAGTGATATAAACCACTTTTAGAAGGTCATGAGATTTCATTGGTTAGAAGCTTCGAAGATAGGATTTAGTATGCCATCTATACTGATGGTAATGTATTTTTCATACCTAAATTCTATTAGTTTGTGAATTAGGCTCTTATCACCGAGGGAAAGAGGAGGGAATGTGAAATTACTGAGTATTGAGGATTAATGTCGAGGTAGTCCATTAGTTATTCATATAGATGTAAATGTTACCTTGATAATTCACATCAGAGTAGTGGTGGTATGAGTAATTACACTGGAAGCTTTATTGTATGCCATCAGTTTGGAAGAAAGTGGAATACAAAACCTTAGTGTGACAGGGTCATGATGGAGTATCATTCTTACCACTACATGGGGAAGCATCGTAGATTATATTGTACCTTTCCATCTACTTACATTTGAAGAGGCCCTACACCAGTTCCACGTTTAAGGGTAGGTTATTTTCACTAGGCCTAGAGTGGAGTTGGTGTATCATTTAAAGGGAAGGTTTAGAAGGAGGTATTGGTTGTGGTAGATAGCATCGACATCATCAGTTCTTGTAGAGTGGTCATACTCAGGGATGTATAGCTACAACACATGGTTGTGGAGTAGGATAGTCGCACACTTTATAGTCGATACCCATGGATCATAGGGAAGGATAGTCTACTGTAAGAGGAACTATTCTAATATCTTCCACTATAGCGTATGTTTTATTTGATACAGATTCATCACACTCCATCATTTCTTTATCTGTATTGGAAAGTCTCAATCTAGAAATATAGTATCAAAGTGGTGTAATGACCCTATATACACCATTGAGAGTATGGTTAGAGGGAATACACCAATGTTGGGACTACCCCATTGAGGTATGAAGTTACCATTTCCTATGGGAAATATTTATACTTGAGATGATGGCCTTCAATTTCATTCTTAGGATGGATTGGGTGGCTCCATTTTACACCTTTGTAGAATACTATCTCGGTAAGGTATCATCTACATCACAAGATGGAAGAAGTTATCTACACGAGGGTGAGTGGGATTTATATGATAGAATCGAAATACTATAATATCATGGTCTAGTTAGAGTGATCAGTTAGATATATAGTCACTTTAGGGAGGACCAGAGTTTACATAATGATGATTTACCTCTGGTATTATATCATTTCATGAATCCTTTTCCACATTATTTTTCTAGATTACCTCTTGAGAGGGAGGTATAGTTTATGATTGAGGTCCTTCTAGGAGCAGTTCTAGGGACCATCCCTCCATATATGATGGAACCTACTAAGATTCAGGAGATCAATAGGCTTTAATAGAATCTATAGGCAATTGATTTTATATGGATTTGAACATCTTCTTAATGATAACCTAAGAATTTTTCCATAATAAAAGATGGGACCCTTTTATTATTCACAGATTACAGATTATTGAACCAACTTACAGTTAGGAACTAGTATCCAATTACTTGAGTAGATGATATAATTGACTAGAACCAAGTGCCTAGGTTGTTTTCAAATATTGGCGTGAGATTCGGAAATCATCAAGGGGGAGTTATAACATCAGATGTAAGTTGAACATCATTCCTTAGTAGGTATGGTCTGTATAAGTATCACTTTATTCCGTTTGGTATCCCAAATTCACAAACCATTTTCTTGGATATATGAATAGTTTTTTCCACCCCTACTTGTATTTTTTTTCATGGTCTCTATTGATAAAATATTGGTGTATTCTCACACTTGTAGGGACCATGATAAGAACCTTGATATAATTTTGACTACACAAATAGAGAATCAGAATTAGTCCAAACATTTTAAGTTCCACTTATGGATCAACAAAGTTCACTTATTGGGTCATATTATCTTTGAATCAAGAGTATCTTTTTACCCTGAGAAGGTTAGTGTTGTTGTTTTTTGGTAGCAACCCAAGAACATGTCAGATATACAGAGTTTCTTAGGGATGAATAGATATTACAAGAATTTAATATAGGACTTATAGAATATTTAATAACCTATTAGTGGTTGTACAAAGAATAGTTTCAAGTTCCTATAGTTATAAGAGTTTAATAAATCCTTTCAGGAGACAAAAAGAAGGCTTTTTTCTCATCACCTATTCTAAATATTATATAGCATGGAAGAGTCTATAATATATTCTATGTTGAATATACAATTAGAATAGGTGTATATATAATTTAATATAAAATAATATTTATTTATGGATCTCAGTAATTGAGGCCACATGATAGACACTACGCCATGGATGAACTTGATCTTGCAGCAGTTGTCTTTGAATTACATTTCTAGAGACACTATCAGATGGGTGAGAAATTTGTGGTGTATACAGACAAAAAATCCTCCAATATATCTTTACATAGAATATAAATAATCTTATATAGTGAATATAGGTTTAATAACTTCAGTAATTCAATTTTTATCTTGAATATATGACTATAATAGGAAATGTGGTCGTGGATTCATTGAGTTAGAAAACTCTGACACAAGCTATATGAGATGCCATTGATTAATGGAAACTGATGTCCCTATTGTTTGATTTGAATTTGGAGTTTTATTATATTCATGAGAAGTCTTATCTCTCTGCCTTGATATTTAACTCTTCATACTTTGATAACATGAAGATTAGAAAATTTTCATATCCTAAAGGAATTATTCTCTATGAGAGTATTTTAGTAGATGACCCACCTCTAGATTGGTGTATGTATGGTGATAACATCCTGTGTATATATGGACATGTCTAGGTTCCTATAGATATGAGAGTGGAACTGATACATGATTCCTTCAATTTTTAGTGGCTAATTCATCTAGGAATTTTTATGATGTATTGAGAAGTTTATTTCCAGTATTAGTTTTCAAGAATGTAAAATTATATAACATGCTTTATTATTAGGTGTTCCATCTATTCGCTGGTGAAAGTGAAGCACCATTGGCATTGTGGCTTGTTATACCCACTTCCAGCATTGAAATGGAAATGGGAAGATGTTTTCATGGACCACATAGTTAGCTTACCATGGTTTCCTAGAGGTAGTGATGATGTATGGGTATCCATTGACCTACTGATGAAGTGATCCCACTACCTTACTATAAGGTAGAAATTCTCAGTTGATGAGTTGGGATGATTGATTTTTTTTGAGATCAACTGAAAAAATGGGATCCCTTCAACTATAATTTCATATAGGGATGCTTATTTCATGTAATAGTTCTAGTTGTGGTTACATAAGGCTATGTGTACATAGGTGCTTCAGAGCACAACTATTCACCCTCAGATCGTTGTTTAGTTAGAACAGATGATAACTTTTCTAAAGGATATACTCCAAGAACATTTTCTTTAATTCAAAAAGTTATTGGGAGAATAATATCCCTCTCACTATGTTTTAATTCAATAATAGCATCCATGAAACAATTAAGATGGATCCTTTTTAGGCCTTTTACGGTAGGTTATGTCATTTAACCCAATTCTAACTAGAGGAAGGGGAGGCATCCCTACTAGGTACCTATCTCATGTAGGATGATTTAGAGTAGGTTAATCTAATAAAAAATTCCATGTCTACCACTCATTCTAGATAGAAATATTATGTCAATTTTCATTAAAGGCCTCTAGAGTTCGAGGTTAGGGATCATGTTTTTTGATAGGTATCACCCAGTCTTGGGCATAGAAGAAAATAGATGAAAGGGAAGCCATAAATATTCCTTTTCAAGCCATTTGGAATTCTGGAGAGAGTCATATTAGTAGTCTACCACTTGACACTACCTCATAGGTATCATTCCATGCATAGTGTCTTCCACATTTCACACCTTCAATGGTATCATGTCAACCCATCTCAAATATTTTATCCTAAGGAATTTGAGTAGGATTCTGATGCATCATTTGAGATGTATCCCATATGCATCATTGTCCAGAGCATAAATGATCTATGAGGTTTTTTTCCCAATAGTATGGGTTTTATAGTATCATGACCATGTGCAAGAAATTAAATGGGAGTGAGAGGCCAATGAACACACCCAATGGATATAGTTATTCTATGACAGTGTTTCATCTCCCTGGGAAGGTGAACTTGGGGATGAGTTCCTTTAAATGGGGGAGACTATATGAAATTGGATTTTCATTTAGGTATGAATCCTTTTAAATTTGTTCTAACTCTTTATTTTGAAACTAATATGGATTCCTGATGAGTTCACGAAGGTTTCAAGGGGTGTTGTGGAATTTTTTTTAGCTTCGAACCCCAATCAATGGAGTTAATAAACTAGCAGCAGGGTTAGTAAAAACAGACCGAGCCAGGACATGGGGTCTCCCCTAACAGTGTAGGGATGGACTGAGGGGTGAAGTAGGTAAAATGTTTTTTCTTAGTGATAGGCACTGGACACTCATGATGAAATGGTAGAAATTGTAGAAGAGGTGATTTTCATGATTGGATTGTAGTTTTTGAAACTATACAACCTAACAGTCTGAATTAATTCTACCTATAGCAGATAGAGCATGGTTGGTGCATGGTTTGGCTAACTGTGTGCCCTTTGATTGAGTTAAATTACCTAAAAACCCTTAATAAAATATTTTTAAACTAATTTATCTTCTCCCTTCCTAATTCTAGTGGACATCCACATCTATTTCTTCTTTTTTGAGAAACATTTAATTCCTTTCATAGTAATTGATCTTATTAATTCATCCGATGTTTGATGATATCACAATTCATCTCACTAGATCCGCTATGGTAGGATATTAATTCCATTTTATCCCATCATTGTTCTTCATTCTATTGACAACACTATTTACATGCAGACTCATATGTCCTATTTTCTGGGTGTTGATCCTTTCTTCAGATATCTTCCAATACAATCCAAATTAAGGGAAAATACTAAATGAGGAGTTTTGTATTAGTGTAATTTAGGTGGTCTATAACTCATCCATTATGTTTGGTTGTTATATAAATTGTCTTCTGTACGCATTGATTTCATATAGCATGCCCTGTTTAATTTATGTGCCTTTTTTATAGTCATTAGAACCATATTCTAAGACTCTTGTTAAATATGTTATCCATCATGGGAGTTTATTTCCTCAATATCGACACCCCATGTAGGATGTATCCCTTAACTATTTCTTTTGAGGTTTGTTATGTTTTTTGTGATCCAAGATTCGGGTGTGCATCAACTTGACCTTCATAATGGGAATCCTACCTTAGTTAAAAATTATTGAATTGGGGATTTATTATCATTGTACTATATTAGTTTCACTATACCCTTCTAAGGTAAGTGTTACACTTAATCATTGAATCATTAAATAGTTTATTTGGTAAGTTTACTATTTATATGAATTGGCCTTATTAAGTGTAATTGAATGTTTGGATCCATATAAGTACCACCCCTTTCCATGTCTGATGGAAGGTAGCATAATGAAAATAATAAGTTGATTGATACTTAAATGAATTAAATGGTTTCATCCCATATAATCCTTTTCACTCTAATGAAAGTCTACGACATGGACCAAATTATCTAATATAAAACCAGAGTAATATGTGGAATAATTTATTTAATTAATTGATTATAAGATACATAATATATATGGAACATGAAATTATTACAGGAGTGGTCAGAATCAAGATACCCTTTGATTTCTGTGGGAATGCCTTGAGCACTCCTGGACTCCATTCTGATTTCGGGATGTCAGGTGCATTGGTTGATACCAAAATTGGAACCCAATCATTTTAATTTAGTGGTTGCTCGATATGACACTGTAGGATCCCTCCATTATTATTATAAGATGTATTAGATACACTCCTTGGGTCTATCATGATCTCTATGGACATACGGTTCCATTGATACACTATTGGGCCTAGTCACTGATTAATCCATTTTACATTGGATTTTCCCATGGACTTAGATAGAATAATAACTGTTTAATTCCTTTGGCGATGAAACTCAGATTAAACTATTTACCTATAGGTATTCTATAATTATTACTAGAGTTTTATTAACCACTGAGTTCAAGGATTCCATGGTCATGACATTGGAACCTCTTCATTATTAATACCATTTCAGGATTCTTTGTATACCTTGGATCCTTTATTATTACTATCATGATAGGATTTCAGTGTAGGTGATACCTCACAAGAATTACATATATAAATTAGAACAATATCAATTTAAAATAGTTACAAGTTGATACACAAGATGAGGCTGAAGTAGGTAGTTGAGTATTTATGTTACTGTGTTTCTTTACTTTCATATATGCATTCTTATACACAATTTCAGTTTATATTATGTGTAATAGATGTTATAGACACCATTGGTGGTCACCTACTGGAGTTTTTCTATCACTAAATCCCATGAACCATTGGTACCTGAGTAGATCACATGTATGTAGGTTTTGAAAAAGGGATGTGTATCACTTCAGACACTTGAAAACATTATTGACTTAGGACAAAGCTTGGTAGAATATGACTGAGCTGGGGCTTGGGATGATGGTATAGTTTTTGGATCCTTTATTTATTCTTTTTTATGTAATGTATTTTTTTATTCCTTGTAATGTTTTTTCTAGTTTTATAGACATATATCATCATCAACTTTTGATTATCTCTATTAATTGTTTCTATTTATTATTATTCAGTCTGATTCTGATGTGACATCTAGTTATAAAAATTCTACTATTTTCATATTATTTCACTTATCCATTTTGATACACTCTATAAATGTACTAATAGTCTCCCCAAAGACACATTATTTACCCACACTACTAGCTGGTAGCCTCTAGAGTTAGAAGGGATGATCTTGAGGCCAAGCGGCCCACATAGATTTCGGCACCTCTTATTGACATCTTGGCCAATACATCACAATTTTAGAGTTGTGATAGTATGACAGTGAAATATTCTAATAAAATAAGATCTATATAAATTAATTTTGAAAACATACCCTTACATCTTAGTTTATCCCCCATGTATACCCATTTTAACCTTATATCTGGAGAGAGATACTTACTGTTTTACAATTAATTATGGAAAAAAATGAAAGTGTCATCATTTTTTGAAATGATGAAAAAAATATTGAATCCATTTTATCAAATACAAAATTTTAAAGTGGATGGAATTAATTTCATGATATACATGAAAAAAAAGATGAAAATCCGTTTTCCAGAAAAAAATATTTTATTATAAAATGTTTATATTGAAAAATTAAAAAGAAAATTATTTCCTAGGTACATAATTGGATTATTAATCATTTTACTTAAATAAATTTACTTTCATGAAAATATTAAAATAATATATAACATTATAAATTCATGATACGAAAAGATAGTTTTAAAAAAGAGTATTTTTTCACTATTCATCAAAAAATCAATAATTTCTATAAATTATCAATAATTTACTCTTTGATAAATATGAAATAATTTATTTGAAAAATGATTTTAATTTTTAATATAAATTTTCTAAAAGTGTAATAAATTGTTTATATTTTTTTGTCACAAAATAAATAAAAACCAAAATTTGAGGAAAAATGTATTTATTAAGCATATAATGACTGTACTAAAATTTTAGTAATTATTTATAAATATATTATATTTATCTAAAACCATTATATAAACATTAAAAAAATTGTATTCCTATTCATATCTTCAATTTAACTATTAGTTCATAATTATATACAACAAAATAGTTCATTCAGACTCATATTTGAGTGTGTTGTAGAATATTAATGAAATTAAATTTATTTGAAATGAAATATGTATTAAAATATCATAGTGTTGTGAACTCTTATTCTTCAAGAAAACAAATAAGGATTTTAATAAATATAGGATTTAATAATCACATTGAGGGAAAAAATGAGTTTCCAACGTACTAAAATTTTTGTAGGAAGCACTATGTAAATTTATTAAAAGGGGATGGATGTTTCTTCAAGTGCGGAGGGGATAGACCTCAAGTTATTTAGTTCTAAAATAGTTTGAGGGGATTAGCATGTAATATTTTGAAAAATAAAATTTAATGAAATTCCTCCCCCACATTCAACTAATTCAATTGTATTCATTATGGGAACTACTCCTATTGCTGCACTAATCCAAGAGTTTATGAAAATAATCAACATTAGTGACCACTCAAGATAGGGGGATTCAGGAAAGCCTATGAAATCACAATTATTGAAGTGGGGCTTGGAAACAATATTTAATAATTTACTCTAGTTATCCTCTGAAGAAATATGATTGGTGTATTTGATTCTTATTCAACCCACTTCATTGTACCTTGAATGCTTAATAAGAAAATGAAATTACTACCTCAATGATATCATTATCAGGGAAAAAATCATATTTCATTATACCTAATTTTTATTTTTATGAACATGCCTTAGGAAAATATTATTATCCTTTTTATTGAAGTATTTAATATGATGGACTGGTTCTCTCCATTTAAATGTATAATTATTTTGAATAATAAACTCATATTTCATAACAAACTCTGGTATTATATCGAGGAAAGGATTATTTTGTACACATTTTTAAGTAACTTATGTAATGTTGGTCATGATACCGAGTAACTCTATAAAATTCACTCAAATAGATAATGAAAAATATATTGTTAGAGATAACCATATTCTATGGGAAAATTTTCATATCCTATGATTTTTAGGTTTATATATAAATAAAAGTTATAACATGAATTATTTATATATTTTATATACCATTAAATAATATCATTATAACAGTATAGATAAAATATTGAGGATGTAGCTTATTTATTAGAGGGGGAGAAGGTAATGACCAAGGGGTTTAGAATATGTTTCAAAAATAATACTAGGTTTAAAATATTTCACCAAGGTGGGGTAAATACACACAAAACATTTCATAATAATTAAAATTATAACATACCATAATGAGAATATATTTTCTACATATATGAAATTTGATTAACATCAACTTTGGTAATAATATACTCTAAAAATAAACATATAATCAAAAAAAAATATGAGGGTATAAGGTCTAAACACACACACCCAAAAATAATCAACCCCAACAATGATCAGTAAAATATTCCATCACAATATTATATCTAGGTAATAATAGAATAAACTATCATCAAATATTAAGGAAAATTATATCATAATTTCATTGAATAATAACTCAGAATTATGTTAAAGGATTGACGCCTAAACCATGTTTCACACCTATAAAGAACATTATCGCACTATAAGAATTCCTAACCTGGGTTCTAGTTCCTCTAGAAAGTGGTTTAGTAAAAATAAAAAAAGAGATTCCATGTCATGAATGGTGGTTCTAGAATAAAATAACACACGATATCTTTAAATAGAGTTATTTTTTAGATATATCTAATAAAAGAATGAAAATTCCTTAATTCCATTTTCAATTAAATATAGGATTATTAATTCATCATTAATTTAATCAAATAACATTGCATCTAGTCTATAATGTTTGATCAAACATACACCGATCATTAAAAAATAAATCCAAGAAAAAATACAAGAATAAGAAGGTCTCAAAGTGGTATATAAAATTTAAATTTCTTGGAAATGTCCACCATTCATGAAGAATTTTTCTTTAGTAAAAATGGTTTTCACGAACACATCAAATAGAACACCATTGTACCAATTAATCAATAAAATATTATAGTTTTATCATATTTTTACCATTAATAATAGGTTTAGGATGATGTTTCATAATCCCATACATCTAATAACATTTTAGTCATTGATATATCATGTTATGATCATCTAAGTTCATTAAAATGTTGATTTTTTACTGATCTATAAAGATAATAATAATTATTCATTAGAATAGCATAAAATTCATAGATCCATGAACATATCTAAAGTTTAAGGAACCTAACCTAGTTTACTGGTGTGAGTGCCTTATTTTATTACATTGAAATTTAAACAAGGAATATGTATCCCAAAGGACTGTTTAGTTTAGTACCTTTGGAAACAAGATAAAAACATAATTTCAACATTACAAATTGAAATAAAATACAACATATAATTTTTATTGGGAACGTCTACAAATATAAGTTTATCCCTAAGGTTCATTCATAATAAACATATTCATGTCCTATAAAAATGAAACATAATAAATGGGTGAGATTAAATTCTCATTAAGGGTAAGAAATATGGTGGAAGATATCATAAGCATAAACATTCGGAATGGTGAATAACTAAAAATACATGCCTTTAAGAAAATAAACATGAACATAATATGGCGGGAATAAGATTTGAATAAATAATTCCATAATGAAACATAATCATGGGTATTCTACTTGTTTAATAAGAACATGAACCATCAATAATATTTTCATAATGAGGGAATGAATAATTCAGTACATCATAACCATATCATCAAGGCCTTGTGCCAAGACCACAAATAACCATTTTGTCAAGGACTTATGCCAAGACCGTAGTTTGTCTCATGAGACATACCGATGCACCAAAGGGCTATATAGTGCCCCAAAAATCACTTAATAAATATAATTAATTCCTCATTTGATCATGGATAAACATATACAACATATACATTCATATTGAAAATAACACATGTAATGTAAATAACCTCCCTCAAACATTAAGCATAAACACTAACCATTCATAGTAAATAAGTTAATGGTTTTAAGATAGAAAATCCACAATAAAACTAATAATTTACCACAAAATTAAATATGGTATATGATATCATAAAATATTAATCCCAATAATATAAAAGAATCAACAAGAGTGTTGAATCAGATGAAGATACTCATATAAAATCATCGAGTAATTTTTGGGATAAATACTATTTTATTTTGAAAAAAGAGTTCATTTAAAAAAATATTTAGTTGAAAAAATAAATGAATTAAGATTTTATTTTAATAAAAAATTATTTATTTTATGAATATAATAGTTTCTAACAACAGATCATATAGTGCCCTTGAAAATAGGTAAGAATTCCAGAAATTCCCTTGAATTGGGCTTCTATTTTGGAATGGATTTTGAATGTTCATATTAAAACTATTATCTCCCAATAAAATAAAAAATTATTCTGGTTGGTAAACATATATATAATACTCAAAATGAAATTATGATGAGTACATAATAATACGAAATAATTTCATTGAGGTAAGTAGGTAATAAAAGTAACCCGAATGAAAAGAGAGGTTTGGGTGGAAAACCATTACCTTTAGTATGAAGGTGTTCCTAAATTAATCATAATGACCAAAATAATAAAATTTAGGTTCATAAATTATAGATTCCCGAACCTCCTATACATTTTATTTATTTATTATATCCTTATTAGGTTCATTCATGGCATTTTTATGGGTTAATATATTCAATTTCATTGTTTGGGAGTGTTTTCATCCTTAGTTTCCATGATCAGTTTACTTATATTCATATACGGATAAATATGGTGAATGAGAATGGTTGTCCATAATAGAATTTTTATTTTATTAGTTAAAAATATAATAGTACATGGTCATAATTTTTTTTTGTTTATTGGTAGTGAGTATCAGTCAATATATAAAACTTTATTTACAATTGTTTGTGTTAATTGGCGGTTCTTGATCACAAAGAACTTATTTTGATTTAGAAATTAAAATCATATATAAAAAATAATTACAAAACCTTAAATATGTTATAATACATATATTATATTCTGGTTCAACCATCAAAATGGCTTCATGACTAAAATAGAAGACAAAAGTAGAAATTGAAAACCCATCATCCTTGAATGTAATCAATTAACAAATCTCGGATGATGTTTTCATTTCTAGTATAAAATAAGGGGAAATGAGAGATGATTAAGAATTATTCCATTGTAATAATAATATTCCAGTACAATTCAGATAATGGATCCATCACAACATTTGGATTAAAGGATGCGAGTAAAGAAAATGAAAAGAAAGGAACTTGAAATAAAAGAAATGAACAGAGGAATTTACCTCTTGATGTAATCATCCTTGAGAGCCTCTTTAGGGGAGAGTTTTTTGTATTTTTATGAGACCAAGGGATACTAGACATGGGGGAGATGTTTGGGAGGATATTTGATCTGAATTTAGACACGGGACATGTGTTTAGAGGAATGATTAGAAGAGGGAGCGAGGGGGGTTTGTATAGTGGACGAGAGGTGTGATTTATGAATATCTTATTCATTATTTTATTATTTCCTTCCAGAGAACCAATATTTTTCATTCATGTGACCCATAATTGGAATAGGTTCATGTTAGTTGGAACAAAGTGTTATTACATCACCCATGATGATAGTAATAGTGAATATTATTGATAATGTATATATATGAAAAATTATTGTATTTTACTATTCATCAAAAATTCGTGAATATTAGAAAAACCTAAAAAATTCACCCTAAAAATTTCTCATTGTGTACATTGAAAAAATGAACTCCAATTTTTGAAAATAATTTTCTAAATATGATTAATTTAAATTTTAAATAAAACCATAATTTATTCAGAAAATAGCAATTTGAAAAGTATAATTTCTTTTATATCACATTGAAAAATTAATCAAGATATCATTATCTAATATCTATAAGAAAATAAAAATTATAATATTATTTACTATTATTAATGGTCATATTAATATTTATATTACTATTCATAAGGGTATGTTACTATTCACCAAAAATTGTGTTTGGCATATCAAACTCTAAATATCTTACTGAGCGCAACCATGTATGATAGTTTTTCGAAATTCAAATCACAGAGGTGGAAAAATTATGTTTACATGTTAGGTTATATCAAAATTTGTTTTTTGGAGACTCAGTGTTTTGTGAATTTATTTATAAATCCTTGGGGTGATACATTTTTTTCTCTTTAAAACAAATTCATCCTCGAAATTACCAGAATGTTACCTCAAAAAAAGATTTGGGTAGTTCTTCATCATAAGCTCCCCAAGCTCCCTTGTTGCATATTAAATTTTATGATTTTTACAATGTATCTTCACCAGTTGAGTCATCTAATTCTTCAACATGTGTTCTTTAGTGTCCATAATCTATATCGTTTTTTCACAGTAATATATGTTAGGTTCTAATTCTTTACCTTCAGAAGATAGGACATGCACTGGGTAGGGTATGTACATCCTCAACAATGAGTCATGGATCACAATGTGTACTTTAGTCAGGCATGGAGGCATATCCAATCATTATGAAGCAACTCAAATTATCTTAAGGATTCTAAAAGGTCCAATATACCTAGGTCTAAATTTCAATTTCTTTCCAAATCTTATAACACCATTCTATGGAGATACTTTCAAGATAAACTGATATCCCATTTGAAATTCCAAATCATTCCTTCATTTATCTGCATATATTTTTTTGTATGCATTGAGATGATTTGATATGGCCTTGAATAGTCTTTACCTTTTATGTTGTTTCATCCATAGGATCTTGGTCCACTAGCTTCCATTAACTAACTTCATCCCAACATGTTGGTGTATGACATCTCTTTCTGTACAATGCTTCATATAGTTCCATTTGAATATTGGAATGGAAACTGTTATTGTAGGAAAACTCCACCAAGGGTAGATATTAATCCCACATACCTTGAATGTTGAGAGATCATGACCTCAACAAGTATTCTAATGTTTGGATCATATTTTCTAATTTCCCATATGTTTGAGGATGATAAGAAGTACTCAAATGAATCTCAGTATCCAAACATTTCTCAATTATTTTCCATAATTTTGATGTGAATCATGGATCACGATCATACATAATTGAGAGAGGTGCTCTATGAATTCCCACAACATCATTTATATAGACTTTTTCTAGGTTTTCTACTGGAAAATCATCCCTTATAGTGAGGAAATATTCATATTTCATAAGTCGATCAACAATTACCCATATCACATCATTATTTCTTGGAGATTTGGGTAATGCAATGACAAAATCCATGGTGATGTCATCCCATTTCCATATAAGAATAGGTATTGGTTGCCTGAATCCTCTAGGATTTTTTCGTCTGACCATTACTTATTGATAGACTAAAAATCATGATACATAATAAGAAATTTCCCGCTTCTTATTTTCCCACTAGAAATTTTCCTTCAAATCCCTATACATTTTTGTGATACCATGGGGTATATATAAATTTGAGCTATGAGAATCATCTAATAACTCCCTTTTCTTCTCGAGTATAGAGGGAACATATAGCCTCTTCCCAAATTTAAGAATTCCATCTTCAAATGTGATGTCACCCAACTACCCGTATTTCTTAGCATTAATTTTCTTTTTAAAGTTGTCATCAATAGGATGAGATATTTTAATCATTTATAATAAATATGGTTGGGAAACCAATTGAAAATGTAATTATGTTTCACATTCTTTGATAATTCCCAGGTCCATCCTTATTAGATCCATGAATACAGGATCCCTTTCAATCATCATTTTGTTTAAAACTCCATGATCCTTCATGATCAGTGCATTATCTACCATATTTTCCTTTATAGGGTGGTAGTGTATGGAAAAATCATAATCTTTGAGTAGTTAGAGCCACCGCCTTTGCCTCATGTTGAGTTCTTTCTAGGAGAAGATATACATCGGACTCTTGTGATCTGTATATTTCTCATATCTTTCACTATAGAGATAGTGTATCTATATTTTTAGAGCAAAGATCATAGCAGTTAACTCAATATAATGAGTATGATTTTTTTTGTTAATGAATTTTTATCTACCTTTATGTACATACCATAACTCTATCATTCAGCATAAAGACTCAACCAAGTCCTTTATTGATTCATCAACTTAGATCACAAACCAATCATTCCCTGATGGTAGTGTTAGGATTAGAGCATTCAAAAATATCCTCTTCAATTCTTCAAAATAGTGCTCAATTTTTTTTTTCTATACAAACTTAACCCCTCTATGTGTAAGATTGGTAATTGGGTTGGATAAACGAATGATGTTCTGAATGAGACACATATAATAACCAGCTAATCTAATAAAACTATGTACCTCGGTTATATTCATTAGAGTAGGCCATTCCTGAAAAGCCTTTTTCTTCATAAGATCAACATATATTCTATCTTTAGAGACAATGTGGCCAAGAATGGAAATATATTGAAGCCAAAATTAACACATTCTAACCTTCCCATATAATTCATTTTTTGTAAGAGTCTTCAGAATAGTGCCTATGAAATTTTTATGATATTCATATATTTTGGAGTATACCAAGATATCATCAATAAATACCACCAAGATGTCATCAAAATATTCCTTGAAAACCTTATTCATTAGATATATGAAGACAAATGGTGAATTAGCCATTCCAAAAGACATTACTGTAAACTCGTAATGCCTATACCTAGTTTGAAATGCTATCTTTAGAATATATTCCTTCCTTACTCGCAACTGGTGATATTCATATGAAAGTTCAATCTTTGAAAAATATTAGGCTCCCTGAAGTTGATCAAATAAATCATAAATTCAAGTCAGGTGATACTTGTTCATTATTGTTATATAATTGATCTCACTATAGTCAATGAACAACCTCATAGATCCGTATTTCTTTTTTCAAAAACGAACATGGTCTCACTATGGAGATACGATAGGGAGAATAAATCTATTATAACTCAATTATTCTAGTTGTTTATTTAATTATAATAATTCAATAGTGTCCATTATATAAGGAGTCTTTGATATAGGCCTTGAACCAATAATTAAGTCAATGGAAAAATCAATTTCCCACTATGGAGAATTTACAGGTAAATCTTATGGAAACACATTGACATATTCTCACACAATAGGTACACACTAGATTTGAACATTCCTTTCCTCACCATTAGTTATTAAATTCCCTTTCTCCCCAATAGTTTAATTCAGTAGATTTACAGGGGGTGGATCTAGGTAATAATCAGCTGACAAGGTTTACACTCAAAAGATAAGGGATTCGACACCGTTCTCAAAAATCATAACTTTAATCTTATTTCAATAGATCCTAACAACATAAAATCAAATCCAAATCATACCAAAGAAATTATCAGAGTTAATCGTGGGAATTATGGTAAGTTTAGAAACTTAAGCGCGTTTAGGTGTTATGAGGGGGACTAATAAACATATCTTTGATGCAATGATAAATCCCCTAGGAGTTTTGATTGAAAACTCCTTTATTAAATAAAATTGAACATGTCTAATTTTCTTGGAAAACTAAGTGTAATAAAAGAATGATACAATCCAGAATCAAATAAAGGATTGTAAAAGTTCAAGGAAATGATTAATGTACCTTCCACCACATCATTAGGAACTTCAACCTCAATAGTTGTGACCACATAATCTTGTTCTTGCTCCCTTGGCCTTATTTGGAGAACATTCCCCTGAAACTTATGCATAATTTCCCATTTCGTTACAATTATAACATTGAACATTAGTTGTTTCTTTCTTCCTCTTTCAATCACGAGATTGGTGGATTTTTTCTCTACACTTGTAAAAAACCCCCATTCCCTTCAGGCATGTGCCAGGGTGTTTCTCCCCACAATTACTACAGGGTGGAAGGTCAAATCTTCCCTTCTTCCCCATTTACATATTTCATTTTCTAGAGTTTTTATCATCTCTCTTCTTATTTTTATTTCCTTTTATGTCATATGACATAGAGAATTACTTTTCTTTCTTGAATGTACATGAGAATATATCTTCATATGATGAGAAATTTTGGGAGACAAGTGCCCTTCAGAGGAATGATTTTAAGCCATGAAATAATCAATAAATATTTCTCATTGGATTAATTATGTAGTCCACAACATACCTTGAAATTCATGTAATGTTGAAATCATACTTGGGAACATTTTCTTCCTCCTTTTCCCCCCAAATTAAGAATTTCCTTTCCATATCCTCTCATTATTCATCAGGAAAATGGTTTTATAGAAAAATTTCCTTAATATCCCTCCTTTACATCTCTTATATTTATTTCTCCTCCTTTTTATATTGGATTAAGGAATACCATTAATTTTCATCTCTTGATAGATGATAAACTACAATGATACCCTTATCTAATTCATTACATCCCCAAGAGAGAAATATCTTCTCTTGGGAACATATCCATTGCTCATCTAAAAATAGGTTTGTAGTCTCATTTAATGACAGAGGTTGTTGTCGCATAAAGTGGTCTAACATAGTTCTTCCACGTTGTGGATTCAGATTCTCCATACGGGTAAGGTTATTGTACATAACCAGAGTCAACTTTCCCAGTATAGTTATAAGTTTTTCAGCACCAGTCGCAACAACAGAGCCAATATCACTATCTTACATCGGAGGGAAATCCCTACATGGGTTATATTCATTCATGCGGTTTCCATTCCTTCCACTAGGATCCATTTAAAAATAATATCATACACTAGATTAGGTTATGAATCATAATGTATAATCTCAACTTAGAAAAATACTTAGAAGAAATTGAAATCTTATCCATAGTGAATCTCTTAATCATAATCATTGTTTCTTTCAGGAAAATATTACATTTATGTCCTATATAATGGATTATAAATAAAATGTGAATAATCCTATGCATATCCCCTGAGAAAGTAAAACCATGTGCTTAGTAAGGACCATTATCATTTACTCGGATACCCCAAGTCAAGCTCGAATATCCTTTTCAGGGTTTTAAATCCAAGGTACATCTGTAGCAAAAACCACATCCACTTATAGTATCCAAACATGGATTTATTTTCTAGAAAGATCCAAATAATCTATTCTTTATCAAAATTACATTATGTTATTTTATGTTTATCCTCAAAGACCATCTTGGGGTTTTTTTCCCAAATCAATTTTTTTTTTTAAATGTAGTTTTCATGTTTTCAACTAAACTTCCTCTAATAGAAACTACAAGTACCAAACCCCAGTTACCCGTAGTCGGTGACTTATTTTATTAAATTTGAATATAAACAAGAAATATTTATCCTGAATGATCTAGTATTATAGTAGAGTTAGAAAAAATATACATATATAAGTTCAACATTACAACATGAAATTAAATACAACATATAAGGTTTATTGGGAACATCCACAACTTAATGTTTATCCATGTGGGTTATTCATAAAAAACTTCTTCATGTCCTAAGAAAATGAAACATAATAAAGTAGTGAGATCAAATGATCAATAAGGGTAAGAAATATGACAGAATATATCATAAACATTAACATTATGCACTGTGAATAACTAGAAATAAATGCCTTTAGGAAAATAAACTTGAACATTATATGGCTGGAATAAGATATGAATAAATAATTCCATGATAAAACATAATCATGGGTATTATATTAGTCTAATAACCACATGAACCATAAATACTAGTTTCATAATTAGGGAATTCATAATGCATTACATCATAACCATACCATTAAGGCCCTAATGCCAAGACCACAAAAAACCATTTTGTCAAGGCCTTGTGCCAAGATCGTCGTTTTTTCCACGAGACCCACCAATGCATTGATGAGATATAGAAGGCCCCACATGAAACATACTAGGTCAAATTAATTCCTCATATTAATGGGGATAAACATAAACAACATATACATATATATTGAAACTATCATATGAAATCTAAATAAGTTTTCCTAAACATTGAGCATAAACACTAATCATTCAGAGTAAATTGGTGAATGGTTTTATGATAGAACATCTATAGTCAAACTAATCATAAAACAAAAAAATTAAATATGGTATATTATATAATAAAATATTAATCCCAATAATACATAATAATCAACAAGAGTGCGGAATCATATGAAGATACTCTTATAAAACCGTCGAGTAATGCTTGAGATAAGTACTCTTTTACTTTGAAAATAAGAGTTATTTTGGAAAATTATTTGTGTAAAACCAAAAGTGAAGTAAGATAGTAGTTTCATAATAAAATGAGTGATTTTAGAAAGGAAATAGTTTCTAAAAATAGATTATATAATTCTCTTTAAAATAGGTAAGAATATGAGAAATTCCCTTGAATCAGGCTTGTATTTTGGAAAGAATTGTGAAAGTTCCATTTAAAACGTGTATCTGCCCATAAAATAAAGGATTATCATTAGTAAAAATATATATAACACTCACACAGAATTTATGATGAGTACATAATAATACCTAATAATTTCATTGAGGTAAGTAGGCAATAAAAGTACTCCGAATGAAGATGTAGGTTCAGGTTGAAAACCCTTACCTTAAGTCTGAAGGTGTTCCTCACTTGATCTTAATGACCTGAATAATCAAATTTAGGTTCATAAATTAATAATTCCAGAACTTCCTCTACTTTTAATTTATTTATTATAACCTAATTAGGTTTATTTATGGGATTTTTATGGGTTAAGATATTCAATTTCATTTTTTAGGAGTGTTTTCTTCCTTGGTTTCCATGATCAGTTTACTTATATTTATATATGAATAAACATGTAGAATGCGCATCATTGTCTAGAATATAATCTGTATGTTATTACTGAAAAATAGGAATATTATATGTTCATAAAATTCATTTGGTTATTGGGAGTGAATATGAATCATTATATAAAAAATTAATGATAACGGTTTGGGTTAATTGGTGGTTCATGATCACAATGAACTTATTTTGATTTATAAATTAATATCATGTGTATAAAAGGATTCCAAAACCTTAAATATTTTATGATACATATATTATAGTCTGTTTCTTCCATCAAAATGGTTTTATGATCAGAATAGAATATTTTAGTAGAAATTGAAAACTCGTCGTCCCTGAATGTGATAAATTCACACATCTCGATCGTTGTTTTCATTTATAGTATAAAATAAGGATAAGAGACAGATGATGAAGAATTATTAATTCATAAGAATAAAATTATAGTATATGTAAGGTTCTAGAGTCATCACAACATTTTAATTAAAGGAGGTGAGAAATGAAAAATAAAATAAAGAAACTTGAAATAAAAGAAATGAAAAGAGGAATTTACCTCCTCAAGTAATTTTCCTTGAGATCCTCTTTAGTGGAGAGGTTTTGGTATTTTTATGAGACCAAGGGCTACTTCACTTGGGGGACGAGTTTGGGAGGATATTTTAGTATAATTATGACAAGGAACATGGCTTGAGAGGAGTGAATAGAAGAGGGAGTGAGGTGGGTTTTATAGTGGAGGAGTGGGGGTGATTTGTGAATATCTTATTCATTATTTTATTATTTACCTCAAGAAAACCAATAATGTTGATTAATGTGACCCATAATAGAAATAAGTCCATGTGAGTTCAAACCAAGTGTTTTTACTTCATCCATGCCACTACGAATAGTGAATTTTAATGATAATTTATATATACCATAAATTACTCTATTTTATTATTCATCAAAATTCGAGTATTTCAGAAAAATCTCAAAAATTCACCATAACAATTTTTTTGATGTGTAAATTTCTAAATTGAACTCCATTTTTTGAAAATAATTTTCCAAATATGATAAATTTTATTTTTAAATAACATCATTATTTATTAAAAAAATATCAATTTCAAAACTATAATTCATTTTATTTCACCTTAAAAAATTAATCAAGATCTGAATATCTTATTTCTTTAAGAAAATAAAATAATAATATGATTTACTATTTATAAGGGTCATATTAATATTCATATTACTATTCATAAGGGTATGTTAATATTCACCAAAATTTATGTTTGTCTTATCATACTCTAAATATATTAAGTGAACACAACCATGTATGTTAGTTTTTCGAAATTAAAATCACAGAGCTGGAAAAATTATGTTTACTGGATAGGTTATTTAAAAGTTTTATTTTTGGATACTTAGTGTTTCATTCATTTATTTATAAATCCGTGGGGTGATAAATAAATAATAAAGAAAAAATAGTGTATATCTAGAGGAAACTCACTATTCTAACATCACCCTGATCATTCCAAAGTTAACGAACCAAAGAGAGGTGAATTAGATATCATATGTGTCAAGGGGAGAGGTATATAATTTGAAATTGGTGGGGTGAGGGTGTTAATATATGGATATTAAATAAATTGGAACACTTTGTGGAATTTATACCCATGATTTTAATTTAATGCAACCATGGCATGGGTACAATAGAAACTAGATAGGACTCACTGGCCAACTGATGTATTGGGAAGAACCAACTATTATCTTCCAACACTCCCAAAAGTACAGTGGGGTCTTAAGGTGAATAAAAACATTATATAACTCCACTATTAAGGTGGTGGATTCCACTAGAAGGAAAGTGGTAGTATATAATCACTATTTAAAAAATATATAAAAAACTCATCAATAATTAATTCTGAGTATCCTAGTCACTAAAAAAGTCCCCATAAACACATATATTTGTGATGAAACATATAATTAATGGAGGATTTTTTAAACCCAAAACTTATCCTACATTGATATAAGTGATGATGATACAAATTTTTTCCTATAATGATTTCTCATCCTAATAAATTAATTTTAATTGTTATTATATAACAAATCTATCCAGTGAACCCAAAAGGGAACCACCAACTCCTAAGCCTCCTCTTAGATCCTTCCATGGATCTATAGGATATAAAAAAGAGGTATCATATTACCTTAAAAAATATTATTACTCGTAACTACAATAAATACTTGGTACATATTGTAAGATGCATTTGTATCCTACTCAACTTCCTCATAGTTGATGACATGCATAGGATCTGGCATGTTCCCCTAAAGCTGAGACACATGAAGCACATCATGCATACCTCAATAGTAAGAAGTAAAATCTAGTTGGTATGCTTCTATCACAATATATTTTATTATCTAAATGGATAAAATATATCATTTTTATTTCTTTTCTTTCTTCTTCAAATACTGGTGAAATGTCTATGGAGTCACTCTTTGAAAAAAGTAGTCTCATATGACAAACCCCAATGTTCTCCTCCTATTATTGGCTTAACATTTTTTCCAACTCTTCACAATGATCAGAATTTTCTAAATTAGTTTCACTATTTTGGATGTATATTTTAATATACAAGGTACCACAATTGATTCCTTACAAGGTTTTACCAATAATTTGTTGAAATATATGACATACCATAGAGATACTCATAAATATTCATCTAAATTAATTCCTAGTCAATTTTATTTAATGGAAGATTAACCAAGTCTTGGTGAAAATATAATGATCCACCAAATTAAATGATGTAATCATAATATTTTTCTCTATTATATATATTATTATATCTGATTTTCTATCCATCGAGGGATGTTATAATTTTCTAAATATCAGTTGACACCCTTATGGATTATTCAATTCAACCCAAAACTATTATGTAAAACATTCTTCTATATCAAATAATATGTTTAATAGAACTCCAATAAAGGATAATATCACATGTATATACAAAATTCCTAGATAAACTAATTTTTGAGTCTTATAGATCAGTAATAATTGAAAAACATTAATTAACTATTCAATAATCACCCATATAGAATCATGAATCCTTGGGGTCCTGTTTACCCCAGTCATAATGTTTATCATTATTTCCTCACACATCTATGTTATAACTGGAAGTGGATGATGTATAATACAAGGATGTTGGTGCTCATAATTTATACTTTTGTTGGTAAGGAAGCAAGAAACAAAATAAAAAATGTCCCTCTTGATCCCTGGTCCCTATAATGGCCATGTGAAGCCATGATGCATATTTTTCACTCTTGGATTCACTACAAACATAGAGCTATGGAAGTCTACCATCATCTAAGTCCTAAAAAAGTAGATACTAAAACACTCCCATAAAATTGGATTAAATCATCATCATCCAAAGACCACTATGGTATCAGGTCACTATTTTCTAGTAGTTCCTATATCACCACACACTCTGCATCATATTATTGACTAGACTTACCCAAATCTACAATAGAATATGTGACCAATAATTGAAAAAACATCATTGATCTATGTCCTTCAAAAGAATACAATATCAAATTATCTAATAAGATCATCTGGCACCACTAATCCTAAAAAAATACAAATCTCATAATCTACCATCATCATATGTCTTATAGAATCTTCAATAATACTCTCATTACTGGTTTTATGTTATATAAATTTGGAACATCTAAATGTACTCTACCTAGTAGCTCTACCTCTTAATGTTTCCTCACTATTTGATGATATAAAAAATGATTTTTTCGTTCATATATACAAAACACCTATCGGTAAAGAAAATATGAATCCAACATATTAAAGTTTTGACCACACCTTCTGCCTCCATGTCATGGGTAGGATAGTTCCTCTCATGGGGATGAAGTTAACATGATGTAAAATCTACTTCATAATCTTTTTATATAATTACTTTAACCATAAAAATTATTAATGAATAAAATTACATCTTATATCTAATCTAATACTCGATAATGATCAATAATGGTGATATTATCAATATCCTCATTATGATAAGAATTGACCCCCACACTATTCTAAAAACTGGAATTTCACCCCATTATTTATCAGCATAGTCATTGGTGTTATCAAATGGAAACAGACTAGGATTTATGGGTTTTAGTACCCTTCTAATCCAATATATATCCGTAACACAGAATGTTTTGTTGTCATTTCAAGGACATCACTTACTCCACTAACTCATTTTCCAAAAAAGTATCATTCCTAGAAAAAACATTCAATAATAATATCACCACATTAAAACCAAAGTTACACATAAAAAACATGGTTGAAATATGACGTGATCAATGCGTTATTAGTATTATCTTGAGGTTTCTAGCATGCTTCTTTATAGATAGTGAGTAGATGAGGATTGAAATAACTAACACCATGAATAATGAGTCAAATTATGGATGGAAACTATTTTTCATGATGGATATTAATAGTGAATGGAATTTATCAGCCCAAATGACATGAATATTTATTATTAAAAACCATACTTACTCTAAAATGGCATCTATTGCCTAAAAAATACTCTAATTTATTATGATTTTTATGCTCACAAATACCCTTGTTTTTTATACTAATGATTTTACTTTGTGTGTATTTGAAGGAATTAAAATTCTTTATAATATTTATTCTAAAATTATTGTTTAAATATTTTAATTTGAAAGAAATATTTATTAAAATGTTTGGGATGAATTTCTTAAGAATTATGAAAATAATCCTCATACCCTATGAGGATAAGCATAACATACTTAATAAACCTTATGTTTTGTACAACACGTATGGATCATGATATGTATGTTTGTATTCAACCTTATTCTAGATAAAGAAAGTGTGGTATCACAACCCTATGTTCAGAATAGTTCATATGGTTAATCAACCCTACATTATCCAAAAATTATTTTTAAAAAACCTTACATTTTAAAGGAACCTTACATTTTTAAAAATGCGAAAGTATTGTTAAGGAACCCTTCGTAAGGAATAAAACTTACGTTTTAGATGGAAACGTATGGATCATCAACCTTACTTTTTTGATAAACCTTATGTTTTATAGATTATTTTAGAATAATTAATGATATATAGTTTAACCCTATGTTTTTTATTTTTTCATTTTGTGAAGGAACCCTACGTTTGACTTTTCGACGTCATAAATTTAAATTCGTGATATTTTGAGTGATTTATGCAACGGTCTTGAAATACTTACAAGATGGTTCAAATATAATTTTCAATTGATTAAAAACTCGTTATATTTGATTCAAATAACCATATTTAACTGAGAAAATTACTCCTATTATTAAGGGAAGTTACGACTCCCCTGTTTTCTGTAAATTTGAATATCTACGTCTTATCAGGAATCTTGTGTGGATTTAGAATTTTGAAGCAAGATATTTTCTTTATATATTCTATTGGTGTATCGATTTTGTATATGTTATTTCATTGAATGGGCTATATTTTTCATATACAATAATACTATGGTAAAAAAAATTTAGAGCTATATAAAACAAACAGCTTTGATATAGGACTAGACTTTTGAGATATACATGTTCTATCTCATTATTCTGTAAGATTTCTACTACTCTATTTTGTTTCTTCTTTTTAATTAAAGATCTTCTGCGTAACTAGGATCACTTCAGACTCATTCATTCATGATGAATATTACTTATGAAATATCCCTTTACTGTCAGTTTCTTGCTACTAAAACTATGAAGATAATTCCAAACTACTTAAATCAATCTCTTTTGATTTGGTGGATTTTCAACTAATTATACTCAGTTGTGGTGGAGTATCAGCATCTCAATCTAAGATTTGGATGAACATTTAATTGTTATAGTAACTAGAAGTGTTTTTTTGTTTTATCCTTATTGTAATTTTTTCATCTACCTGCACTCAGTTCTAGAATTTCGGTCTTATGATATGATGACCATTATAGTTAAACTCACTAAGCTCAAAGTGAGAGTATTTGGAGTAGAATATGGGATATTTTTCCCTAAACTACTATATGAAACTATATTTTTTATTTCCATTCATTCATTATATATTTTTATATAGAAGGAAAACATTGCATATCTACTTAAATTACAGAGGGTGTCAAAAGCCAGAATTGTTGAATTTTTTGAAAAGACAAATTTCACCCCATATTTTGTGTTAATTTTTTTATTCTGACATAACAATTGGTATCAAAGATGAGATTTTAAAAAAATATATATAAATATAAAGAGAATAAGGTATGTACAAAGATTGTAGTTGCTAATCTGGGGGATAAAATTCTATTGTTCATGATCCATATTTAAATGGTGAAAATTATGGGTGTTGGAAAAAATGGTTCAATATCTATTTGATGAATCATGGATTCAGAATCTACTCAATAATAATTACTCCTTATAAGATTCCTGAGAAACAAGAATCCTGGGATGATTCAACATAATTCGAAAATGATATTAATTAAAAATACAAGAATTCAATTATCTATGGTCTTGAACTTGATGAGTCCCATCGAGTATCACAATGTTATCCTGCCTATGAAATGTGGAAAAATATTACAATTTTTATGAAGGGACATATAATTTAAGACAAATGAGGTATGCTACAACAAAGTTAAAGTTCGAGAAATTCAGAATGTTTGATGGTGAAAGCATCAAACAGATTAATGGAAGGCTTACAAAAATTGTCAATAATATTAGAACCTTAAGAGAAACCATCAAACAATCTGATCATGTTTTGAATGTACTTAGAGTAATTCCCTCAAAATGGAATGAAAATCTACTATTATTTGATAATCATCACCATTCAAAGATCATAAAATGAAAGAATTAATTGGGACACTTATGATATATGAAGTTGAAATTCAATATGAAGCTAAAGATCATAAGATTTTAGTGAAGAAATAAAATATGGCTCTAAAAGTTATATATCAGAAGTAAGGCATAAAAACAAAACAAGATGACAAAAATGAATAAAATTTAGATTCCTCAAATTATGAAATAAAAATTCCTCAACTAGAAAAAAATTCACTATGTTTTAAAAGAATAAAAATGGATTCAAAAAATCCTTCAGGAAGGATGATAAAGAAATAAGAGAATTTTGTTACTACGAGTGAAAGAAATTGGGTCATATCAGACAAGATTTTCCTTAACAGAAATATGAAAGAAAAAGGATATAAAAGAGATACCATAAAAATATTTATTTTGAGAATAAAGGAAAAATAATAATTAATGATATATAGAGTGTATCTGATGACTCCAGTATCTCATCAAAATCTTATTTAGTGAAGGAAAAGTCAAATTTAAAAGCCAATATGTTCTTTATAGACAAGGAAGAAGAAGAAAAGGTACATACATATGATTCTTCTAATTCTGATACTAGTAGTTTCTCTAATGAAATACTATATTTATAATATTATATATTAGAAGAAAAATAATATTCTCTAATAAATAATCACAAATCTTTGAAAAATATTCATAACTATGTTTTAAGTGAAAGACAAACTCTGTTAAAACCACATTTAGAGTTAGTTTATAAATTCAACTCATCTACTATAAAATTTCACGATCATTAGAAAAAGATTAAATAATTACATGATGATTTAGAATCCAATAATAGTTCTTATCTTGTTTTTAATAAAGGATAAAATATCTTAAATGAGATTCTTGGGGAAAATGTCATTAAAAGGGAATGATTTGGAATAGGAAGTAAGGGGGAAAATCCTGAACTATAAAAGAATTATATTGATCCCAATTCTAAAAATGAAAGATGTTATCATTGTTGAACAAAAGGCCATGTATCTAATATTTTTATTTGAGAAATCATCAAATTAGTAGAACTAAAAGAGACTTTATTTCTAATAGTTTATCTAAATAATGTGATATGAGTTATGGAGAAACAAACCAGATCTAGATTCACATATCACTACTATATAACACTTCCAGACCCATGAAAGTGTGGGTACCAAAACTAAAATTTGTTAAGTTGATTTTTTAGGTAACACGACATAGGAAGAAAAATTAAATATGGTATATGGACAATGGTTGTTCCAAGAATATTAGTGGAGATCCATTAAATTTTCATACATTGACTCAAATAGTGGAGGTCTTACCACTTTTGGTGAAAATTCTAAAGGATAAATATTTGGAGTTAAAACTTTGGGATACTTTAAGTTCATTTAAATCAATAATGTAGTATATGTACCATGGCTAAATAAAAATCTGATAATTAGTTCCCCACATAGTGATGATGGTTTTTATGTTAACTTTTATAACAATTTTTTCTCTATGTTCAAAGATGAATTTATTATATTTAGAGTACCAAGAACTAATAATGTTTATTCTCTGGATCTAAATGCCTTGTGTAAGAAAAATTTAATTGTTTATATAAGAAGAAAAATGAATTATGGATCTATCATTGGAGACTTGGTCATTGTAATTTGTTTGTTTTAAATAAATTATCTAAGAAAAAGTTTGTTTCTTATTTTCCCAGAATTAAATTTGATAATGATATATTTTTTGATGCATGAAAAATTGGAAAGAAGCACAAATATTTTTTCAAATCAATTAGCATAATTGAAACATCTAAACTTTTAGAACATATACATATGGATCTATTTGGACCATCAAGAGTAGCATGTATTCCTAGAAAATTATATGTCTAGTTTTTAGTTCATGATTAGTATAGATTCACATGGGTTTATTTTCTAAAACACCAGTGTGATGTTTTCACTATATTTTATTTTTTTTAAATTGTTCAAAATGAAAAACAATTTAAAATAATTTCATTAAGAAGTGATCACAGTGGATAATTTTAGAATCAATAATTCAATTCTTTCTGCTCAAATATGAGTATGAAACATACCTTCTCTACACCAATAACAACTCAAAAAATTGAATTGTTGAAAGGAGAAATATAAATACTCAAGAAATGATAAGGGCTATGTTTAATGAATAAATTATTCCTACCAATTTTTGGTTATAATCCTAAAGAATAACTTTCTATATAATGAATAGAGTTTTAATAAGGCCTATTATCAAAAATGAACCGTATGAAATTTGGAATAAGATAAAACCTAAAGTAATGTACATTAATGTTTTTTGATATAAGGTGTATATCTTGAAAACCAAGGATAATATTGGTATGTTCCATCCAAAATATAATGAAGGATTATTTTTAGGATATTTTGAAACTTCAAAAGCTTAAATTTTGTTCAACAAAAAGTCCAAGATTGTTGAAGAATTAGTTCAAGTAAATCATGATGAAAATGAAACTCTCATTAAAGAGAAAGATAAAACTAATTAAGTCCCTAAATATTTTGATAACATGAAACTTGAAACCCTTAAAAGTGGTTTTAAAAATTATATTAATAAAACTCAGTACATTTCAACATAACATGATATTGAAGAAACCAAAAGTGTTCTTCCTAGACAGTCTAGAACCCTAAATAACCATCCTTTAGAAACTGTTATGGGAGACCATAACACAAGTATTAGAAAAAGAATAAAGGTTGTAAACCTTAAATAATTCTCTACCTATCTATCTCAGTTAGACACTAATACTATTGAAGAAGCCTTAGATGGTGAAAGTTGGATGTTAGCTATGCAATAAGAGCTAAATCAATTTAAGAGGAATGATGTTTTTGGAAATAGTTGAAACACCAAAAAATAATATAGTTATAGAAACCAATTTGGTCTTTAGAAATTCACAGGATAATCAAGGGATCATAACCCGAAATAAAGTCAGGTTAGTGGCCAATGTTATAATCAGGAAGAAGGAATAAATTATTATGAAACCTTTGCACCCATATCTATATTATAATTTAAAAGAATCTCTTTATCCTATTACTCTCATATGAATTTATAATTATATCATATGGATGTTAATTCTTCGTTTTTAAATGGTTATTTAATGGTGTAAGCTTATGTTAAAAAACCTCATGTTTTCGAAAATCTTCAAAAACCCAACACTATTTTTAAAATAACAGAAGCTCTATATGGACTTAAACAAAAACCTAGATCCTGGTATGAAAGATTAAGTTTTTTTTTGAAAAATGGATTTAGTGTAGGATTGGAGGATCCAAAACTATTTTGGAAAATAGTTTGTTCTAATATTTATTTAGTTCAAATTTTTGTTGATGATGTTATTTTTGGTTCAACTAATAAAAATCATTATAATGATTTTTCAAAATTAATGAAAAACGAATTTAAAATGAGTATGATGGGAGAACTGAATTTATTTTTAGGATTTTAAATTTATCAAAAATATTTTTGATTTTTTTAAAATCAAAGTAGATATATTATTGATTTATTGAAAAAATGTGGACTTGAAAACAATAAGACATATACAACCCCCATGTGTACCCATATAAAACCAGATTTGGACGAAGGTAGAAACTAGTGGACAACAAGTTATTTAGAGGTATGATTGGAAGATTTTTATACCTTACTTCTAGAAAAATATTCATTTTTTTCTATATGTATTTGTACTAGATTGCAATAAAATACAAAATAATCTCATCTTACCACTGTTAAAAGAATATTTTGATTTTTAAAAAGAACTATTCTTCAATCACTTCATTACCCCAAAACATTTAATTTTAATTTAATATCATATTCAGATGCTAACTCTTGAGGTTGTAGGTTAGATACATAAAGTACCTTAAGAACCTATCACTTTTTAGGAAAATAATTATTTTCATAGTTTAGGAAGAAAAAAAACTTTGTCCCCCTATCAACTGCTAAGGCAGAATATGTATCTATAAGAAGTTGATATGCACAAGTTTTGTAGATGAAAGAAACTCTACTAGACTTTGGACTAAATTTTAATAGTATACATGTTTTATATGATAATACTAGTGAAATAAATATTTAAAAAATCCTATAAGTCATTCCAATACTAAGCACATTGATATACAACATCATTTTCTAAGAGATCCTATTCTTAAAAATATTGCATCATTAGAATTTGTTAATATTGAATATAATTTGGCTGATATTTTCAATAATCCACTTCCCACTGCTAGTTTTGATTTTATTAAGGGGGATTTAGGTTTATTTAATTTTATATAAGTAATTGTAAGGTTTTTTTAAAGAATATTTATTTCTATTAAAATTTGTGTACTGTTTATTTTAATCTGAATGTTTATTTTTTTAAATATATCATTTTTAGTTTCTAATTTGTCTGTTTTAAAAAAATTGTAATAATTACCCTACATAATTGGCTCAGGAAACTAGATAACATCATTATCTATCAGAAACCATTCTACTTTCCTTACCCCTTTGTTTCTCAGACTATTATGTCTACCTAATCATTATTCTAACATAAAATACATAGAATCGATAAACCACATAAAATTATATTCTCAGAAATGGAGACGACTAAGAGAGCTATGTAAGGATAATCCAGTGACTCAATGTATCAATGAGTTCCCTCAAGAAGGATTCTTTAGGGAATGTTCGTAGATTTTGAGTGGTTTTATGAGATGAATATGGTGCTTAAGAAAGCAGTGGTATTTCAAGGTTTGTAATTTTTATTTAATGAATTGAATACAAAGATTGTTTATGACGTAGAACTAAAGTATTTCTAAAGTAGTGTACAATTTAGTTTTTTTGAATCTAATGATACTTTATCTGCAAAAATAGATGGCAAAGAATTTTTGATTTCTTCTATAAAAATAGATCATCTTTTTAATTTCCCTCATAAAGGTGCATTTAATTTTAACCTTAAACCTATTGGAAATAATGATCATAAATTTGCAGATATTATTCTTTTTTTGTTTGGATAAATTAACATTAAAAAATTGTTTGTTAAGGATCTTGAGTCCGATCAGAAAGAGCTAGTTAAGATCATTCAAACTATAATTTCCCTAAGAGTAGTTGATATGAAGAATATTTTGAACCCTAAAATGTACATCATGATTTTTTTAGGAGTGACATAAAGTTAAATCTTCTAAGATACATGATATGGTATTTTAATTATTATTTCCAAGCATAGGATTAGATATTGTTTTATCCCTATGGAAGGGTACTCTCTTTAATTTTGTCCAGGAAGGAGTTGATTTGTTTATTTGATACAAGAGTAAAATTTCATCATAGTATTTTTCTAAATGATGGTACTATAAATATGTTTGGATTTTATTAGAGTACTTTGAAAGGGAAGATTATGCTAGTTGGTTAATATGAACAATAGAGGTCTAGATCATTTTCTCATGGGGAGAAAAGTGCTACAAGAAGTGATGAAATTGGGGAATCTAGAACTGAAGGTGTCTCTAATATATTGAAAGAAATTTAATAATTCACAGTGCACTAAATAAAAAAGTATAAGAAGAATAAGTTATAGAGGAGCTGGTTATGAAACAAATAATTGGAGAAGAACCACCACCTAAAGAACCAGTTTTATGTTCAGGATAAGCTACCCATTTGATTCATTTTGAAGAACTAGTACAAGAAGAAGATCAACGGTCTGAATTCTAGGTTCGATATCATTAGGATGTTCCTTAGGAATAAGATGATATTGTTTGAGATGAAGTTGTTAATGAAGATGCTTCCCAATAAGAACAACAGGTGAAAAGATCAGCAACTAAGGTTACATATCTTGTTGAGAATTAGACTATGTCATCCTTTGACTAGTCATTAGAGAGACCAGGATCTCTCTTTAGAGAAAGGCGGTGGTACATGATAATGTTTCATGTTCTAGTGAAATGTTAATTGAGAAGTCTGCCACTATTCCCTTAGCCATTATGGATATTGATCAATCCTTGAATATAGATAAAGGGAATTATGATTCTTTGAATAATCATATTGAGGATATTGTGTTCAAATAAAATAAAATTCAAGAGAGTAATTATGTTCTTAGAAAGTATCTAGAAGCATCAAGAAATTAATTTTAAGATTTATTGTATTCATCATCCCTAAGGTTGTAGTCTGAGTCTCCTTAGACTCTTCTTAAAGGAATTAATGAAAATTATATGTCTAAAAATGATTTTGATTCTTTTAAGTGGGAGATTCCAGATCATATTGGAAAATTAATGTTTGAAACTATTTACAAAAAATATTTTTTTAGATCTAAAGTGGTATTTGGGAAGCCATTTTGAGTCCATCAAGGGACGTTTTTCTCAAGTCAGCACTTCTACCTTGTCACATTCAACCTCACCATATTTTATTAGAAGATTTAAAGCAAACAGAAGTCTTATAGATAATATGAATGAAATTTTGCAGAACTTTTAGTGCAGTATTTACCCTTTTTCAATCTTATTAGACAATAAATGATATCTTATTGAGCAATTGAATGCATGTGAACCTGGTATCAGGTTTCTTCTCAACAAGTTAAGTGATAAGAAAGATATGTTTACGCAACATGAATAATGTTTTGATGAATTTTTGAAAGTAAATTTAGATCAAATCCTACATGTAAGTCAGCATTCTAGAGTTTTGATAAGATGTTGGGAAATAATCTTGCTGAAAGATTACTAGTTCAGATGGTATAATTTAATGAAGCAATTCAAGCTGCTTATGCCCCTTCTAAACTAGTACTAGAAACAAAACCTGACCAAACTCTTTTAACATAAACCCTTCTAGTTCAATAACTTTTTTCCTAATCATAAATTGTTTATTATATTTGTACATCTTATTTTATTAATAAAATATTTTTATTCTTATTTTTAGGTTCTTTATTTCACATATTTTTTATCTCAATTTCTAGAATCCAAGATTTATTTCTCCAAACTATTACATTCTATCATTCATTTACCATTCTATGCAAAATAAAATGTTTTTTAATATTCTTTTTCACTCAATTTTTTTTGGTATCAAAAAAGGGGGAGGAAATTGGATGAAAAAACATTTCATTTTATCAAAATAATTCTGTGAAATTGAAATATTGTTATAAATATTTTTCTTCAGCATGTTTACAAAATTCTATATTGTGTTATTAATTTTATGGGTATTGTGATCATAAAAAAGGGGGATATTTTGGGGAATGTATTATTTAAAAAATACTCTATAATTTATTATAATTTTTATGCTCACTAAAACCCTTATTCTTTTACTAATGATTTTACTTTAAGTGTATTTGATGGAATTAATATTTTTTATACTATTTATTCTAAAATTATTTTTTAAGATTTAAATTCGCAATGAATATTTATTAAAGTGTTTGTGATAGGTTTTTAAGCATTCTAGAAACATTATTCATACCCTACTTGGATAAGATTAATGTATGGAATAAACCTTATGTTTTGTACAACACGTATAGATCATGATCCATACGTTTGTATTCAACCTTACGCTAGAAGAAGAATGTATGGTTTCTCAACCCTATGTTCAAAATAGTATGTATGGTTAATAAAACCTATGTTATTAGAAAAGTATAGTTCAAGAACATTAGGTTTGAAAGGAACCTAAAATTTTTAAAATGTAGAATGCATGCTTATGGAACCCTATGTAAAAAATAAACCTTAAATTTTAAATGGAAACGTATAGATCATCAAACTTAATTTTATGATCAACCATACAATTTTTATCTTATATTCAAATAATGAATTCTCTTTAGTTTAACCCTACATTTGGTATTTTTTTCATTTTGTGAAGGAACCCTAAATTTGACTTTTCAACATCATATATTTAAATCTGTGATGTTTTGCATGATTTATGCAACAACTTTGACATAGTTATAGGTTATTTCAAAGATCGTTTTTGACTGATTTAAAGATCTTTATATTTGATTCAAAAAACCATATTTAATAGAGGAAATCACTCATATTCTTAAGGGAAGTTATGAATCCTAGGTTTTAAGTAAATTTGAATATATACATATTATCAAGCAACTTTTTTGGATATAAAATTATGATTATAGATATTTTCATTATATATTCTATTGGTGTATCGATTTTATATATGAGATTTCTCTATAAGTGAAGTATTTTTTATATACAATCATACTCTGATAAAAAATATTTTTACAATTCTTGAGAAAAGGAACAGTTCTGAGAGAGGAATACACATTAGAGATATATGTGTTCTATCATGTTCTTCTATAATATTAATGTTGCTCTGTTTTTTTGTTTCTTTTTAATTGAAGATCTTCTACACAACCATTTTCACTTCTGAAACAATATTTCATGAAGACTATTATTTTTGAATAATAATATTCATCTAATTTTGGTTTCTTGCAACTGCAACTATGAAGATCAATCCGAACCACTTAAATAAATATTGTTTTCTTTTTTGGGGGTTTAACTTCTCATACTCAGTTGTGGTGGAGTATCTATATCTCGATCTAAGATGTGGATAACTGGTTCTCTGTTATAAGAACTAGAATTCATTTTTTTTAATTCTAGCCTTGTTTTAAAGGTGTCAACTACCTACACTAAGTATTGTAATTTTAGTATTATGATATAAGTACCATTCAAGTGAAATTCACAAAGATCGTATAGAGAGTATTTGGTGGAGTAGACTATGGGATCTTTGTTCCCTAAAAAACTATAAAAAGCTATGTTCTTTATTTCTATTCATCGACTACATATTTTCATATATATGAAAAATGTAGGATATCCACTTAAATTATAGAGGGCGTTGAAATCTAGAATGTGGAAGATTTTGAAAAGTCACAATTCACCGCCCTCTTATGTGTTACATTGAATATTCCAACTTAAAATCATCTTCAAACTTTACTCCTATCTGAACCCCAACTCGTGATAGCCTTATCGAAGGTCAATATGTGAGAACCATTAGGTTCTCCACAACAGATCAAATTGGACTTTGATATTGGTAAAATTATTTTTATTCTTTAACATCACCTAATTTATAGTCTATTAATATACATTGAGTTAAAGAATACCATAAGACTTCCTGTTGAATAGAAAAATTCATCCTAATGATGATGTACTCATCCTGAACATTTCTTTCTATTAAGTGTACTTGAGAAATACATTCTCTTACTTTTAACCTATCCAGTTATATATATGATAATAAAATAATGAAATAGTATGTGTACCTAGGATGAATTTTATCTTGAACTCATCCTCACTATCAGTGGAAGTTCTACGAATTCAACTAGAAAGATATATTGTAGAGATCCACAATTGGGGGATATGATGATATTCCCCCACTAATCCTACTGAAAGATCCAAACATAAAATTTTCATTGTAATCATACCAAGCTAGATGAATATGGATCCACTCTTCCTATCTATAAATCAAACTCAATAGTCATAAAAAACTTCTCTCCCTTGGTGTCACGAACCAGCCCGAGTCGACCCTGAACCGGTCACCCAGGCCAGCCCGCGACAAGTCCCGAGAGGCGTTCCCGATCCTCCCGAGATGGTGACAAGCACCAAGGGCATCAATAGAGTACACAAGGGAATGATTTCGCCCATATATAAACAATCAAACAAACAGCGGAAATAAACAGACAACCCAAAATGAATTTATATAAAAATTGGACTAAATATTATTTGTACAAGAAACTAAAATTAGAACAAAACCAACAACTCAACTGAACAATACCGATGAACAACTAACTCCATGTGACACTTCTGGTCACTCTCCAACACAATGATAAAATTTCGCCCAAGGTGATCGAACTAAAGATGAAACCTGCACAAGGGCTAAAAAAAGAAGAAGACTATAGGTGTGAGTATTAAAACTCAGTAGGTTAGCCCGATATTCTATTCCCAATGCACATTACTTTAAAATAAAAGAAACATCAATTTATAGTTTTAAATTCAAGATTTGAAAGTATGGTTTTCAAATGAGGTTCCATGCTATAATAATTATCAGACAAAAACATGCATGTTAAATAAACAAAAATTCAAGTAACAATTATTTTCAAAGAGGTGAAACTTCAAAATGAAAATAGTTTTCAAGAGGGATACTTTAAAGAATTTTAAAATTCAAATAAATAACACATACTACTTAATTTACCAACCAAACACACCGTATGCTGACGGTGAGTACAAAATATCCAATGAGCACTAGTCACAGGAATACCCCTAGGCACTAGTTAGTTGTGAGCCCCAGGTACCTCGTATCTCGGTGAAAGTAACCATAATAAATATCCGTTCCCGTGCACGAGCCACTAGTAGGGAACATACCCATAACCTACTGGTCCCCAATCATCATCATCATCATAGTTTAGTTAGTGTTGTCATCGTCAAACTTGCTACGTGAAACCGGGGCCGACCCCCACAGAATCACTAGCATACTAGTACATGTCCGCCCACCTAGATACCCGGGATTCCCTTTAGTGATCAATCAAGTTAAAAATATTATCAAATACACATTTCACATCCCCATTCCATTCCAAAACCATAAAAACACAAACATCCCATAATCATTCTTCACATTTCTTACACTAATCCACAAACCGCTAAATATTTCGGTAAAACAATTTCATGAAGTGTATTGAGGCTTTGCACATAAAACTCTTTCAAAAACACTCTTTAAATTAGAAAAACACATCATAACCAAACCAAATCATATTTGGCATCCCAATAAACATTTAATAAAATCATTTAATGGACCATAAAACAATCCCAATTTTACAACTTGTTATATACAAGTAAAACACTCCTTCATTAGGAAATTCCAAACGGGCCTTTAAACATTTTCTCAAAACTAACCTCTGATGAAGGTATTCATTTTAATTTTATTAAGGATCTGTATAAACATCATTTAAAGCAGCAAACATCATTCATAAATCTCTTATAATACTCAGGTTACATATTCAAAACACAACCATTTTCATAAAGATGTGAAACGGTCCATTTTTGGGCAACTCGGGCCAAAATATGTTGTAAATCAAAACCCACTTGTTTGTAAAAACAAATCCAAATTGGAAATAAATATGAGTACCCAAAAATACCATTTATAATTCTTCCAATTCATTTATATATCCAATAAAATAACTTTTAAATCACACATCATACATAAAATCCAACCGGGCAATTTACCGAACACATGACATGCCCTTTTTAAACAGAACAATTTATTTTATGTACATGAAAAGGAATAAAACACCAATTGAAAGCCATATTTTCATTCAAGATACTGTAACATGTTAAAAATACCATATACCAGATTATAAACCTCACAAAATATTTGCAAAAGATAAAGGAACATTTAAACAAACACTTGTTGAGAACTTTCATGACAAAACAACACTACCGTTCACAAACCAATGATTAAACAACCACTTTAAACACCAATAAAATTTTCCAAAAGATGAAAAACAATAATAAACATATATATCTGGTGTTAAATATAATAAAATGATGAAACTTAAATAATAATGTCATGTGAAAGGGGTATCCTACCTCAAATCTTTGGCGTAATTGAAACGCACACCCGAAATCACCCGCCGCGGGTTTATAAACCCTAAAACTATAAGTACCAGACCTAAAAAAACATAAAACCCATCAATAAAAATTGTATAACAAAACCCTAGGTAGATCAAGACTAGGGTACAATATAAAATGAATAAATAATGAATGGATGGGGATGAGGAAGAAGAAAGGAAAAGGAATCTCACCTTTCATCCTAGAAAACTCTTCGTCTTCCATTAGATCTGAAGCCCTAGAGAAAAGGGAATGGATTGAAAATTCTTGGAGAGACTCCTAAGGTCTGGACGAAGCAGGGGAAGAGGATTAGGGGCTAAAAGAGTACGAATTGAATGAGTTATGGGTGAAACAATTTACCTTATCAATTCTGGACGTTTTGAGGAAACCAGAGAACAATCACCCTAATACGGGACCCATATGAGCTCAAAATAGGTAAAATCGAATATGAGGGCTAAGATAGGGTTATTGTATTCTAGGGGGAGGTGGAATCACCGAAACATAGTAATAAATGAAAATGATATAAATGAAACAAATTATTATTTTTTTAAACAGGAAATGGGCCCACGGGCTGGCCCAATACCTAAATAAGTAACCCAAATTCACCCAGCTTATGAATTTCTAATGGGTCCAAAAGGATAAATAAATTTTAATGTATCAGTATAAGACAAGTGGGAAGTTTAATGGGTGAAAAAGGATGAAAAACAAAAGAGTTATAAAAGAAACAAATTCGGTTTTTAAAACTGGGAATGGGCTCACGGTTGGCCCAAATCATGAAGTAACCACCCTTTCTTCAAAAACTACTAAACAAACAATGGGGATCCCAAATTTGGGTGGTTAGACATATATGAAACTTCAAAACTCAAGATTTATCTCATCAAATACCCATGAAAAGGATCGGTATTTCTAATGGGCCGGATCAATACAATTATAGAAAAGAAAAAAAAACCGTGTGTGACAATTCTCCCCACCATTAAAGCTTTCCACCCCGGAAAGCCATAACACTTTCCGGCTGAAAAAAAAACAACACCTAAGGATTCCAGAATGTAATCCCCACCATTAAGAATCAACTATAACTAGAAATGTTCTTAGGATGAAAATCCAGGAGACCCATGGTGGGTCTCCCCACCATTAGAAACCAACTAGCAATGAATAGACAAGAATTGAACATGAGCTAGAGTTGGGACTCACTCACACAAGCCCAAAAAAAAACCCTCCTACAAAAAACTACTATACCAAGTTAATAGAGTTAGAACATGAACATATAAACCACCCACTCCCGAATGGAGGGGACAATAACTTGGTCGACACATTCAGCACAATTATGGACCCCCGTCACTTGGGGATGGGAGGGAAGGAGACCCAATAATTTGGCCACTTAAACAACAAAAGAAACAAAGAAACTACCCAAAAACCCCCCCCTATGAATAGGTAACACCAAGACTGCATCTGATTTTTACAGGCGGTCCACACAGGGATATTGATTGAAAACCCACATCCATGAAGGAATAACCATAGACACTGTATGAGGGGTTAAGTCCACCACGCTTGTTGCGACAAAGGGAAATTCATAGAAATGAAGAACCAAAACATTGACATAGAAAATAACTTAACAAAACCGAGGAGAAAGGGTCATAATCGAAGAATCCACACCTCTGTCGATTTTTTTGACTGCGTGAAAAGCTTCACTCCGAGGCCTATGGCTGGAGCCCTGATTCTTGAAACATTTGCTGCACCGCAGTCAGGTGATAGGGATCACACTACTCAAAAAAACCACACTTGATCACCAAAAAAAACCTTAATCTAAATAGAAACTCATAGATACATATCAAAATTATATCTCACTCCAAACAAGGGGAAGAATGGACAAGGAATACGACGAAACACATCAACATCACCGAACACATCTGCTCTGTCCAAAAGAATTATGATAACCAAGAAGCACTTTTAATAGATCCCAAACAGCTCTCTAATCCAACAAACAGGTTGAGGCATCATCAAAAGAGGTGGATTTAAAATTTTAAAGGAATACTTAGGTTGATCAGCAGGAAAGATTTCCAACACAGAACTATCCATGTCCACATCACAACATCAAACACATTTTTAGAAACCCAATGAAAATTACTCCAAAACCGAGCCACCAACAAGATCTCATCACTAGATAGAACAAGAGTATGAATTCTAGATCACATGGAAGCTAACCAAATAAAAAACTCTTCTAAGAAATAGAAAAATCAAGCCACATAACCATTGGTTTTAAAAAAAGGCCACAATTTTCATCTCAAAAAATTTTTGAAAAATCAAACTAACTTGGTGGGTTTCCACATTCACCAATGGTGTTTCATCAAGTCTCACCCACATGCACATTTCCATGCCACCCCTGACACCCAACCACCATACCATATAGGCCATACTTCTAGATATAAATAAAACCATGCAAGTGAGCACTCATGAAAACACCAAAGGCTAAAACAAAACAGCATCATTCCAAAAATCATGTACCTTCAAAAGGAACACCAACCACCAAGTGAAAACCCCTTTTAATATTTCACAAAAAAAAAACCACAATTCATTAAGAAAAATTTTCTTAAAAACCTAACCCTTTTCATTTTTAAAAACTTTTTAAATAACCAAGCCACTCCAAACAACCCCTTCCCATTATTTTTTTTAAAAAAATCAGCAATGTATATTTTCATAATCCGAGGTCCATTGAGACCAATACCTTTTGTAGTAAAACACCAACCGATCAAAACCAATTGCCAAAACTAATTTATCCAATTCAAAAAGTTTTTAACATCCAAAAATACCCCATTTTAAAAAATGATCCAGAATCACTTTAAAATGATTCATAATTTCAAAACTTTTTATTTCAACAAACCACAAGTTTAGATTATGGATAATCCAATCCCTTTAAATCATTTCTGCTTCCCTCCATGTTTTTCACAAAAAAAAACCTTCCAAAACCATTATTATATTTAATTATTGAAAACCCCATTTTTCACTTTTCAAAATATAATCCTTACATTAAAACCCATTTCCACAATTCTCACACAAGGATTTTAAAAACAAAAATTCAGAATTCAAGAAAGGTTCAAGAGACCCAAGAAAAAGGGAACTAGTGTCGGTGGGTGACTTGACCATATGGTTGGCGGCCATATGCCAAACACAACACCAACATAGAGAGACTTATTAGGACCATTCCCCAGCTCCACATGGCTTGCCAGGCCCTGTGAGCTCATGAAAGCCATTGGTCAGACTCCCCTTGTCATATCCCAATACCAAACAATCAACTAGAACAAAGGACACTAATAAAACCGGACTTCCATGGAAACCTGAGGATTAGAACAAGAAAGAGTTCGCGACGCTCTTCTTGCACTTACCCCTCAAGTCCCAACAATCCTACTCCATCTACCTTGACATCCCCAGAATAACAAGGGCGCTCTAAAAAGAAAGTTCCACTAAGAGCCAACCTCCTCTGATACGATTTTGTCACGAACCAGCCCGAGTCGACCCTGAACCGGTCACCCAGGCCAGCCCGCGACAAGTCCCGAGAGGCGTTCCCGATCCTCCCGGGATGGTTACAAGCACCAAAGGAATCACTAGAGTACACAAGGGAACAATTTCTCCCATATATAAACAATCAAACAAACAGCAGAAATAAACGGACAGCCCAAAATGAATTTATATAAAAATTGGACTAAATATTATTTGTACAAGAAACTAAAATTAGAACAAAACCAACAACTCAACTGAACAATCCCGATGAACAACTAACTCCACGTGACACTTCTGGTCACTCTCCAACACAATGATAAAATGTCGCCCAAGGTGATCGAACTAAAGATGAAACCTGCACAAGGGATAAAAAAAGAAGAAGACTATAGGCGTGAGTATTAAAACTCAGTAGGTTAGACCGATATTCTATTCCCAATGCACATTAATTTAAAATAAAAGAAACATAAATTTATAGTTTTAAATTCAAGATTTGAAAGTATGGTTTTTAAATGAGGTTCCATGCTATAATAATTATCAGACAAAAACATGCATGTTTAATAAACAAAAATTCAAGTAACAATTATTTTCAAAGAGGTGAAACTTCAAAATGAAAATAGTTTTCAAGAGGGCTGCTTTAAAGAATTTTAACATTCAAATAAATTATACATACTACTGAATTTACCAACCAAACACACCGTATGCCGACGGTGAGTACAAAATATCCAATGAGCACTAGTCACAGGAATACCCCTAGGCACTAGTTAGTTGTGAGCCCCAGGTACCTCGTATCTCGGTGAAAGTAACCATAATAAATATCCGTTCTCGTGCACGAGCCACTAGTAGGGAACATACCCATAACCTATTGGTCCCCAATCATCATCATCATCATAGTTTAGTTAGTGTTGTCATCGTCAAACTTGCTACATTAAACAGGGGCCAACCCCCACAGAATCACTAGCATACTAGTACATGTCCACCCAACTAGATACCCGGGATTCCCTTTAGTGCTCAATAAAGTTACACATATTATCAAATACACATTTCAAATCCCCATTCCATTCCAAAACCATAAAAACACAAACATCCCATAATCATTCTTCACATTTCTTACACTAATCCACAAACCGCTAAATATTTTGGTAAAACAATTTCATGAAGTGTATTGAGGCTTTGCACATAAAACTCTTTCAAAAACACTCTTTAAATTATAAAAACACATCATAACCAAACCAAATCATATTTGGAAGCCCAATAAACATTTAATAAAATCATTTAATGGACCATAAAACAATCCCAATTTCACAACTTGTTATATACAAGTAAAACACTCCTTCATTAGGAAATTACAAACGGGCCTTTAAACATTTTCTCAAAACTAACCTTTGATGAAGGTATTCATTTTAATTTTATTAAGGATCTGTATAAACATAATTTAAAGCAGCAATACTCATTCATAAATCTCTTATAATACTCAGGTTACATATTCAAAACACAACCATTTTCATAAAGATGTGAAACGGTCCATTTTTGGGCAACTCGGGCCAAAATATGTTGTAAATCAAAACCCACTTGTTTGTAAAAAAAAATCCAAATTGGAAATCAATATAAGTAACCAAAAATACCATTTATAATTCTTCCAATTCCTTTATAAATCCAATCAAATAACTTTTAAATCACACATCACACATAAAAGCCAACCGGGCAATTTACCGAACACATGACATGCCCTTTTTAAACAAAACAATTTATTTTAAGTACATGAAAAGGAATAAAACACCAATTGAAAGTCATATTTTCATTCAAGATACTGTAACATTTTAAAAATACCATAGACCAGATTATAAACCTCACAAAATATTTGCAAAAGATAACGGAACATTTAAACAAACACTTGTTGAGAACTTTCATGACAAAACAACACTACCGTTCACAAACCAATGATTAAACAACCACTTTGAACACCAATAAAATTTTCCAAAGGATGAAACAAAATAATAAACATATATATCTGGTGTTAAATATAATAAAATTATGAAACTTAAATAATAAAGTCATGTGCAAGGTGTATCCAACCTCAAATCTTTGGCGTAATTGAAACGCACACCTGAGATCACCCGCCGCGGGTTTATAAACCCTAAAACTATAAGTACCAGACCTAAAAAAACATAAAACCCATCAATAAACATTTTATAACAAAACCCTAGGTCGATCAAGACTAGGGTAAAATATAAAACGAAGAAATAATGAATGGAGGGGGATGAGGAAGAAGAAAGGAAAAGGAATCTCACCTTTTATCCTAGAAAACTCTTCGTCTTCCATTAGATCTGAAGCCCTAGAGAAAAGGGAATGGATTGAAAATTCTTGGAGAGACTCCTAAGGTCTGGAAGAAGCAGGGGAAGAGGATTGGGGGATAAAATAGTACGAATTGAATGAGTTATGGGTGAAACAATTTACCTTATCAATTCTGGACGTTTTGAGGAAACCAGAGAACAATCGCCCTAATACGCGACCCATATGAGATCCAAATAGGTAAAATCGATTATGAGGGCTAGGATAGGGTTATTGGCTTCGAGGGGGAGGTGGAATCACCGAAAAAGAGTAATAAATTAAAATTATATAAATGAAACAAATTATTTTTTTTAAAACAGGAAATGGGCCCATGGGCTGGCCCAATACCTAAATAAGTAACCCAAATTCACCCGGCTTATGAATTTCTAATGGGTCCAAAAGGATAAATAAATTTTAATGTATCATTATAGGACAAGTGGGAAGTTTAATGGGTGAAAAAGTATGAAAAACAAAAGAGTTATAAAAGAAACAAATTCGGTTTTTAAAACTGGGAATGGGCTCACGGTTGGCCCAAATCATGAAGTAACCACTCTTTCTTCAAAAACTACTAAACAAACAATGGGGATCCCAAATTTGGGTGGTTAGACATATATGAAACTTCAAAAATCAAGATTTATCTCATCAAATACCAATGAAAAGGATCTATATTTCTAATGGTCCGGATCAATACAATGATAGAATAGAAAAAAAACCGTGTGTGACACTTGGGAGATTTAAAAGATATATATATATATAATACTAGATGATGTTTTCTTGAATGATTCTTGGAATATTAATGATATTAATCACATGAAATCTCATAATATATATAATCATGAAGTCTCAAATAATTCTATCAACAACAATGACTATAGGAAACATTGTATATCGATGAATATTTTCCACTCTCATTCCAAATAGTGTATAGAGGTAATATAACTTAGACGATTATATGATCTCTCAACACCATCCACAAAAGTCTGGTCCAATATATAATCATGGTCTACTTAGGTTTGCATCCCTAACATTGAGATGCATGTCATACACAAGTAATTTATTCCACAATGACAACACTTGTTCTATAGTACCCTATAGAACTTTCGATAATGTTCGAACATCACATATTTGAAGCACTATGGAACTTCTTCTGAGGGGGTTGAAGAAGTAATAATCTAAACCACCATCATACCAATATTTTGATTCATTTACCTATTATGTTTATTACTTAAACGAGAAGGGAAACTCAACTAATCAATTATAGATCAACCCACATGAGTACAGAATTATGGAAAAATACCAATTGATTGATCCTCCTCTAGGACCATTTGAATAGTCCAGGATATACATTGGATCTTTGGTAATGGTTTTATTTATAAAATCTTGAACATACACATGATATAAATATGATGATGAATATTTATCATTATGGTAAAATGTTCCTCATTTTTGGATAAGGGATGAGAAGAGTACCATTTCATTAAAAAATGTAGAGTGTGTGGATACTATCATGAATCCTACTAAAGCTATATGAACTCCTAAACATAGTCTAGATTCAAATAATCATGAAATAATTCCATAAAAATATGTTATTGAGTGTGAGAACCACACATATATAGTAATAACCCATCACACTCCACCATCTCTTGGAGGGTCCCTAAAGCATGAACACTACATGCCTCACCTTTAGGTACTCTGGTGTCTCAAAGTGTTCATAGCCACCCCCCCCAAAAAAAATAATTATCTAGACATATAACTTCTAAAATCACCAAATTATATAAAAGGATAGTTGATATTAGTTTTGGAAGAATCTATTTTATATGACCATGGACCTTGATACCCCTCCATACTTTGTAGGATCTAATGGAATGACTCTCAACCGAGGTGTTCCTACATATTTCACCATCAGAGTAGGTGTGGGAGCCTTCATTATGGAATACGATATATAGTTTGTGGTGTAATAGAGGAATCCTCTATATTAGGAGAATCTTGTTCCACGTCATTTGGTGGTCCAACCAGTCTCTTTTGTAGAGACATATTATGAAATATGATAGAAACATTTATGAAATACAATTTTATTATGGAATATCCTAATGTAACTATAGGATCCAAAATAGTTCACCTTAGAGTCTACTTAAAACCTATGTTATATTACTACTTGAAGTAACCAAGGTGTCCATCCATGGATGATAGTTATAGTCACATATATATACAAAAAATAACATAATTATCAGGTTCAACAAGTTAATTCCAACAGATAAATCAGTTAACTAAAGAAGACAATTCTATCCAAAAAAAGACAAAAATTCAATGAATTAAATTATAAAATTAAAATACAGCCCGAATAATATATATATATATATATATATATATATATAATGTAAACACACATTCAAAGTATTGATACATGAACAGTCCCAGATCCCAAAAAACATTAACAATAATACCGTCAATGGAAACTCATAGGTTTGTTACAGATGAGCTTAACAGGCACCTAGAAAATCATCTAACCAAGTCCCACAAACCTCATATACATTAAAACATATCTTGGGTTAGTCTTGAAAAAGAATAAAAATTTTCTATGAAACCATTTTGTGACTCCCCAACCTTAACCACTGGGATATACATTGGAGAATTATTGTAGAGGTTCGTTTAATTATCTTATTCCACATATTACACTAGTTTGAATTTCCACACTAGGAGAATATATTTTTTATAATTCTCCCATGTGTTCCATATGATATTATATTATGCTGTTATATTATTTTTCCATGATTTTCCAGAGTTTTTTAAAATTTTCTTACATTTTTATGTATGTCAATTATAATGATGTTATAATCTCTCCACTAACGAAATTCATAACCTCACTACTAGTTTGTAGCCTCCTCTGTGTGTGGAGGTGCACATTAGGTCTTTAGTATCTCTAGATTTGACCTAGTTGTTCACTTTTGATCATTAAAACCATATTATTTTTAGGCACTAATTATTATTTACATAGCTAAAAACTTATCACCATTAGAAAAAGAAAAATAGTAAAGGATAAATTCAATGAGTAAAGGAATGGAAAACTTGTTTAAAACTAGTTCTTAAATGAATGGTTATGAGCTGATAAAATTTATTTTATAATACATTACATTATTTTACATTTTTTTGTATTCTACATATGGGATACATTTTTACCAACTATATTATGTTTATTTTTTTTAAAAAAACATCAATTCTTAATACTTACAAAATTGGCCTTTCAAAACCCCTTCAAAACACCCTACAAGTTTGGTTTACTTCTTAAACATTTACATATTACCACCCCCTAAATTTATATTCCTATTACATGAGACCATAGTCATAATATATTGTCTTAATACCTCAATTTTAAAGGAATCATCCAATAAAAACAAGAATATTACTACGTAAACACTCATTTTACTTATTAACCCTATTTTTTCTTTGTTTTAATTTACCATTTATAGTCTTATAAATCCAATATAATGACATCACTATTTTTTTAAGATTAATTTTATTAGTATGTGGGAGTAAATATTAATATCAATTCTTATTTTCAATAAAATTAATCTATACTTTCATTCTTGTGTTTTGAGGACTACCACCTCCACGTAGGGATGACTTTCATTTTTTCCTCACCACCTATCTTTACTAACTATAAGTGTGATAATTTTTAATAAACTTGAATTATATTATATAAATATTAATATTATGATATAGACTAAAATCCACCTTAATTCTATTTTTTTATAAATTAAAATGTTAACCCCGTGTTGTGTAGAGTACCACCTCAATTAAGTAATTTATCTAATTTCTCGTCTATTTTATTATTATTTTTTAAACTCTATTATAAATATGATTAATAAAATTATCTAACTAAAATCATAATTATTATTTTTTAATGAAATTATTTCTCAATAAATAACTTTCATAATCCTAATCTTCTACTTATTACTCTATGTTCATATTTGGGACTGTCAAAGTACCCACTTGGACAATTCTAAATAATAATATCATGGATGAATATGAGAAAATAAGTAATGATGATATTTGATTTAAATTATTGAATAAATATTTTATTTTTGCTAAATAATGATGATATTAATATTAAACTCATTATTTATGATTCCACTATTAAATTTTTATAGATCATTAAAACATGCTTGTCACCAATTTCATTAAAAAGAATTGTGACTAAAACTCTCGTAGAATGAAATTATAAATTTATAAAAAATCATGAGACATCAATTATATTACCTTGTGTGATATAGAAATGTTGAAAATTAGAAGAATAATGATAAAAATATGTATTGTGAAACTAGTTTAGAACAATCAATTGTGATCACAATCAAGATTGAAAATATATAATAAGTGACTTATTTAAATATAGATAATAATTAAAGATTAATTTTAAAAATATTATATATATTAATATCATTATTAAAGAGGTGATTAATATGGTAATTATTTTTATATAGGGGATTGATGGACTTTATTGTATTTTAGAAATTAAGGTAAGGGGTTTTCTATCTCAAATTTATTTTCCTAAGACATATTTCTTATTTTTCACTATAAAATCATTGATATGGTGTGATTAATACCTAATGAATGTAAATTACCATACTGATGGTGTTTGAAGATCCATATCTAATTATATTTTCAAAATCATTTTGATTAAATGGTTAATATTTTTGGAGGGGTCTTTGATAACACTACTCACATTTTTTGTTTAGTTTGATTTATAGTGATCTTATTTTATTAATGATTAGTTTTTTCCCTCATAAGATTGTATTCTATGGTACATTCTCTTCCTCTATAAGAAAAATGATTTTAAAATATAAATCATTTAACTTTTTTACTTTCTTTTACAAAAATTAAACCATTGTTAGGAATAATTCTCATATTATTTAATGATGGGTTTTCTAAAATTTCCATGTATTATTTTCACACCAATATTTTCTGTTATATTAGTAAAATTGATTTTGTGTTATCTCATGTGATCTTAAACATATTATTATTCATTTTTTGAAAATATATTTTATTTCTCTTTTTATGATGTAGTTTTTCAACAATTTTATTTCAACGTATTTTCATATCATTTCAAAATAAAATGTTTTATCTTTAATAACTTATTAGTTTTGATATCCTTTATGTAATTTCAAGGGTCTATTATCAATATTTCATTTTAAAAAGCATGTTTTCTTTCAAATAATTCAATTTATTTTTTATTCTTTATATCTTTTTCATGTATCCTTCCTTGAATATTGTTTTTTCAAATGAAAAATATTCCCAAATTGTTTCAATTAACCTTTATTAACCATTTATTTCTTTTCAAGTCTTAATAATAGATTTTTTTTTCAAATATTAATTTTGTTAAAATTATTTTTTCTTAATTTCTCAAAAGTGACCTTTTTGAAAATATATTTTCAAAAGTACATTAACCTCATAATCAAAACCAATGATAAATTCAATATATAAAAATTATTATATCATCAAATTATATTTTTTAATTTATATATAATAGATTTATTTTCATGGAAGTTACGTTCATGATTCTCTATAAAATAATCTTTTCAGTTGACTAATTTGGGCATATGAACTATTCATATTCCTATGATAAATTTTGGTTATAATATAATGAATTATTGTGAAACCCATATTTTTACTAGGTTTATTAAAATATGATGAATGAATCCTATTTCCTTTCATGGGTTTCCATGATTTATTGAATGATTTCTATCTTATTGAAAATATATGTAAATTTTTTCAGTAAGTGATTATTGAGATCAATATATACTTTAATTGTGTTGGTTAAATCATTTTATATCTTGTGATAATGGGAAATAAGCTGGGATTCATGATCCACCAAGGGAAATAACAGATTAATTCCTCATCTACCAAGGGAAATAGTTGAGTGATGCCTGATCCAATAAGGGAAACATGTTGTGAAGTCTAACACACTATTTTATTATTCTTATTATTATATTTATTATATATTATTATGTTTTGAAACATATTTATTATATGATTTATCATGTATTATGATCCATGTTTTATCTGTGTATGTTTTCCTAATGATATATTCCTGAATCTTCATTATGATTTCATACATATATACATATTTTTTTTATCACTTATGATCACTGTTAGTTATATCTTATGTTACCGATACTAATCAAATGAGTAAACCAAATTTTTATGATTTAATTCCCTATGATACAAAAAATGGCATTACATTCGATATGTTTATAATTGGATTTGAATATAGATGGGGATGGCGAAATTTTTATTTGTGTTGTTAGAAATGTTGTTTATTTACCTAATCTTCCATGACACTAAACCTTCTTCTCACTATATTATGTAACTAGTAATGATATGGAATGATTAATAATGAAAAATATTAGTAATTATGGTTCTTTTATTGTGAATATTAAGTTGTTATAAAATTATGGTTTTGTTATTTTGGGTATTAGTTTTGAGAACTATAGTGAAATCCATAGGGATCAGTATAAAAAAGAAGTATAAATGTAGGATAACAATAAAAAAAATTTATATAGGATTTTTTTTGTGATTTTCCTAGAAATAACATCCCCTTCTAGATACTAAAATATGATTAAATCTCAAGAATATATATACTAGGTGTAATAATCCTAAAATTTAATGTTGGTTATTATCATAATCATCATCTTTTGTGAAATAAAGAGGTTTAAATGAACACTTATCTTGAAACTCATGGGGTATATTCATTTTTTGATTCATATTCCCTTTTATGAACCATAATGAATGACATGAATATATAACTAGTTTAGTTAGAAATATAATCATGGATAACCCAGATTGTATCCTCAATATTCATATGTTATCAAATTCTTGTTATTTATGAAATCATTTTTCATTGTCTATAGGTTACCTATATATATATTAATTAATTTAGGTATAATAATTCCCAATATTCCTTTAGTTAAGATAATTGGGGGAACCCATAATAATTGATTTGAAAGTATATATGATGAAAAATTTAGTGATTATACTAATAAGACAATATAGACATTTAGTATGGGATAAAAAACCTGCTAGAAATGATAACCCACCTTTTGTAGGATATGATTATTGGAGTTAGTTCCCAAGAACATTTTTAGTACATTTTGGTAAAACAATGATTCATTGGTCAGAGGACCAAAGCATTAAAATATATAAAGACAAAAATATCAAATTAAAAATATTTGAATGAAGGGTATTTATTACAATCATTTCATTTAATGGAATGAGATTAGTTGTAAGGATCTCCATCCATGTATTTTTATTTTCAACTCTTTTTTGTAAATACAATCCACCACCTAGTTCTCCTATCAATAATCCTGAGTGATTATATGAATATGGTCTAAGAGTTGTTGTAGGCAGATGATCCATCCAGTAGTGAGGGTCGATGCTAGGTTAACTACTCCATGTCTAAGGGCTTGCATCATGGTAGTTGAGTCACTTTCAATAAATACATTATTCCATACTTTTTTATTGATGAGGTCAATTAAAATAGTAACATTGTATATCTTTTATTCTAGGTAGGAGGAAAAACCACATATACTATAGTAGCATCATATAATAGTACCATTGTGATTTCTTCACATGATTCCATAACCTAATAGTATTGGGATTCCCTTCGAGGAACCATCCACGTCAATTCTGACCTAGACAGGGAGGTGGGTTTCCATGATAATTTTTTCAAACCTTTCGGCTCGCTTTATCTTCCTTTAATTCCAATCTGACAAAGATTGATAAAATCCCTAATGGAAATTTTCTAGGTACCTATTTGCGTTATTATGGTTTCCTTGATCGCAATATAGATTTTTATTTGAGCTACATGAAGATTTAAAGTGTTATTATTATGAATGATAGAGTTTGTTTCATACCCAATAATATGAATCAGTTCAGGTACACTACTGTAATGAAGAGATGATTAATATGAGGAGGGGAATACATAGTAGTGAATCTCTGCAGATGTATATAGATGGAGTCCAAACCCATCCATCTAAGATCAAAAATTTAAAAAATATAATTCCATAATGTAGAATAAGTAACATAAGTTAGGAATAGATGGCCAACATCCTATTTGTGTTGATTAGACATGCGACATCTAGAACAATGTTGAATACCAAATAACTGGAGATTCCAATCAATGGAAACTCTATTATGGGTAATTAACTAAATCAAGGTGAATTTGGAGGGTCTAAACAATTGTTTGTGAAAGATATTTAACCAATAGAAATTCTACATGGTATAAATGAAATTACATTTTTTGTAATTTTTAGGGCTTATCATTCCATTATAAGAATGTTCCCAAACTAAAAAGTCATCAGTGTTGACAAAGGGGTAGTTGATAATAATAGTAGTTATTTTATCAGGTAAATATAAATCTATAGAGAACATGTATTCATTTATATAGATATTAATATACATTGATAGAGTCATAGAGTCTATCATAGAAAAAACAGGGTATCCATTCTAGTTATACAACAAAAATTTCCAAGAATATTCCTTGTTAACTATCCATTTAGAGTGATACAAGATTTTTGAAAAAGTGTGTTTGTTAGAAGGCTAGATTAAGGATTATATATATAAAAAATTGTCTTTTTAATGGTTTAATAAAATATTCCTCTAAGGAAATCAATGTATACAGAGTTATTGTTTAAATTATTCCAGGTAATTTGTCTTGGAGGGATTTATTAAATAGTCTAAGGTTCTTAATATTGAGTCCACCATTTTTTAGGTGAGTGCAACAATTATTCTAGTGAAACATAACAAGTTTCCTATCTATAGTTCTTCCACTCTAGACAAAATAATTTATTCTTCTATTGAGCCTTTTCATCATAGAACTATTCCATATATAAACATTAATAGATTAAATCATTTTAGAAACCTTGGTGTATTGGACAACACAAATTTGTCCTACCATCGATAATGTTTTTCCCTTAAAATAGGAGTGTTGATTATTTATATCTTCAACAATATTAGAGATATTAGTGTTTTTTGTCTTCCCCCACGAAATGGGAACTCCAAGGCATGTTAATGGGAAATATCATTATTTTATTCCAAGGACATTCATAATACAATCTTTCCTTGATGCATGGAAACATTTTCCAATGAAAATGGAATATTTTCTCTAGTTTATGGATTGAGAAGATAGACATTCATAGTGTGAGAGGACACAATTAAGAATTTTTATGTTATTTTTTTCTTCTTGAAGGAATAAAATATTATCATTCACATAAAAAATATATAAGGGGATAGTCACGTTTCTAGAGGAAATGATTTTCTTAACTGTAACCTGATTAACCGAATTAGTGATAAGTCTGCTAAGGTGTTCCTCAACAATATCAAAAAAATGGGGGATAGAGGGTCACCATGTCTTACACCTTTGGAGTAGTTTAAATATCCCTTTGGTGAACCATTAATCAAAATATAAATGTGCGTAGAGCTAAATAGGGTTTTTATTTTGGTCACATAAGTGTCATTTAAACCAAACATATGGGGAAGATTGAAAACAGAACTCCATTTAGTGGTATCAAATGCTTTTCTAATGTCATACTTGATGGAAACACTTACCCATTTTTGAGAATTTTTTTTATAATGTTTGAACTTTCATAGGCATTTAATATACAATGTTGGATATTTCTTCCTTAGAGGAAGGAAAATTGGTTCCAAGAGGAAATTTTATTAGCAACAAGGGACAATCTAATAGCTAGAAGTTTATAAATAATTTTATAAATAGTTTTAATAAGAGAAATTTTCCTAAAGATGTTAATTAAATGAGTATTATACACTTTTCTAATTAGTGAGATAAATTGACCATTCATACCATAAATAAGGTATCTATTAGAAAAAATGGATTTTACTAGGTTAAAAACATCCTTGTAGATAATATACCAATAGTGATGAAAAAAATTAGTGAAATCATCAGGACTAGGGGCACAATCAGTTTTTAAGATGAAGACAGCTTCTTTAATCTCATGATCAATAGGAGTAGTAGTAAAATAATTGTTATCACTATCTACAACTATGAGGGGAATGATATCAGTCTTTATGTCCTTATTAGGATTAGGCCCATTACCGATTTTGTTGATGTAGTAGACAACATGATTGACCAAAACTTCCCCATTATTAATGATGTTATCCCCATGTTTAAGGAAGGAAAGAGATCTCCTAGATTTACTAGTCCTTTGTAGAGAGTTATAAAATTTAGAGTTTCAGTCTCAATCTTTAAGGTGGATAATTTTGAAATATTGGTTTCAAAGATTATCTTTTAAAGTAAAAAAGTGAATTTATCTTGGTGAAATGATCAATTTATTAAGTCAAATCAGTAGTGAAGTCATTGTTTATTTAATCCACTTGAATTAGGTTAGGAGAATGTTCTAAGGAATCGATTTCAAGAGCAGTTTGATCGATTCCATTTTTATACTAGGATTTTAACTTTTGTTTTAGAAGTTTTAGTTTTATAATACATTAAAAATCATCATTGTTAGAGTTCGTCAAATTCTGGGTATCATTGAAAATTTCATCACAATCATTAACTGAGGTCTAATAATTATTAAATATTAATGGTAGGATGGGCTTGGTGTATTTGGTGGTGAGGCTCACTAATATAGGATGATTATCCGAATTTAGTTAGGAAGAGTAATACTAGAGATGGTATTCCGATTATCAAGAGATTGTATGTTTTTTAAATCTCTATCCAGTTTACTAGCCATGATTTTATTATGATGCCTTCTATACCAAGTATATTTAACACAAACTAGAATGATCTCCACAAGGTTTTTGTCTTCAATAAAAAATATAAAATCCCTAGAAGAGATGCTCGAGTGTGAGTGGCTCATCATTTCACTAGGTCCAAGAATGGCAATGATGTATCCAGTGATAATCTAAGGGGTTTTCATAGTATTTTTTAGAGAAGATAAGTAATTATAATGATATCTTATATCTTGGTATATCTTATTTTCATAAAAAGATGTGAGAGTTATGAAGAGTCAGATCACATGTAAATTCTTGGGTATCAATGTTGTAAATATGAAAATTACATAGACTAGAATGAGAAAAGACCGAAAGTGAGTCAAAAGAGCTATTATTAGATGAAAAACCAATAAATTTATAAATAGTTTTTTATAAACCATTAAAGATAGAGGGATAATTAGTTTTAGGCTTAGATATAGAAAAATAATTGTCTAACGATCCAATAAAAATCCTTTTAAAGATATTATAGTGTTAGGGTTAACAATACCCTGAGAATTATAATAGAATATATTCATTTGTACCTATGTTTGGGGATGGTCCCCCTTTTTACCTCCAGAGTTATTTACTTGTGTGGATTTCCTAAGGGTCTTGATAAAATTTCTCATAGATCATTGACGAGTTCTTACACTGTAAGGTCATTAAAGGGTTAGGAGAAATAAATTTATTCTTTTTATCTATCAAGTCATTTTCTTACCTTTTCTAATTTTCCTCCATGAGTTATTGATTTTCATGATGCTATTCATCATAATAGATAAGGTCAGAGTATAAATTAATTCCTTCCTCCATAGAATTAGTACTAAATGCATGTGAAATACTAGTACAAAAATTCATGGATGGAGGTGTGGTGTGATTTTGTGAATATGGGGAGTTATCTACAGGATGATTCAATTTCCTCGGATGCATTCTGTCCCACTTGGGTGGGGATCCTCGGCTATGGAGGACTGGTAATTCTGGGCAAGGGGGATTCACAAGCCTGAATTTTTTAGAATCCCATTAAGAAATAATTCCATATATTTTAGTTGAATTACCAGTATCTATTTTCTTTTATGTCAGTTCTTTTGAGGTAAGAAGTGTCTTAGGTCTTCCTGTATGGATTTCAGCAGTCAGATGGTCCAAATTCATTCTCCCTCTATAATGAGATCATGGAGGTGAAAAACATTATTCATGAATCTTGTTGTATTGTTGGATGATATATTCTAATATGAACATAGTATACAATATATTATATTTTGAGGCTCATACATTTATGATACCTCTTCTCAAGGTGTTCACCCTTAGTAATCTATCCGATAAGAGGTTATGGGAAGAATCCCATCAGTAGGAAATCCACATCTCCATGTGTCATTTGATGTTCTTTTTTGAATAAATGTATATTAATCCTTAGAAATTATGTTTTTCATTGATGGATATCACCACACATTTTCCTTTAAGTATTAATGAAAAAAATGATGAAAAATGTTAACATAGAAGCATGTTACATTGGGAGCATCATGAATGATATAGAATTAATGGATTATTTGATAAAGGATATATCCATTTTGTCACTTGAAAAAAGTTAATATATCAGATTTTATTTTGGGAAGGGATCCACCTAAATATATACATGGACATTATTTTTATGGGTGAGTTCAATTATGGAATTTAAATGAAAGTTACATGGAGCATACACGTTAATGGGACCGAAACGAAACATGCTTGATTTGAGATATTTTGATAAAGGGATTATATTACATGGTAAAAATTAATAGGATGTTGGATATAGTAATGATGTTAACATTATTCTCCAAGGATTCATATGAATGTAGATAGATGTTTTCTGTGAAAATTAGGTGGTTACGAAAAATATCACTATGATTGAGGCCTATAAGTCTACACAGTAAGATTATCCAAAATATTAGTAAAATTATAGCATTGAATTTATAACTAAGAATAAATATTATTTATTCAGGTTTGGTTGATTTATATAATTTAATCACAATTTATTCGAATGTATAACTGGGTTAAATATAAATTATAAATATTAGTTTTCATTTTTGGGGAAAGATAGATTATTTATTATATTTATTGTAGAAAAATTCTGTTACATTTATTTAATTAAATAGTCTTTATTAGAGTATTAGTAAATGTCAATGAGTAAAAGATGACCATGATTAATGGAATGAATAGTATAAATGTATTTATCAATATTATTACTACATTTTAAATTAAAATTAACTAATAAAAATAATATTTTTTATATGGTTTCATTTGAGGGAATTAAATATGTCTGTGGGATTGTTCCCTTTTTCAAACCCTAAAACAGACATAATAGATATCTAATTATATCACATTCATAATTTTCTTTTATAGTGTGTAAAATGGATATGGAGATAATCTATCATTCCCTAAAGTGTGATCTCTCTTCATATTGTCTATAGACTTCATGATAAGAATAGGGGTTCACCATCCTTGATGAAAAATACTATTGTTATCATCCATGAACAACACAAGCGATAAGGATTTGTTTTGATAACACTTGATGATTCTATGGTGTTGATATGAGATTGTGGTGCACATGTGGATGACCACTAAAAGGATTGAAAACTAGAATAAAATAGTAAAATTTTGTTTTGAAGAATTATATTCCATCAAATCATCAATGAATTGGGAATTACAAGTTGTGTTAATTCCAAATATTATAATAATTTATTTATAAATTACAAGTAAAGATCCTCTCTCTATGATTATGGAATATTAATGTAATATGTAAATCTACTATTTCTCATTTTGTATGATATCTTGAACATTTAAAGAAACCATTACACATGATTTCATACTAAAATATGTTTCTATCATACCTTTAATGGTTGCTTCCATTGTTCCCAGAACTGGAAAATTGAATTAGGGAAATCAAATGATTAATTTATAATTATTAATATTTGTTGAATGATTTCACATGATTCCATTTTATTTCACAAAAAATGATTCATTTTAATATCCAAACATCACTATATCATATTTTCATTATTCTCAATATCATAAATAGTAAATGATTAATGGTTAAAAATGAAGTAACATCTGGAGAATATTTTTTGGAAGTGATAAAGGTTATTCTTGTAGAAAAAAAGTACATGTTGTTTACTTCATGAGTGCATGTCTTTTAATTTTTCATCACACTACCAAATGTTGTGATAAATTCAGATTAATTTGATAAAATCGAATCTATGATCTGAAAAAATGGATCTCCATGTGGACTATACAATTTGGAACAAAACTTGAAGAACTACACACAACATAATCATTATACAAGAGGAGTAATACCCCATGTATCACAACTGATAATGAAGGGTGTCCCAATAAAGTATTGTATTATATACATGGATTAGGGACTACCTATCATGCAATATAATATTAAAATACAGGTATTCAAAATACATTCCATGTACTAGGAACATTACAAAGGAAGAAAACATGACTATATACTGGAAAGTGTTGCGTACATGGGTAGAAGACATGTACATGCAGTGTACTTTTGTATATATTGTGTAGAAGATTTCCAGGAAGTGTACTTAAATTTTCATGAAAAGAAAAATTAGATGTACATCTAAAACTATTGACTATTTATTATGTGTGCCATTTATTTTATATTACATGCCTTGTCATCGAATTAACAATTATATATCATATTAATTTCTATGATATTATTTTTGATTCATATGCAAGGTTTCTGTTATTTAAACTTTTTTACTACAATAATTTTAAATGATGTTATTTTTTTAAAGTTATTGATTATGGTGAGTTATGTTTGGTTAATCAAATTATGATATAATAAATTAATTTTATTAATTTGGGGTGTTATATCTTTGTTAAATAAAGAATCAAAGTAACTGATAAACATGATTTCAAATGATTGAAAATTTCATAAAGTGTGTGGATGCTCATTATATTAGATGAATCCTTTTTTATATGATTGGTTCATTTTTATTTCATTTTTATTAAATGAAAATTATAGCCTCTGATTCATCCCCTTCCCTTTAAAATGTAAGGGTATACATTCCAGTGGATTCAATTATGTAAAACCCCTGTATTCAATCTATTGGATCTCCTAACACACTTGTGAGTGAAAACTTTTGTATTGAGGGGACTACAAGGTAAGTTGTGATGTTATAAGTCAAGGATATTATGTGATACTAATTAAGGTGATACATAGTAGAAATGGTATAATGATTCTATACAAACCAAGCTACAGTTAATGGATGGGTTTTCATAGGGATGAGTGTTTTTTATCATTATCTATGTAAGATAACCATTAGAAAAGATGATAATAATGCCACTTATATTCTATTTTTAAGTTGTATGGTTAAATTAACTATGTTATTGGATGCTGCATGATCACATAATAAATGAATTAACATACATTTAATATGGAATAGAATATAATTTTATTATATGAAAATGTTTTTTCAGACATGTTCAATGAATTTAGTTGTATAAACATAATAATAATAAGGCATATAAAAGTGTAAAATAGTCTTTATGCATAAGAATAAAAATCAATCAATTAAAAAATTTAATTAGATTATCCACCTAATAATTAGGTTGGAATTGGCCTTATATTTTAACACACACGACCAAACCAATTTGGGGTTATTTTAATTATTGTGTAAATTTTAACTTAATATTTTTCATTAATTTTACATAGCTTATATCAAGGGTCGACTGCCTAAGTATGACTTGGTGTAACCATGTGTTAATGGTTGAGGATATCATAAAACCTATTTTTTGGATTTATATTTCCAATCAATATATCATGTAATTATGAGTTAATGTAGTCATAAAATATACAACTACCAAAAACCCCTCTAATAACTTGTCAATCCCATATCTTGGTTATGGGAAGGGGAATATAGATCATTTACATTAGAATCTACAACCATCATGAAATCCTAAATCTTAGGATGAGGGATATCATGTTTTGAAAAATAGTCATATATTAATGAAATTTAATTGAATTTTAATATATAAAACTATTTTTTAATCAAACTATATCTAAGTATCATCTTTTAAATTGTAGAAATGGAAAATCATGTTACATGAAAATATCACTACGATTCGAACTAGATAATACTAACCTTCTCAACAATATGAATTTTCATTGTTTTTATAAGCACATATTCATTATACTCTTCCATGAATGGAAATTTCACATGATAGAAACCCCAAATACTGAGTCTCTTCCGAAAGAGACTGGCGAGGAAGAGGTATACCTCAATCTAAAGAATGTGGAAAATGGAATGGATGTCTTATACATTACATTATCTACAATGTAAAATGATATTTTAATGTAATGTGAGGATATGGACGTGTATAATATTGTTTCTCACCTGAACGATCACTATCAAACAAATTTGATATTATATAGATATGATATCATCAATGCACCATTCATGTCTATTATCGGAGAGCCGAAGCCATCCCAGGAACAAGATATTAATATGATTGGCTATATTAAGCACATGAACATATTGGATTATAATATTTAGAAGAGAATCAAACATATATCTTTATGTCCTAACTAATAAAAAACCCCACTAATTTTATTTTGAAATATTATATGTGAAATAGACATCAGACACTCTAGAGACATCATAATCTTGTCTGCCATACTGATAAATTTATAAGGCATGAGAAAACTAATTTCCTTTTGGTGAATAAGTATAAGAGGAACAAGGAAAATGGGATGAGAACTCATATCAAATATATGTCTCAGGAGCACCATCCCTCTAAGATAAATAATCTATAGTGATTAGGAATGTAAAAATATATTGTATCCAATAGAAGAGGAATTTCACCCATCTAAAAAAGAAAGGGAAATATTCATGTGGGTTCATTATAGAGTGTAAACCTTTTATATATACAATTTTAGTGTTAGATACTACATGTGATGCTCATATTTGTATCCAAATATAGGAATTGAGTATATTTTAGAATATTATCTGATATGAGGTTTATCTATGGGATACAAATTGAGAAATGTTGGCTGCTCTATCCATTAGATACTAATATCTCACATTGACTATATGATTGATTTTTGTTTGAATGGCCATTTTTTATGTTCCTAGTGAAGCAAATAAAATTATTTCTATTTATTGATTAGATATGGATGGATTTATTCTCATCTTTTGAAAAAAAGATTATTACTTTTATAAAGATAGAATAATGTATTGTATAGTGTAACTAAATATTGGAATTTATGAAATAACCTAGGAAACAATCATTGAAAATTGATAATGAAACTAATACACATGACTCATATTACACCTACTATTGGAATCACCATTATGTTCACATAAATGAGAAGAATTTTAAAAAGATAAAAAAATGGTTATTTAAATTAATTTAAGCTAAAACCACAAGAAAGATGGAATTCAATTTTAAAATGAACAATAACCAAATAATGAATTTTTGTTCAATTTTAAATGGCCAATAATATTCTATAATTAGTACACACTGATATATGTGGAAATTTTCCCATAGAATACAAAGGTAGATACTAATACTTATTTAATTTTATTGATGAATTTAGTAGGCTAGGTTATATATTATTGGCGTGGTATAATTCTAAATCCTTTGTGATGTTCAAAGATCTCAAAAATAAGGTTGATAATCATCATGGTCATTTGATAATGAATCCATGATCGTATCAATGTGGTCATTATCTTAACCAATACTTTTTAACATTCTATAGTAGTATGAGATTTTATCTCCACTAAATCACCCTTATAAACCAAAGTGGAATGGTATTAGTGAAAGAAGAAATCATAAATTATTGGGGATGGTATATTTGATGATGATTTATGCATGTATTACTTTATAATTTTGGGAATTTTAATTATATAAAGCATTACACATACTTAACCGAGTACTAAATAAGGTGAAAAATTGTATTCCCTTTGAGTTATATAGTGGAAAGAAACCTATATTGTCATATGTTTATGCATGAGGTTGTGAGGTGTTTTTATGTGTAGCTAATGCAACAAACTTCCACCCCGTGGCATGCGGTGTATCATATGGAAACAAGCGGATACTATATATAAATAAATTCATAATTTAATGTAACAATCATAAGAAATGACATATTTCTTAAGAGGGAGAACATCCTTTTGGAGGATAATGTTAAACATATAGACACTGATGAAGTTGATGGTAAATATATACCTGAGAAGGTACATGACCCGATTCCATAGGTCCCCATGAATTATTTTCTTGTTGAAACACATGTATTTCATATGATTAATAGATAGGTGAGATAAAAATAGATATATGGGTTTATAGTGATTGATTACGGTGTCTCCATATTAGTTAAAAATAATGCTCCACTATCCATAAAGGATACAATACATTTTTCAATGGATAAAAAATTGAATGAAGCCAAAAATTATTAGATGGATTCAATTTAAAAAACCATGTTTGTGTTCTGATTATTCAATCAGTTTATGTAAATCATATTGGGTTTAAATCAGTATTCAATAGAAAATGGACATGGATGGTAAAGTTATAGAGAACCTAGATTAATAAATATATATTATATCACATTTTATGAATAGTTATTATATTACACAAATACATGCTTGAGGACCATAATAGATTAGTGCCTTTGGATATATGGAAACCATTTTTTTTAATAAGTGAGATACATAATATCCCACAATGTTGGTCGTAACTAGAACCATTCTTAGACATATCATACATAATAAATATATTCATTTCCTGGTGAAATGAAACACAATAAAGGGTGATATTACATTCTAAATAAGGGTAAAAAAATATATATACATAAATATTACATGAACATTAGGGTATGATAAAATGGGCATACTATTTTAAAACCATACCCCACATATCAAAGATTATAATCATGCATCACATAACAAAGATTGATAGTTTATATAACATGAATCATAAGGTTATATAAGGAAATAATTCACAAGAGAATAAAATTGGAATATGAAATGGGATTCATGGTATACAAATAAGTATAGAAAATCATTTCTATATTTTTCATGGCATAGGCAAAGACATTCATGGTTGAAAAATTCCATTACTGAACCAAGTTCCCTCCTTATTCAAGCACTGTCTTTTAATACCATGTTGACTCCTCACTCTAGCACTATATTATAATATTTGTTTCACTCACCATTATATCCATGTCTATCTCATAAGATATAAAAATCACTAAACAATGAATTATAGGGAGTTATAAGTCCCACCTATCACATAATGAAATCATACATATGTGTTCCACATTATCATAAACATTCATCATAACAAAAACAATTAAATGTAATGGATATATTAAACATTTTATTATATAATAAAATATATAAATTATAAATTATTCATCATAAATTCATCATATAATAACCCATTAAAATAATGGGGTTTCATAATCATTTCCTTCTGGTTTAACCTACAGAATAGAAATCAGTTTCATAGAGAACTTTTCATCACCAACACTAACCATTCATAGAAAGAATAAGAATGGTATGTATACACCATATCATAGGTATGTCATATGTAATAGAAATGGAAATAATAATTTTTGGAAAATAATTTTGAATTATTATTTAAGACATTTGTTAAAGAAAATATCATTTTTTTCATAAAAAATGATTTATAAAACATAAATCATTTTTAAAAACGTTTTCTTAAAAAAAACTTGAAAAATATAAATGTATATTTTAAAAAATTAAAACATATATTATGTAAATTATTATTAACACTTTTAAAAAAAACTTTTTAAAACATTTTTTGAATTGTTTTAAGAAAACCCGGCTTCGGAATAAAAAGTGTTTTAGAACAAAAATATGATTTCATATAAAAACAATATTTGGAACTCATGATTATATAAATAGAATAAAACTATGTAAAAAAAGTATTCTCATTAAATAAAAATATTATAATAAAATGTATGATAATTTTTAGGGGATAGATCATGATATTTCCACATTGGATAGTTAATAATATGAAATACAAATAATTAATGATGTTATAACATAGCATTTTTACCACTTTGGTAACACTGAATCAAAATAACCACAAAAGGATGAAATAAAATAAAAAAACTAATATATCAAGAGAATAAATAATTTAATGGGGATTTTATTAAATATAAGTTTTTATTTATTATCTTGATTTATTAATGTTTTATTTTATTTCAACCTTTCATGGGGATTTTTATTCAATGTTACCAAAGTGGTAAAAATTTTATGTTGATCATTGTTCCATAAACTCCATAATGATATCCTTGATATAAATATCAAATATATTCAATATATATGTATTTATATTAATCCATAATATTTCAGGATAGAAAATGGAATGCATAATTCTTGGAGATAGTGGGCCATACATATGAGTGAACAATATTTACATTTTCTTGTTGGGGTTAATGAAGGATATCAAAATGTTATAGTATCATAAGATAGAAAATATTATATCATATGTATGAAATTTTTTAAACCAATAATTAATACATTCCCTATAAATCATGAACCAATCACATCACTTGGCGAGGTGGTTGGCCTTCGTACACACAAACAACATTATCGTATTCCCACATAATAAAAAGAATGAAGGTATGTGTTATATAATTTTTAAAAAATAATAATAATATAATAATATAATAAATATAATATATAAACAATATGTATTTAATTATTCTAAACATTGAGAGGTGGTATAGGAAAAACAAACATCAACATTTAATGATGAGGTGGTCTATAGTACACACGAACAATGTTTTCATAATCAATTTTATGGAAGTGTGTATAGTTGTTGGTTTTACTATTATCAAAAAAAATTATTATATAGATAACAAAATTTTTATTATATAATAATGTCATAAAAATAATTTACAGGGGTGGAGTAAGATATAAAAGAAAACCCTTACAGATGGATGTTTCCTCTTCTTCAGGTATCCCCCATAGGTTTTCATTGAAGGCCTCCCTAGGATGGATTATAGAAAACAATTAGGATTATATGATGAGGGGAGGGAATTTGAAATGATATTTTGGAAGGTATTTACTAGACCAAATAGTTTTAAATGTGTGAGGAAGAGAGGATAATGTGTTCCCTTTTATAATTGTGGAGGAGTGGAATTCTTGTGATTACTCAAAAGTATTCACTATTTGAAGGTCTCCCGTACCTCACGTATATCCAAAATTGAATAATAATTGATGGGTGTGATGAATTTTTATAGAAAAAAAATCCAATAATCAAAATAAAAATATTTTAAAAAAATTTATTCTTTATTACTTATGATTACTCAATTTGTTCGTTATTATTTTTAACAAGGTAGCTTTTATCTTATTATTTTTCTAGTTAAATTAACCTTTTAGAGTAGTATTAAAAAAGTATTTATTATATAATTTAAACAGATTGATTATAGATATTATATTATATTTTGAAAATAAAATAATTCTTTTTTATAATATCCTAATTTTTTAAAATAAAACAGAATGTTCAATATCATTCAAGATAGTCCACAACAAGCATAATCAAATAACTATATATTATTATTCAAATTTAATAGTTATCACATATATGTTGGAATAGTGGTCATGAATGAGATAAAATAAATTATGAAAATATATATTAAACATATTTATAAAGTGAATCATTTGGTTTCTAATTAATTAGAAAATAAAATAAAAACCAATTAAATATAAAGTATGAATTTTTATAAAACACTGTTTTTATATTCACGATGAATTTTATCATAAATAATTAATTTAATCAATATTAGTGATATATGATAATTAAATTTATATTTTTAATGTTAAATTAAGTGGTTTTAAATTTATCTAATCTGTTTTATAGGCTTATGATAAGAATAAGTCCAATTTGAAGCATAAGAATCTAAATTTTTTATAAATGGTAAATTTTCCACCTATTAATGGTGAACTTATTTAAAAAATAAATTTTGATATATTAAAAAATTTTATTTTAAAAAATAAACATCATTATTAAAATTAGGATATCAAAATTAGCATATTGTGAATTTTTTGTAGTTTTTTGGAATAGTTTCATTTTTTATGAATACTAATAAATACTGCTTTTTATTTAAAAAATAACATTATATCTAAAAACTTTATCTAAATAATTTATATATTTAATTATAATTAAATTATAATAAGTTTAATAATATATCAATAAAACCAATTTATGAAATTTTAATCAATTTCATACTGAAATTTAATATAATTTTGTTGATAATTATAAACTTTTTTAACATTAAAACCTCATTTTCCCATCGTATCTCTGAGATTAATTTTAAATTATTATTTTTAAATTATGTGAATTTAATTTCACAAAATGGATTAAATATTTATGTTCATAAGGTATAATGTATGTTGTAATGGAATTTTATTTTTTATTCATGAAAAAGAAATTACAGTGGTAAAAAGAATGATTTACCATTATAGGGGTAAAATAATAAAACATGTTAAAATTAAAAGGTAAAGGAATAGAATACATAAAAAATGTAAAACATGATGGGTTTTTGAGGTATTTATCTAAAATAATATTCCTTTAAATATTTAATTAACACCCTAATTTATGGAAATTATTTCCACCTTAATGTGGTTGTATTTCAATAAAAAATAATCATTATTTTATCAATTAAAACCACTACTTCTCATGTATAAGTACAACTCATAGCCACCCCAATTCAAAAAAAATACATGAATATACTTCAATATCTTCCAAATACTCCCATCCTAACTATCATTATGTCCAGGTTCTAATGGTCTCACTAAAATAACAAATATAAGTTTATCAATGAGTCCTCAAAGGAGGTTATATCCAAGAGGTAATATTCCCAAAACAAATCCTCTTTTTTATTATCTTATTATATTTTCCCCTCACCTACTTCATCCTAAAAGTCCTAATTACTCCAAAATACTTTATATACTAGTTATTTTATTTTTTAATGGAAAATATCATAAAAATTCCATTTCTTATCTCCTCTTATTCAAATAAATGAATCCTGGTCTAAATTATGGTAGTTTACTATCTATATGAATAATGATTTTATTTGTTTTCCATCATCACCATCATGGTTGGTTAAAAAATAACTATTTTAGTGAAATAATATTTTAATAGAAATATTTTAACATATTTCATGTTCTGGAACTCATATATACTCATAATATTAAATAAATGAACTAGTTTATGATGTTTAGAAAAACCGATGACATAAAGGAAACATTTATCATTAACATTCTATCAAAGTAATCATCATCATAATATAAATAAATATAATAAATGGGAAAATAAATATGTATAGAATTTTGTTAATACTATTTAATTCAACTTCTGAAGTTATAATCCCATTTTACAGGAACATCCAAAATTATATACATACGAATAGATCATGAATCCATAAAACGAACCCACCTGAAACTGTTAAAATAATCTAAAATTATTAATAATTGGGATATAATATATTATAAAATATCCAATAAAGGTATTATAAATATTAATATTGTTCTATAATGAGTTAATACCATTTCTTACACCATTACATAGGATCTTAATGTATTCATAACTAAAGGAAATCCGGGGGTAAGGGTTTATCGACTCACTTTTTTATTTTAGTGAGATATATGATTTATTGACTTTTAATTTATTTTCTGTGGTGTATATACTTCCTTTTTTACATGTTATTTCATTAATCTTATTATATTTATGATATTAAAATTTTCGTTTTATATTCAATACTTTTATGGAGAAAATGATTCGACTGATTGAAAAATATAAGGGAATTCTTAACCAAATTATATTTATTTAGTTAAACGTATACTTCATAATTACATCTATATAATTTTATGTGTGATATTACTTATTAATATCTTATGTTGTATTTCACCTTGGTATTTGGTTATTTTTTTTAAAAATACACGTAATTTATTCATTTTATTAGTGAGAAATTCAATAATATGATATGTGTAAGCTACTTTATTTAAAAAAATATTCTTTTAATGTTTATGTTCATAAATTTCATAAATAATGTCTTATTAACTTATAAAGCATGACCTGATTTTCCCTCCATCACAGTTCATTAATTATTTTTTGACACTTTTATAAATTTTTATAGTTATTTTCAAATAATTTGGTTTCATTATAATGTTCATAGTGTTTCAATTTTAGAAGTATTTTTTAAATAGGAAACAAGTTTTTTACATCAAGAAGTGATTTTCTTATGAGAATAAAGGTTATTTTGAAATTATTTAAGATAAAAAAATAAAAAACATTAAAAATATTTATTCATTATATGTTTCTTCAGAACTAAATTTTGGGTGGATAGATAGGGTCATTTAATCCCATTATAAATTAACATGGGGTGGCTTAAATAATTATAGGAAAGTATATTACAAAATAGCATATGGTGGCCAAAATTGCACCCGGAGAGACCATTACGACCTTCTAGGGGGGGGTTACATAGGTCTGTTAAGATCATAATATATTAATTGGGTAATCATAATATCTTTATTCGACCCCATTATTATTTTACTAGATTTTTTTTCAAAGGGTTTTACGTATATGGTTCTCTAAATCACCAAAAGGAGTTTTAATTTGATGAACTTGGTTTTTATGATTTTATTTGAGGAAACCATATTTTCTTTATCTTATAAAAATGTTTTATTTCATATTATCAATAAAATTTGAAGATAAATTTAAATGTTTTATGAGTTTTCATGGTTTCACTAGACTAACAGTTTCATTTCTCTTATATCTCTTAATGAGCCTTTGTGATCATCCCATATTTTTAATTTTTTTAAAGTATATATAAGGGAACAAATTAAGTATTTTTAATAGTAGTGGAGATATATCATGGAATTAAAACATGGTTTATTTTAAATAATTTTATTTTATAGATGGATACTGAGTATAAGTGTCCACTTATAATGTGTGGATTTACTTTATAAGAGTTTGTCCTAATTATCTAAAAATATAAACTAAAAATATACTCAAATTTTAATTCTACATTTTAAAACTAGAATATGTAATGTTTAAGGATGGGTTTCAATAGTTTCTATTAGAGTATGGTTTAGATAAATATAGAGGATAGGATAATGATAATAACCGTCCTTGACTTTTTTTACATTAGGGAGATGTTAAAATGAGATAACATTTAAATATTACCATGTTTTCTCATCCTAACTATTTCTATTCAGATTGATTTTTCATAGAGGAAACATAGAAACTATAGTATAAGGGAACCGAGAAGGAAATATTGTTTCATATTATTATCCTGACATGGTTGTAATAAGAATTGAACAATTTTATCCAGCGTTGGTTCAGTTGGAAAATGCAAAAAATGGTGGTGGTATCCATTATAGAGAGGAACCAAACCAACCATGAAGGAACATGTGTATAGTATATCATTTTATGAGGAAACATCCCCCATAATTCAGTTTATCATATGACCCAATGGTATATGAATGATAGATCAATGAACTGGAGAAGATATTTGAAGTCATGGGATGTTCAGAATATTAAAACGTATCTCTTTGTATTTATCATTTAGAAGGTGTATCTAGGTAAAGGTGGTTTTGGTTAAGAATAACGGAGATAAATATGATATTGATTCAATGAAATTGGAAACATTTAACAACCTCTTCCATGAAACCTATTTCCCTAATTTTGTTTGACTTAGTATAGATAAATAATTCATGGAATTGAAACAAAATAATGGCAATTCAAGGGCCACAGATGAATAAAACATAATAATATTTTAAAGTTATGTTCATGTTTTATTTAGGACATTGATAGTAATATTATTAATTTTTTATTAGGACTGAATCCAAGTATATAAAGAGATTATTCCTCTTAAGAATTTAAATGTTATGGAAAGAGGTTCATTATGATGAAAATTTTGAGATAGAGTTTTCTAAAACATATGTTCCATGAGATTACATGAGTAAGAAACTAGAAATGTGGGAGGAAATGGATAATCATCCAACTATGATGTCTGGAGGTAATAACCCAAAATGATCCATGTGTAGAAAACAATTATTTGAAACAATGTTTGATAATATCATCTTAGTTTTTTAGTGTGGTCAGTTTGGTCACATGATTTTTGACTATAAAGGAAAATATCATAAAGATCCATATAATTGGGCAACCTAGAGTAATCAAATGGTGAGGTGTTTTAGTTTTAATGAGTTCGGTTATTATACTAATGTGTGTACAATATTAATTTCATAGGATGGAAATCATCACGATCAGAAATAAAAAGGTGTAGAAAATTCATTTACTAAAACTACTATTGTTATTGGGTTGTCTAGAGATGTTATAAGATCTTGAGGGGTCCTGATATTATATTATGGATGATCATATGTTGAAAGACTTGGGAAACCCTATTTTGAGGTTTTATGTAATGAATAAACATTGGGAGACATTTATCAAGTTTTGATAAATGATTAAGGTACCTGCAACCCTTAATATTATGAAATGAAATATGTTATTTGAGTTACAATGCCTATATTTTTGTGGAAATTATTTTAAATGTTTTGGACAACCTTTGATATCTATATGATCTTTTATTTTGAGGTAATTTTTGGTTATTACGTTTTGTGATTAAAAAGTAAATTTATGAGATAAACTTTGAGGTTAAAATATGTTATGGTTATTTTTAGGATGTTTCTGACAATTTTTAAATTTTATAATGATTAAATTAATATTTTATTAGAAAATGTAAATCCTACAGCATGGGTGACAACCTATCGTGTCTAGAAAAGACACTGGGATTGAACCCACAATTGATGGTCGACAACAGGGAATCACCTACCACTAGCCTACTGGATGTCTTTTTTAGTATAAAATTACTTTCCTTTAAGGTATTTTATTGGTAAAGGTTAAGTTATTTTTAGAAAAATATTTTTTATATATATTCATGAGAAGTGAAAATTATTTGGGGATTAAGTTATTGATGTTATTTTAGAATAAATTCAATATTTTCGTAACTTTATATAATTAAGATAAATAGAATATAATTGAAATTTATTTGGGGAATAATTTTGAATTATATTTTATAGGAATATATTATTTATTGTGGTTTTATGGTGATTTCAGTGATTTATGGAAATTATTAGTATATCTTGAATATTATGTGATTATGTAAATTAAGTTTTTGTATGAGACATTAAGAGTGATTAATATTATTTTAAAATAAATGTTAATTTTTTTGGAAGAATATGTTATAAGATCTTTATGATTTTTTGTTTATAATTTTAGTATAGAATATTTTAGGAAATTGTAAGTATAGTTATTTATTGAGTGACCTATGTTGATCTTTGGGAATTATTCAGGGATTTTGGAAATTAAATTATTTTTTTCCATATACAGGATTATTATCTTTGGATAATGACATTATCTAGTACTAAATATTTTTTTATTGTTAACGCAAAATGAAATGAGGAATATATAGTTATACTTTTATGGATTTTTTGATTTGTATAAGATGCTTTTGGTGTTGTAGGTTTGAAAAATTCATCTTGAATAGTCATTATTTGGAGAAAAGATGAGATTGTGGTGGAAGTTGATTAAAGGGTGAAATAATAATTTCTGCTAAGTATTTTTCCTTATGTTCTTAGTCTAGTAAATAAAATAATTATTTAATATTTGGAAAAGTATTTTGACAAAAAAGTTAATCGGTTATCCTTTTTTATTGAGAAATAAAATACCTTTTAACCCATCACATATTTATGGTTTTTTGGTGGTTAGAACTCCCACAAACATGTTCTATGTCACTCTAAATCAGAAAATGATAGTTAAAATTATCATCTATATCTATGTTTTCCTTGATTAAATCCAAGTATATTTTTTCTCAGGTGACCTTATTACTTTTATTTCTTTCTATTAAAATAAATGTTTATATTAAAACCACTTTTGATGTGGGATTTAGAAAAATGTATTCTAAAAATTCAAACACCTAGCTTTTCAATCCCAAGATAAAAATGTGGGGACATGAATTATTAATGGGGGTGAGAATGTAACATCCAGATATTTTAAAACAAACCACTATGTTAAATATCATACAAGATACTCCACATTAAGCATAAAAAAATGACTAAATATTATTATTTAAATTTTTAAGTTATCACACCACAATTGGAATAGTGGGAATGAATTAGATAAACTATAATATAAAAATATATTTTACACATGTTTATAAAATTAATTCTTTTGTTAACATTTATTATAGGTGAAAATAAAAAACACATGAATATAAAGGATATATTTTTTATAAAAAACTATTCTTATACCGATAATGACATTTTGTCTTAATAAATTAAATTAATAACTATTTGTAAAAATTATTAAAGAAATATTTTTTTAAATTTAATGAAATGTTTTTAAATTCATAAAATATGTTTGAAAGTATTATGATAAGAATTAATCAAATATTAAGCATAAAAAGATATATATTCTTCAAAAAGACATTTTTCATCCTCTTAAGGGAATATCTATTTTAACAATAAATTTCGACACATTAATATATATATTTTTCAAAATAAACTTTATTTTTTAAAGCATGATATAAAATTTACCTCAGGGTTAATTTTTGATATTTTTTGATAAGTTTCATTTCTTGATTAATAGTGAAAAATATTGCATTTTATATGAAAATTAACTTTTCATCAAAATAATTTATATTGTTAAATTATGTTTTAAATTGGTTTCAATGTATAATTAGTTCAATTATACATTAATGAAACCAATTTTGTTCATTGTAATCAAATACAATTTGGAATTGGATATAAAAACATTTCAAACATTTAAACTTTTTCACCTTATAAACATGCTTTCTGATTGCATCTCCAGGATAAATTTATTATTTTCCAATTCGTTGAATTAATTTTTTTAAAATGTATTCCAAATTTGAAATTATAATTTAAAAATTATTTATATGTTAATTTTTATTTTTATGCATAAATAAATCATGGTAAAAAAATGATATACAACAGTGTAGGTTTAATAGTAAAATAGATTAAATTAAAATGTTAAAGGCTTAAAACTGCTAAAAATAAAGCATTAAATGGATTTTAATGTTATTTATAGACCATAAAAATCATTTAAAAAATTATTTAACAGCCAATGTTTTTTTAAATGAATTCCACCTCAATGTGATTGGATTTAAATATAAAATAAGCATTATTTAATCACATAAAACACCCCTTCTCAAGTATAAATACCCACTATCACCCTAAATTTCTACTAAAAGTCATTTAATATCATATGATATATCCCAAAACTTCTAATAATAACACTAATCACATATATTTTCTTCTTGTGTCACCAAAATATCAAATCCATGGACCTCAAGGGGTCCTTTTAAGGAGGTGATATCCAAGAGGCAATTCTCTCAAAAAAACTCTCTCATTTTATTTTCATATTATATTTTCCCCTCAAATACTTCATCCATAAAGTTATGAGAACAATATATTCATGTATATACTGTAGTTTTATTTTTCTATTGTATTGTACCATATCCATTAAATTTCTCATATCCTCTAATTCAGATAAAAGAAACCCTTGTCAAAATTATGGCAGTTTACAATCTTCGTGAATAATGATTTTGTTCGTTTCACATTACCTATTTCAGGGATGATCATAAAATAATAACTATTGTTAAATAAGATATTAATAGATATTATATATCATATTTAATGTTTTTTTTAACTAATATATGTTCAAACTATTAAATTAAACAAAACATTTTCATGATGTTCCAAAAAAATGAAAAATAAACTAATCATTTTTCACTGACAATCTATAAAAAGAATCATCATCATTCAAGAAAAAAATGATATATAGGACCATTAATACATATAAAATTTCTTTAATACTATTTATATCCTATCAAGTAATTTTAATCCCATTTTTAAATAACATCCATAAATATATACAAATAAAACTATTATGAATCTTTGGAAGGAACACTACCGAAACCATGAAAATAATGAAGTATTAATTATGAATGGGTGCTAAGATATTATAAAATAATCAAATAAGGAATTATAAATAAAAATAAAGTTAATGAATGAGTTAATAAAATTCTTTAAACCAATATACAGGAGGTTACAATATGCAATAATAAAGTGAAGTGTGAGGTAAGGGTTCCTCATATCACTTTATTATCTATGTGACATATAAAACTTATTAACCAATAATTTATTTTTTGTTACTTATATACATCCCCTTAAAAAATAATATAATTAATATAATTATATTCATGGGGTTAATTTTTTATTTGATAATAATATCTTTTATGGTGCATACTATTCGACTGATTACAAAGTATAAAGGAATTCTTAATCCAATTCCATTATTTAGGTTAAACTTATATTTCTTAATTATGTCAATATAAGATTATTTTTGAAATTAATTTTTAATATATTATGTTTTATATAAACTTTTTCTATGTTGAAATATATATAATACACAAAATTAATTCATTTGATTAATTATCACATTAACGAAATGATATTTGTAAGGAACTTTCTTTGAATAATCTTGTTTTAAATATTATTTTTACGAAAGTCAATAGAAATGTTGTTTACTTATACATAATTAGAGGTTTTCTTACCATCATTAGGATTTAATTATTTTATGCATATTTTATAAATTTTCATGGTTATTTTCAATGAAGATCATTTCTTAATGACAGACACAATGTTTCGATTTGAAAAGTAATTTTTAAAAAGGAAATGGTGTTTTGATATACAGAAGTGATTTTATTATGGATGTAAAGGAGATTCTGAAATTAATTATTCTTACAAAATTTAAAAGATAATTTTTTTTATTCACTATATGGTAATTTATTATTAATCATGGGGTGGCCCAGATTGCATCGAAAAATCCCATCAAAAGATCACATCGGGTGGCCCATATTGTGTTGTGAAAGCCCATTACAACTGAACATGGGTTGTCCTAGATAGTGTAGGGGAAGGCTATTAAATCAATGAATGGGGTGGCCTAGATATCTCTAGGTAATACCATTATATATGAATTGGGTAATAGTACTGTTGGAAGTCAGTCATATGGTTATTCCAATTGAAAGGGTTTGAAATGGTTTTATATATATGATTCCCTAGGTCACCTAAAGGAGTTTTAATTACTTGATATCAATTTTTATGATTATATTTTAAAAAAATAGGTTTTTTTATCATATATAAATTTTTAATTTCATATTCTAAAATATCATTAAATTTAATGGTAAACATTATATAAGTTGTTATGTTTTCACTAAACTAATAGTTTCATATCTCTTCTATTTCTTACTGATCTTGTTTGCTTTCCCCACATTTAAAAAAAATCACAATATTTTTAATGTAATTTGTGATGTATTTTTAACCAATGTTAAGATTTATCATTTAAATAAATCTTGTTTATTTTGAATAGTTTTATTTTATCAATGGATAATGAGTATAATTGTCCACGTGTAATGTATGCATTCACATCATAATATTTTTTTACAAATTATATAAAAATATAAACTAAAAATATCCTATAATTTTAATTATAATTAAAAAACTATATTATATAAATTTTAAGGCAAGTTCCATACATTTTTGTAAAATTAGGTTTAATAAAAATGCATGTAATGCACAAAACACCGTTTTATCCTCAATAACATTAAATAATTTTATCATTTTCACTAATCATTATGATCCAAAATTGAGTTAAAATTGATAAATTAAATAAATTATTCTAATTATAATTATGGAATCCATTTTACCTAATTCAATTAATAGAATTGAAAAATTTTTATCTAAAAATAACCCCATACACGATGAGATAACTTGTTTTTTAAAGTGAAAATATTCAAAAGTTTACAATTTTTTAAATCTTATTTTAATATATAATTGATTTAAATGACCTAAATTGGGTTAATAGATATATATTTGAACAAATTATAATTTAAATTTAATTTTATGTACAATATAACTTTATAAATAAATCAAACGAAAATTAAATTTTCAATTAAAATCCTGTATTTTTCACTATTCGTCCAACAAATGAATCTTTATATAAAAATCCCCAAAAACCACCCTAAAATTACATAACATGTTATAAATTCCATTAATTTAATTAATTATTATAATAATAAAAATTCATAAAAACATTATGTGTCACATTCTATCCCCCATAAATTAAATTTATCCTTCATAATTCATCATTTTGATACCAAAAAATGGGGATTCCTCTTCATTATAATATCCTCAAGTTCCCATGTATATGGCTAAAACTGGGTGCATTGAAAAAAAACTTTTACCTAGTGAGTGGCCTTGTTTCGTAGATCTTTGTCTGTACAATCCAAAATCTCCACATCATGTTCTTCATAAGAGTGGTATTTCTCTAGTAGTATTACCTATGAGTTTAGTATATGTGATGGGTTAGGTATATACATACTCAATAGAGATAAATATAACACATCATGGGATTAATCGAGGTCCAATCGAATCCCCAAGAAATAGGCTACCGTCTTGATAGGATAAATATTTACAACGTGACTGATATACCTAGGGCTTAGTTTCCATTTCATCCTGAATCTCATAGAGTACTTCTATGGAGAAATTACTATAAAAAAATTGTCACATACTTCTAATTATAGATATTGGTTGTCGTTATCAACAAATTATTGCTACCAAATTTTAGCAGACTTGATTTGATTCTGAACGACTCTATAATTCCCTTCGATTTCATCAGCACTCTCAGGTTTCAATATATTTCATTCACCAACTTCATTTTGGAATTTTAGAGATCTAAATTTATTTCCATATAGGGATTCATAAAGAACCATCTAAAAGTTTAATTTAAAGCTATTTCTTATATGAAAAATCAACTATAGGAATATGTTAATCCATGAAACCTTAGAACTCAAAAGAACATGATCTAAACATATAATCTTGGTTTTGAATCTTATTTTTCTAAATACAACAATTCCTTAGATTATCAATAGTGGTAAAACTCAACTTTGTATCTAGATCTTACTAAAGACATCACCAGAACATTGATGTAAAACTCAGATCCATATCAGATACAATAGAGTGTGGTACTCCATTCAATATTACCTATTCCTTAATGTATATCCTGGAATGATGGTCCAAAGGGACATATTATCTGTTTTTGAAAATGTTTTATGGATTAATAAGATGATCTAATACAAATGGCATATCATTATTCCCATTATAGGATTTGGGTATTCAAAAAAAATGGCAATGTTCTTCCATTTACTTTCTAGTATGGGTAGTGGATATAATATCACCTTGGAGACTATACTTTAAGATAAATCTTAATGACCTACTGAGAACCAAGATAAAACCCCTATGATATCTCCCTTCCATCCACACAACCATAATTATTATTTAAAATATATATCTTCCTATATTAAGGGTAAATATATAATGAAGAAATACGATATTATTATAACAACTACTTCATGGAATATCATATGGATAGTATGAATACATGGATCCTAATCCTTTTCACTTCATTATGATCAAGGTTAAACTCAGGAACATTTCAAACCTATTTTTTTAATTCTATATATTCTTTATACACCTCATTAATCTTTATGTGGATATATGGTTGATAATTCTATTAAGGAAGATATTATTTTCCACTTCCATCATTAATTATTGATCTATATTTCTCAAATAGAAAAGTATTGGTTGTTTTTGTGATCTACATCATAGAAATGATATGATTATCATTTTGAATTGAACTATTGTACACCTTATTCAATTTCCAATGAGGTTAATGCATCAAGTATTTATAATATTTAATATTCTCTATCCAACTTCATTGGTAATATTACACCACTGATTTGGTTAACCTTAAAAATGGTAGACAACCTGAATTACATTTCATATTCCAAACTCAAGATAATAAAAAATAACTTTTGATTGGTACTGGACAATTTTATAGAAACTAGTGGAATAGTGTTTTCACTGATGTATGGTGTACGTTTCCTTATAAACCACTAAATAGAATGGTGTTCCCTTATTTATCCATTTTTAAGTCCAGAATGATTCATATCTTAAGAATGTTTTTTGAGAATATTAATGTTATTTTTTATTCTAACTCCAATAAAATTTGGATTATTATGAGTAGATTCATTTTATTATCTATTGAACTGAGAATTAACATGGTTCCTTTTAGTTCCAACCATTCTATAAAAAGATATTGTTAGATATATTATTCATGATTTGGAACCACATAATCATCAAATAAATTATAGTATGTCTAAATCCTAAAATCTTCATTAATATAGGAAACCATAGTTTTATCCAAGGATATTCATGGATATATTCTATTGAAATCTTTCATGATATTTTGTAAATTTTTTTATAATTTCCAAATCATATCTCTTAAGACTTTCAAACCAGGTGTGCGTCATGGAACATTGTCATACATCAGTTCTTGATTGATTCTTTCTCAATATATTGTTTTTGGGGATTTTACAACTATGTATGTATTTTCTAGAGAAACATCCACTTTTTGTATCCCGGTAGGGATTTAATTTCTTTGAAACAACTTGATCTATCATTTACTAAAATTCCATGAATGTTTCCTATAAATTGAATCATCCTTAGAATTATCTTTAAACATTTCCTTATGGATATCACTAAGGTTTTATCATAATGTTTTCTAATGGTTAATTAAACCTATCATTTGATACCAAATTTTGTGACCCCAGATTAACATACATAGATATTATATAATTTTTTATAAATATTCATTAAATTATAAAAACACATAATTGAGAACCGTAATATTTCACTATCGTTGGAAACATAGAAACATAAACACTAGTTGATAAGTGAGTTACATCATATCCCACTATGTTTTTCACAATTATTACCCTTAATTGAGAAATCATAAATAATACATATCTTCATAACTCATGGAAAGGAAACATAGTAAGGGTCAATTAATATTCTCAGTAAGTGTATGAAATATAGATATGTAAGTTTAGTATAAACACAATGTTATGAGAATATGATCATAAAATTTGAAAACCATAACCTACATATCCAAGGTCATAATCATGCATAATGGAATAAATATTCGTAGTCATAAGACATGAATCATAAGGTAATAAGGGAAATGATAGATTATAGAAAAATATTGGAATAATAAAAATAATTTTTAAAATGAACATAAGAATATAAAATCATTTCCATATTTTTCACGGATCACTGACAAGACCATAATAGTAGGCTAATTCCATTACTGAACCAAGTTTACTCTTCATTCCATACATATAATACTATAAGAGTAAACTACCCATTCCAAAAACATATTACTATATCATGTTCACTCCCCATTGTATCTATGTTTATCTCATGAGATATATAAAACCTTACCTGATTCACTGGAAAAAAATATTGCTCCCACCCATCACCTAATGAAATCATATATATCTATTCCATAAGATAATATAAACTCATCATATTCAAACCCAAGAAACCAAATGGGTAACATAATCATTTCACAATATAATTTACTATTTAAATGAGATATATTTAATATTAAATTCATGATATAATAGATAATTAAATGTAGTTATGTTCTTAATAATTTCCTCATTGTATAACTCGTGCATGAGAAATGAGATTCATAGACAAATTTTCATCACAGACATATACCATTATGAAAGTGACTAAGATTGTTATCCATTTATAATATCAATTTTAAGGAATATTAAACATTAATGGGTATTATAATATAAGGAAAATAATTTTTAAAGATCATTTAAAACATTTCTTGAGTAAAATAACCTTTTAGCTTTGAGAAATTCGTTTTATAACATAAAACATTATAACAACCTTTTTCTTTAAAAATATCATTGAAAAACTAGAAATTAATATTTTAAAATTAATAAAAACTTTTCATAACTAATTTATCATTTAAAAATAAAAAATATTTTGAAACAATTTAGAACAAATTTATAAAAAGCATGTTTTTGGAAGGAAAACTTTTTTCACTCAAAAATATGATTTTCAAAAAAAAATAATGATATATTTAGAATATAAAGAGAGTGAAAAATAAGAGATTACATGTTGTAATATAACATTAAAATGGGATATAAAAATTTCATGTTAGTTCTTGAGAGTTATATCATGATATTTCAACACTAGAGACTTGATTGTAAATAATCTATGTAAACAATGATATTGTAACCTAAATTTTTTACCAATTTGGTAACATTGAATCTTAATTCCCATTAAAGGATAAAATAAAAGGTAAAAATAAAATAACATTAGGGTAAATAAATTAATAATATCACATATAAAAGGGTCATTATACACACCTCATAAAAAACATAGGTTCATAACCTAACATACATCTTAAGAAAGGAGAATTGAGATAAATTTACCTTATCTATTTGCTAAATTTTGAACCATAAACCCCATGAATGTGAGATACTAAAATGGAAATATAAATAACAATATTTTTAATTATATTAATAATTAAATTAATTCATGGGATCTATATACACCAATTAAAAGAAACATGTGGTGAATTTGGAAATTGTCTCACTAAATGTAAATGTGAGACATAAATCTCTTTACATAACCAATTACATATATCATACTCATTATAACATAAATTACTATGAATATATGTTTATTATAAATCTATTATAAACCAAAATTTTAATATATTATACCATATATTATTTTCTTATGACATTTTATAACCAATTTTTTAATAATTCCATGTTAAAGTTTCTTTTCGGGTAATAACAACATTGATTTTCATATATGTTTTGAATTGTTATATTTTTCTCAATATTAAATAATCATGGTTTCATAATATCTAGAATTATAACCATGATATAAATATAATATATATTCATAATATATATATATAGTGTAATCTATAATATTTTGAGACAGAAAATGAAATGCAGTATTAATTGAGACGATATGTCGTACGTATGCATAAATGTTGTTTAAATATTCATTTATTATGTTATGAAAGAAATATAAATGTTATATTATCATCCTAGAATCATTATTATTTCGTATATATTAGTATTAATAATTTAATTTTACTTAAATCAGAAATAAAGGCCAATTTTTCCTACATCTCATTGAAAGGAGACTACATAGGTCTAATATAGTGATTTCCATTGGAATTCCAGAGATCAATGTCAATACACTTATGGGAAAGCACCCAAGATAAAAAAAGGTTACCAATAAACCTTGAAATTTCATGTATGTTATGAAATCCACCACTTCGTTCAACTTAAAAAATTTATGAAGGACATCCATGTAATTATTGATGTGGATACAACATGTAATTATAGAGTAAGTAATTGTCCCTAAGAAAAAATAAATGGCATGAAATCATATATGAATGATTTTGGAGTCTTTTAAAACCAAAAACAAGTTGGTATTATGTTTTTCATGAACATATATTCCTTTAATCATCCCCACTGGATCATCCAGGAGTGAATCACTTATTCTAATAAAAGTAGATAAATAAAGAATCATGTAACCCCTGGAATCATGTAAATAAACCCCACCCCACATTACAACCATACCACACAATAAATCTATGTTATGATTTATGACCCATATGTGAGGAAACCAAACAACCCAACAACCATGGAGGTTAATCAAAATATGAGAGTGTCAAGTAATGTTTCTCAAGAATATCTTGCGATATGGGGAATTATTCAAGATATTGGAAAACCATGAATGATCATGTAGCACACTCTTGTCTTTAGACATGAGGTCCAATGAAATTCTTGTGATACCCTCATACATAGACTTATTCTTCATATTATATATAATCCAATAACATGTTTTATAGATAAAAACTATTTGCTTCCACTTAGGACTATATTTATCCACCTCTTGAAATCAAAGGGTAAAAAGGGATCCACTCTAAGGAATTTGTGAGTAAAAAATAGTAAGATCCCCAAAGGTAAGCCACCCCAAACGCACAGAATCACCATAGAAGAATAAGTGGACCAAGGAATATTCATGGGGATCACAAAAAAAATGAACATTCATGCTATATTGATACCCTTGTGCTTAATTATAGGACCACCACAATTCCTATCCTTGATATTTGGTAATGGGAAGATATGAAAACCCTAGTTTTTATTACACAATTAAACATAATTTATTACATAAACATCACTTGATAAAACATAGAAGATCAATAGGTGTAGTGTATTTGGGGATTAGGATCATTACATAACCACTAAAAACATAAAAAAAACATCTTTATTGAAAATGTCCTTTACATGACCACTACATTCCCTCATACTTAGCATTGCTTGGGATAACTTGAGGAAATTCATAAAAAAAGGGTGAGAGAAAAATCCCAGTAAGAGAATAATCATGGAATAACATGAGGAATACAATACATGTTAGAAAATAGGTATATCAATAGAGAACATGAGAAACATAAACATAAAGGCATGATAAAGCATGATAATCATAACATGGAAATGTGGAAACAACTCTTAACATGGAATTATCATGATCCAAGGCTCATTGAACATAGAGAATGAGAAAACCATAATTGCACATGAAGCATGATTAAACTCTTGTTTCACTTGAATTAGCATGAGTCAACACCCATTGCACATAACGTATCATGATACTATACTTTACCCAATGCATTGGAGCGCTATAAGGGCACACCCTTCTTAAACATTTCATTTAATGCAGAAGTGTGCCACATGGATTCATAAAACATAATCATTTATTCCATGATAAAGGAATGTAGAAAGATAACATTTCCACATTGCAATCACAATATATCATTTCAAAACATTGACAAAATCAATGCTTTTACCAAACCATTTTCAAAACCATTTAAAATATTAAATAAAGAGTTTTTTGAATCAAAGTGTCCCATACCAATTTAAAGCTTTTGAAAGAAATTTCAATTTAAAAAAATTAATTTCCATATTAATAAATTCTTAAAACCATTTTTAAAATATGGACAATAATGTGAAAGATTTAGAAGAATAAACCTTTAAAACATTTAAAATGATATTTTAGTTAAAAGGTTTTTAACAAAATGAGAGTTCCTAGGATACAAATAATTGAGGAATAACATTTAATAAGAACTTAATAATATGATGAGAATAAAGGTATTCATGATTCAATATTCCAAAGGATATTATATAGACCATATAAGAGTGAATTTGTGCATATGAACAACAAAGTCTCAATGGAAATGTAAATTGAGACGAAATCCCTTATAAAGACGATATCCTTAGATTAAGGATAAATAAATTAAATAATTTTGTGTGAAAAATATAAATACACATAATATAATTGGATATTAATTGTAAAATAATCAAATGTTACTCACACATATTCATATCACAACATAATCAAGAAGTATATGTTTAACCCAAAAATTGAAATTGGGTTAAGAAGTTTTCTTACAGAAATTCGACAGCCTAACGGTGTCCCTTTAAAATTAAGAAAATAAGTTGATGATAGAGAAAAGTATATCTAATCACTTAGACATAAAATTTACATCAATACAGATATATACGAACATATCCCAATATAATAAGATGTAAATTAAAAGACATTACAAAAAGAAGTCTTTTAAAAAGAGGAGGGTGAAAGGTTCCCTTACCGATTTGGTAAATTTGGAAACATACACCCCATGAAAGAAACACCACACAATGAATATGTAAATACACATAAATTAAATTTTATTACACAAAGAGTACAATCATGGGAAGTACATATACCACACAAAAGGAAATAGTGGCTAATATAGCATGAATCTCCCGGGAATAAAAGTGAGATGAAAAACCCTTACCACGTTGTAATCAATCAAGTCGTATGAGAAAAGTTAATAACCACCAAATTAATCATAGAATACCGTGAATATAAATAGAATCATGATAATATATATATATATATATCAAATGTCAGTACACAATACACCACATGCAATAAATAAGTGGTGAACAATGGAAATCTCACAGAATTAAAAGTGAGATAAGAAATCCCTTACCTTGTGTCTGACTTGACTTGTATGTTATTTGTTCTTATTTAATAATAAAATTAAGTTAATTTCTACTTCATTAATAAAATTTTTAATGTTTATTATTACTTTTATATCACTTATTACCTTGAAATAACATTTATTTAATTATTTGAGTTTATATCGGACATTTTTTCGATGTTCGGAATTTGAGTGAAAAATGACCTTGTTATAATTACAATAGGTCCATGTGGTCAAAACTCCATTATGTATAGAATGATAATAACGATTTAGATATCATATATATAATATATATCCTGTATATATATATATATATATAATAGTTCATAACATTTGGATATAAGAAATAAAATGCACCGTTCATGGAGACGGTAAGCCATACGTACGCATGAACACTACTTTAATTTCTATTTAATATTTAATGGAATGAAGACATAATGATACATAGGTATATTATAATTCCATTATAATATTATATGATATATATGTAACATAATTTCATTAACTCCATCTTTATATGCTCCATGTATGTTAAGAACAAATCATATCACCTTGAGGGGGCGGTAGTCCGCACTTCCTCAAATGAAATTATCGAGTTTACACATATTGGGAGGAATAAAGGTATGTTTGTAAATAAAAATTACAGAAGTATATAGAAAACAAAAACATAATATATATAACATATAAATATATTGCCATCATAATGGCCACCATGAGAGGCGGTAGGAGTTAATTGAACAATCATCATTTCGTGAGGCGTTAGTTTTCCATCCACAGAAACAATATGTTCTTCACCCATTAGATGGAGGTGTGTATAAGTGTAGTTTGAATAATTTTCATAAAAATATCCTAGTATATTTAGGATACTGGTGTTGTTATAAAATAAAAAATAAAAAGAGTTTAGGGGGTTAGAGAAGTAAAATAAAACAAAAGAACTTAAGAGAAGATGTTACCTTTAAATCTGGTAACTCCATTTGGATTGAACCAAAAGGGTTTCTTGAAATGTTTTTTTTCCTAAGGTAAGGCTTCTAGGATGAAGAGAGGGGTATTGGGAGCTTATTGGAGTATATTCTTTAAGAGACAAAGGTGTGAGATGTGTGAGGAATGAGTTAGAAGTGAGGGATTTTTATAACGGAGAGGAGGGGCTCTTTAGGAAAGTTTGAAACAATTATTTTATTATAACCTCATATTAGGTTTCAAAAGGTAAAATATTCGTTAATATAAAATTTAAGATGACTCATAGTCGAAATAAAATAATCCAATAATAATTGGACTGGTTTTGGATATTGTTTAAATTTTTATAATCTTGTTTATTTAAATCGTTTATTAATGAGGAAAAAATTGTATCCTTATTGTGTCATAAATAATTTTATTTATTTGATGTACCAAAATTATAAGAAAATAACATGATGTATGAAATAATTTTATCTTTCCAAATAATATTTATATTTGAATAGATATTTTATATAACCCCATGTAAAAATTTATTTATGAAAATATATTTGTTTATGACATTTTTGTCTTTACTTTAAATTAATTAATATAAAGTGTCATTATTACTCCCGTGTGGATTCATGGGGTTTCCAAATTAAACACAAGTATTCCCATGGTCGGCTATGTATTATCAAATAGTATTAGGGAACATTTTATGGTAATTTAATATTATTATAATATTGTAGTTTACCCTTATTTATTATATTTACCCTTTAATCATGGTAAATAAAATATTTACTGAAGTAAATATGTAAAATGTCTAAAAATAAAATTTACCTATTTATACAATTTGGACTTGCCGATTCCAAATATGGAATCCATTTTTCCAAATTCAAAACACAGAAGTGGCAGAAATTAATTTAAAATTAATTCCTGCTGTTAACACAAATAGCATGTTTTTAAGAAATATTAACTATCAAAAGATTGATACTTGTTTATGTACAATTTTAAAATCAAATTACATCAAATGACTAACATTAGATTAAATGGTCAAAATATATTCTAATTACACTTTAAAACCAATTAAAAAGATTTTATAACCATATAAATAAATTATATTAATAGGAACTTTTGAATTAAAATATAGTATTTTTCACTATTCCTTAAAAAATGAACATTATTAGAAAAATAACAAAATTTCATCCAAAGTAAATTTTGATGCCTCGAATATAAAGAAGAATTTTATTTTTTCAAATAGACCATATAAAAGTGAAAAAACTAGATTTAATGAGGGTTCTCCATTAATAGGCGGTAAATCAACCTTTTAGTGAATATTAGAGTATTTATGCTTAAAATCGAATTATTTAATTATTTTAAGCCTCTAAATTTTATTGGATAAATGAATTTTTTTTCAAAAAACATGTATCATAATATTTTAGTTAGTTCTATTCACTCCATCTAATACAAAGGCTAGACATTAACCACCATTTAAAATAATAATATTATATTATTTGTGTGCAATGTAAGATTTCAAAAAAACCCATTGTTGTGTATCAGGTACACCGTCGAACATATCATCCCCTTTAAAGTATAATTAATATTTAATTCAAAAATATTCATAAATATGAAAAAGTAATATTCTTTATTTTATTGGTATGTTTCATTCTTCCCCCATTTTGGAAATTGCGTCCTCACAATTTTAAAATTGGGCATGGAAACTTCATTAAAAGTCCCACATCAGAAAAAGAGTCAGTAAAACTATCACTTTATAAGAATGAAAGATAAGTACAAAGGTCACCCAAGTTAACCAATACTAGGATTCCATGTAGGAAAACATGGATATGGAAGAGAAAACAAATGGTTAAGTTATTAAGGAGAGTGATAGAAAACATGATTAAGAGAAAGTTAACCACAAGAAAATCACAAAACCTATGATGTGTTAAACGGTCTTTGATAACCCAGTAGGAAATGTAAACCAACAATGTTTTTGTTTTACATTCGTTTTAATAATTTTGGGGAATTAATTTACTACATAGAATAAAAAAATAATGAAATATACTTACCTACATATAGAGTTTCTTCCTTTAATAAGTTTCTACAAAAAAAACTAGTCTTTTCTCCAAACAACGAGAATTCAAAAAGACTTGGTCACATCAGAGCATATGAATCTTCTTCTAGATAATCACATAATCCACAAAAAAATAACTATATATTTCCCTAGTCTTTAGAAATCAAATAATACCAAAATGGTTAGTACGAGATCATATAATACCCAAAAAGGATAATCTTTTATAAAAATAAATACTACTATTAATCTCCAAAATTCAACAAAAAGTACCCAAAGTTACAGAAAGACCATTCAATACACAATCTTCCTTAAAATTATTCAAAATAATCCAAACTATGATTGAAACCCAAAACTCTGAAGGATTTAATCACATAGTCTTCCATAATAAATCTTAATATTTATCTCTAAATATCATCAACAACTCTTAAAGTCTCATGCTAAAGTGTAATTAACCTAATAACATATTCTCTATGGTAGCTTAATAATTTTCCAAAAATAACCCAAATCACCATATGTCCACAATAAATATATGGATTCTTATAAAAAAAAATCAACCATTCCTCCACAATTGAAATCCTGTAGTATTTTATTTTCCTTAGGCATATAGTATTCCAAAAGATAAAACATCTTCCAAAATAACCTTTATAATTTAATCACTAAATCATTTTCCTATACTAAGGATATCCATTTGATAAAACATAAGTTCCCAAAATCACCTTATTCTTGATCCATAAAATCATTTTACTAAAATGAATAATTCATACTAACCAGGGAATTCACATAGTCTAGTGGTAGGTGATAAATCCCAATCACACTTTGGTTTTGGGTTCGATTCTCGTAGATTTGTCCAACGCGATGGGTTGTCACACGGTCTGCGTTTTGTCCTATTTATAAAACTAAAAAATAACCCTAATATGTTTTAACCTTAAAGGTTTTCTTATACCTTTCATTTTCATCCCAACACATTAAGACAGTTCTACTCGTATCCAGACAAGGATGTATTTTCTTGTTAATCCACTTACTCAATACCCACCAAAACATATGGATGTTTTTATTATACTTAGTCTTGTCTCTATGGATTTACTAGGGTTCTCTAATCCTAATCCCAAAAATAACTAAACCTATCCTCTGATACCAACTATGACAACCCTGCTTTTTTATTATACAATTAAACATAATTTATTACATAAACTTCACTTGATAAAACATAAAAGATAGAGAGGTCTAGTGTCATTGGGGATTAGGATAATTATATAACCACTTAAAACATGAAAAAAAAATATTTATTAAAAATGTCCTTTACATGACCACTATATTCCCTCGTACTTAGCATTGCATGGGATAACCTGAGGACATGCATAAAAAAGGGTGAGCTAAAAATCCCAGTAAGAGAATAATCATGGATTAACATGAGGAATACAATACATGTTAGAAAATAGGAATATTAATAGATCACAAGAGAAACATAAACATAAAGGCATGATAAAGCATGATAATCATAACATGGAAATGTGGCAACAACTCTTAACATGGAATTATCGTGAACCAAGGCTTATTTCACATAGAGCATGATTAAACCCTCATTGCACATGAAGAACGAGTAGAACCTCATTGAACTTGAATTAGCACGATTCAACACCCATTGCACATAATCTATCATGATACTATACTTTACCCAATGCATTGGAGTGCTATAAGGGCGCACCCTTCTTAGACATTTCATTTCATGCATAAGTGTGACACATGTATCATATAACATGGATTCATAAAACATAATAATTTATTCCATGATAAAGGAATGTGGAAAGATAAAATTTCCACATTTTAATCATAATATAGCCTTTCAAAATATTGACAAAATCGAAGCTTTTATCAAACCATTTTCCAAACTATTTAAAATATTAAATAAAGATATTTTTGAATCAAAGTGTCCCATACCACTTTAAAGCTTTTGAAAGAAATTTAAATTTCAAAACATTAATGTACATATGAATAAATCATTGAAACACTTTTTAAAACATGGACAATAATGTGAAAGATTTATAAGAATAAACCTTTAAAACATTTAAAACGATATTTTAGTTAAAGAGTTTTAAACAAAATGAGAGTTTCTAGAATACAAATAATTGAGGAATAACATTTAATAATAACTTAATAATATAATTAGAATAAATATATTAATGATAAATATTCCAAATGATAGTATATACACCATATAAGAGTGAATTGGTGCATATCGACAATGATTTTTTAATGGAAATGCAAATTTGATGAAATCCCTTATAAAGACTGTATCCTTAGATTAAGGATAAATCAAATACATAATTATGTGTGAAAAATATAAAAACACCCAATATAAGTGGATATTATATTTAATAAAATCAAAGGTTATTCACAAATATTTATAGAACGACATAATCGAGAAGTAGATGTTTAACCCAAAAATTGAAATTGGGTTAAGAAATTTTCTTACAGAAATTCGACAGCATAACGAAGTCCCTTTAAAATTAAGAAAATAAGTTTATGAGAGAGAAAAGTATATATCATCACCTAGACATAAAATTTACATCAATATGGATATATAAGAACAAATCACAACATAATAATATGTAAATTAAAAGACATTGTAAAAAGAAGTCTTTTAAAAAGAGGAGGGTGAAAGGTTCCCTTACCGATTTGGTAACTTAGGAAACATACACCCCATGAAAGAAAGACCACACAATGAATATTTAAATACTCATAAATTAAATTTTATTACACAAATAATAAAATCATGGGTAGTACATCCACCACACAAAAGGAAATAGTGGCTAATATAGCATGAATCTCATGGGAATATAAAGTGAGATGAAAAACCCTTACCACGTTGTAATCAATTGAGTCGTATGAGAAAAGTTAATAACCACAAAATTTATCACAGTATTCCATGAATATTAATAGAATCATGATAATATACATATATAAAATTGCAGTACAGAATACACCACTTGAAATAAATAATTGGTGAATAATGGAAATCTCACGGAATTAAAAGTGAGATAAGAAATCCCTTACCTTGGGTCTGACTTGACTTGTATGTTCCTTGTTCTTACTGAATAATAAAATTAAGTTAATTTATACTTGATTCATAACCTTTTTAATTTTTATTATTACATTTATATCACTTATTATCTTGCAATAACAGTTAGTTAATTACTTGAGTTCATATCGGACATTTTGTCGATGTTGGGAATTTGAGTTAAAATTGAACTTGTTATAATTACAATTTATCCATGTGGTAAAAACTCAATTATCTCCAGAATGATATTAATTATTTAGATATCATATATATAATATATATATAGTGTGTATATATATATATATATTTATAATAGTACATAACATTTGGAGATAATAAAGGAAATGCATCGTTCATGGCGACGGTAAGCCGTACGTACGCATGAACGCTACTTTCATTTCTATTTAATATTTAATGGAATGAAAACCAAATGATAAAAAGGTATATTATAATTCCAGTATAATATAATACGATATATATGTTACATTATTTCATTAAATCCATCTTTATACGTTCCATTTATGTTAAGAACGAATCATATCACCTTGAGGGGGCGATAGTTCGCATTTTCTCAAATGAAATTATCTTGTGTACACATATTGGGAGACATAAAATTATGTTTGTAAATAAAAATTACAGAAGAATTTAGAAACCAAAAACATAATATATATCAGATATAAATATAGTTCCATCATAATGGCCACCATGAGAGGCGGTAGAAGTTAATTGAATAATAATCATTTCGTGAGGCGTTAGTTTTCCATCCATAGAAACAGTATGTTCTTCACCCATTAGATGGAGGTGTGTGTAAGTGTAGTTTCAATACTTATCATAAAAACATACTATTATATTTATGATACTAGTGTTGTTATAAAATAAAATAATAAAAAGATTTTGGTGGGTTGGAGAAGTAAAATAAAACCAAAGAACTTAAGAGAAGACGTTACCTTTAAATCAGGTAACTCTCTTTGGTTTGAACCAAAAGGGTTTCTTGAAGTATTTTCTGCTTAAGGTAAGGCTTTTAAAAATAATATAGAGGTATTGAGAGATTATTGGATCATAGTTTTTACGAGACAATGGCTGGAGAAGTGTGATGAATGAGTTAGAAGTGAGGGATTTTTAAAAGGGAGAGGAGGGGCTCTTTAGGAAAGTTTGAAACAATTATTTTATTATAACCTCATATTCAGTTTAAAAAAGTCAAATTTTTGTTAATATCCAAGTTAAGATGACTCAGGTCGAAATAAAATAATACAATAATAATTGGATAGGTTTTGGATATTTTTTTAATATTTATAATCTTGTTTATTTAAATCATTTATTAATGAGGTAAATAATGTATCATTATTGTGTCATAAATAATTTAATTTATTTGATGTCCAAAAATTATAAAAAAATACCACGATGTAGGAAATTTTTTTATCTTTCCAAATAATATTTATAGTTGAATATATATCTTATATAACCCCATGTAAAAATTTATTTACTAAAAGATATTTGTTTATGACATTTTTGTCTTTACTTTAAATTAATTAATATAAAGTGTCATTATTACTCCCACGTGGCTTCATGGGGTCCCAAATTCAACCCAAGGTTTACCATGGTCGGATATGTATTAGAAAATATGATTAGGAAACTTTTTATGGTAATTTAATATTATTATAATATTATATTTTACCCTTATTTATTATATTTACCCTTCAATCATGATAAATAAAATATTTACTGAAGTAAATATTTAAAATTCTTAAACATAAAAGTTACCTATTTACACAATTTGGACATGATAATTCCAAAAATTTAATCCATTTTTCCAAATTCAAAACACATAAGTGGTAGAAATTAATTTAAATTTAATTTCTGCTGTTTACACAAATAGCGTGTTTTTAAGAAATATTAACTATCAAAAGATTGATACATGTTTATGTCCAATTTTAAAATTAAATTACATAAAATGAACAAAATTAGTTAAATGGTAAAACTATATTCTAATTACACTTTAAAACCAATTAAAAAGATATTATAACCATATAAATAAATTATATTAATAGTCACTTTTGAATTAAAATACAGTATTTTTCACTATTCCTTAAAAAAATGAACATTATCAAAAAAATACTAAAATTTCATCCCAAGTAAATTTTTATGTCCCTAATGTTAATAACAATTTTATTTTTTCAAATAGAGCATATAAAAGTGACAAAAAGTATATTTAAAGAGGGTTATCCATTAAAAGGCGGTAAATCGAACTTTTAGTGAATATTAGAGTATTTATGCTTAAAATAGAATTATTTAATTATTTTAAGCCTCCAAATTTTATTGGATAAATGTAAAAATGTTCAAAAAACATGTATCATCATATTTTAGATAGTTCTATTCAATCCCTCCAATACAACGACTAGGCGTTAACTATCATTTAAAATAATAATATTATATTATTACTGTGCAATGTAAGATTTCCAGAAAACCCATTGTTGCGTATCAGGTACGCCGTCAAAAATAGCATCCCCTTTAAAGTATAATTAACATTTAATTCAAAAATATTAAAAAATATGAAAAATTAATATTCATTATTTTCTTAGTATGTTACAGAAGATGATTAAAATCAATTCAAAAGGTTGTACTCTGCCGTACATACAAACAATGATTTCATAACACAGTTAATGAAAATATGTGTGGTTGTACATCATACCCTTACCATAAAAACTTCCCAATATATAAATGATACTTATTGTATTATATAAACATTATATAAATATAATTTAAGTGGGTGGATAATGATATAAAAAAAACTCATTGAATAATGTTACCTCTTATGTTGGTATCATCATTAGGATTTCAGTAAAGTCCTTAATAGGATGGATTTATGCCCAAAATAAAGCTTCTAGGATGAGGTGAGGAATTTTTGTAAGTGATTGTTGTAGGGTTTGGATGAACCAAATAGGCGTTAATGTCTATTTAATATATTATATTAGGTTCTCTTCTATATTGGAGGATGGGTGACATTCATGTAAATATTCAAAAGTATTCACTATTTGGAGGAATCCCATATCTCATGAGACTCATAAAATAAATAATAATGGAGGGGAGTGATGAATATTTCCATGAGAAACATTACCACTCAAAATAAATACATTTTTGAAAAGTTATTCCTTAGTCTTTTAGTTTACTAAAATTTATTCTTTTAGTTTTTACCAAGGAAAAACACATAATTTTATTTACCTAGGTAATTTATACCTAAATAATAACATTAAAAAGTTAAATATTAGATAAATTTCACATACAAATTCTATATTTGAAATCTAAATTATAAATGTAAAAATCTATTTTTTTTAAAATTAGTTTAAATACAAACTCATGTAATGTGAAAAACATTATTTTAACCTTATTCACATTATTTAATTTTAATAGTTTTCATTAGTAAATATGGTAATAAATTAATTTGACCTTATTAGATAATAAAAAATTTGATGATTCCAAATATATAATACATTTTACAAAATTACATTATCGAATATAGAAATATTTAATTTAAAATTAATCTCTCAAATGTGAGGAGAAATGAGTTTTTTAAGTAAAAATGTTCATAAGATTACTAATTCTTTATATCCAATTTAAATTTGAAATTTATTTAAATAACCTAAATTATATTAATAGATGTATAGTTTAACTGATTATAATCTAAAACAAATTTATAATATAATTTAAATTAACACATAAAATAAATGAAAAGCAGGTTTTAAATTAAAATTCAGTCATTTTAACTATTCATAAAAAAAAATGAATCATTTTCAAAAAAATCCCAAAACTGCACCCTAAGATATTTTTGAAATTATTAAATCAAAAAATAAATTTTATTTTATTAAATTAATTTTTCCAAAGTGTCAAAAAAACTATTCTTATTAATGTTTAAGAAAAAAATGCAATTTTTTTAAAAAATATCATTTTTTGAAACATAATAAATATTTACAAAAAATAATTTATTTTATTATTAATATATTTTTTCTTTAAAACATGGTAGATAATATTTACAGATTATTTATTACATTTCAAATCTCTATGTTTAATAGCTAGGTTATAACATTTGTGTTTAAATAATAATTTTAATAACATATCATGGTTTTGTTACAATACATTGTTGCATATAATGCAATCTAAGACAAAGTTTCATATAGAAAATGCAAAATATGATGTTATGTATAATGAAATATAATCTTGGTCTAGCATATAATGGAGTTCATCATTGAAATTTAATTTAATATTAATAAAACTACATAATAAATTTGGTTGTTACAAATTCAATACATATAAAGCATGACTAGTAAATAAATGGTTCAAAAAACAACAATGAATTGACTAAGATGAATTCTTTTATACAATTTCCATATTTAAAACCATCAAAATATATTTTTTCATACCATCATACCTTGACTATGAAGTTTGGAAAATGGATTTCAAAAATGCCTTCTTTAACTGAAACATTCAAGATGAAGTTTATATGGAACAACTAGAAGGATTTGTTACTCTATGAAATGATAAAAAGTATGAAACTTGAAGTGATCCATTTATAGAGAAAAATAAAGTGTCTAGGTAATGGAAAATTCAATTCAATGAGTCTTTAAATTAATTTGGTTTTATAAATAGGTTAATATATGGTAGAGAAAGAACATATCAATTAAAAAATCATGTGAAGTTGCCTCAATTTTAGAGATCAAGATCATTCCTGATAGATCCAGGAGGATTCTTGGCTAAATTCAAGGTACACATATTTAATAGATTGATAAGAAGTTTCTAATAAAACAATACTAGAGGGTATTGGTTCTACTTTCACATGGTATACACCATTCTAAAAAAAGTTTACTCAAAAAAATTGAAAGGGATAGAGAATGAGTAAGATCCTATACCCATCTGTGATAGGGTGTATCATGTATTCCATGTTATACATGATACATTATAATGTTTATTATTTGGGAATTGAGGGATAATATCCAGAAGATACAGGAGAACAAAATTGAACTATTTTTAAGGACATCCTAGGTATCTAAAATATGTATATCTTCTAGGTGTATAGTGGAGATGAATATTTTGTAACTAGGGGATATAGAGATTCTACTTTTCAAATAAATCATAATGATTAGTTATCACAATCAGGATATATATTTTTTCCAATGGAGGAGCTATGAGACTGAAAAGTTTAGAGAAACCAGTTGTAACTGATTTGATAATAGATTCCATATATATTGTAGCTTTATATGCATCCAATGATTATATTTGTAATAAAAACTTTATCTAAGAGCATGATGTGGTTCAAGGATGAAAAAAACCTATTAATATTTAATGTGATAACACTATAGTGGTGGATCTTTCCAATGAGACAAGGGCACAACAAAGGAAAAAAATCCCACACATTTAATGTATCATATATTGAGGTATTTTGATTAATGAAGTGATGTTGTAGTGATACGATTAACCATAGAGGAAAACATGGAATACCCCATAATTAAGGATTTATCTCAACATACACATTTTTATTTGGTGGGAGCTAGTGAAATGAAAGATCTTCTAAGTTGGATCTAATGAAAGTAGGATTCTATTGGAGTTAGTTCACTAAAACCACATTTTTTATTACATGATTATATTTGTTTCATTATCAGTGATTCCTTCATATAACAATATTTTCCTCTTCTACATTCCATTTATATTTGATAATGTACTAAGAATATATGTTACACTAATTGGTTATAGTAATTCCTCACTATAATGAGAACCTAGAGGATGCATACCCTTATTGTTAAATAATGTTTTATGGTTGGATGATATTTTATATGTGATATAGGTGATACTTTATATTATGGGTAGGGATATCATAATAAATTTAGAGAACATTTCATGGTGCCCTCCCATGGTAATCCCTAGGATAGGATGTTATAAGAGCAGACCTAGTAATAAGAAATATATATTTCCTTATGTCATTAGATGTTTCTTTCTGTGGACATGTGTATTGATCCTTATAAATTATTATTATAATTAATGGATATCCTAACTACTATAATTTTATGTATTTATGAAAAGCATGATGAAATATGTTCGCAGATGAGTAGGAAACAATGGGTGTTCCATGAATGATATATCATTATTGTATAATGAATGATAGAATTTATCCCATTTGTATAATGAAAAAATTAATATCTCATGCCCTATGATGGGAATAGACAACCTGAATAAATCCATGTCCATGGTGTTCAATAGAAATATTTATTTTGAGAATGTTAACGAAATAGACATCAAGTATATTGGTTTATGGAACTGTAATGAAGCCTCCTTGTATTGAGATATTGTGATAAAGGGATTATATTACCCAGTAAACATTTATAGAAGGTTATATGTCATTGAAATGTTAAATAATTTCTATATGGAAGCCTAAAATTGTTTCTAGATACTATCCTTGGACATTAGACGGTTATGCTTAATCCCTCTTAGAATGAAGCCAAGAGGGCCACACATTAATTGTATACACAATCTTAATTAAATTATAATATCGAATTTAACAATTTATAATAAATAATATTTATTCAACTTTGGTTTATCACAACAACATAACAAAAAGTTATTCAAAATAATAAGTTATTTGAATATTATAAATAAATATGAGATTTCAGGTCTGAAAAATATAATAATAATTATATTTAACATAGAATACTGTTGTGACATTTATTTAATTAAATATAAATTATTCAATGATTAGAAAATTTCAATAAGGGAAAGATGACCTATATTAATAATTAGAACTGCACAAATGATATTTGTTTTTATTCATAATGTGTCACACATTTCTTGAAATTAATAATAATAGTAATATTATTATCATTTGACTAGGGGTTATTGAATAATATCAAAGATGCTAGAGAATTTTGTGTTATTTTCCAAAACTAATCCAAATATAATAAATATTTATTTATATAACTTTCCTAATTTATTTTTTTGTCTTAAAAAATAGAAGAGGTGAGACTGGATAAATCTATATATTGTGCTCTCTTGTCCTCCACTCTAAAGAATTTTTGAGAAAACCAATTGTTCTCAGTTACTGGGGAAGAATAGTGTGGTGATCAACCATGAAAAACACTAGTGATAAGGATCATTTGTGCTATCAATGTATGATTGTACGATATTGATTATCGATTGTTGTGCACTTACATATTGCATCTAGAGTGATTCTACCCTTGAATCCTTCACTTATTACACATTATTGAAGTCTAACTGGTGAGTTTCTAATTCCATCAAATATTTATTATGTTGCACTCAAAACCAATAATGAAGAATAATGAAAATATGGTAGAGCTACCAAACACACAAAAGAATTAGAAACTCTCTATCGAGTCATTCATGATGTAAGATACACCATGTTTTATCATGTCATACAATCCATTGGTTTCTATCCAATTGGGGAATGTTATGGAAAATATATTTTCATTATCCAATGACCAAAACATGGGATGGTTGTTCTATCCATTTATCATTTTGATTATGTGGATGGCCAACAGAGGAGTCTCATTGTGAAAATATTCAGGCATTCAACTCTATATAATGGGGGAGTTAATGAAAATATTATCAATTATGTATTTTCTTTTAAATATTCACTTGATGATAGAGTGAGAAATTCTAATGCAGAAACAAATGGAGGATAAATATATTTTCCCTAATGAGCCTAACTTCATGAGAATCACATGGTATTCATGCATTTTTATTATTTATATCAAGTGTAAGATCAAATAATTGTTTAGTGTCCTAAAGTAGAGTCATAGAAAGACATCATACATGAGAGACATTAGTTTCTCTGAAGAGTTCGTTTAATGTGAACAAAAAGTAAAAATATAATCAAGAGACTCTCATTATTTAATGGGAAAAAGGAAGATGGAATTTAGTGAAAATGTTGAAGGAAAAAACACATTGAGGGGAGAAATGTAAGTTTCTTATATGATTGAAGTGTGGGTTGAATCACCAAGGAAATTTATTGAAAGGGATTGTAAGGTTCCTCAAGTGTAGAAGGGATTATCATAAAGCTCTTGATTAACAAATGGGGTTGAATATTCTATTTGGTAAAACAGTAGAAAATAATATTCCAAATAATTCTCCACATCTATTTTAGTACTTTAAATGTTATGATTTTCGGAACCATGCTAATATGTGCATCAATACAAGAGTTTAGGGAAATTATCAACTTCAGTAATGCAATAATGATTAAATATGATATGTGACATATTACATGAACATTATTAATAATTTATAAGATGATTCAAACGTTAATTAAATAATAAGACAAAATTATATTAAAAATTATTATGTTTATAAGATTAATAATCAATATGATTTAATTATTCTTTATTAAATAAATGTTTAAATTGTTAATAAATCAAATAGAACATATTTAAATTATTATTATGATAATATAATATATTATAATATATTATGTAAAATTTAACCATTCATTAAATTATAAATTGATATGAAATAATGTTAAGTTCACTTAATATTTAAAAACATTAATTTCATATGGAAATACTTTCCATTTATATTTTGAATTTTCATTTAAAATATAATGTTATAAATTTTTTAATTATATTTTTAGAAATTAAATTTTGTTTTTTAATTCAAAATCTCAATATTATCTAATGGTGAGTTTTTGATATTTTTCTAAATTAATGTTTTTAGGTGAATAATGAAAACTGTGGTTGTTACTAAAAAATACAGCATTAATGAACATATCAAGAAGTACGTAAAACATAAAATATTATAAGACCAATACATGGGTGACTTATTATTAAAGAGATAAAATTTACATATAAAAATACAATAATAAATTTTGATAAAGTATTAATATCAACTTAAGAAGAAGTATCCAATAAAATAAATCCGTTTTATACTTGTCTTTTAAATAAATATTTTTTTTTAAAATAATGTTTTAGCATGATTAGGATGTTAAATAAATATTATATGTTTTATAATAAACAAATTTATATCATGTAGAAAAATTATGATGAAAATTTTATTCAATGCATATATTTTTAATTTAGAAATAAATGTTTTCTAAAAATATGGTTTTCGACATTACTATTGTTAATGTTAAAATTAATTTTCATTAAAATGGAAATTTCATTTGTTATAAATGATTTTATATTATGAATGAGTGTTTATAAAATCTGTTATAATAACCATTTTATTTTTAGGCATAAAAATGATTTACTAAGAAAATAACAAGATATTGTGGTAAAAAATTGGTAAAAGTGAAATTTCTAAAAGAGGACATAATAAAAATGTTTAAAACTGTGTAAAAATCAATAGCTGTGATATTATATACTTTATATTAAAAAAAACTGAACAAATATAATTTTTATGTCTTTAGGTGATGGGTAAAATCTTCTATCTTTATGATAATTTGAAAAGTAAAAAAAAAAATTCATACTCCTAATAATATAGGCCTCCTTCTACCCCTTTAATACCAGCATAAAAATATGATATTCTCTTCAAAATATACAATTTTTTCTACTACCAGAATTAAAAAATTTCCCTAAGCCTCTAGAAACAATATATTTATATAAGAACAATATTTCCAATGAATCCTCTATGAAAATTGAAAATATTACATTCTGTGTATTCATTTTTCCCTAACCTATTTTTTTCCTTCTTAAAATCCAAAATATATTCTTATAATTAATATATAATGAAAAAGTACTGTATTGTTACAAAATTTTATTATTATTTGGAAATAAATATTAACCAAATTATATTTTTTTATTAAGGAAAAGAAAATATTTATTTGAGGGTGGTGCTTACTACCGCCTCCATGAAGTGATGACTTCTATTTTTTTCTCAACCACCTCAATTCCCTCATTATAAGAGATAAACTGAGCATTAAATTTGATGCATATAATAATATTATGATTTCTAATAAAAAATTTATAATCTAACGTTTTCCCTATGATTATGTGATAAATGAATTCGTTAACCACACATTTTTCAAACTACCACCTCTTAGACGTAACATATCACATTTTTCATTTACTTTCATTACTTTTTATTAATTGTTTCTTAAAATATGTTTCTCTACATTAAAATTATTGAAATTATATAACTATTAATTTTTATTATTGATATTATGGCATAAGAAATAACCTTGATAATAATAATCCTCCAATAATTATAGATTATCCATATTTAGGTTATTCTAACCACGCACAAGAGAAAATCTATAAAATAATATCATGTGTGAATATAAGAAATTAATAACTAATTATATTTATTGTAAATTAGTGAATAATTATTTTATTTTTGTTTTGGAATAATATAATTTCTATAAAAGTCATTAATTAATATACCATAATTTTTTAAAGATCACTGATACATGCTTGTCACCAAGTCCACCTGAATGAACCATGAATAAAACTAATATAATGAAATTATAATTTTAAAAAGAATCATGAAACAAAAATTCTAGTCCCTTGTATTATATGGGAATTATGAAAATTTGGTAAATAGTTAAAACAAAATTATAATTATGAAACTTTTTTAAAATGATCAACATTACAAACACAATATACTAAAATTGATAATAATTAACGAATATAAATGTTGGGAATAATTATAAAGAACATTTATAAAAGGATTTACATATGAATAAGGTTATTAAATATTTCATTGAGAGAGTTATTTTAGTTATATAAGTTATTCAATATCTTTAGTTGATGTATGGAATTATAGTAATGATTTATATATATCAAATTAAAGTGATTGTGGAAAATATATTTGTTGCATCATGATATCATTAATATGGTGTAATTGCATCATGTAATGACCTAGATTTTACCAATGTAATTTCCCTTTTGAATATATAATTATGTCATATTTAGTAATATAAACTTATACAATTCATATATACTACATGATGAAACAAACTTTATTTTACTATATTAATTTTAAATTTACATTTAAAGAAAAAATATTTCCATTATAAATGAAAGTATTATAATAGGGAAAAAATCAAAAATAGGCTAAAAATAATAATAAAATTTGGATATGCACAATCCCCATGAATTATAACACTCATGAACAACACTATAGAGATGAATTATAATATTAGTCATCAAATATGCATGCTAAAAAAAGAATATATATATATATATATATATAACCTTGAAAAAAATATAATTAAATTCATACTAAATGAAATATAGGTTATTTATAGAATGTTGGGAACATATTTGATCGTTACAAATTTTACTAGTGGAATAATAATTTGACAATTGAAATAGTAATTTGACCATTAGAAATAGTTACCTTACTATAATAATATTAATATAACCTTTTGAAATGTAAATTAATATTCAAGTATATAATAAAATTAGAATGTTACATATTTATACCATGGTATATTTAAATAAATGATTTAAAAATTTCAAATTATGTGTTTGTATTTTTAAATAACATAAATGATATAATTTTACATTTATAATTAATACAAGGATTTAAAAATAAGGCAATTTTAATTAAATGGGTTTATAAATTAAAATTATATTTTTACATAATGAAAATATATGTTTATGAGTCCTGATGTAATTTTTCATAAGGTCATAAAATAATGGATAATATTAAAATTGGTATTTTTTAAATAAATAAGAATTCTATAAAAAAATTAAATTCCATAGAAGAGTATTTTAATAAAGCAGGTTACATTTTTTTAATCTACATGTTTGGCAATTTTTTGTTTAATTTTATTTAATTTTATAAAATACTTGAATTTTTTGTGAATCATGAAATATGGAAAAATATAGTATTTAACATTATAATCTAAATAATACATTTTTTTAGTCATAGATGATGTAATCCTATTATATTGAACTCAAATGAAATATTTACTCTATAAAATTACAATAATTAATGATATTGTTAGTATTGAGCCAAAATAATAAACTAATTTATATTATATTCAAAAAAATATCTCCTCCCCTTGTAAATACCACTCCATGTCCTCAAAATATATTATATTTTTAGATGTTTGAAATTATGAACAGATATATTTCCAACCCTCTACCTCATGTCATAGTGTTCCTAGTACCATCTAAAGAGCATTTCATGGAGCCTTTAGAGGTATTATAATAAGTAGCGGTCAAAGGAAGCGGTAAATTATTAACTAACCTCTATAAATCTTATTCATCTTTTTCAACCATTTCTTTTTTCCTTATTCCAGGACATAATAAAATTAGAATCCAAAATATAATTATATTTTTTATGATGTAATTACCATCTTCTACCCTCTATTTTAATATTCTAAAACAAAAATGTTGTTTACTAAATGGTTGTTTCACCACATCCATGAAAAACACACTTTTATTATCCACCACCTTCATGGATAGACATAAACATATTATTATTATTAAGTAATATGATAACAAGTATATTATATATTATTTCATGTTTTGGAATGATTATAAATACATAATGACAAATAAAATAAAACTAGTTCATGATGGTTGATAAAAACACCAAAATGAACTAACTGTATATGGGTAATGTTTCTACTAAATTAATAATTACAATGTAGTAATATAAAAACATTTATTTTGAACATTAATAATTTTTTTGAAGGACATGAATACATTTTGATTGTACTTTTGTAAGAGTAGTCCCAATTTACATGAACAATAATAATTTTCCACTTGTGATCCAAGAATGGAGCTGTGAAACGAACATCCATAGAACAATGAAATTTTACATTATATAACATATAAATGTTTATAAATGAACATATAAAAATAAAATAAAATAAAATATAAATGTATAATGTTCCAATTTAATTAATTAATTAATATAATCTTATTATCCTATAAATTATGTGCAAGTAATAATTGATTCTACATCATGTGCTAAGGGATCTATTCGAAAAACCATTTTCTCTGGAATATGACCATTCTATATAAAACTAAAATTTTCACACTCCTTGATGATATGGAATTATTCAGATTTTTTTATATTTCTACTTCATATTTTTCTGCTTATTCATTCTTCAATTTATGGGGAGATACATGCATTAATTTCATTTCTCAGATACCTTCAATAAAATCATAACTTATTAATTATAAATTTTATATCCCTTAAACCATTTATATTAAACTCATTAAATTAAATTATTCCCATCCATGATTTCAATAAATAATGAAATATTTCAGCTATTACTATTATTTTTTACCTCTCCTTTTCTCAGAAAATTCAATACTTATTCTTTCTATAAATTTATTTAATGGATTCATTAAAATGATATTCTGAATCAAATTTCTATAGCTAATTATATACCCTGTATTATGACATTTTTTCTAAATGAATACTTTATTTTAAGACCTATTTTATTTAATTAGATATTAATGTCCTAGATATTTAATTCCTTCTTCTTTTTGATGTCTTTATGAAATAAATATGGAATATGTCATGAATAATGATTATATAACCCATTTTTAAATTTGAAATTATGATATTTATTCCATATGATTTATTTCATATAAAAAAACACACAATCATACACATGTTTTTATGGGTTACCAAATATAAAATTCTAATGCATTGTGTATTGTTTTTTTCTCATGAAATATTATCAGTGAGATTTAGGAGTAAACCTAATACATGAGGTCACTCTTCCCACCATGTGATGATATCTTGGAAGTTAGCCTTGAATTCTTCTTATATCATGTTTTATGTTGATTCCATATTGTTTATGAACTCAATGTTCACTAGGTGAACAATAAGAAGGCGTTTCTACAATACTAGATTGACACTCATAGTGTATTTGCTTTGATAAATTCACAAAATCATTACAAACCATTATGAAGGGATTGAATTAATTTTTTCATTTCAATATTTAACTGCAAAATCATCAATAATGACCTAAATTATAAAATTGAGACTTGTATGTTGTTATTTAATTTTCATTTATATGTGATTATATATTTTACTGTTATTATCGATCAATATGACTTTTAGTTTCACTATTCTCTTCCCTATGTTTATTTTTATATCATAAATGACTAGATTTTGAAAAAAATATTAAAAGGTACACTCATTATCAGTTCTTGAGATTCAAACGTACAATATAGTTATAGGTCCATGAATTCATTCATATATTTAATTTTTAGTAAAAATATTCAGAAACTACCTAAAAATATACAGTTAATATATTTGTGAGAATAACAAACCAAGAACATGTTGCATCACAAGTAAATAACTAGTACCCATCTAATGAATGTCAAATGAAACTCAAAAAAATATATATTTTCAAACCTATATTAGTGGATTTTGATTCTATATTGATAATATATTGGATGTCCTTATACAAATCCAACATCAACAGTTAAGATATGGAAATCATTACTCTCATCGCATGCAATCCTCATATTTTGTGAAAGTGTGTGGAGGAGGACAAAGATATATTGGAATATTTTCTAAAACATGGATATTAATATAATATATGTAAGGATATTTTATTTTAATGATTGATATAGAGGAGAGTATAATTATAGAATATATTCACATCGAAATGGACTACACTGATGTATTTATTAAAGAGTTTCAGGGGATTTATAATGACATTGATGTTGAGTAATCAATTAAACATATAACAATATATCTTCCCATACTGAAGACTCACTATAAAATGGCCACCATTGAGTTGGAATAAGAGAATACTAGTTACAAAATAATATGTAAAAGGGTATTATATGACAGAGGATTTCAACTTGGGTTGTGCTATCATATTCATCATGAAGAAGTGTGGGTAACTTCACGACTTCAGTGATTATCATGATCTTAAGAAAATATTGATAAAAAAATTATTCCCATATATAGATAGATTTCCTATTTGACCAACTATGTGGGGCCCACTATTTCCCTATAGTGGACCTTTAGTGGAGATATCCCTAATTTAATTTGAAGAAGGACGATTTTTCCAACTCTGTATTTTAAAAAATGTATGAATACTATGATTTCATAGTGATACCCTTTAATTTCACTATTTTTATATAATTATTGATGAACATAATGAATTGATTATTTGGAGATGAACTAAAAAATTTTCAATTAGTCATTATAAATGATATTATGATATACTCTATAAAAGGAGGATCATGAGGTGCATTTTAGTACTATGTAAATGTCGTTGTGAAAGGAATATATATATGAAAAGAATATTAAATTCGAGTTCTGTATGGTGGAAGTATCATTAATGGAGAATTTTATAACCAGAAAAGGGATATCCATGGACCATTTGAAAAAAAGGTGATTGAAGAGTGGCCTCTAAGAAAATCAATAATAGAGATAAATAGTTTCATTAGAAATGATGTGTAATACTGATAACATGTTATAATAATTCCTTTATTGTAAAAATTTCTAACTAATTTGATAATAAAGGGTGTACAGTTGGTTTGTAATTATGAATGTGAAAAGTGATTTATGGAATTGAAAAAGAGGCATATCATTGCACCATGAATAATGATTCCATTATATAGGGAACTCTTTGTGGTATATAGTGATGATTTAATGATGTTCTTAGGATATGAATTGATGAAAAATGGCCATGTCATTTTATATGAATTATATCAGTTGATATTAAATTATAAGGAGTATACAAAAAATAATCTAGAGTTGGATGTAGTAACCACATTTTCTGAACCAAATCAGCATAGGATAATTATCATAGTGGTAAAATTTATGATTTGATATCCCAAACACATCCATACATCTCTCTTTTACTCTATTCCTATTATAAGAACTTATATCCTCTCAAATAACATTATCCTCACCTGAATTATCTAAATTTATATATTCATGAATGTGATTATAGTATTGGAGATTGTTTATAAATTTTAAAACAATAAATTACAACCCTAATTCCACATCTATCGCCCACTTACTCTCATATAAACTAATAATCACCCAATTAAATCAATATTTTCTAAGGGAAACTCCATTCATAAGAAATTTCATGTACCCTCTAACTTAAGAATTATTTTATGTTATAATACTCATAGAAGGGATGATATATGACAAATATGTACAAATATCAGGCACATTCCTATAAAACATGGTATTTCATAATTTGTAGTCATGCAATGAGAAAACTATATGAAACTTAATTCCATTATATAAAAGGCAGAATCCTTTATATTTTATAGTATTTTAAAAAAGACTAAACCCTATATAGTTTATGTCCCGAGGTAAATACCTCAGGCCTTGATGTTTAGGATCTTGTGATGATGAATTATGTGTATTGTAGTTTATAATAATGATACATGAAGACAACATTTAGTCTAATATTTCTATGTAATATATTAATATCAGAATAAAAATTATCTATAAAATCAATTCTTATGAAAACTATTATTTTTGGGAGGTGAGATGAACTATCTATATAGTTTTATCTTATAATATTCCTTATTAATGTAAACATTGAAGATGGTGTAAGGCCATTTCTATTTTCTCTAAAATTATTGATGTTTATTCTCAAATATTAATAGAATCATCACAGACATCCCAACATACACATTATGCAACGAATAGTGTTGATTACTATTATTAAATTTCCATGTACACAATTTTAGTGAACATATAGACATTGTATTACTCACAGTTTATTTACATTATGATGGTTTATATTTTATATACAAACAATTTAAATTATATATATATTCATCTAGAAATAATCAGTTGTTCCATGAGAAGGAAATTAAAATATAATTAGACACACAACCTTTATTTAGTACCCCCATAAAATATAGTGTTACCATTGTAGTTGTGTTTCTGGTTATGTGATATTCCCACAACACATAGAAGAAAATTGAGGTGATCTATTTCTATATTTTTCTAATATATTTTGAATAATATATATAGATATAGTGTCAAATTAATATATTTTTAATTTTTAAAGATGCATGGTAGGAGGAGGAGTGTTTAAATTTGATATTGTATTTTAAATATAAATAAATAATATCTTGTGATAATAAATTTCTTTTATCATTTATATGGATAGAATGATGGATTACAAACCTACTTATTATCTTGGAATTTAAAATGGTGATCATGGATTTCAGAATAACTATTATTAAAGGGGGAACTATATCCCACATAGATTAAAATTCAGTGGATTTGAGAATGTAATTGAACTTCAAAAACATTATTAGAGGTTATGGACCCATGAAATACATTCCCAAAATAGAAACTTTCCTTGTCTGAATTGTATCATGTAATATTTTTGTGGTTCTTAGATGATGTTATCAGGGAATTTTTATTCATGAAATATACTTCATAGTTGTAAGTATCTATATATCTCTAAAGGATAAAATTACATAATCCATTTTATATTATGGGAAGGGATTATTAATTTTTAGTAGGAGGTACATAAATATACATGGGATTATTTCAAGACATCAAGGGTATCTCCATTTTGAATAAACTATAAGAGGTCACCATAATTTTTTTAAATTTATTTTAGGGAATTTGGATTATTAGTGTGGAGGAATTTCACCTCTAACATATGGATTTTTTCTCTCCCTACTTAATCTAAGGGAAGAATCCATTTTTTGTGATTATCCATGATTGGGGAAATCCAATATGTTGTTTTTATATGATGAAAGGATGATATATTTTCATAGGGATGGTTGTGATCAATTGAATATACATCATCAATATCTATACTAGTGATGTGGGTAACCTAGGGTAGATTCCATTAGGGTTTGTTTCAAGTCCAATGGTAATTAGATAAGGATTAATAATTGGATTCATGAGTGACGTTAACCATTAATGAAATGTTTTGTGTGGGGTTATTCAATAAAATTTCAAAATAAGGACTAGACCCATTAATCCAAATACATTTTTTCTTATATTTTAAATCCACTTTATGGTTAAGTGGTAACATAAAATTCATATAAAATATAAGCCACCAAGATTTCAAGATTAAAATCCAATATAGTAAATAACAAACCCATAATGAAATCTGAAACACATTAACCAATTATGAAATTCAAAAATATCCCACTTCAAACTTGTCACCACCATGAAACCTCATGACATGAATCCTCAAGCAGTGAGCCTCATCGAACCGCACCCATGACATCAAACAACTGGGTCATTACCATTTCCTGACACCGCTAGAGAGACCCGATAAATTTGGAATAGGGGGTGTTTTATATTTTTTATTTTCATTTGTATTTTTATAATTTGAAAATCTGGTCAGAGCTGTGCCACTCAAAGTGGCACTGTTTGTAAAAATACTAAAATACCACATCAAGTCGGTCTTTGGATTTTGGACCAACATAGCACCAGTTGATGTGGCACTGAGAAATGTATCCTAAATATATTAGCACCACTTGGATTGGAGTTGATAGTGTGGGACTAAACATATCAGCACCACATAAAGTGGCACCAAAGTGTTCCCCCTATATAATGGGGCTTCCACCCTCACCATTCCCACATAACCTCTCTCTCTCTCTCTCTAACTTATCTCCCATAACCTCTCTCAAATTCCTCTCGTTTCTATAACTCTATTTTCCAACATAGTCGTTGTGCTCCGAAGGATAACCACCTTTCCGTAAATTTGAGGTAATTATAATTTCAAATTTTTTCAATATGTTGATCTATTTATTTATTTATTTTGTTTATATAAATAGTTCATATTTATTAAAGTATATTTTGAAATAGTAGTAGTTTATTTTAAGCAATTTTAATTAATTAATGGTAATTATATTACTAATTAATTCTATTTAAGTAATTAAATTCAAATTATTTAATTAAAAAATCGTAATTATGTAATTAACAAATCTAATTAGATAATTAATTAATCATAACTAGGGTACATAAATAATTAATGGTAATTAGTTATGTAAATAATTAATGGTAATTACGTAATTAATTAATGGTAATTAGGTAATTAATTAATAGTAATTATTTAATTATATAATTTTAATTAGTTGTTTAATTATTTACAATTAGGTGTTTAATTAATTTCAATTAAGTGATTAATTAATTATAATGTGGTAATTAATTAAGTATAACTAGGTAATTAATTAATGGTAACTAGGTAAATATTTAATGGTAAGTAGGTAATTAATTAATTCTCAATAGGAAATTAATTAATTAGATGATTGATGAATTCTAATTATGTAATTAATTAATGGTAATTAGGTAAATAATTATTGGTAATTAGGTAATCAATTAATTGAAAATTTGTAATTAATACATTGTAATTATGTGTTTAATTAATTATATTTTAGTGTTTAATTAATTATAATTAAGTAATTAATTAACTGTAACACAGTAATTAATTAAGTGTAACTAAGTAATTAATTATTCATTAATAGGTAATTAATTAATGGTAATTAGATAATTAATTAATTCGAATTAGGAAATTAATTAATTAGGTAATTAATTAATGGTAATGAGATAATTAATTAATGGTAAAAAGGTAATCAATGGATTCTAATTTGGTAATTAATGAATGTTTATTAGGTAATTACCTAATGGTAATTAGGTGAAAAATTAATGATAATTAGGTAATTAATTAATGGTAATTAGGTAATTAATTAATGGTAATTAGGGAATTAATTAATTCTAAATAGGTAATTAATTAATGGTAATTAGGTAACTAATTTATGGTAATTAGGTAATTAATTAATTCTAATTAGGTAATTAATTAATGGTAATTAGGTAATTAATTAATGGTAATTATGTAATTAATTAATTCTAGTTAGGTAATTAATTAGTGTAAATTGGGTAATTAATTAATAGAAACTTGGTAATTAATTAATGGTAATTAAATAATTAGTTATTTTTAATTCGGTAATTAGTTAATGTTAATTAGGTAATTAAATAATGGTAATTAGGTAATTAATTATTTATAATTATGAAATTAATTGATTCCAATTAGGTAATTAATTAATGGTAATTGGGTAATGAATTAATTCTAATAAGTTAATTAATTAATGGTAATTAGTTAATTAATTAATTCTAATTAGGTAATTAATTTATTCTAATTATGTAATTAATTAATGGTATTTAGGTAATTAATTAATGGTAATTAAGTAATTAATTAATTATAATTAGTTTATTAATTCTAATTTGGAAATTAATTAATTAAATTAGTTAATTAATTAATGGTAATAAGATAATTAATTAATGGTAATTAGGTAATTAATTAATTATAATTTCTTAATTAACTAATGGTAATTTGGTAAATATTTAATCATAATTAGGTAATTAATTAATTATTACTAGGTAATTAAATAATTCTAATTAGGTGATTAATTAATTATAATTATGTAATTATTTATTTCTAATTAGATCATTAATTAATCTAAATAGGAAAATAATTAATTATATTTTGGAAATTAATTAATGTAAATTATGAAATTAATTAATGGTAATTAGGAAATTGATTAAGTGTTACCAGGAAATTGATTATGTATAATGAGGGGATTCGTTAAGTATAATTAAGGACTTCATTAAATGGAATTACAAAAGTAATTATATTAATTAGCAAAGTAATTATATTAATTAGCATAGTGATTATATTAATTTTCTAGGTAATTATATAAATTAGAGAAGTAATTATAATAATAGGGAATTAATTATTTTATAAATTGCCTTTTGAATATACCATTGCACTGCATCCTAGGTATGATAATGAATTTAATTTTTCATCAACCATGAACTCGGTTTGTAATTGATGTTATGAACTTGAATTTAGTTGTTGAATATATTTTGTCCATATTGATTTTTAGAGTTTTCGGAAATTAAATGACCTCTTGAGTAAGGTATCCCTGGGTAGAGGGGCTTTTGATCGAACCACCTACTTTCCTAGAGGCTTTCCTTGTCTAGGAAAGTGAATGGGTTTGTCTTTCTACCACTTCAGGCTTACTCATGTGGAGTTTTTCAATCTCATATAACTCTATTCTTTTTCATGAAGTGTTCAAGTTCTTTAGGCATATGATGCATGTGGATATGTGTGAATGTTTTTTTCCTTCTATTTTGGGATAAGTAACATAAACTTGTGTGTTTTGTAAAGAGTTACACATCAATATGGTTTGAAAATAATGATTTGCTGGTTGGATTAGCATTCCAACCTAAATTACTAGAAACATGAATACATAAATTGATTCTTTGATCATATTTTATTAACTACGATGGTTTATTTTAGATAATAAAATATGGTTGAGACATGAAAAGGATGTAGTTATAGTATATAGCCAAATTGTGTTGTAATGCTTGGAGGTTGTACAACTTTGGAATCTCTTCAAAGTAAAATTCATCGAAATTTAAAACTAACTACCAATGAAGTGATCAAATCCATCACATACAGATATGTTTAATTTTTAGATAGGTTCTTGCATGTGGCCTATCCATTAAATAATGATGAAGAATGGGAATGTGTACTTTTATTGGATAAGTATCAACCTGAGAACCCTTTTATGGATTTATATCTCATTGTAGCTACAATTGAGGTTCCACCGACATTGGATGTTGGGACATTCCAACTTCATGAGACTGTCATATGCTTCTTCTATAACACATCAAGGAAATCCATTAGCAATGTGAGTTGTTCCATCATTTCCATCAGCCACAATTTCAATGGATAGTCCTCCACATAATTTACATGCATTGGTTGATGATTTTGAGGATGATGAAAATTTAGAATAAGAAGAAGAAGAGGAAGCTGATGATGAAGAAGAGCATGCCAAAGATCAGTATGTTCCCAATTAGGTAAGGTTAAACCGATGGTTGAACCATACTCCACTATTGGATTCATGGTCGACATAAGGCATGATTTTTTTCCCAGAATTTGATTTTTCAGCTATCGCTCCTAGTACATAATTTCAAGGAATCATTGGTGTAATAAATCAAGTTTCAGATGAAGGTTTCTGGCATATAGTAAGAGAGTTTGAGCGGAAATATGTAACAAAAAAATGTGATAAAACAATATCACATTGTAATACATTATTATTATGTTGTAGAAGAGTCAAAAAGGTCATATTATTTGTTCTGTTGTGACCAATATGATTTGAGCTGTCAAATGTGTCTTCAATCTATAATTGATATCACATTTTACATATGGAAAATTACTAGATTTACTCAACACACATGTTTTAACCGAAGATTTTCACGAGAACAATTTTCATTATATATTGAGTTTATTTCAACTATTATTGTTAAAATTATTTTAGCATGTCAAGGAATAAATATCATTCTGGTGGTGGGGTGAATCAAACAAATTTTTGGGTATCAAATCTCTTACTAGAATGCATAGGGAGCATAAAAATGCTATTTTGAAAGTTTACGGTGATTGGTATGAATCTTATCAAGTTTTCCCCAACTTATGGAGATTTTATACCACAAAAATCAGGTGATCTATTGGTTATATACTACTGAATATGTTAATCAACATAACTAAGTTGATCAGTTGCTGGATGTGTTTGATAGATTGTTTTGGACATTTTTACCATGTGTGGAAGATTTTATACATTGAAAGCATTTTATAAATAATGATGGAACATTTCTATATGGAAATTATGTAGGAAATTTATTTATTTCCACCACATAAGATGGAAATAGAGCCCCTCTATCGTTGGAATCTTCAATTGTGGATAAAGAGAACTTCTCATTATGGAGATGGTTTCGAGGATGTCTTAGAGTGGTTGTTACACTTGTAGAAGGGGTTTGTCTTATTTCTAATTTACATTGTGAAAGCAAGGAGGAATAATATTCTAAGGTTATTTCCTAGATACCACCCTATTCCCATTATCGATACTGTATTTGACATACTTCCATCAATTTTTGAATGAAGAACAAGAACGAGTTGATGAAGAAAACAATCATTAAAATTGGTATGAACTTCATTTTCTATTTTAAATGCTTGTGTCATATTTGATGAAATATGTGTTCATAGTAGTTATTTTTTGATATCATATGTGCCTCAACAACAAAGGTTGTCGGAGCATCTTGAAGATACTCACCAAGCTAATCTGGATGTTTATGATTATGTGATGCAAATACGAAAGCATAATTTTTTTTGGCATATGATGATGGGGGGAGATATGGATATATGATGACCAAAATCATAGAAAGTATTAATGGAGTTTTCATAGGAGTTCGGAAATTACCTATCACAGGTAAATAAGAATATTTGTCTATATGTTACTCATAATAGGTACAATTATAATATAATATTACTATAAAGTTTTAAATCTAAATTATAGGTTTGGTAAAAAAATAAATTCTATAATAGTGTAAAATATTTTCTAGAACGAGGAAGTATGGTGGGAGAGGTCCTGAATAGAGGGATGTGTTATGGACACCAATTACAGCATGAGCTAGATAGAGTTCTTCAGGAGGATGCATTTAATCCTTTAGAGAAATGATATGAGGTCGCTGAGCCCAATGATATTGTGGCTTGTAACAATGGTCATTTTTTAGTTGTTTTATTAGATAAGTTCTATTGTGAATTTTGGAACATTTATGATTTGAGATATCCTTGGTTCCATGTGATTGGAGTATGTGCTTACATACAAGTATATTGGGAGACTTTTTTTGATCCAGTTTTCTGACTAGAGAGTATCAATGACCGCTACTATAAGGACCCGCCCTTAAAACATTACATAATCACGAATTAAATGAATAATTCACATTGAGGATCTTTTCAGGTTTAGAGTTGTAGAGAATTAGGACATAACTATTACATCTCAATGATTAAAAAGTAGACACATCTACTCAGTTTCCATTTTTCACAAAATAAAAACTCTTAAAAAGAAACATGTCTAGTTCCATGTTTTAGATAACATGTCTTTCCATGATCCCTTCCTTGACCCAATTTTACTTTATGTCATGTGAAAAACATTTCAAAAACTTGGGATGAGCATAAAAACCTCAGTAAGAGATACACAAAGAAAGAAAACATTAGATCATCAATATATACATAACATAAGCTTTTTAATATACCTCAGGAAATCATAAGATTTATGAATAACTCATAGAAATTATAAGACATAAAGGTAACTTGAGGCATTCATAACATTTTTACGTGGGGATTAACCCTCATGGTCATGTTTGGAATACCCATCACAATATATTCCCTAAATCTCTGCAGAGAAACCTTAGAATTTAACTCTTTTGCATTACCCAATGAATTGGAGAGCTATCTCGGACTCACCCGCCCTTATTTTATCATAGAAACACCCATCTTCATAAACAATTCTCAATAACCATAACATAATCGTATCACATAAAACATGCATAAAAGAAATATAACATTTCCAAATTTCAATCACAAGATATCAATACAACACATTTATATAATAAAAACATTATCAAAACCATTTCTAATAACAAAATAAATTAAAACATGGTATTTAATTTTCATTTAAAAAAAGTTATGGCTTGTATAGGAATCATAAACTAAAATAATTGTCACAACGACAGAGAAGTCGTTATCGCCGCATACGTAAAACACAAAAACATTCCTTTTGTCATTTAGTAAACCAAGTTGTGTAAAAAGATTCCTTTTGAATGAAATTAAAATTCAAAAGGGTTTATTATAAAACTAATAAAATAAGGTCATATATAAATTGAAGTACGCCTCAACGAAAGGAGATTGAGACGAAGTACTGTACAAAGATGGTATCCTTAGATTAAGGATAAATCAATTACATAATTATGTGTGAAAAATATAAATACACTCAATATAGGTGGATATTATGTGTAATAAAATAAGAGGTCATCCACACATATTCATAGCACGACATAATCATGAAGTAGAGTTTTAACCCAAATAATTGAAATTGGGTTAAGAAGTTCCCTTATAGAAATTCGACAGCCTAACGACGTCACTTTAAAATTTAGAAAATGAGTTGATGAGAGATAAAAAGGGTATCTCATCACTTGAACATAAAATATACAGTAATAAGGATATATAATAACATATCCCAACATAAGAAGATGTAAATTAAAAGACCTAACAAAATTAAGTCGTTTAAAAAGAGGAGGGTGAAAGGTTCCCTTACCGATTTGGGTAACTTTCGAAACGTACACCCCAGGAAATAAGGACTGTTTCGGTGCGGATGTGCGTCGGGTTACGCTGTTCCGCCAGGACGCGTTCGCGCGTGCACCCGTCAACCCGAGGGGATGGGCGCGCGGCTTGTGGTCCCGCAGTCCCGCTTTCCAAGGGCGGGCGACATTCGTCCCTTATTTAGGGGCGTCTGCTCCTTGATCGAAACCGGGATGATGGGATGTCGGCTCCTCCTTCCGTGGACGTCTCCTCGGAACTCGTCACCTAATCTGGGTCTCCCTCATAGATTTAAGAATGTTCGTGAATCTCGTTCCCGGCGCCATCTCTTCATGGACACCGGTTAATTACGCTACTTCCGCCCGGACGCTCCAAGGAGTCTGGTCGGGGCAGCAACCTACGGTGAGGAGACCGGGTGGCTCTGGGTGTCGGGGGCGTGTCTTAACACTGCGCCTCTGCATGTCTGCCTTCCGTCCCTAATAGGGCTTCTCGAAGGCGTGATGGCCTGAGGCATCCCGCACTGGGTGCGGGGAACTGTGTTACCTGAGGTTTTCCTCAGCTTCCCATGTTTAACACGGGGTATGCCGCGAGTTTAACGTCCAGCGGGGACGGCATCGGACTGATCAACACGAGGAGTGGATTAGATGACAGAACCCCTTGCGGGGAACCTCCGACGCTGGGGCCAGCACATGGGCGGCTTCTCGAGTGAAGTGGAGTGGAATGAAATGGCATGACCCCACCGGGATGTGGCGGCCCGGGTAAGGATCAGGGTGGACGATGGAGTGAGGAGCTTGGACCCCGTAGGGGATTCCTACGTACCGTGCGTTAGCGCGGATCAAAGTCAGCGTAGTTCGGATATACAGTTTAATGTCATGCTGGACGTCGGCAAGCCGACTCACAAAGAGATCGAGGCCGCCGGGCGGAGGATTGAACCGAACCACCTCGCACAGAGGGGGATGGAACGGCCGGGTGGATCACAGTTTCACGTCATGCTGGACGATAAAAGGATAAATAGAAAAAGGGGAAGTGGGGAAGCACAATGGAGATACACACGTGCAGTCCCCCACAGAGGCGGATTCATAGGTGAATCAACGCAAGTGTGAACCCGGGAGGGGTCCACTGAAGGATGAACCGACGTAAATACGACCGGGACGACCAGGTGGTGGGCTTGAACCTCGGAGAGGCTTCCTACGTACCCTGTTTAGAAGACAGGGATCAAAGTCCACGTAGTTCGTTCTGGAGAGAGAAATAGAAAAAGGCAGTGGGGAAGTGCAATGGAGATACACATGTGCAGTCCCCCACAAGAGCGGATTCATAGGTGAATCGACGCAAGTGTGAACCCAGGAGGGGTCCACCGATGGACGAACTGACGTGAATACGACCGGGACGACCAGGTGGTGGGCTTGAACCTCGGAGAGGCTTCCTACGTACCCTGTTTAGAAGACATGGATCAAAGTCCACGTAGTTCGTTCTGTCTGTAACACTCTACCCCCGTGGGCGAAGGACGCTCCAATCCCGACATCCCTGCAGAGACGCGCGGGCGGGGGCGACATCCAGACTGGGGGGATCCTGCGTGCGAGACACGGGATCAGGTGATGCGGACGGTTTAACGTCTTGCCGGACGAAGTACAGTTTAACGTCGTGTGTTGAGGACGAAGCGGACGGTTTAACGTCTTGCCGGACGAAGTACAGTTTAACGTCGTGTGTTGAGGACGAAGGTGCTTGGCAGTTTAACGTCTTGCAGCGCGGACGATGGTGCAGTTTAACGTCGTGCGGGACGTAAACGCCTGGCAGTTTAATGTCTTGCAGCGCGGACGTGGCACAGTTTAACGTCATGTTGGACGTCGCTGCCGCCTAATGGGTCCGTGTCACTTCGCGCAGGCCTGGAGGGCCGCACGGGAAGACGACGCACGTTGCGGGTACCCGGGATGAAGGTCATCGGGCGCCACGCAGGCGGGTACCCTCAGGGGGTCAAAGGGGGCGACCCTGGCGGCTTGCGCGCAAAAGAGGAGCTTTGCGCGCAATACCGCGGGTCGGCGCGCAAAAGAGCGGGCTGGCGCGCAATTGGGCCAGCCCTTTGCGCGCGGATGATAGAGATTGCGCACACCGGGCTTCGGATAGCGCACGGGGGCAACAGCTCATTCTTTAATCGAATGACCACTTTGAAAATGGGGGGTGCGCGCAATCGGGTTGGATTGCGCGCACCCGGGGGCAATTGCGCGCAAGAGGCTTCTTTTGCGCGCAAATACCTTTGAGTGAATATTTATTCAAAGGAAAGGAGCCAAAGGGATTGCGCGCGAAGGCGAACCCCAAGGCTTTCTTGCGCGAAAGAAAAGAAGTTACCTGAAGATTGGGATTGCGCGCGGAAGGGGTTGGATTGCGCGCACGAGAGACCTTTCGAATTCTGGAAACCTTCAAAACGTCGGGGGTCGCCGTATATTGATAGGCAACCCCGGGCGCGGAATCCAGTTCGCGGGCGCGAAATTCTCTTTGCGGGCGCGAAATCGGGCCCGGCGCGCAAGGGAGTCGTGCGGGCCACTGGCGCGCAAAATTGCGCGCCAGCCCAGCGCTTTGCGCGCATCCCTGGAGGTTTGCGCGCGGCTCATCAACTTTGCGCGCGGGCCTCCAAAATTCCGCGCAAGTCCTCCGGGCCCTCCAAAACATGCCTCCGACTCCAAATATGACCTCACTTTCCGCATCCGGAGTTTTGTTTGGGAACAACGGACTTTTCCGGCGTCTACAAAAGCCCCCCCTCGGAATCTGATCGGCGAGAGGTCGCAACGATCGGGTTCCGAGGGAGACGCCGGAATACCGAAGTCCGGGGTGGCGCGGGACTGTGGCGCGCAAAAAAGGGCGTCGGGCGCGAAATTCGCCGGTGCGGTCGCGCAAAGCGCTTTCCGCGCAGCGCGGACTCTCGGCCTTGCCTATAAATAGGGCCCTGGGTCCCCCGCACCGTACACTGGCCTTCCGCGCGATAAGCATTCGAGCTCTCGTGCGCGAAATTGCCTTTTCCGGCGCGGAATTCGCCCGCTCGTCGCGCAAACCTGTCCGGAATTCGGCCTGCTTTTGCGCGAACACCCGGGGTTTTACGCGACGGACTTCCCGATTGCGCGCCGTCCACTAGGATTATGCGCCAACTCTCAAACTTCTCTACCAGCCTCATCCGATTCCGCACGCTTCATCCCTTAACCCGCACGACTCCCGAAGCTTCTGAGATGGCCGCGCATCAAGGAAATGAGGGGGATGCCGCCACTCGCAGAGCTGAGATGGCGACGAACGAGGAGGTCTACGGAGCCAAGGAGATTGTTTCAAACAATCAATCCCTGTTCGACTTGCTGACGCCGGCCCAGAAGACATATCCACTGTCAGACAACCTGCCGCTCTGGAACTTCGGCATCCTAGATGAGGTTCCGGTGCCAGGGTTCGAGGTTGATGCGCCACGGACCTGGGTGACTCGGGAGGACGAGCTTCCCCGCTATAACATCACCAACAATGGGCATCCTGCTAGGGAGACCAGACACTTAGATGTCTATGTCCTGAACCCGAGGACGCGAACCATCGTCGGAAGTGAGCCTACTGCGGAGAACTCTCCAGCCCTCTACTCGAGCATATATCGCCAGAGTGTCACCGACGACACCAAGGGCTGGCTGAAGGACTGGGACTTGCGATCTGGGGGCAATTTCACCAGTGAGTGGGCCTGGGCGTTCTGGGTACGCCACACTTGCGATCACTTCGCGGAGGAGCTTCGGTACATCGGCCTGCTTGAGGCGGTGTGGACGTCGCAGTTCCACTTCTACCAGCAGTCCGAGCTCGGGCCGGAGCTGTTCACCCGCTGGTCCCCGGATACCAACACCTTCCATCTTCACCATGGGGAGGTCGACATTGGTCTCTGGGACATCCACTGCATCGGAGGTATCCCGCTGGAGGGCTACCAATACGATGAGTTCCTGCCTCCGAAGAACACCTGGGAAGACAGGTCACGGACTCCCATTCTGACCTGGCATCTGCTTGACCTGGCTACGCAGCGGCTCGGGATCAAGGACTTCCAGAAGGACATAGCCTACAAGGAGTGGTTCGTCCAGTTCTTGGAGCATGACCCGGCAGTCAAGATGCCAGGCAGGGGGAAGCGGTGCCCGACCGCGGCTCAGAGGAGCCGGAACGGGTCGTACTGGTGGGTCCTGGAGACGGGCGACTACCGCTCATGGGGGTACCACGTCATCGAGGCCCGGGACCCAAATGTCCGGTACGCGGCGTTCCTGGCCACCTTTCTGAGTGGGTGGCTCCTGCCAGTGCGGGACGCGAGAATGGGCGTTCGCCCGGCGACACTGGCGATGGCGGGTGCTATGGCCGCCAACAAAAGATATAACCTCGGGGTCCCAGTGTTGGCTAAGTTGTACGCCATCCTGGGACGCATCTCTCGAGGGGGGTCGCCACGAAGGATCTGTGGGCCCTTCCAATTCTTCCACGGCTGGGTGGCTGCTCACCTTGGTGGGTACACGTTTCCGAACGCCATCATTCCTCCGGGAAACGGCCTGCGACCCTCCCTGCTGAACATTGCGGGGGTCGCTCCGATGACCCTAAGTGAAGAGGGCGTGAGGATTCGGATTGGCAAGCATGCCAATTTCAACTTCAGCCCGTTCCCCACTCCCGTCGGCCAGATGATCGACAATGGGCAGGGTCCGCTGGAGCAGCATGAATACTTCCGGAACATGCGGGGCGGGGTGCCCGTGGCTCGGATCGACGGGAAGGTGATCTGCGAGCCTTACGTGCCAACCCGGTTCTCCAGGCAGTTCGGGTGCCTTCAACGGATGCCGAAGAGGGTATTCACTGCTGTCCGGGAGGAGACGAACCCTGGCATCCTTCGCCAGATGTGGCTGATGTTTGTCGCCTTTGGCACTGGCGACGTCATCACTCTTCCTCCTACCGGGGTCGACGCAGGCTTGGCAACCGAGTACGCCGAACACTGGGCCATCGCGTACCCCGAGGGGCTTCTACGGAAGCCAGTTCGGCGGCTCGAGGTCACCCGTGCGGAGACCGGGCATCAAGGAAGGAGGCGAGGCGCCGCCACACGGGGGAGAACGGAGGCGCGCCAAGCAGCGGAGCCGGCGCGAGCAGGGACTTCGGCGGCGGGCACATCGTAGGCTGCCGGTACGACCTCGGCGCCCAGAGAGGGGGCACATGCGGCGGTCGGGGAGCGGCCCGGGAAGCAGATAAGGCGTCTGCTTGAACCCTCCCACGATGCAGTCTTACCGGCGCTGTGGACGGCCTGGATGACTCTGCGGCAGTCACTGGGGACCGACGCCATCTGGCGAAAGATACTCAGAGAAGGAATCTATTTGCCAGAGGTCGGGTGCCTCCAGATCGCCGACAGAGTGGACTTCAACCGGCAGTATGCGTATCTGACGGCCATGGACGAGTACGCGCGCCAACGTGGTCAGCGTGCGGAGCCATCCCTTCTGGTGAAGGTGATGCTCGGTCTAGAGCCCGCTCCAGAACAGATGCCGCCGGCGGAAGATGACAGTAGCAATGACTCCGAGGAAGAGGAGGAGATGGGGGAGGATGAAGGCTCCGAGGGAAGATCCCATCAGGGGAGCCCGCAGGAGAGCGGCGAGGTGGCTGGCTCTGACAATGTTGATGTCACTGAGCTCCTCGAGGTCCGCTTCTATCCCTACTCAACCTTCTTCATCCATTATCTTATGCAGCTTATAACCCATTTCTCCACCTTTCTCAGGAGCGCACGGATGTTGGTCAGGCTTCCTCAGCGGGAGTAGGAGAGGCGCCAGCAGGACAAGGCGGGGGCCAGACGCCCATCATTGAACTGACAAGCGTTGAGGGGTCCCCTGCTGCAACTGTTCCTGCGGCGGCCGGGATAGCGGAAGGTGACGCCTTGGATTCCCGTAAGTCTCCTTACCTTACTGCTGGTGCTTGCCATTTACGATCCGTGACTAACCACGGCATGCCTTGCGCAGTGATCTCAGGACTGGAGGCCCGTCGGGCTACCGAACCCGGGCCATCTACGAGTGGACCAGTGGCAGACATGCCGCCTGCTCCGGAACAGACTTCCCACACCGAGCCAGCCCCACCAACTGCTGATCAAGGGGCTACGGATGTCGGCGGTGCTGACATCGGAGAGAGGTCGGGGGCTGACGAGGGTGTCAACGCCGCTGGGGAGAGAGAAGAAGGTCGCACGGATGTTGGGGAACCTATCCCCCATGAGGACATCCCAGGGGCGGACCCTGCAGCAGACCTGCTGGCTGCCTTCCCTGCCTACCGGCCTGCCGACCCCGAGGAGATGGACGACTCGGACGCGGAGGCGGTCGAGGAGAGCCGAATAACGCGCCGCAGGGGGTGGAAGTGCATCCAGCGCTTCCTCAAGCGAGACCCATCAGAGTGGCTGGGGCGCATGGGATCACTTCAAACCTGGCTGCGCTTCCTATGTGCCGGGGGAGCTGATGCTCAACGCCTCCATCTGACGGTCCGTGATTTCATGGCCGAAAAGATGCGTGAGAGCTGCCGGCGTGCCGACGTCGCACAAAGTCGGGACATGTCGGAGAGCACGCGGGCGCTTCTCGCGGCGGAGCAGGAAGTCCGGCGTCTCGAAGGGCAGGCGGCAGAGAAGGAGGCCTTCGTTGCAGCGTGTACTGAGCTTGTGGAGCAACTATCGGCCCAACTGATCGACGCCCAGGTACAGCTGACGGAGGCGGGCCAACAGATGGTCACACTCCAAGTCGAGCGGGAGCGTGCACAGGCCAGGATCGACGAACTGCGTGCTGCGACCGCCGACGAGGAGAGGGCACGCAGAGAGCGAGAAGCAGCCCTGGAGGCCGCCAGCCAAAGGGTAGCGGCGTTAGAAAGACTTATCCAGCACGCTAATCCCTAGGGTCTTTGTTTTTGCCACTCCCAGAACATTTGCCTCCGCTACTCAATATTTTGATCCATTTGTATGAATCACCATATTTATCTGCATCTTTTGGTTTAACATGATCGACCACAATTCATTGTCTTACGGGAGCGTTAACCAAGCTTCAGGAATCCGCAATTGGGCCTGGATTTCTAGAGAAACGAGGGAGGTCATTCCTAGGAAAGGAGACCTCAAGCCTAATCAATGTATCATCCCCCCAACTTGTTCCGACACACGAGCGGGACAATGCTAGGGGCGTTGAGATTTTATCCGAACATAGGGAAATGAGAAAGGGTGAATCGCGCGTCCCGAATTCAGAAATCCACAATGGTTGGCCTTCCAGGAAATGCCCAAGATGGCAAGCGGACAATGGATCAATCAACCATACTACTGCGATAGACGGACCGAAGGTCATCATCCATATTGCAGGAGGCGGATCACATGTCATCATCAATGCCGCTTTGGGGGTTCCTTCAGGCACAAGGGTGGAAATCCAGATCAACAGGGCATGCGAAGCGTGGGGCGAAGTGACGATTTGTTCGGATAGAATCCAACGCTCTCAAAATTGCGCCACCGTGGGGAAAGCGTATTAGGCGGATGCACTAATCTGGCCGTGAATCACCCCAATTCTCAGACAGAACCTCTTTGACGAGGAAATCGTCGCTTCCCATCATTGCGATGGGGCATCCCGAGCTGAATCGGGGAGAATATCACAACTGCACCACTCTACCTGAAGTCAGGCCATACGGCCGGCAACGAGGAGGGGCGGGACCTAGCGATCCCTGAGGCTGGACCCGAGTCGAAATGCCCGGGCGTTCCTACGTACTCCATCAGGCTGGAGATCAAGCCATACGTAGTTCTGCGAGTGCAGTTTAACGTCATGCAGGACGCAGAACCCCGTTTGGGGAGATCTTAGTTTAGGGTCGTAGAGCTCGGACCATAGGGGTAGATCTTAGTTTAAGGTCTTAGAGCTCGGACCATAAGGGTAGATCTTAGTTTAAGGTCTTAGAGCCCGGACCATAAGGGTAGATCTTAGTTTAAGGTCTTAGAACTCGGACCATAGGGGTAGATCTTAGTTTAAGGTCTTAGAGCTCGGACCATAGGGGTAGATCTTAGTTTAAGGTCTTAGAGCTCGGACCATAAGAACCTCAAAGTACGCCTCATCGTGGTCCTATCCCCTGGATATGCGAAGATGCACTGGGGAATAGTGTCAAGAGTGTCGAGATTTTGCCTGGTCAGAATGGGAGGTGGAAAATGTGATGTGAATCATGCAGCCATTCACTCAAGGACTGGGGGCACCGGCGTAACGATATGGGAGTACTGCCAACCGTGGCGGAAGAGCAACATCAATATCGCACTAACCGTTGATGGAATGAGGCAGCAAACGAGCATCGACCGCTCAATCGCAGGATTCATATCGATTTGCTGCCCGAGGCCATTGGGGGCACCAGCCCGAGTCGGTGGGAGAGCACTAAGGCATTGTGTCAAAACCGTTCACAGGGGCTCCACCCAAGGCGTAGGCGATGGGTCCGAATGAAAGGGAGCACAGAGCCTAAAAATGGAAGGAACCTGACCAAGCTAAACCTGACCCTCCTGGCAATAAACCAGAGTACTCTTGACACCAGTGGACCACTGCAAGGGGTCGAGGGACACGCCTTGACGGTGGCCTGAAGGCGGAGGACTCCCCAGAGAAGGGGGGAATCTTTAAGAGGTGGGGGCTGGACCTGAAGTTTCAAACATCCGGGCGTTCCTACGTATCCCATGAGGATGGGAATCAAGCCACACGTAGTTCTTGAAGCGCGGCGCAGCACAATCGGGCACCAGCGCGGGGAAGGGTGCGGGCCTGACCCTCGCACACAGAAGAAGCGGTATTTGATATTTCTTGTTTTTCCTTAAAGATGGATGGTTTTTCGTGCAGCGACATGCCTGTGATTAAGGAATCCCTGGCGTCACCACAATAATCAAGCCATGAAAGGCATTGATGAATGGCGTGGTTATTAACCAGCGCCCAACGTGAGTGCCCCCTGAGGAGGACATCACGATGCAGTGCCGTTTCTCGTCGGGCGGCCAAGACGATCACAGTTTACGGTCGTGTGGTAGGACCGGACAGCACAGTTTAAGGTCGTGTGGTTCAGACCATGGAGGAATCCGCTTATCGCGATACGGCGGACTCAGCGGAGGTGGGAACATACCCAGCCCTGCGGTCACGCACGATCCCAGGAGAACGATCCTGGGATAGGGGCCTGCGTATGTCCATCACCCGAGGGACAGAGATGCTAGCCTCCAGATATACTGGGCCCAAAACGCGATTGTTCGGGCGACTCCTTCCTCCTTATGGGGACGAGGGTCCAGCTATACATGGCCCTTAGGGAGGACATCAGCATATACCCTTGGTGCTCAGATCGTGGGAGCCTCGACAGACACCATTATCCTGGTTGGCCTGCCTAACGTGTAAAGGTGTACTGAAGGTCAGTATGAGGAGAGTGTCGAGATTCCACTACAACGCACAAAGGCGGAGTGTGATGAGGACCGCGCAACCAATGTTCGGAGCCTAAAAGAGCCGACATGGCGATCAAGGATGTCGCTGACCATATTCTCAACACAACATCCGATCGCGTCAGCCCAGAACTGGGCAAGCAAACGAGCATCAACCGCTCAATCGTAGGATTCATATCGATTTGCGTCCCAGGACCCGCCGGTAAATCGACCCGGAGCGGTAGGAGAGCACTGAGGCGTCGTACCCAAACCGCTAACGAGGATCCCTTTGAGTGCAGGCTCGAACAAGAGGAAGCGCGCGACCCGACAAGCAACACAGGACTTGCCGCGATTGAATCCGACACTACGGGTCATAGACCAAAGTACCCAAAACATGTTAACATATCACCGGAAAGGGTCGGAGGACTCACCCTGAGAGCAACCAAAAGAAGGTAGATCCCCGTGATCAACCAGGAGACGGGGCTTTACCAGAGACACAAGCGTCCAGGCGGTCCTACGTATCCCATAAGGATGGGAATCAAGCCGTACGTAGTTCTTAAGGGGCAGTTTAACGTCATGCAGGACGATGAGGGGTGTGAGGTAATCCCACACATGGGGGAGGCGTATGGCACGGCCAGTAGACCGACATGAATGAGGACATAATCCCCTGCTCACGCGATACACCTCGCACAAAAAGGAGGGGAACTAGGGCCAGAGGCCCAACGTGGGATAGGGATTCCAGAGAAATGGGGTTGGGCCTGAAACATGAATGTTCAGGCGGTCCTACGTATCCCATAAGGATGGGAATCAAGCCGCACGTAGTTCTTAAGGGGCAGTTTAACGTCATGCAGGACGAAAAGAAAAAAAAAGGGGGGAGCAGAAGGCATTCCCAAACGTGGGGGGGGGGGGGGGGGCGTACAGTGTGACGAGCAAACCGACGTGAATGAGGGCATAGCCTCGCGCTCACACCATACGCCGCACACCCGGGGGCAACTGGGCCAAGGGCCCGAGATGGGATGGAAATTCCCGAAGGATGGGGCTGGGCCTGAAACATGAATGTTCAGGCGGTCCTACGTATCCCATAAGGATGGGAATCAAGCCGCACGTAGTTCTCGAGAGGCAGTTTAACATCATGCAGGACGAATGCTGAACAGTTTAACGTCTTGTAGCTCGGACGTAGTATAGTTTAACGTCGTGTTGGACGAATGCTAAACAGTTTAACGTCTTGTAGCTTGGACGAGGTACAGTTTAGCGTCATGTTGGACGAAACACTTGTCAGTTTAACGTCTTGCAGCACGGACGATATGCTAGGCAGTTTAATGTCGTGCAGCTTGGACGTATGCAGTTTAACGTCGTGCAGGACGTAGTACACTCAGACGAAGTACTGCTTGAGGAACCTAGCGTTGGTGGGAGGAGTGACACGCTCACCATCCATAGTCGCCAGGGAGTACGCGCCATTGGGATAAACTTTGTGGACGACAAGAGGTCCCTCCCACTTGGGCTCCAACTTGGGTGGCTTCCTGCCGGGGATCATTGGCGCTCTTAGGGCTATCACTAGGTCACCCTGCAGGAAGGAGCAGAGGCGAACCTTCTTATTGAATGCTCGAGCCATTCTGCTTTTATGTCTCTCCAAGTTGTGCAAGGCGCGAAGTCTATTCTCATCCAGTGCTTCCAACTCGACTAGACGGGCTTCAGTAGCTCTGTCCGGCGCTTGCTGGTCGTAGACCGCAGTGCGCAAGGATGGTAACTGGATCTCGATGGGCAGAACGGCCTCAGCTCCATACACCAGGGAATAAGGGGTCATCTGGGTGGAATTGCGAGTCGTCGTCCGATAAGCCCAGAGGGCGTTGGGGAGCTTGTCCGGCCAACTCTTCTTGTTCTGACCAACCATCTTTTGCAGAATGTTAGAGAGGGTTTTGTTAAACGCCTCGATCTGTCCATTCTCCTGCGCATGATAGCGAGATGTATGGTTCGAGCGAATGTTGTATTTGGCGTACAACTTCTTCAACTCAGATGCTCGGAAATTGGCTCCGTTATCCGTGAGGATAGCGTGAGGCACTCCAAATCGATGAATGATGTTGGAGGTCACGAAGTCAGCGATCGAACAGGATTTGTCCTCTCTGAGCGGAATCGCCTCTGCCCATTTGGAGAAGAAGTCTGTGGCGGTCAGAATGAACCGGCACTGGCGAGCCGTCGCCGGCGGGTAAGGTCCCACAACGTCCATCCCCCAGACTGCAAAGGGCCAAGAATACCTGGTGGTATGGAGAGGCTCCGGCGGCCGATGCACAAAGTTCGCATGAACCTGGCACGCATGGCACCTCCTGGCATACTCGATGCAGTCATGGATCATGGAGGGCCAGAAGTATCCCAACCTCCGAATCTGGTGGGACAGCTTTGGCCCAGTCTGATGGGCGCCGCATGAACCAGCATGAACCTCTTGCATGACTCGCGGGATCTCAACTCCCTGAAGGCAAAGGAGGAGAACACCATCAAATCCGCATCTATAGAGGATCTGCTCCAGGCCGGGACTGCTCTGGAGGAGAAACTGCGACGCGCGGTGTCGAACTCGCTCGCGCTCGGCCCGATCCGGCGGGAGAATGCCATGTTGGAGGTACTCAACCAAAGGCGTCCTCCAATCAGGGGCTGGTTCGACTGCCATATCTGGGGTACTCGGGGCTCCGGGCACAGGGGCAACCGCGGTGAGATTACTTACCGACGGGCCGCGATCTCCCTCCGGGATAACGGGAGCGATGAGCCTGCGGCGCGTCACGCGGACGGTCAGGTTATCCTGTTCAGGCTCCGCAAGTGACGCAGCAAGGCTGGCCAAAGCATCTGCTCGACCGTTCTGTGACCGGGGAATATGGACAATTTCTGGCCGAGAAGGGAACCGAGCCATCAGAAGGAGGGTGCACTCCAGTAATGGCACAAGTTCTGGCTTCCTGACAACATAGTCGCCATTGATCTGCTTAACGACTAGCTCGGAGTCCCCTTTCATGCACAGATGGGGCACGTCGATCTCGAGAGCTAACTCGAGGCCGGTGATGAGGGCATGGTATTCCGCCTCATTGTTGGTACAGTCCTCTGACAACAGGAAAGAGTATGGCAGTACGGCCTGCTCCGGGGTGATGAAGACGATACCCAAGCCCACCCTGGTGAGCTTAGGATTATCGAGTCTTCTACCGGTGGGGCTCCGGGAGGCACCGTCAAAGTGCATCTGCCAGCATGGACCGACTCGATCGACCGAGAGAATGGCCTCATCAGGAAAGCCTAGATCCAGCGGCTGATCCGCGGAGGTTGGGTGAGCGGCCAGAAAGTCTGCCAATGCTTGCCCTTTGATGGCCTTCTGAGACACATACCTGATGTCGAACTGCTGGAGAATCACAGCCCACCGCGCTAGACGGCCAGTCAACATAGGCCGGCTCAGGATATATTTCAACGGGTCTACCCGAGAAACCAACTGTACCTCGTGGTGCTGCAAGTAGTGCCGTAATTTCTGTACGGAAAATACGAGCGCCAGACAGCTCTTCTCGATGGGGGAATACCTAACTTCCGCATCGAGGAGCATGCGACTGAGGTAATAGAGGCTATTCTCTGTTCCCTCGTTGTTCTTCTGGGCGAGAAGGGCACCCAGGGACCGTTCCAGGGCGGTCACATAGAGGACCAGCGGCTTCCCGGATACAGGCGGCATCAGAACCGGAGGTTGCAGCAGGTACTGCTTGATTTCCTCGAAAGCGGTCTGACACTCTTTATCCCATACATAGGTGGCACATTTCTTCATGAGACGAGAAAAGGGCTTACACTTGCCGGCCAGATTCGCGATGAATCGGCGTATATAGGCTAAGTGGCCTTGGAACCCCTGCAGTTCCCGGATGTTACCTGGGGGAGGCATCTGGCTAATCGCCCTGATCTTCTCTGGGTCGATCTCAATACCCCGGTATCTTACCACAAATCCAAGGAACTTTCCGGAGGTGACCCCGAAGGCACACTTCAACGGGTTCATCTTCAGGCAGCGAGACCGGAGGAAGCCGAACACTTTCTCAAGATCTTTGAGATGGTCCTGACGCTGGCGCGATTTTACTACCAAGTCGTCGACGTAGCATTCCACCAGTGTTCCGAGGATTGGCTTGAATATGCGGTGCATCGCCCGTTGATAGGTGGCACCTGCATTCTTCAGGCCGAAAGGCATGACCCGGTAACAAAAGGTACCTTGGGGGGCCCTGAAGGCAGTGAACTCCTCATCCTCAGGGGCCATCCGAATTTGGTTATATCCGGAGTATCCATCCATGAAGGAGAGGGCTTGGAACCCTGCCGTGGCGTCAATCAACAGCTCTGTCACTGGAAGGGGAAAATCATACTTCGGACAGTGGCGGTTGAGATCGCGGAAGTCGATGCAGACTCTGATCTGCCCGTTCTTCTTCCTGACCGGCACAATGTTGGCCAGCCATTTGGGGTACTGAACTTCCCTCACGAAGTTGGCTTTGATAAGCTTGTCAACTTCGGCCTCAACCATGGAACCGTGGAATGGGTGCATCTTCCTGGGAGGCTGCTTGAACCCGCGATGGTTCGCCGGGAGACCAAGGCGGTGGACGGCTACCTGAGGATCTAGCCCCGGCATCTCGTCATAGCCCCAAGCGAACACATCACGGTGCTGCCTGAGAAAGTCCACGTACTGTTGCCTCTCCTCAGAGGGCATGGCGGCACTGACCAATGTGGGTCTTGGATCTGCTTCGGTTCCAAGGTTCACTTGTACTAACTCATCGACCGTGGCGGAGACGCCCTCCTCAAAGGCTGGGGGTGCATCTTCCACGTCCTCTCCACTCGGGGAGGGATCGTCCACGGGAGAGGCTGCGTTGGCAACTGCATTGGGGCTACCAGATCCTGCTGGGCCGCTGGTGCTGGCATGGGCGGTCGCGGTCATCTCATCAGGAGACTCACAAGCCGTCGAGACCATGGCTACGTCCAACCGTTGAATCGGGAGGACATAAGCGTCATCCAAACTTGCCCAGGGATCACTTGCAACAGCGACAGGCTCGACCTCACCTGCCAGGATCTGCTTATCCTTGCTCTTGTAATAGTCCGCATCCAGATAGCGGGCTTCACATGAGGCAAAAGGAGAGGCATCTCCCTGAAGCACGCCTACTCGACCATTAAGGGAGTATTTGAGGCATTGGTGGTATGACGAGGGAACCGCCACATGAAGGTGGAGCCAGGGCCTGCCCATCAATGCGTTGTACGTGGTGTCTTGAGAGACTACCATGAATTCGGTGTTGGCAACCAAATCACCGAACTGGGTCTTCAAACGTATCTTGCCGACCGGGGTTTGCTCGGTGCGGTCGTACCCCTGGATCCTGAGGTCGGAGGGAATCAAGTCATCCTCAGAAAACCCCAATCTCCGGAGCGTCCGAGTGGGAATCAGGTTAATCCCGGACCCCGTGTCGACAAGACAACGCTGGACTTCAAGGCCATTGAACTGGCTGGTAACATACAGCGGACGAATGTTCCCCTGTATAGGAGGGTCTTCATCCTTACCAGAAAACGAGATAACTGCCTGACATTCGGCGTCCTCAATCGTTTCGGCGTGAAAGGCCTCTGCAGCCGCAACCTCTGTCTCAAACTGGAGGGGGCTCTTCAGGGCTTCAGCGAGTGCCTCGCGCATCTCAGATGACATGCGCAGAGCCTCAAGGATGGAGAGTCTCGCTGGGATGTCGGCCAAGTGCTTCAGGACATCATACTTTTTGGCCAAGCGCGAGCCCCTGGTTGTAGGAGGTTGCTCTGCGGTTGGAAGCATGACGGGCCTTGCCGGTTGGGCCGGCGGCCGACTGGTGCTTGGCGCATCTCGCTGTTCATTGGTTGAGGCCCGGGAAATGGTCACCGTACTGGGGTCAGAAGGCCGGGATGGACTCGTGGCAGGGAGGAGCTGATCGCGACGCGGCTGAGGCGGTTCTGCCTGATCCCATACCACAAACAGTGGCGGAGGCGAATCCGTCATCCCCGGATGGGGGGGCTGCGCATGCTGAGCTCGGCTTTGAGCCTGCTGCCTGGTCTCAGTGGCGTGCACGGCCTGGCTGGAGGTACCAACTGCTGTGCCCCGGCGACTCCTGTTGTTACGGCTCCTCCGACGGTGGCGACGACCGGGGACACTAGGGAGGTCCACCTGGTGTTCTTCAACGTCGGGAAACGAAAAGGGATTTACCAGCTCGACGGTATTAACCGAAGCGTACCCAACACCCGCCATCTGTGGGGGGGAACCCAGGCCATCGATGTCGTGAGACGGAGTTCCCGATTTCCCTTCCCCAGCCCCTGGCGGGTAAAAACTGAATGCTCGGTCGAGCAGCATGCTGGTCTTCCAACACCTCTGAAAGCCATCGGTCTTCTTATTGAGGAGAAGAGATTCACGTCGGGTTCACCAATTTTCTGTTTTGGTGCGGATGTGCGTCGGGTTACGCTGTTCCGCCAGGACGCGTTCGCGCGTGCACCCGTCAACCCGAGGGGATGGGCGCGCGGCTTGTGGTCCCACAGTCCCGCTTTCCAAGGGCAGGCGGCATTCGTCCCTTATTCAGGGGCGTATGCTCCTTGATCGAAACCGGGATGATGGGATGTCGGCTCCTCCTTCCGTGGACGTCTCCTCGGAACTCGTCGCCTAATCCGGGTCTCCCTCATAGATTTAAAAATGTTCGTGAATCTCGTTCCCGGCGCCATCTCTTCATGGACACCGGTTAATTACGCTGCTTCCGCCCGGACGCTCCAAGGAGTCTGGTCGGGGCAGCAACCTGCGGTGAGGAGACCGGGTGGCTCTGGGTGTCGGGGGCGTGTCTTAACACTGCGCCTCTGCATGTCTGCCTTCCATCCCTAATAGGGCTTCTCGAAGGCGTGATGGCCTGAGGCATCCCGCACTTGGTGCGGGGAACTGTGTTACCTGAGGTTTTCCTCAGCTTCCCATGTTTAGCACGGGGTATGCCACGAGTTTAACGTCCAACAGGGACAGCAACAGACTGATCAACACGAGGAGTGGATCAGATGACAGAACCCCTTGCGGGGAACCTCCGACGCTGGGGCCAGCACATGGGCGGCTTCCCGAGTGAAGTGGAGTGGAATGAAATGGCATGACCCCACCGGGATGTGGCGGCCCGGGTAAGGATCAGGGTGGACGATGGAGTGAGGAGCTTGGACCCCGTAGAGGCTTCCTACGTACCGTGCGTTAGCGTGGATCAAAGTCAGCGTAGTTCGGATATACAGTTTAATGTCATGCTGGACGTCGGCAAGCCGACTCACAAAGAGATCGAGGCCGCCGGGCGGAGGATTGAACCGAACCACCTCGCACAGAAGGGGATGGAACGGCCGGGTGGATCACAGTTTCACGTCATGCTGGACGATAAAAGGAGAAATAGAAAAAGGGGCAGTGGGGAAGCACAATGGAGATACACACGTGCAGTCCCCCACAGAGGCGGATTCATAGGTGAATCAACGCAAGTGTGAACCCGGGAGGGGTCCACTGATGGACGAACCGACGTAAATACGACCGGGACAACCAGGTGGTGGGCTTGAACCTCGGAGAGGCTTCCTACGTACCCTGTTTAGAAGACAGGGATCAAAGTCCACGTAGTTCGTTCTGGAGAGAGAAATAGAAAAAGGCAGTGGGGAAGTGCAATGGAGATACACATGTGCAGTCCCCCACAAGAGCGGATTCATAGGTGAATCGACACAAGTGTGAACCCAGGAGGGGTCCACTGATGGACGAACCGACGTGAATACGACCGGGACGACCAGGTGGTGGGCTTGAACCTCGGAGAGGCTTCCTACGTACCCTGTTTAGAAGACAGGGATCAAAGTCCACGTAGTTCGTTCTGTCTGTAACACTCTACCCCCGTGGGCGAAGGCCGCTCCAATCCCGACATCCCTGCAGAGACGCGCAGGCGGGGGCCACATCCAGACCGGGGGGATCCTGCGTGAGAGACACGGGATCAGGTGATGCGGACGGTTTAACGTCTTGCCGGACGAAGTACAGTTTAACGTCGTGTGTTGAGGACGAAGCGGATGGTTTAACGTCTTGCCGGACGAAGTAAAGTTTAACGTCGTGTGTTGAGGACGAAGGTGCTTGGCAGTTTAACGTCTTGCAGCGCGGACGATGGTGCAGTTTAACGTCGTGCGGGACGTAAACGCCTGGCAGTTTAATGTCTTGCAGCGCGGACGTGGCACAATTTAACGTCATGTTGGACGTCGCTGCCGCCTAATGGGTCCGTGTCACTTCGCGCAGGCCTGGAGGGCCGCACGGGAAGACGACGCACGTTGCGGGCACCCGGGATGAAGGTCATCGGGCGCCACGCAGGCGGGTACCCTCAGGGGGTCAAAGGGGGCGACCCTGGCGGCTTGCGCGCAAAAGAGGAGCTTTGCGCGCAATACCGCGGGTCAGCGCGCAAAAGAGCGGGCTGACGCGCAATTGGGCCAGCACTTTGCGCGCGGATGATAGAGATTGCGCACACCGGGCTTCGGATAGCGCACGGGGGCAACGACTCATTATTTAATCGAATGGCCACTTTGAAAATGGGGGGTGCGCGCGATCGGGTTGGATTGCGTGCACCCGGGGGCAATTGCGCGCAAGAGGCTTCTTTTGCGCGCAAATACCTTTGGGTGAATATTTATTCAAAGGAAAGGAGCCAAAGGGATTGCGCGCGAAGGCGAACCCCAAGGCTTTCTTGCGCGAAAGAAAAGAGGTTACCTGAAGATCGGCATTGCGCGCGGAAGGGGTTGGATTGCGCGCACGAGAGACCTTTCGAATTCTGGCAACCTTCAAAACGTCGGGGGTCGCCTTATATTTATAGGCAACCCCGGGTGCGGAATCCAGTTCGCGGGAGCGAAATTCTCTTCGCGGGCGCGGAATCGGGCCCGGCGCGCAAGGGAGTCGCGCGGGCCACTGGCGCGCAAAATTGCGCGCCGGCCCAGCGCTTTGCGCGCATCCCGGGAGGTTTGCGTGCGGCTCATCAACTTTGCGCGCGGGCCTCCAAAATTCCGCGCAAGTCCTCCGCGCCCTCCGAAACATGCCTCCGACTCCAAATATGACCTCGCTTTCCGCATCCGGAGTTTTGTTTGGGAACAACGGACTTTTCCGGCGTCTACAAGGACTATACAATGTTGATGTAAATACCTATAAATGAAAGTATATTACACAAATAGTAGAATAATGGGTAGTACATACACCACTCAAATGAGATAGTGACAAATATAGAATGAATCTCACGGGAATAAATAGTGAGATAAAAACCCCTTACCCTGTTGTAAAAAATCGAGTCATATGACCAAAACATAATAAGAACCAAATGAATCACATAATACCATGAATATAAATAGAACCATGATAATATATATCAAATGAAAGTACACAATACACCACATGCAATAAATAATTGGCAAACAATGGAAATATCACAGAATTAAAAGTGAGATAAGAAATCCCCATACCTCAGGTCTGACTTGTCTTGTTCATTTCTTTATATTCTTGAATAATAAAATTTGGTCAATTTATAATTTCTTAAGGAATTCCTTTAATGTTTATTATTCAATTCATATCACATATTATCATGTTATAATAATTAATTAATTAGGCGAGTTCATATCATATATTTTGTCGATGTTCGGTACATGAGTCAATAATGAACTTGTTTGAAAATAATTATCCATGTAGTTATAAGTAAATCATCTCTGGAATGGTGTTAATGATTTAAATATCACATATATCCAATATATATGTATTTAATAATATTCCGTAATGTTTTGAGAAAAGAAAAGAAATGTACCTTTCATGGAGACGGTAGGTCGTACGTATGCATGGACACTACATTCATTTCTATTTCATACTTTACTGGAATGAAACGATAATGAATCATTAGTATATTATAATTAAAGTATAATATATATCATATATTAATATAGTTCCATCATTATGGCCCCCATGAGAGGTGTTAAAATAAGATTGAACAGTCATCGTTTCGTGAGGCCGTAATTCGCCACCAACAGAAACAATATGTTCTTTAACCATTAGACGGGGGTGTGTATAAGTGTAGGTAGAATCCATATCATAAAAAAATACTAGTATATTGATGATTCTGGTGTTATTATGGTATCAAATAAGAAGAAGATATTGGTGAGTGAAGAAGGAAAATAAAATAAAGAAACTCGAGAGAAGACATTACCTCTAAATCAGGTAACTCTTTTTGGTTTGAGCCAAAGGCTTCCTTGGAAAGACTTCTTCCCAAAGTGAGGCTTATAAGAGTAAGATAGGGATGTGTAGAGATAATATTAGAATAGTTTGAATGATCCAAGGGCTTGAGAGGTGTGGGTAAGGGGGTAGAGGTGGGGGTCTTTTATAAGAGGGAGGAGGGTCACTTTTGGAAGGTCTTGAAATGTTACTTTATTATAAAATGATTTTTAGATTTTAAAGGTCCCACATTAATATATTTTGAGGATAATGTGATAAGGGTTCTAAATCCACCCATATAATAAGTTTTAGATAAGTTTATGTCTTATATGTTACCTTATCTTATCATTTTATTTAAATCGTTCATTAATGAGGTAATCACTACATCATCATGGTGTCATAAATAAATTTATTTATTTAGTGTCTAAAAATTATAAAAAAATACCACGATGTTGAAAATCATTTTATATTTCCAATTACTTTTTATAGTCTAAGATATTATTTATGTAAACAAAACTTAAATTTTTTTACTTAGGATATACAAACCGTTGTTATATTTCTCTTCTTTTTTTAAAAATAATGTCATAAATGTCACTATCACACCCATGTGACTCCATGGGCCCTCAGGTTTGGTAAAAAGCATCCCATGGTCGGCTATGAGTCAAAAAAGAGGATTTGGACACATGTTGGGGTAATTTTAAATTATTATGATATTATTTTATTACCCTTAACTACTCGATTACTAATTAATCGCGATAATTAAAGATAATTGTCGTCGTTACTATTCATAATGTCAAAAAAAAAGAGTCTTAATTACATAATTTGGACCTTATGATTCCAAATATGGAATCCATTTTACCAAATTCAAAACACCTAAATTACAGTAATTAATTTAAAAAAAATTATGTTGTCAAAAACAAAGATGTGTTTTTAAGAAGTAAAATTTATCAAAAGATTGACTTGTTTTTACAACCAATTGAAAAGTGAAATTACTTCCATTGAACAACATTGTATTAAGTGATAAAAAAATAATTCAATTAAAATTTAAAACCAATTAAAAGGAAAATATAAATATATAATTAAATTAGATGAAAAATCAGTTTTGAAGTAAAATGCAGTATTTTTCGTTATTCATTAAAGATGAACATTTGTTAGAAAAATACCAAAAATTTATCCAATGTAAATTTGATATTCCAAATTCAAAAAATGATGTCCATTTTACCAATTTAAAAACATATATTTTTCATTAATTAATTTTATAATTAATTCCCGCTATCAAAATAAATAGCATATTTTTAAGAAACAATATCTATCAAAAGATTGACACTTGTTTATGTCCAATTTCAAAATGAAATTAATGACCACCATTGGATTAAATGGTAAAAATACATTTTAAATAAACTTTAAACCCAATTAAAAATATAATCTAACCCTATAAATAAATTATATTAAAAGGAGGTTTTGAATTAAAATACAGCATTTTCACTATTCATTAAAAAATGAACTTTATCGGAAAAATAACAAAAAATTACACAAAGTAAATTTTGATGTCCTGATTCTAAAGAAGGATTTTATTTTGTCAAATATAACATATAAAATTGATAAAAATTAGTTTAAAAAAAAAGGTTCGCGAAAAGGTGGTTAATCAACCTTTTAAAGAATATTAGAATATTTATGCTTAAAATTGGATTCATTCACATTTTAAGCCTCTATTATTTATTGGGTAATTGTTAAAATATTTAACAAACATATATAATCATTTTTTAGTTAGTTATTTTCATTCCCACCATTACAACGACTAGGCGTTAACTACCATTTAAAATAATATTATTATATTATTTGTGTGCAACATAAGATTTCAAAGAAACTAGTTGTTGCGTATTGGGTACGCCTTCGAACATATCATTCCATTTAAAGTAATATTAACATTTTATTCACAAATATTAATAAATATGAAAATGTAATATTCTTTATTTACCCGGGATGTTACAGCTACACTACTCTGTTGTTGCATATTGAGGTAATATAAAAATTTTCCACTATCTAATGACATACCCATGTTTCTACTGAACAAAACTAGGATTCATCCTAAATGGAGGCCAAAGTCAAGGCATATTCAGAATGATATGGATTGGCCCATTAAACTGGAACCTGGAATAAGGCGTATCATATTCCACCAAGAAGGTCATACGAAGACATGTTTCCCTAAACACATCAGGAAATCATCTAATTCATAAAATAAATCACACACTCTATCAGTTATTGTAAAAGTTTTTACATTTAATCATTTTTATCATTATCATCATGTTTAATAGTATTTTTCTTATTTATAAATAGTGTAACTTTTATAAAATGTACCTATATATTATAAAAATTTAAAAAATTGGTTTATACATTTACATAAATACAAATTATTATATACATTCACAAACAATACCAACTGTCAATTTTACTATGATTTCCATTGACTTTCTTTATCGAACAACTGACACTGCAAGAGTAGATTTAGGCAAACCACATCAACTAAAAAAAAGAATCCACAAATAAAAGAAAAAAATTATTATCAATAATACTAAAAAGAAATAAATTAAACATAAATATGAAATAATAAATTAATTCTATAGAAAATGATATTATTGTGAAAATATCAATATTAACTTTACGTCATTCCAAAGGGTTTCATTTTTCTAGATATAAGAAAATGAAAAAACTAAGGTTTTTATGTACACTTTACTATTGTTGGTTGACTACCGGTTAGCATATAATCTGATCTAATCATATTTTATGGTATCCCTATGATGCTCTCATACCACACATGCTCTCCACCATCTGTATTATATCACCATTCAGAATTTACTTTTCCTTCTCTTCTTGCACCCATTTACTACTTGTTATGATGCAAGATGCATGCAGGTGCATGCATATAGTAAATGGGTGCAAGAAGATAATGAAAAGTGGGTGATTAATGGTGATATGATATCTATAGTGGTGAGCATGGGTGCAATTAGAGCATCATGGAGACGTCAAGTAGGATGTTTAGATCACATGAAATGTTAAGTGGTAGTTAACAAACAATAGTGATGTGAACAAAGAATCCTTAGTTTTGTTATTAATATTGTGAGTGATGCATACCTAATCTATGTTTTTGATTCCTTGATAAATGGATCCAAATAGACATCAATATTCTTACAATACACTACATTAGTAGAAAAAATAGAAAAAATGACCAAAATACAGAAAATAAATGAACCCAAGCACAAGGAACAATGAGATATTTCCACAAAAATAGACATTAGAAAACTAGAATGATAGAAATAGGGAAACCAATTCATGAAATTCTAACCATTTGAAGGTTCACATTTAAATAAACAAAACCATTTAAACTATGAAAGGATAATTTCATCAGACTTTTATAATGAATGAGGAACATACAATGACCACAAAACAAACACAACGAATCTATGAACACATCCATGCACACACTGGAGACAACTACTGAGACAATGTGTTTATGATTCTTTCGAACATTAAATTATAAATTTCATACCTTACATGATAAATGTAAAATTTTACATGAAATAATGAATTAATATTTGTATATTCATATGGAGAATAATCTGTTATCTGCCAAGGAGACACACATGTCACATGATATGATGACACAATGAACTATTAGACATGTTTTTGTTCGGAGAGTACACCATTTTCATCATGATACACCCCCAAAAACTATTTTTTATATACCTTAGAGGAGCTGGATTTTATGGAGTTGCCTTGTGAGACTTCAAGACCATTGATAAACATTTGATTACCGCATCGGTTGGGAGATGGAGGCAAGAGACAAACATATTTCATCTTAAAGAGGGGGAGATGGCAACTAATTTAGAGTAAGTCACCTAAATGCTTTGTTTACCCATCCATGGATAGGCAGTTGCGGGTTACACTAGTGGAAACTAGTCTACAGTCAAACAACATCTACTAGGAATTGACATCGTTGGTGTACAAGTTTTCCTCCAGGGTTTTCACTTGCACATGGTGTGTCTTGATGACCATTTTGTTGTTGTTTGTGATTATTTAGGCAAGGATATGCTTATTCAGCACACATGTTCATATATTTTGTGATAGATCAGAAGCATGTTTTGCGTTGACTAATCCACCACTTTGGTACACATGATGTACCTCCCATTAGTCATGGATCTTGATCAGATAGATACATACAAATGGGGGTCTAATGTATTGTCACATCTTTACTGATTTCTCTATAACTATTTTCACACTAATGCACGAAAAATTTCAGGTTGTATGATTTTGGTATAGATGTGGGCTTGGGAGAATTTTTGACACATCGCTTCTTGAGTTATCGCACCACTTGTACCATAGATATTTTGGGACTATCCTTGGGGACACCGGTATGTTTACATTATTAATTTCAGTTATTTAGTACTATTGTTATTTTTTTATAAAAATACTATATATTACTCTTTTTTAACTAGGTGGATTCAGTCTCAGAAGTATCCACATACTCCAAGACATAGTGTGCACAATTTTTTATAAATATTTGAATCCAAAAAGAAAGTTGATGTAAGTTATCCATTAATTTTTTTGAAGAATTTTTTTTGTTATAAACTTTTTATGTAATTTCAATTTATATTTAGTAAAATTATCATGATAATATATGACTTATTTTTTGATTTTACATTTCAGGTCTTATAGACTCCATATACTGGTTTTGTATATACATCACTTCCACCATACTACAAAGCCATGATTAGAGATTGTGCTGCATTGGTGCCACTGATCCACCTCCACAACATTGAGTGGAAATAGCAAGATCGGGTCATCCAAAAGTTTTGTTATATATATAATATTCACATGGCACCACAATAGGATGATGTGTTACATTCAATTATGCTTATAGGTAGACATACAATAGATTAGAGATAGTTTCAAGAAACTTATATCGAGATTTAGGACACACATGACCAATATAGTAACTTTCCATATGGATATCCCATTGCACTATATCAGTTATCTGATTAGGGGGATTATGCATAATGGTACCGATAACACACCATCAAAAACCTTACACGTCTGGGGATTGGAATTCAGTAGTTGGTTGGTTTACTAATATGTATTACATTTGTTTAACTCACTTTTGGTATTATTTTCAATGTTATTTAATTGTCGATAAGATAAAATTTTTCATCTTTCACATATCACACATCCTCTGGATGAGGATTATATTAAGCGGAATGTACTTCACCATGATGTGTTGGCTCTCAATGATCCTCCTCAGTTCATATGTGACAGTTTCTATGATGAAGATCCATACGTATATCCCAATCCATATCCACCAGTTGAATATCCTGGGGACGACAATAACTGTGATATTCCTATTGAGGACAATGCACCACCACCACCACATCCAGTTAGAATACATAGATGAGTACATCAGTATGGGTAGAGGCTAATATATAGACATCTGAGAGTAGCTTTTACATATGTTGTCGCACTGCATAGTGATGATCTTGCCCAACCAAATGATGAACTTTCACAGTAGGGAGATACTTATATTAAACATATGTCATATCTAATGACTAATTTTGAATACGAGATGGGTGCGGTAATGCAGCTTGTGGTTGTCCCCTATCCTCCCGATGAGGATTTCTTCAATGTCCCATTTCTTCCATATTTAGGATTTCTGGGGACATATAGATCCATATATGATTTTAGTCTATCCTCTACATGTGATGTTGTCCAATCCTCTACAAAACTCCATGAGGAGGAAAACAAAGAACCATAAGTGGAGGAACCTGCAACTAGGACACCAGAGCGACACAAACATTAAATGCGTAGTGGGCATGAGGTTTATACGCCACATTATGGTACCGGTGGGCATCAAAGTTGATTTATTCATATGACATGTTGTATATATTAAAAAAAATCTTTACTATGATACGTAATTGTTATTTTATATAAATAAAAATAAATTCAAAGTCTAATAATTGTAACATTATTATGTTCTATGTATTTGAATTTATAAGCGTATAGATTATAAATTACAAAAACAATCTAAATAAGAATTTTCACACTAATTAATAAATGTATATTTATAATTATATATATAATGAATATATTTATTATTACATAATCATAAATGATTATATATAAATAAATAATTATAAATAAATAAATATAAATATATTTACAATTATATAATTATTAATAAATAAATATTTTTATATAAATAAATTTAAAATATTTATTAACATATAATAATTTTTAGTTATTTTTTATGAAAATAATTATAATTATATCAATGCGAGTGTAGCCAGAAGCCAAAGATCCTGACTATTTATATTAAATATATTAAATGGAACATATTTGTTTATTTAAAAATAATCTTAAATTATTTAAAAAAATACATTAATTTAAAAATATATTGTAAATAATTAAATATAATTAAATATATTTATTATATGTTTAAAAATATTTCAAATTTATTTATAAGTAAAAACATATTACTATAGAAATATAGATTTATAATTATATAATTATTAATACATTTGTAAATATAATTATAGTTATATATTTATTATTAATAATTATAATAATATATTAATTAGAAATATTTATAATTATATATTTGTTATAAATATAAATTTAGTTATTTATAAATAAATTTTAAATTAATATAAAACCATATATAAATAATTATATATTTATAATATATTTGAATTAATATTATCAGAAAATGAACAGGACCAGGCGTAAAGCTTGATCCCAAAAAATTATTAATAAAATTAAACTTTCAGTATAGAAAATAGAAAGAATAAAGACTAAAAACAACCAGAGTATAGGTATATATAAATGTGATCAAACTCCTCGCCATATGCATAGTCAAAGACTGCACGAGCCTCAGTCGATTCCCAATCAGATTATAATTTTAATTATTTAAAGAGAGTGATGTAACTCTCCCTGAGCCTTAGAATCTATGATGTGAGATGATTCTTGTAGGATTTCTCAATAACATTCCCCCGTATGGGATCTTGATCAAACTTCTTTGAGGTCAAAGAGTTGGACCGAGTAGACACAATATTATGCATGTTGGAGTAATCCTTCCTCGACCTTCTCTTCGGTGGAGTAGAGACGACTTCTACAATGTTATTCACCTTATTTCCCCCGTTCATGAAAATGTTACTATATGATGCTTTACCACAGCTCAAATCCTTTAGAACATTACTAGTATTCCCATTATCATCATCCCAGACATCCCCCACCTACCAGAAATGTGCAATGAAGCATATGTTTTATGAGATTCCTCCTACTGGTCTATTTTTTGAAAATCATTGACATGCTAACCATCACATGGTTATATCAGTGGAATATAAATGCCAATTTATTGTACACTACCTCTGCCCATATGATGATTTTTCCTATTAATATCAACTAAATCCATCACTTTGTGTTGTCCCCATCAACATGACCTTCACATGTTTCTTCACGAGCAGCACTAAGAGTGGGATGAATGGAGTCCGTCCCCTACATAATCACATGCTAGGTGTTCTCACAAGAATTCAACTCAACAAAAAGGTTTCCATCAACCATTAAAGGAACTTGTTGAATTCCCATGTCAGACACCGAATGGAAATAACCAGTGACTGCATTCTTTTCAAGTGAATCGGTCTCAATGACGTACTGAGGAACATATTGATCAAATGTTGGATCCACATTTTGCAGCACTGCAAACTGGTTAGAAAGCTAGATCGTGCCCATTAAATTTTCTTACGCCATTGAAAAACTATAAAAAATAGGGGCATAAACAGCACTAGAAATCATATTATGACCATAATACTCTATCGTCCTAGAATTCCTAGCATAAAGATCATTCCTCAACCGATCAAAAATCTCCACATCCAGGACTTCTGACACCGATATGCACACCTTATGTAGGGATACAACCATCTAATGCTTCAAAGAGCCATCCAAACACCTTACTTCCAAACCATTATCAACCACATCAGCTTCCCTTCGCATCTCATATACCCATAACTTCAAGAAGTATCATGAAAATAGGAGGAATGATGTCCAAAATGATGAGAAGAATCACAGTAGTCTTCCCACAATTCAAAAGAAACCTCCTGGAACCAATGAAATTCTTGACCATCCGTAATCAACACCCATTTGGATGGAGGTTTAGAGACATCAACCTCCATGCAAATTAGAGGAAAATAGGGTGACAAAATGCCTCAGATTTAGCATCAGAGCACAAGTACCGACCAACCAGGTTCCCTAGAAGATGCAAAGTTGATGGATTTTAGAAATGTGAAGGAATATCAGGAATATATACCTAGATCGCAATAGTCAGAGAGTCACGCTACATATGAAAATCAAAGCTCCACTAGAAGAGATAGAAAAAGAACCCACTGCATCATCAAGGATCTTTGGACCAAGTAGCAATTAGATCATCCATCAAGCCAATCTAAACCATAATTATTATAATTATGAATATAATAAATATAAATTTACAATAATTATATAATCATAATAATAATAATTATAATAATTATACAATTATATTTTATTATGTTAATATGTTCTATATTTATTATTTTTATTTATTTATTATATTTGTATATATAGATTTATTATATTGATTATAATGATATATTTATTTTAAATATAATTTTACTATATTATAATTATATAATTAATATAGTTAGATATTTATGAAAATTATATAATTATTATAATTATATTTTTATTATATTTATAATTTTATATTTATTATATTTATTTTAGAAATTATATTTATTATAAAAATATATAATTATGATGATATTTATTTTATTTTCAAAATGTGTGGAAGCCCCATGTTTTAATTCTGATTTGCAACAGCATCCCCAACATTTTTCTTCTTTTAAAATTTCAAAACCCTACAAAAATCAGGGACATTCTAAATTTTTTTTATACTTTACCTTACACAACTCTTAACAATTATATTTATAATTATTATATTATTATATTTATTATAAATATATAATAATAAATATAATAATAAATATAAATATAATAACTATAGATAATTATAAATATAATTAATACAAATATAATAAATATCATTATAAATTTATTGTATTTATTTTAGTAATTATATTTATTATAAATATATTTATTATAACTATAAAAATATATATAAGATATATATATATATATATATATATATATATATATAAGGAGTTTGGGGAGGGGTGGCGTGGGAATTTAGAAAAAAAGAAAACACAAAGAGCCAAATGAATTAGCATTTTGGGGTTTCTTTCAAGGAGCTAATTAATTTGGAACTCAACAAACCAATATAACTATATAAAAAATACTTAAACCCCTTAAAAAATACCCTTGTAGAATATTTTTCTGTGATCCCCACCGGCCATTGCAGCCACAGCTTCAAACCATTATCACATAAAGGACCTTCAACTTGTTGTTAGACTTATAACATGTCATTATCATCCCCAGCTAAAGAAATTCTTCATAAAATTATCTCTATCATCACCCATATGAACACATTAAGGAAGAGAAATTGAACAATCAATAAAAACATAAATGAAAACAACTCAAAAAATGATGAAAAATCCAACAACGAACAACACCATCTAGGAAGAGTCTAGGAACCAAAATCCATCCCGATTCTTATCATACACAAAACACTGACGACCACTAACCCCCATATCCCAAAACATCTTAGTAATATTGCTCCAACTCTAACTGGGAGAGTTTTATAGGAACATGTTGTTAGGGCAGTGATATGAGTGGCCATGGGATCGGAATGACATCATCAACGATGAGGCAAAAGAATAGAAACTATCATAACCCGAGAAAAATCGACTCAGGTGTTCAATTAATCGCATTGACTGCCAGACCACAAAACCCAAAACCTCATTGAATAAACAACTCCATATAAAACATGGAGAGGAGTGTAGGAATGAGAGGCTATATAATGGGTTTGGGCAACGAGGGAACCCATAGAAATGCGCTTTCTTCAGGACCACCAAATTATCCATGAAAAAAATGTCACCGTGAGAAAACCATCACCATGAAGGTTGTTGTCACCGATGAGGGTGAAAAATATATGCCCCTTCACCCAGTCTATCCAATAGCATCATCCTTTTCAAACCATAGAATCCTTTCAATAGAGAACCATTAAAGAGGCACAGACCGAAAAGGGGAGGACCCTCCCCCATCTGAAGAACTGCCGATTAGAAGCCTATGACTAGGCCCATGAATTCTTTGAAAATATCCCATATTTCATTTGAGTCATAAAAATAATATATTGGTGTATGTTGATAAAAAATTCTGCTTAAATTATCAAATGATGTGTTTTTTTTTCTGGTGAAACCACGACCCATATATTTTAATGGTAAATTAAAATTATGTTTTCACCTTTATTATTTATTTTTTTGGTAAATGCGAGATACTATAATTTGTTTCATGTGGTATTAGAATTTTAATATTAATATTGGTTAATTTTCATTATAAAAAACATCACATAGAGATCAACCCTATATTTAATCTACATTCACGCATCTGATTAAACTAATTATAAATTAATATAAATCTTGTAAAATATCTATATGAAAATCTTGTAAAAGAATCCTTTATATTTTTATAATGTCAGGATTGTTTATGGATAGTGGAAAGATGTGTACTAAAATCCACCTAATGAATTGGTTGAATTTATCATACCGTCAACTAGTCTATTTTTTAGGGTAGTCATTTTTTAAAAAAACATTCCCTAAAATTATCAACCTTTCTTCCTACTTGTCCCCATGAATGATGTGGTCTTTTTATATTGATTAATTTTTTTTAATATTCAAAATGTTATATATAGATTACTATTTAATCATGATTTGTTTTGGTGAGAGAAACGAACAAGTTGGTGACTTCATCCACAAAGGAATTGCATTGTTGTGTATGGTAATAAATATATTTCTCAGTGGGTAATTATACCATACATTCTAAAGTATGATCTTATAGGGGAATCATCAATACATTTTTAATATAATATTCTTATTTGATATTTTTTATCCCTAATATTGAGTTTAATTTGATGTTAATTTTTGTAGTTGAGATTTTTAGATTTAACTTTTAACTTGGATTAGTTCTTAACATTTCACATCATTGATACTATAGCCTTTAGAGAAGAAAAATGGGTATGATATTTTTGAATTTTGGTGGATATAAAAATGGCTCACAAAATGAACCTATTTTACATAAGGTATTTAATAATTTTATTTGTTTTACTTAAGGGTTAATAATTGATGTATGTTTATGATGATTATAATATTTTCAATTTATTATACTTCTTCATTGTCATATTCCGTTTCTATAGGAAGTTTATACACTATTGGATTGATGGATAGGAATTCTATTTCTTCTTTCCATCTACATAACTTTTCTAAGATGAAATAAAATTAAAATTCAAGAGTAATTATGACATAAAAATCCAAATACAAGGTCAACATTGGGTGATTGAGGTTTAATTTAGTGGATCGATGTAGTATAATAAGTGAACATCAAGTTGAAATTCAACAAGGAACTAATTTTCACCTCAATGATAAAATCTAAACAATTATTCTTGATTATAGTGATTAAAAACTCAAAAAAAATTATTTTTTAGTTCATAAAAATATCTTAAAATTTACATTCTCTCATAAGTTTTCAATGTATGGAAATCAATTACATACCACTCTAATGATAAAAAATGTGAATAAGGGGATTATTTTACATAGGTAACATTAATCATGGTTGGTTGAATGGGTATTATTTATGAATTTCAAACATGATTTAGAAATAAACACATCAATTCTATTACATTTCCTTCTTAGTCAACTATTTTAACTGTAAACACTTGGTCTAAAGGATTTTTATAAATTTTCTGAAATAAATGTTTCATCCTTAAATACATCAAGGATCACAAGAGCTCTATTTTGGGAAATATCAAGGATCAATAGATTATTTTCATGGTTGAAATTGTGATTTTATTGGGAACCACAAATGTTATCAATTTCTCAAATATGGCTCTAAAAAATTAGTTTCTTCTTTTTAAAGGATCATTTTAGTATCCTAGTGAACACCAAATCTGGGATTAAAATGTGATCAAACAAAGGGAGGTATTTTACTAACATGATTTCTATATATTATTTCAACATTTTATACTAAAGGTCATTGATTATTTAATTCATCACCCATTTTTAGGTGGATATACAATTATTTAAGTTGAAGGGAATTAAATGGTAGAAATATACTCATTTATTTTCCTTAAAGTCTATAGATTTTTCTTCCTCAGTGGCTATCTTGATCTTTTTTTAATAACACACATCTATAAAGAAACCATTTTGAAGTAAATTTTTCACATATATAAAACATTCCATGAATATGATAGGAAATATTTTCTTTGTATAATTGAGGATGAGAACCTAAAAATACATATAAACTATGATATTTATATTCTTCTTCACTATGGGGGACATATTGGTTAATTTTTTAATATACTAAACCCCTAGATAAAATAGAGTTATTATAGTTTTTTAACTTTATAATCCACCATGGATCCATTGGATGGAATCATCCTCAATATGGCTAATTAATAGCCATCGTGGTTTTATAGATGGTGTAGGGAGTGAAAATTGGCCTGAGAATCCCATAACATTATTTAGAAGATATTAAATGATAACAAATATTTTTGGAGTGTGTTGATGTATTTTTCTAGAAAAATATACGACTATGATACACTAATTAGTCCATAATTTGTATTTACTCAATACAACGATCAAATGTTTCGATATAATCAACCAAAACCAAGATTAATTCATCAAAGGTAAGTGGAGAATCCTCAATATCTTAATCATCATGAAGGAGGATGATAGAGGATTGATCATCCTTGTCATCATTGAATGAATTGGACAAGTTTAGACACTTTTTTTCAATCAGGATTATTGTGGGAAAATAGTGGATTCTTATATTACACAGAGACCATTTTAATGTTAGTGACATCTATAAAGATTAACTGTCAAGGTGTATTTCGTATCATTCAAAATATTTTATAGTTATATATGAACTATATATGGTTTTTCTTACATGGGTTGTATTTAGTGATCCTTTGTTTCCTCTATATATAGGGGTGGTTTTAAAATGGATTCTATTTTCCCATTATTATAGAAGAATTTATTTTTATGATCATTCCCATATTACGGAAGAAATATAAATTCCTATACATGGATCCATTTCTTTAATATTTTCTATGTGGAGTAAAAATAAAATATATTACATCAATATAGGGACAAATTGGGGTGGTAAATTTCTATTTTAGTATTCCACCAATGATTTCATATTTTTTTAATATAATTTCTGACAAGTTTTTATTACTCAGTGTTATTGGATCATTTTATATAGGATTTGAAAGGATAATTTTCACCATGAAGTTCACCCACTCACCCATTGTTGAAATATTTTATTTGTTAGAGATTGAAAGAGGGAATTACTATTTGCAATTATAACTATGGTCCATTTAGTAAGGAAGTCAATATCATATCCCAGCTAAAAACTATAGATTCAATGACATACATGTGCTCTCTAAACAGTTTCCTATGTTTTATATTTCTAATTATACTTCCTTCATGATTTACATACTCTTAATGAGTCATTTTGGGTAAATCTAACTCAGTTAGTTTTATTCTAAAGGAATAGAGGTTCCTGAAGAGATAAGATTTATTCCATGCACATTGACATAAAATAAATCTTTATTTTGATCATTGATATTTTAAAATACTTATATGGATATTTTATTCCCTTATTATAATTCTATATTGTCTTTTTATTTAAAATTTATGTCCACTTGACATTATACGAGCTGATCGTTATTTAATTGCGAAGGAAAAAAAAAATTCCACCCATAATTTTCATGGGATCATAGTACTATTACACACCAAGAGGAATTAGGTAAAATTATTCTATAGTCCTCCCTTTTTTTTAAAAGATGAAATTATTAGATAATCAAGGTTTGGTAAAGGGGTATCATATTAATCCACTAAGTATTTATTATAATTTATGGATACGTATATCAAAGAATTTCATTATTCACTTTCATCATATTGGATAGACTGTAAAATATTTAAACATGTGACACTAGCACATAGGTTGTTAATACCCTAAATGGAATGAAAAAATTGGATATTGATGTCTATTTAGTGGGTGAAAAAATTTGTTCTTCCCAAGTGAGATTTTTATATAAAAATTGAACGCCTATTTGTGATCTATATAGTGGGATTTCTCTATTGTCAATATTCAGGAATTAACTTCCTTCCTGTATCGGTCAAGAAATAGAAGATTATACGAAACACAAATTTCATATTTTTCATGAATATTTATGTTGAATATATCTAGGTTATTTTTTCAAAGATTCATATTTTTTATGATTATTTTAAAATATATTCCACTGATGAATGGAGTTTGACAACCTTAGTTAGTTGGGGTTATGGATATATTAATAAAACTTTTCCCTTTTTACTTTTTGATTGTATGTCAAGAATTTGGAAATGGAATCAGGATAGGGGAACTAAAACTTTGGTCATACCTTTTATGATAGGTACACTCACTATTATTAATCACATAAGCATTATAGGTTTTTTTTATCAAATGATCATCTCTTCTAAACTTGTTTCCACTATTTTTCTTGGTGGTCTAGGTGAAACAAGCTGTGAAATTTATTAATGATGAATACTTTACAAAACAAATGCATCATGATGAGTTATTTCCATATAATAGGTATATGGTCTTAGTTATTTATTGTCATTATAGTGTTTTACTAAGTCATATGAGTGTAATATTTATTGTGAACTAGAATATTATATATATATAAAGTGATCTGGAGGAAAGTCACTCTGTAATTAACTATACATGGTATAGGAAGAGATATCTATGGGTTGAACCTTAATTTAGGTTCCACCATCAATATAGATTTTTATTTTAATGGAGGAGGTGTCAAATTGGCTGAATCTACTATTAAAACAGATAACTATATTGGTGATTGAGGTTGGGATAATAAAGAGCCTAACATTATGGGTTGGTGTTGTTTACTCATTAAGGTTGTAGATATGGAAATGACCCTAATTATGATTTAGTCTTGTATTTTTAAAGGTATCCTAAGGATGATTTCTTTTATTCATGGTACACATATTTTAGTTATGATTAATAGAGGATTAACATTCACAATTTTAAGACATGCTTTAACTGTTTATTATCTTCTTTGATTAGGTATCATTAATCATTGTGGAAGTCCTAATGAATGAGATGGTGAGTTGATTCATATCACATATTGTATCCTTTATAATTCATGTTTATTATATCATTTATTTTAAGAGACTGATCAATATTGTTTTACCTTGGATTCAATAAAACAACCAAACTGAATAATTTTCATGCCCCATGGGATGATCACTCTGAGGAATAATTCATAATGAGGAACTCAAGATTCTTGTATCGATCTATTAATGGGTTGAGGTTTAAGGTGGTGCCTTACTTAAATCCCTTGATCTGTACATGTTTGGAATCATTAATGACATTGGAAACCATGTTGGTGATATCTATACTATAATGATAATGGATATTATTATTATTATAGGAAATATGGTTCCCTGTTACTTGGAGAAGAGAATGGTTAAACCATCTTCCTTATATTTAGAATTTGTAATACCCTCTCCATAGTTCAAATATGTTTTACAACAGTAGCATAAGTGTAACAAATTTTCATCAAAAGCACATCAATTTCCCTACAAACACATATTTTTCCCTCAATGGGGACCACACACACACATTAATGGTTCATCAGACTAATGATTATCCCCACATATCAACACATGTTCATTATAATTCTTTTTCCTTAGTCACACATACCTAGGGAAACATCCCAAGATTTCACCCATCTAATCACCATTCCAGGCCTAACCTCATTAAGTATGGATTTTTAATCAGGATGGATCCTAAAAAAGAAAGGTTCAAACTATTGACATGAGTCGAGTCATTTATATATTTAAACCTCTAATATATTAGTTTGTTACATAAACCACCCCCCCCACCACACACACTAGACCACATTTACACATTGTGGAACATAAATTTCAAACAGTGTAGTACAAATACACTTATGGATAAAGACTTCCTTTGATACCAATTTAACAATTGGGACCTAATATAACACAAACACACCACTATAACATGGTGTTCATGTTTGGACCCACCAGGTACCAAAATATTTCCTATAGACATGTGGTCCCCTCCTTGGGTTCAAACCATGTGAAAGAATGGGTCATCGTACTAAGGACCATCCCCACAATCCTACAAATGTTCTTTATAGTGACTTTTTTCATCACTTTCACATACCCAGGGAAACATCCTGAGACATCACCCATATTATAACTAATCATGGAAATTCCACTTTAATTTAGGTGTTCTAATTTGGTAGGATCTCAAAAATACATGTTCAACTTGTTAACATTCATTTTACCATGTATCAATTTTACCATTTAATATTATGGGGTGTTGCATAAAGTGATTAAATGTCCACAATATTTTATAGTGTTGGAATGTTACATGTTCTCCTCTATGAACAATTGAAAAACAAATTAATGGTTCCAATAATCCTATAAATAACATGTATTTTATCTCCTCCCAATTCCACCCACTTATAATTTGTATTTATTTTTTCATTATTTAATAGATGATCTATGTCTTTTATAACATAGTCGATATTGTTTTACATCCAATTCATGTATGGATGTTGCTTTCTGATCATCCTTGACTTTTCCCACATTGATGAAATCTGGACATCAAATGGATAATAACCATTTTTTAGAATATCCAGAAATTTTATTAAAACACTAGTGACTAATAATGATAATTTGATGGAATCTTTACTGACCTAGTGTATCATTTAGTAAGGTCCTCTATAATAAATTTATATGTAATATTATAGTTTATAAGGGTTATATATATTATAACTTTTTTTTAATTTCTCATGTTTTAATAAGAATAGAGTTGATATATACATTTGAAAATCAATATAGATATACTTTCAGAGGTAATATATAATGGAGTTTATTTCATCCTCCAGTTCAACTATATGTTTAAATCATTTACTCTACTCTATGAAAGAGAATTTAATTGTTTTTATTCATTACCCCTCTATCGTATATAATTATGTTCTTGAGGGTGTATGAAAAATAGTTTTTTCATGTATATCACACCTTAATCAATATAGATATGTCATATATGTTAATATGGGTTCTTAGACATTGTTATTGGAATAAGATACGCATGCTCCACTGGTGTGATCAATATTAATACCATAATAATATCCATTGCCCCTAACATGGTGAGGGTGGGATAATGGGGTTACTGCCACATATATGGTAAGTATATAGGGAATCTAGCCTCTTGTAACATGAAAATCTCATTGGAATTCCTTGTGGTTTGAGAAACATAAATTGGGAGTCTTGTTAGTGACTAGGGGATAAATAATTTATAAGATGGTATATTCAAATTTCTCATATTATGTTCTCTTATTAGGTCCCAAGGGATGTATTGTTTCGATGTGGTGTCATCCTTAATCTCTAAGTTGACTTAGATGACATGGTGTAAGAGATCACTGTGATGATAATGATCATGGTATACATTTTGTTATCCTACTAGAGTGTTTTGATATCATTACCCACTTATTCTAAGAATATGATGACTCTCCTCACATGTTCCTAACAGAGTCTCTCAATACACATGGATGTGGTAATGTGGGTTACCTACCCCCTCCCTCTGTTGGTTATTACATTGTTTTCCGAAAATCCTATTTTTTGGTAGTCCTAATATATTCCGTAGGAGGGAAATATTTGGTATTGTTAGTGTATTTGAATTCAAATTCCAAAAGTAAGAGGATGAGATGCTAAATCATATGAAAAGAATATTATTATCTTGTTTAACAAACTATTGTAGATTAACACATATTTAGGAAATACATCCTGGTAACATTACTCGTTTATTTTATATCACATGTCATCATAGTGAGGTTGACACCAATTAAAATTAGGATTGAATGATGTTTATGAAAAAAATAACATTTTTAGAATTTAGTTCATGACATGGTTGACTCACAATTAATATCATTCTTCTTACATGAGGTATTTTTTAATAAATAATGTTTATTTTAATGTTTGATACAAGGGTTCTCTATAGTCTATCATCATCTAGGAAGAAATAAATGAAAATTATCCATATTTTAATGTGATATGGGAATTTATGAGTGTTATGAATTTTCTTTAAATACATATATTGTTTTAATAAGTTAATATAATTATTTAAATAAATATGGAAATTTATGAAGGTTACATAGGTTTTTTGTTTCATCTAAGAAGGTTTTGTTATTTACAATGGCATTGACAGTCTTCTAAGATTAATGAAGGGTTATAAGATAGAATCTTTCTATCTAGAATGTGAAATATTTTTTGGAGTTTATGGATTTCCTAAAATACTCAATAGGGTGTTTTTTTATTAGAAATGTATATGATGGTTTAATGGTTTACTGGTTAATATTGGAGTTTCATGTTATCAATAATGGAAAATTGAATTACGTTTGGGTTTATATTCATCCTGTGATATATAAAGATTACACTAATGTTTAATTACATAATGGAATTACAATGTAATGCTACAACCCTAGAAGCTCGGAGCTGGTGCATTATTTTATTACATTGGAATGATTAAAAGGAATCAATTCTTGAAGGACTATTCAGTTTATCCATCTTAGAAAGACAAATTAAATATACGATACAAATAATAAATTGGGAAAACAAAATAAATAATTCTATACAATAAACTGAAATAAACTACATCTTTGAAATCTTATTCAAATTTATCTTCTTCATAACCTAGGGAAATAAACATATAAGGGTGAGATCAGTTGTTCAGTCATGGTAAATGAAACAAAATAATGAAATAATCAATCAATATTGAAAGTTAAAAATCATAGCAAACTTTCTATTTATATAACTAGATAAGACATAAATAATATGGCAAGTACGAAAACGAAACACATTCCATAAATAAATAAATTGAGAATGAATAATATCCATAGATATGTAGATGGAAACTCTCATGGATTAATAATAACTAAAAATAAATGATTGAAATTATTAATTGTTGTACATCATGTATGAGGCACATGAAAACCTATTACCATCAAGAATTTTCAAATGATGGATTAAAAATATGGATAAAAACCTTTTTAATTTGTCCAACTAATTTTACTCATGAGAACTTGTCGATACCTCAAGGAGCTATATATTGTCTAGGATCCACCTATAATTTCCATTGAAAAAAATTCCTCATATTGAATTCTAAAAATAAATAATTTTCCTAATCAAATAACCATATTGAATTAGAAATACTTATTTTATAAATAATTCTTTATTTAATAAAATAACATTCAATATAAATATTGTATAAAAAATGGTATATGGTTTAGGAAATATTAATACCAGTTGTTTTAGAATATGGATATTAAAGTAAATTTCTAATGAATAATGAATATAAAGAATTTATTATTTCAAATTAAATTAAACAATCACAAAATTGTGTGAGATTGTAAATATAATCATTAATAAAATTATTGAGGAGAATAATCTTTAAACATTAAAAAGTGTCCCAAACCACATTGAAACATTTAAATCATAATCCCCAGAAAGGTATGCTATAAAATTAAACTTATAATATCATGAGAATAAGGGGATTAGTGATATTTCATGAAAATTTAGTATATATACCAAATAAAAGTTACTTGGAACATAATAACAATTATGTCCCAATGGAATATAAATTGAGATGAAATTTAATTACCTTATACTTAATTTTTGTTTTGTGGTATATATCCTATTTTATAGTGGTTTAAAATATGGTATTAACTAATATAATAACCATAATCTTGTTTATAATATTATATTATAATATCTTATTATATCTTATTACATGATTGTAAAAAATCATCCATTATTTTTGAATATTTTGGGTGTTAATTGCCTAGTTTTGTATACTATGTTTTGAATTTTTTTTCTTGTTAATTAGATCATGGTTTCATAATATACAGAATTTAAACCATTATGTAATTACTATTTGTATCCAGTACATACATATTTATAATTTTCTATATATTGTAGTGATAAGAAATGAATTTCATCATTCATGGAGACGTTTGGTCTTACGTACACATGAACACTACTTGTATTTCTTCATTGTATTAATGAATGAAATTTAAATAATAAATATTTATATAATAACTATATTATAATATATATAATATATATGTTATATATTTTTATTGAGAACATCTTTTATACATTTCATATGTGGAATGACCGAGTCACATCGCTTTGATGGGGTGGTAGTCCACACTTACTCAAATGGAATTTTTATATTTACACAAGATAGAAAGCATAAAGGTATGTTATAAATGAAAATTAAATAACTATAAAGATATTTTAAAGATATTATATATAATATATAAAATTATTTTCCTTCATAGTGTCCATCATTAGAGGTGGTAAAAGATAATTGAATAATCATCATTTCATGAGGTAGTAGTTCATCATACACAAAATGTATGTTCATTACCCATTAGATGGAAGTGTGTGAAACTTATAGTTGAAATATTAACAAAAAACATTATAGTATATTTAGGATACTGTTTTTTTTATGTAATAATTAAACAATAAGATTTTTCTTGTTGGTGATTGGAAATGAATATAAGAAACTAGAGAGAAGACGTTACCTCTTAATCGGGTAACATTTTTTTGGTTTATACCAAAATGCATAATTGGAATGATTTCATCCCAAATAGATGATTTTAAGTATAGGGGACGTATTTTGGGAGACTATTTGGGAAGTTATTGTCCGAACCAATGTTTATTGAGAGGCGTGAAGAAGTGAGGGAGGTGGGGGCCTTTTATATGGAAGGAAAATGACCTATTTTCATTTATTGAAACAAGATAGGTATACAAATGTTCTTACTTAATAAAAAGTCATAAAAAACAAACCTAACTAAATAATGGAAGGTTTATGGTCATAATATTTCCATAAAATGGGTTTTAGAAATGTTTATAGGTCATTTGGGCCCATAATTTAAAGGTTTAGTCCTTTATTAAGCTAAATTTTATCTTAAACACTGTAATTAATATTAATAAATTTCACTAATAATTTTAGAAAAAAATTATGTTTATAGTATTAGACTGTTTCATAGTTCTTTGAAATATGTGTTCTAGTTTTAAGAATCATTATTTCCAGGAAGTTTTCTTTGGATATATTCATAAAACTGGAAACTTCCAACAGTTATTTATCCAAAGGGGACCTACTTTCCAACGACAGGCATTCATTAAGTTTGATCTTTACGATCCCTAAGAACATGCATTGGTCGAGAGAATGGGAAGTCAGACTTATCATACCATTTTGGGGAGAATTATTTTCTACTACGGGGCTCTATTTGCAAATTTAAGATATTTTCATGAATCCTTATTAATTCACCAAGTATATCATAAGTATCCCTTGGAATTTAAAATCACTTATTAACATGTGTAAAATTTAGAATCATCCGTATGCATTCAAGGTTCTTCATTAATGAAAATTTCTGTATGTATTTGATGTTTTCCATCAATGGTATCCTCTAATATACTTCTTAGAGATTCTTTTAATCATTGTTGTGATGATACTGGTTTTTAATCCACTTAGTGGGGCACTCTGGAATTTTACTATCATCCGAGGAGATGAAGTTTTGGTTTGATTTTGGGATCATTCCCATAATATGGGCTACCTACGTATCATTGTGAATGGAATCAAAAACCTCGTAGTTCGGTGCCACTGAATTGGACACATTATACCTTTTAAGTTCATGTGATAAAAACCTATAAGTGGAAAAGTTTAAGTCAATATTTAGTGTGGGACTTATGTTGAAGCATCCCAAGGTACTTGGAATAGATATGGGTTTCTAAGTAGGATCAGAACCTGTTGGGAATACGGACCAAGGAGAAGAGGGTTGATTTGGAGTGCTGGGTTTGGACCTCATGGAAGATTCCTACGTATCTCATATGGATGAGAATCAAAGCCCACATAGTTCGATAAGTATCATAGGAGAGTAGAGTCCTTTGAGAGAGATGAATTTGGGATTAATTTTTAAAAAGGATTACTTTGTGATTTGAGGATTGAATTTGGGGATTATTCCTAAGGAGGATGCCCAGATTAAGGTAATTAGGGTTTTATTCTTGAGGAGGATATCAGTGAGCTCGGGCCTTGAGAAGCCTTCCTACGTATCCCGGTCATGGTGGGAATCTGAGTTCTCATAGTTCCTTACAGTGAGTGTTTGTGAACATGTTGTAACCATCAAATATCTCTAAGCCCACGTGAGTCATGCTCGGTGTGAGAAACATATGGATGTGAAAGATTCAACAATGACACTTCACACTTTTCCTCCTCCGCTGATGGAAGAGGGCACATCGACCGTGGAAGAGGGTGAGGTGATGAGCCTTCACTCTATTCTATTTACATTGGACAAGGGTAAAATGTAAGGGGGAAGAGATGAAGGTTAGTGTATGTCACCAGGATGGCTTCCCATAGTGACAAATCCCAACAGGATAGGGAGAGGGTAACAAAAGTCCCTTTACCCAACTCTTCTCTTGTCTTTGGCACCGAAGAAGAGAGGGGGAGCAATGATGACACCTCCCGCAAGAAAATATAGGGGATTTCTCCAAACTGGTTTCCCTAAAATTGATCCTAGTAGGGGAGGTAGACTTCTCCTATGCTTGCATGAAAACAAAAGGTGAATCGTACCTTCACTAACAGAGACCTAAGGTTCCGGGTCATCTCTTTGAGAAGGGAGAGGCTTGGACCCAAACCCTCCTCCAAACGGGGAACTTCACAACACTATTCTTGGGAGAAAGGTCTATGTGACTATGGATATAAAAACCCAAAGAAACTCCATTAATCCTAACCCCATTGTGAAAAAAATGTGGGAAACCTCTGAATGTGGAAATATAAACCCAAATAGAAGACACGCTGATGTGCCTTTCCCAAAGGTTTGATAAGTCAGGAGGTTTTGGTGGAGGCTTAAAGTTAGTACCTTTCAGATAAGGGAACCAAGGGAGGAGATACCCTTCCATGAATGGATCTTAACGAGGGTACTTGAGTTGGTCGCGTAGGTCCCTTGCGCAAGTATGCCCCGTAGGTACCCCGTGTTGATGTACCGCATAGGTATACCACACAGGTATGGCACGCAGGTATACCACACAAGTATGAATGATGATTGAAGATTATTTTACATTGGAGAACCAAACCTATGTAAAATTTGTAAAAAGACTTTCAAAACAAGTTTAACCTATTTAATTATCTCTTCTCTCGTGGTTGAGAGAGCTACCTAAGACAATTTGAGGGATCTAGGTGAAGGAGCTATGCAATGGGAGATTCAGTGAGTCTTTCAAATTTTTTTCAGTCCCAAAATGGGGATCCCAAGGGCTCTATTTATAGGCACAAATGGGGCCTGGCCGAATAGATGTTTCTTGGGTAGGTCCTTTGTGCAGATCCGCCGCACATGTGCTTCGCGTAGGGGCACTATAGCGACCCAACATTTTCTTACATTACTATTACACCATTTTAAATATAAACAACATAATAGTATTACACATAGAGGACCCAAACTTTTAGTGTCTTGGGAAAACTAGTAACATACATAACAAATACAGCATCAAGCATAAACATTTATTTAATTTCTTCTTTTCTAGCTTCTTATTGGCACTTGTCCTCTCCTTAGTACATGTATCCACCTAGGGATATACATCAATAGGGGTGATCTAGAATCCCAATAAGAGTATAGATAAGAAGAATATATCATGGGGTGAGCATAATCATAACATGGGAAAAAGATCATGAACATGTGAGGAAGTATAAATATAAGACTTGAAATGTGGCAATGCATAAAAATAAAACATCATGTCTTGGTGGATAACTACCACACATACTTGTGAACCAAGATAAAACATTGATGACACATAATTTCACATTCAATCACGAGGTTCATCACTTTACCCAATGCATTGGAGCACTGTATAATTCTTGTCGCACCCGTCACATTTAAATATTCATATTGCGCTATATAATTCTGGGTGCACCCGTCACATCATAACATTATCATTATCATTCCTGCCAAATAAAACACATATAAAAAATGTACATTACTAACCCATGGAAAGTAATGGGTTTCATCTCATAAGAACATATTCATAAACAATGGGTTCCCAAAATAAAGTGGGAATATCATACATGTTATAAGAACCGTCCATTTTGAGTGAGAAGTAAAAGGCGTGTTCTTAAAAGAAGAGTTCTTTTGGAAAACATTTTGTTTGAAATAAAAACCAGTGACAAACATTTATATCCCAGAAAAATAAATAAAATGATTAAAAATTTATCTTTAATGAGTAACCATATCAAAAATGGAGTGAAAGAGGGAGAACCCGAAGAATGAAAATTGGGTTCGAGATTTTCCCCTTACCTTGTATCCGAATGATTCCTTAACTTTAATGTCTTGTATAATGACATTATATTAATTAATTATAAATATAGAACCTTTGTTACATTAATATGGTTAATTATGGTTTCATTAAGATACATTATGTGCCTTTTTATGAGTTATAGAGTTTAAAACATTGTTCGAGAATGTTTGTTTTTATGGTTTTCTTGAGTGGTTCACTTGTATTCTTAAATTGAAGTTCAGGTAGAACATGGGTAAACATCCAGAACCGATAGTACATGTTACTAATAATATTACAGGAGTTTTAATGATATTATAATGAATTATATTGGATCCATGTGGATGAATCATTAGATAAGAATTAAATGATGATTGTTTGGGTTAATTTGAGCGATTTTTCGATCATAACGAACTTGTTTTAATTTATCACTTAGTAATATGGACAAAAGTTATTTCAAGAACTTTAAATAAGAAATAATACATATAAAAATTCTGGTTCAACCATAAAAATGGTTTCATGCCCAGATCTGAAGGTAGAAATGGAAGAAGAAAGCATGTCGTTCTTGAAGGTGATAAATTAACACCTCACGAACAACGTTCTCTTTAATAAAATAAAAGGAAGAGGGCAAGGGGGTGGATGATATAATATCCCATTAGAATCATAACATTACAGTAGATGTATAATTCTGGAGTTAAAATACCATCTTTATTAATATATGTGGGGATAGATCAAGAAATAAACTTGAACTTGAAAGGAAATTAAAGAAGAGAGAGGGAAATTACCTCTTAAATCTTCCTCTTGAGATCCTCCTTAAGGAAGTTAGGCTTGGTCTTTTTATGAGACCAGAAGCTCTATAATGTGGGAGAGGGTATATGGAAGTTGTTTTTATAGAGTTTAGAGAAGTCATGGAGCTTGAGAGGTGTGAGGAAATGAGGGTGTGAAGGGTGGTTTTTATAGTGGAGGGGAGAGGGGTTTCCTTAATATAAAATTCATTAGTTTATTAATTTCCCCTAAGACAAGGAATAGTGAGTATTGAATGACCAAGAATAGTAATTTAATCATGTTATCCCGAACCAAGTGGGCTTACATCAGCATAAAATCACACATGACTCTATAATTTTCTTATTTAGCTTATTTTTGTAAATTACGAAAGTTCGCTATTCATAAAAAATTAAAGTATTTCAGAAAAATCCCAAAAATTTAACCCAACCATTTTTCAACATGTAGAATCCAAAAATGAAGTCCATTTTTCAAAAATAATTTTCTAAATATGATTAATTTAATATTTAATTAAAATCATGTGTTATTACTAAAAAACAGTTTTAAAACATTCATTTACTTATTCTAAAATATTGGTACATCATACTTTCACTTGAATATTATTTTTATACTATAATAGGTAAGTTTACTATTAATTATGGTATATCACTATTCATAAGGGTATGTTACTATTCATAAGGGTAGGTTACTATTCACTAAAAATTATTTTTGTTTTATTAGACTCCAAAAATCATCTTGAACAAAACCGTGTATGTCAGATTTTCAAAATTCCAAACACAGAAGTGACAAACTTATGTTTAAAGGAAACCTATCACTTAGTAGTTCATTATGTTGTGTTTTCATGTTATTTTATGAAATATTTATAATAAAGTAATTTCCATTGAAATACTTTGGGTCGTTACATTCTTCCCCCTTATGAAATTTTACCCTCGAAATTTCAATTTAAACAAACAGGTGAGGGTACTTATACTTCATTGCCTCTTTCGGTTCCCAAGTTGCTCCCTCAAAATTATGGTTCCTCCACAACACATTGACAAGATGAGTTGTCTTGTTGCGTATAACCTTATCTCTCTGATACAGAATCTTTACTGGCTGCTCCTCACAGGAGAGATCATCTTCCAACTGCACCACCTCTAAGTTTAGTACATGTGAGGGTTCTGGTATGTACTTCCTCTGTAGTGATACATGAAACACATCATGAACTTGAGCCATATTCGGTGGAAGTGAAAGTCGATAGGCCATGGCTCCTATGTGGTTAAGGATCTCAAAGGGGCCAATGTACCTTGGTCTTAACTTCCCTTTCTTCCCAAATCGCATGACTCTCTTCCATAGAGATATTCATAGGAAGACTTTATCTCCAACTTCGAACTCCAAGTCCCTTCGAAGGTTGTCAGCATAGCTCTTTTACTGACACTTTTCAGCTTTGATGTGTTTCTGGATGACTTGAAACTTCTCTTTAATCTCTTGAATAAGATCGGGTCCAAGTAGCTTTCTTTCTCCAACTTCATCCCAACAGGTTGGAGTTCTACATTGCTTTCCATACAGTGCTTCATATGGAGCCATCTGAATACTCGAGTGGAAGCTATTTTTGTATGAGAACTCAACCAATGGGAGATGCTGATCCCATCCACATTTGAATTCTAGAGAGTTGGCTCTTAGCGTATCTTCAAGCATCTGAATAGTTCTTTCAAAATGGCCATCAGTTTGGGGGTGATAGGCCATGATGAAATTTAATTCAGTACTCAAAGCATGTTGAAGGCTCCTCCAAAATTTAGATGTGAACCTTGGATCATGGTCAGAGTCAATTGAGAGTGGAACACTGTGCAGTCTCACCACTTCCTTTACATATATCTTTGCGAGTTGTTCAAGCAAGAGATCTTCCCAAATAACAATAAAATGGGAAGTCTTGGTGAGTTGTTCAACCACAACCCATATCACATTATTTCCCTTCGACATCTTCTGGAGACCCATGAAAAAGTCCATAGTAACATTTACCCATTTCCACATGGGTATAGGCAATGGCTGCATCATTCCTTTGGGCTTTTGTCACTCAGCTTTAACTTGCGGACATACCAAACACCTTGATATATATTCCGCAATCTCCTTCTTCATGTTATCCCACCAGAAGTTTTCTCAGATATCACAGTACATCTTGGTACTCCCAGGATGGATAGAGAATGTTGAGCTATGTGCTTTATCCAATAGCTCCTTCTTTATCCCAGGTGATGAAGTCACACAAAGATGCGTTCCAAACCCAATCACACCATCATCGTCGATATGGAACTCCTGCTGCTTCCCTTCTTTTATTGCATTCAACCTCTTTTGTATCTCCACATCATCCCTTCTTAATTCCTTAATCTTCTCCTAGATGAATGGTTGCAAAATCATTTGGGAAAGGTAGGATGTATCCCCTTCCCTTATAATTTCCAAATCCATTTTTTGCATATCCCAGAAGATAGGGTCTTTCTCAATCCGCAGCATGGATAGAGTAGCAGGTTCTTTTCTACTTAGAGCATCATTTACCTTGTTCGCCTTTCAAGGATGATAGTGAATAGAGCAATCATAATCCTTGATTATCTCTAACCATATACTTTGACACATTTTGAGATCCTTTTGTGTGAATATATAATTTAGGCTCTTGTGGTTGGTGTATATGTCACACTTCTCTTTATAAAGGTAGTGCCGCCAAATTTTCAAGGGAAAAATCATGGCTGCTAGCTCTAGATCATGTGTCGGGTAGTTCTGCTCATGGATCTTCAAATATCATGAGGAATAGGCTATCACATTATCATTTTTCATGAGTACACAACCCAAGCCTTTCTTTGAATCATCACTGTATATCACAAAACCTTATCCACTTTTCGGTAGTGTGAGTATAGGTGCAGTGGTTAGCCTTCTCTTTAGCTCCTTGAATCTTCCCTCAGATTCTTCCATCCAGACATACTTTACCCCTTTCATTGTTAACTTAGTTAACAGCCTTGACAATTGTGATACGTTTCTCAAAAAACAGAGGTAGTACCCAGCTAATCCAAGAAAACCTTGGATTTCCATGACACTAGAGGGCCTAGGCCATTCATCAATCACCTTTTTTTGCAGGATCCACAGATATTCCCTCACTTGTGATCACATGTCCCAAGAACGTGACTTTCTTCATCCAAAAGTCACACTTTCTGAACTTGGAATACGACATCTCTTTCCTCAATTTCACCAACACAAGTCTTATATGTTCTTCATGTTCCTAATTTCACTTAGAGTAGATGATAATATCATCAATAAACACTACCAAAAATTTGTCAAGGTAATGTCTAAAGGCTCTATTAATCAAATCCATGAAGATTTCAGGGGAATTAGTATGTCCAAAGGGCATCACCAAAAACTCATAGTGCCCATACCTTGTTCAAAAGGCAGTCTTCTGAATATCTTCTTTATTCACCTTTACCTGATGATATCCAGAACAAATATCCACCTTTGAGAAGTATTGAGCTCCTCTTAACTGATCGAAAAAGTCATCAATCCTAGGGAGAGGATACTTTTTCTTTATGGTGATCTTGTTGAGTTCCTAATAATCGATACACAACCGCATTGTTCCATACTTCTTCTTCACATAGAGCATTGGCACACCCCAAGGTGATGCACTAGGGTGTATGAAACCTTTGTCCAGATTCTCTTGCATCTGCTTCTTTAACTCCTCTAGTTCGATAGGATCCATCCTATAGGGACACTTCGAGATAGGAGTAGCTCTGGGTATGAGTTCAATTGAGAACTCTACCTCATAATCTGGGGGAATTCAGGGAAACTCTTCGGGAATTAAATTGATGTATTCCCTCACAATGGGCATTTCCATATGTTTGACACTTTCCTTCAACTCAACCATTTGGGCAAGGTATGGTTCTTCATAGGGAATCAACACCCAAAACATTGAAGGATTTTTCAAAGGAGATTCATGATCTTCCTTTCATTTGTAGAGGAGCATGGGATGGTTCAGAATATGAAAATAGATGTCCTTTTCCCAACAATTTATATGTTCTCTATATAACGAGAGCTAATCCATTCCCATTATAGCATCAAATTCCACCAAAGGAAGTATTAAAAGATTCTCTGGAAGAATATTCCCACATACGCCAATAGAAGAGGAGTCAAACACTTGGGTTCCAATTATTGCACAACTTTGTGTTTTTACAGATATCTCTACTTCAAGGTTTCAGGGCTTCGATTCTATAGTTCTATAAAACTTTCAAGATATAAAGGAATGCGTAGAACCAGAATCAAATAAGACATTTTCCATTCATGAGTGAATAGGATGTGTACCTTGTATGACTTCATTATCATGATCCACCTCCATAGTAGTGATGGCATAATCCTTCCCTTGTTATTTTGGCTTTGGTGGCAGCTGACGCTGATTACCCTCGAGGACTCGAGGTTTAGTGAACTTGTTTGCATAGTGCCCTAGCTCCCTATAGTTGTAGCATTGAACAATGAGTGGTTCTCTCCTTTCATCGGCAACATTATTCTACCCTTTCATGTATTTTAGACACTCTTGATCATGGTGACCTTCTTTCCCACACTTGAATCATTTCCCCATCCCTTTGAGGCAATTCCCATGGTGCAACATTACACATTTTTGGCATGTGGGTCATTGAGTTTTCTTCCCACCTTTATCATTAGACCCTCCATCTTAAAACTCCATATTTTTTTTTCTTATCCCCATAGCCATGAGACCATTCTCCAAACTCCATATCCACTTTGAGGGCACATCAAACAACTTCTTCATAACTCCCAAAGTCACAAATTTCAAGATCCTTTCGATGGTGTGGTTTTAATCCACTGAAGAATCTATCAATTTTTCTATCATTGTTGATAAAAAACCAAAATCATACCTTTAAAGTCTTGTGAAATTCACTTCATTGGTTGTGACATATTATCCTTCTTTTTGCTTGATCTCTATGAATTATCCCTCCTTCTTTGTGCGATGAGTTCTTGGGAAATACTTGTTAAGAAACATTATCTTAATGTTTTCCCATTCCATCTCTTCAATTTCCTCCCTTGGAGTGGTGTTCTTAATCAAATACCACCATTGATCGGCTTCTCTATCTAGATGATAAATGGATAGGGTCACCTTCTATGTCTCAGAACAATGAAGAATAGAAAATATCTTCTCCATGGAGTTGACCCACTATTCCACAACTAGAGGATCAGAAGATCCACTAAACGTCGGTGGTCATTGCCGCATAAAACATTCAATAGCTAGTTTCTCATTCTTTGGTGAAGGAGAATGTTCCCAATTATTATGGTTATTGTTAATAACCTGAGATAATTAGGTAATCATTGCCATGAAGTTTTGAACTCCACCTCCCAAATCATTGGGGATGTCGTTCGGGCAATCATTGCATTGGCCCTCGCACGAGTTGCTGGCCTAATTTCTCCTGGTTCCCACCATTTTCTAAAATAGAAAAGGTTAGAACAAAACATAAGTAAACAATTCATTAATAACTTATTCATTTGAAAAATTTATACAAAAAAAACATATGGTATCCCTATGTAAATATTCTTGTGTGCATATTTTTACATAGTCTCATGCTAGAGGTTTTCTCTAGGGTTAACTAATCCTAATTCCCAAATTAACTAAACCTTGCCTCTGATACCAACTATAATGACCCTGCCTTTTCTTACATTACTATTACATCATTTTAAAGATAAAAAACATAATAGTTTTAAAAATAGAGGATCCAAAGGTTTAGTGTCTTGGGAAAACTAGGACCATACATAACAATTACAACATCAAGCATAAACATTTATTTAATTTCTTCTTCTCTATCTTCTTATTGGCACTTTTCCTCTCCTTAGTACATGTAGACACCTGAGGATATACATCAAAAGGGGTGAGATAGAATCCCAGTAATAGGATAGATAAGAAGAATATAGCATGGGGTGAGCATAATCATAACATGGTAAAAAGATCATGAACATGCGTGGAAGCATAAATATAAGACATGAAATGTGGCAATGCATAAAAATGAAACATCATGTCTTGGTGGCTAACTACCGCACATACTTTTGAACTAAGCTAGAATTTTGTTCACACATAATTTACAATTTACTCACGAGGTTCATCACTTTACCCAATGCATTGGGGTGCTGTATAATTCTGGGATCACCCATTACATTTAAACATTCATATTGCGCTCTATAATTCCGGGCGCACCCATCACATCATAACATTATCATTATCATTCGTGCCACATTGAACATGTATAAAAACATTACATAACTAAACCATGGAAATTAATTGGTTTATTCTCATAATAAATCATTCATAAACATTGGTTTCCCTAAAGAAAGAGGGAATAACATATATGTTACAAGAACTGTTCATTTTGAGTGAGAAGTAGAAAGCGTGTTCTTAAAAGAAGAGTTCTTTTGGAAAACAATTTGTTTGAAATAAAAACTAGTGAAAAACATTTATATCCCAGAAAAGGAAAGAAAATTATTAAAAAATGTTCTTTAAGGAGTAACCATATAAAAAATGGAGTGAAAGAGGGAGAACTCGAAGAAAGAGAATTGGGTTTGAGATTTTCCCCTTACCTTGTATCTGAATGCTTCCTTCACTTCAATTTCATGTATAATGACATTATATTAATTAATTAGAAATATCAAACATTTTTTACAATAATATGGTTCATTATGGTTTCATTAAGTGATTTTATGTGCCTTTGGATGAGTTATAGAGTTTAAAAACATTGTTCGAGAATGGTTGTTTTTATGGTTTTCTTGAGTGGTTCACTTGTATTCATAAATGGGTAAACATATAGAACTAATATTAAATGGGTAAACATATAGAACTAATATTAAATGTTACTAATGATATTATATGAGTTTTAATGATCTTATAATTAATTATATTAGATCCATTTGGATGAATCATTAGATAAGAATTAAATGATGATTGTTTTGGTTAATTTGAGCAATTTTTCGATCATAACGAACTTGTTTTAATTTATCACTTAGTAATATGGAAATAAGTTATTTCAGGAACATTAAATAGGAAATAATAAATATAAAAAATTCTGGTTCAACCATAAAAATGGTTTCATGACCAGATCTGAATTTAGAAATTGAAGAAGAAAGCATGTTGTTCTTAAAGGTGATAAATTAACCCCTCACGAACAACGTTTTCTTTAATAAAATAAACGGAAGAGGGAAGGGGGGGGGTGGATGATATAATATCCCATTATCATAATAAAATTATAGTATATGTATAATAATGGAGTTACAATATAATTTGTATGATGATAGGTGGGGAGAGATCAAGAAATTAACTTGAACTTGAAAGGAAATTAAAGAAGAAGAGGGAGAGAGATTACCTCTTAAATCTTCCTCTTGAGATCCTCCTTAAGGAAACATGGATTGGTATTTTGATGAGACCAGAAGCTCTTGAATGTGGTAGAGGGGCTAGGGAAGTTGTTTTGGAAGATTTTAGGGAAGGCTTGGATCTTGAGAGGTGTGAGGAAATGAGGGTGGGAAGGGTGGTTTTTATAGTGGAGGGGAGAGGGGTTTACTTAATATAAAATTTATTAGTTTATTAATTTCCCCTAAGACAAGGAATAGTGAGTCTTGAATGACCAATAATAGTAATTTTATCATGTGATCTCGAACCAAGTGCACTTACATAATTAGAACATCACACATGACTCTATAATTATCTTATTTAGCTTATTTTTTTAAATTACAGTATTTCACTATTCATCAAAAATTCTAGTATTTCAGAAAAATCCCAAATAATTACCCCAACCATTTTTCGACGTGTAGAATCCAAAAATGAAGTCCATTTTTCAAAAATAATTTTCTAAATATGATTAATTTAATATTTAATTAAAATCCTGGTTTATTACTAAAAAATAGTTTTAAAATATTCATTTACTTATTCTAAAATATAGGTACATCATACTTTCACTTGAATATTATTTTTATACTATCATAGGTAAGGTTACTATTAATTACGGTATATCACTATTCATAATAGTATATCACTATTCATAAGAGTATGTTACTATTCATAAGGGTATGTTACTATTCACCAAAAATTATTTTTGTTTTATTAGACGCCAAAAATCATCTTGAACAGAACTGTGTATGTCATATTTTCAAAATTATAAACACAGAAGTGACAAACTTATGTTTAAAGGTCACTTATCACTTAGTAGTTCATTATGGTGTGTTTTCATGTTATTTTATGACATATTTATGAGAAGGGAATTTCCATTGAAAAACTTTGGATTTTTAAAGGCAAATAAATTATTCTAGCGTGGAGCACTGCCACCTAGCTCTGTGGCATAGGTCTGTCATGTAGCTCTTCCGCATAGGATTGTGAAGCTAGTCTATCACAAAGTTATTTTGGAGTATTTTGACTTTCCTTTGAACTCTTCGAATATTGTTTTTGGGATTTGAAATATCTGGGGTTATCTTTATAGACTTTCTGTTTTCTTGTGTTGTGTTAATAAAATCCCCCCCAGGATTGGATCCAAATAAAAAAGAAAGAGGGTCGAGTCCTGAGGTATAATTTGTGGGAAAAAAGACTATGGGTTAAAATTTAGACAATGTAGTTTTGTTGCATAGTCACTTCATGTAGGTATTCCACATAGATATTGCACGCAGTCCTGATGCATAAGTCTTCAGTATCCTATAAATTGGTCTCAACCTTCACGATTTCTTCACCTCTGCTTTTCAGATTTTACGGCTCTCATTGCGTAGCTTGTTCTTCCATCCCTATCATATTTTGATCTCATGTAATTACCTTGAAATTTCTTCAAGGTAAATTTATTTAAGCTATGGAGCTACGCTGAAGGACTTCATCGAAGGAGTTATGCTAGAATCCTTGTCAAGGGACCTATGTGACAGACATCATCAAAGGACCTATGCAATGAACCTCATCGAAGGACCTACGAGAAGAGTTTCCTTTGCCATACTTTTGATTTTTCTCTTTTAAAATTCCAACCTAATAGTGGAAGTTTGGTAATTATTTTGTAGGAAAGAATGAATCATTTGAGGACCCATACTGAAGAATCTAAGGAATGTCAAAATGAAATGATGAAGATCATCAGACCAGACTATTATGACTTTATTGAGAGTACTCTTCCTAGGCTATGGAAGGGTTCAATCATGTACAAAAGTGACTATCCACAAAGTTCTTATTTACCCTTATATGGGCATAGGATTTTTCAAGATTCCCATGTTCCATATGTTAAGAAGTAATTTCAAAAGAATTGATTTATTCAATAATCCAACTATAACTGCATGAATATTAGTGCAAGGGGGGGTCTAGTACAATAAGAAACCGTCCCTATTAGTTGCATCCTTCATCATAGTGGTTGCACTCCTGATATGAAGGATCGTGTTGTAGATCCAAGACCACATTTTTATGATTACACTTTTTGGGATTCTCAAAAAGATCAATCTATTGGTTGGAAAAAAGATTGGGATATTTGTTCTGGAGGAGGTGTCAAGCCCAAATGGATGTGAGCATTCTGGGTACATAGAACTTGTGCAGAATTCAGGAAGGAGTTATCAGACGTTCATATCTATGAAGCTGTTTGGATGGGGAAAACTTATGTTTATAAAAATGATTTCATTCCTGAATTTATAATCTGATGAAGTCAACAAATGAGTTCCTTTCATTTGAAACATGGCGAATTTAGTATTAGTCTCTGGGATATTTACCAAATAGCTCGAATTCCCATTCTTGGGGAAATGTATGATGAATTCATTCTGCCTGCTACAACATGGGGTGATGCTACTAGAACACCACCACCAGACCATGAATTATATAAGATAGGGAAGAATTTACCCTAATAAAAGAAAGATGTCAATGCCAGAGTATGGATGGAAGCCTTCTTAGAACCAAAAAAGAGAAAGTTCCATCCTGTGGATGTCCTACTATTTGTCCTTCTGTAGATAACCAGGGTAGTTCTATCACATATTGGCCTACACTGGAAAGAGGTGATTATAAGCACTGGGGATATAAAGTAAAATCCGATATAGATGAAAAGGTATGCTTAGATGCCTTTCTTGCTATGTGGTTTAGCATTTACTTGCTTCCAGTCCATGAATCTGTTGGTGGTGTAAGATCAGGGAATTTTGTCATTACATATAAATTGGTATAAGGAAAGTATATTGGGTTAGAAACCCCTGTATTGGAAAGAATTTACTATCTCTTGCTACATTTATATAATGGAAAGTCTCCATTTATAATTTCAGGTCCATTCCAAGTGTTGTGGGGATGGATTTCCACATATTTTTCTTCATACTCAGTGTTGAATTCAATTAGGCTTCCCAATGGTCGATTCACCCCATTTTTACAAAACTTTTCTGGTATTTAGCCTCTAAAATTGAGACCTGATGTAGTGCTAAAGGCATTGAATGTCTCAGGAGAATTCATCTTATTTATTTTTGGTAACCCACTAGTTGGAACATTTATTGATGATGGTAAAGAAAATAATTATGATCTGAGGTCTTATATGATAGCATTTAGGGATGGCGTATTATCAACCAGGATTAATGGTGAAATTATCTCTGAGGGTTACCCCCCTATAGGTTTTCTCGTTAGTTCAGATGTCTTCAAAAATCAAACACTTTTTCACCCAGATATGGCGGACATGAAAAACACCCAATGGTAGTGTGCCAATTATAGATTCTAACGACTTTATAGGTATCCAAATTTTTGATTACATTACCTTAACCAAATGCATCGATTGGATTGGAAGCTAGATATGCCAAATCTTGGGCTTCTTTATATACTCAAGGGTATTTTACAAAAGGAATATATCGAGTGGAAGCTACAACAACTTTTGCACATGGGAATCATGGTAAGAAGTCCATGGAAAGAGATGATACAGGAGTTTCAGAGGATTAAGATCCCTCAAAAAGTCTTCACAGGAGGTATACTAGGAAGACCAGGGTTACAGAAGAAATACCTCCAACGCAAAGAAGATTTAGTTGCTTCCATAAAACAGAGGTTCCTATCCCATCTGTTTAACTTTATGAAGAATAAAGGAGGCTTGAAAAAGCTCACCAATCTGAAGGTTTTGGATCTCTTCCATAATCAACCATACCAATATTTAATTAGGTGAGACCTTTATCCATTCATCATTGGGAGGTTATAACCTATGATCTTAGGGATTCATGGGAATTACTCTAGTATGGCATTCAAATACCAGATATTGGTGACATAAAGGAACCTTCTGAATCCATTATGGGTAGTAACTTGGCTGAATTACATAAGTATATTATGGAGCTGGAGGGTTTTATATATGCGACTGATTAAGAAATCCCATCCTCTAAATGAGTATCACATATGATGGCCTCAGGAGTACACGAATGGGTAATTATTGACTCTGAGGTGGAGTGGGATATTTATGTTAATACTAAGAATGTATTTTCCTTTTACTTTTGTCTCAACTCTTCTTTACCATTTATCATCATTAATATTGATGAAAATTTATTTTTGCAACTTGAATGTAGAGAAGGAAGCTCCGAACCAGTTCTAGAATCACTTAAGTATGGTCCTTCAGGATCTCCTATTGACGCAATGAATGATCCTGCCAGGTTCCTGGAAATTTCTCTAGGAGAAAGAATCATGACTAGGGTAATGGCGATGGATAATCCTCAACCATTACCTCAATTTTCTCATAGTAAGAGGAGTGTTTCAATCTCTCCCCAAGCTTTTGAACAGAAATGCAAGAGATCAATGAAATTGATCCGAAGTGTTTGCCGAAGGAGTAAGTATTTATACTATCCCTAGGGCATATAATTTTTTCAATACACTCCAGTAACCATGTTTTATCCTCTTGTAAGATATATGCCTCTCTCCTCTCTCAAGGAATTAAGAGCTGATTCTTCGAGACCAGAAAAAGAAACCCCAGGGGAAACCCAGGTTCTTGTTGACGAATCTCAGTTTCCTTCATCAAAGGATCCTGATGTAATCAATAATGATATTCCTATTGATCCAAAATAAAGGAATGAAGACCCAAGGCATTCTGAGTTAAATACTGATGTTGGTCTGAAACTATCAAGATCTGATGATGCTATATCAATTGAAGAGCCGATGGAATAGAATGTTAGTGGATCTAATTTAGGCATCAACCAATGTTTTTTGGATACCTTAAATGGCGAGGATTCTATAACATTTCAAGCTGCATATACTGAAATGGTGAAATCCCTTAATCCAAATATTTATATTCCAAGTTACATAAATGAGTTTGGATATTTTAATGAGGAATTACAAGGACGTAAGTCCTTATTCTTGCATTTTCCATACATAGTTAATCTTATTATATTGATTCTTTACATCAAAGTTCACCTTATATAGCTTTACATGTAGAAAATGTCGCAAAAGAACTTTAGGTATGGGGTATTCCACTATATCCTTCTGTTGGATCTGGAGAAATACCTTTAGAGGATCTTCTAACAAAAGATGTTCCAGAGCCTTCAAATGTGATAACTAAGAAAACTCAAGGAAATACCCCTTCTCAAGAATCATCTGGTCAAAATGCTAAATATGAGAATACAGGGGATGGATCCAAACAAGTAGATAACTTATTATTGTGTAAATATAATCAGCTATCTGAATCATATCTATTTCTTCCATTTGAAACTGAAAATGAGCTTGATTTATCATTTAGGATTATCAGATCCTAGATCAGAAGGTGAAGCTTCTACTATCCCAAGAGAAGTAAAACAAGGCATCTCTTTAAGTGACCTGTTTCTAGAGTTCATTTTACCTTATGGTAGTGACTCAGATTCAGACTTAGATATTCAATATGCTCTTGGAATGGAATATAAGAAGACATGGAGGAATATCTAGAGAATAATTGCTGAGAAGCCTTTAGATGAGTTGTTTTCCCATTTTTCCAAACTCTTAGCATTATTCTGCGTATTGGGATTTGGTGGATTTAATTATCAGCCATTCTATGATGCCATGAAAGAGAATATTCAGTGACAGGAGTAGGAGGATAAGCTGCGACAAGATTTTAAAGAGGCTAAATGAATCATCAATATTGTGGGTTTTCATGCTTTAGTAGTTGAGGCAGAGGCAAATCATCACAAGAAATCGATCTAAATTAGCCAACAAATCAAATAAACCATGAAGGAGTTGTTATATCTTCAACAACAACTGAATTATGTTCATAACGAGCTTGAGCAGTTGAATCAAACATTGGTAGAAACCCAATTAGAGGGGATAACTTCCATTTCAACTGCTAAGGAAGCACTTCATTAGGTAGAGGAGGTTGGAGTTGCTCAGCTGTCTCAACTTCAACAAGAAACTGCTAGGGCTTATGAAGTGGTCCAACAAATGAGAATTCATGTTGAGAGTTTATTCTAAAACATAACATAGAGGCTCCATTTTGTGGACGGCCCTATAATTTCATATGAATGAAAGAAATTTTGTCTTTAATCATATATGTCTTCATTTTTTTCATTATATCAATTTGAAAGGTAAATTATGATAACGACTCATTTATGTTAAACAATCATTATTATAATGACAAGAATGAAGTGATCAAAATTTTTTCATTAAGATGATGAACCTAATGAGCATAATTTGATTGTTTCCAAGGTTATATGGATAAACACACAAATTTCATATATTTTGACCTCTTTTTTTATTGGTCAATATTACCTAAATCATACAAAAATGTATGTTCAGTGAGATGGGACTCGAATTTTGTTTGTAGTGACCTTCACGGGTTCTCAATCTAATGAGCACCAAGTCCTTTGTTGTTGAATGTTTAGAGTCATTCCTATTGGACTATAAAGGGATAATATTTAGGGTCAAAAATATCTTTGACAATAAATTTTGAATTAGATCCCAAACAAAACCCTGTGGCTAAGAATTGATTTAATTTTTTTTAAATATTTCCAAGGGGAATCTTGAGTCATGTTTTTTACGGTCACCAAATTTAAAAGTTGTATAATCATAAGGGGTGTATTTTTCAGGAATGAAGTTACCATTATTTAACAAACTCATTATGGGAGTAGTATTCTTCAGGGAAAACTGAGGCATATGCTATATAGGAAAATAATGGCATCTTTTGGCTGACAAGCCTGTTATGAAGGAAACTTATGCAAGGCTGACTAAGGGCACATTATGCATAGTCAAGAAAAATAATTCTTTAAGAATTTGATGTTTTTCTACTGATAGTTAGGAGAAAATAATATTTGGGTGACACAACACCCTAGTAGGTGGTTTTTCCAAGGGAAGGAATTTGAAGAATGAAAAGGGTCTATTTTAGACCGACATAACTCATGAATAAGAAAACAATTTCTATACAAATTTGATGTGTGGGTAATGGTTAAAATTTATCATAAAGGGGAATTTATGATATCATATTTTTTTGTTCTAAGTCATGCAGTGAGGAAATTGGTACTATACAATTTTAAGTCATGTAGTGAGGACATTTTACTATGCAGTTTTAAGTCAACCAGTGTGTACATTGGTACTGTGCAGTTTTAAGTCAGGCAGTGAGGACATTGGGTGGATTTAATTTAATGTCTCTAGCTCTGACCAAAGGTACAAAACTATCCCAATTTATTGATAATTTTTTTTGGAAACATACTATCATATTATGGTATGGAAGGGAAAATTGTAAACTATGATTTGGTAATTTATGGAACTGAGGAATTATATGGTAAAATGGCTAAAAGAAATAAGGGAAGTATTTTTCAAGAATGAAGTTACCATTACTTGACAAACCCGTTATGGGGGCTTTATTATGCAGGGCCAACTGGGGAATATGCTGCATGAAAAAATAGTTTAATCTTTTTACTGACATACCGGTTATGTAGGTAACTTATGCAAGGCTATCTAAGGGCACGTCCTGCATAGTCAGGCAAAATAGATCTCAATAATATGTCATTCTACTGCTGAAAGCTGAAGAATGTTTTCGGAGATTCATATTTTTTGAAGAATAGAGTTTGGTTTATGGGGAAATGTACCTGAATATAGAGAGGGAATTTCCAACCAATATTTCCAAATAATTGGAGGAATAGAATTTCTATGAAGTTCTGACCCAAACATAAGAGTTATGGTGTCTGTAGTTTTAGGTCATAAGACTAGGAATAGAAATGGAAACAGTATATGATATGTGGACAAGTGATTCCAAGGTTATTTCATACTAATTTTAACACATGGAGATAGAAATATGTGAACCATGGTCTTGATAATTTTCAGATCACGAGAAAGATAACAGTACAAGTATACCTGAATTAATATTTTAAAATTCGAATTATTGTATATTTTCATCAATGTTTGAAGGGAACGAAGATACTATAACCAAGTACGAAGTTACCATTATTTGAAAAACCTATTATGGGGGAATTATTATGTAGGGACAACTGGTTCATATACTTCATAGCCAAATAGTGGCATCTTTTGACTAACAGGTCGGTTATGTAGGCAACTTATGCAAGGAAACATAAGGGCACATGCTGCATAGTGAATCAAAAGAGCTCTTAGGTATTAGAAACTCTATCACCAGAAACTATAAGAAAGATTATGAGGATATAGAAATATTCAAGATTAAGAGTGTGAAATATGGAAGGGGGTTATGCCCAATGCATATAAGAAATATTTGAACCAGTATTGGCCATGATTTATACATTATTTACATAGATCCGACTCATATGTAAAATAGAGACTTTCCTGTTTCCTCTAAATAAAATTGTGATGTGCAGTTTTAAGTCATGCAATGAGGACATTATGCTGTGATGTTTTATGTCATGTAGTGAGGAAATTGATAACCCCATAAGAAATTGAAACACCTTATTTATATAAAGAATCCATTTACCCAATTCCTAAGGCCATGTGAGCTATGATTGGTGTGAGAAACAAAGAGCAGTAAGGGTTTATTTTACAATGCAAAGGTGATACAAATGATGAATAGGGGTGTTAGATTTTCATACAGTTTAACATCATGTGTTAAGGACGACAATGAACCTATGTGAAAAGAAAGATGTATTTTAACTGGATTAAGGGATAAAAACCAAGTGCCACTATATGTCTTTCTGGGGAAAGAATCAAGTCATACATAGTTATTAAAACTTTCCCTATGAATATTTGATTCTTATAAAATAAACAAAGAGTTTTTTATCACAGATGGGCCCAAGATTATAAATCTAGGCATCTCTGCGTATCTCATTGGAAAATGAGAATCAAGCCATACACAGTTCTTGAAAAAAAATAATTCCTCATGCTAATCGATTTTGACATGAAGAATCGGGGATTTTGACACGTTCTAAGAAAATGTTAAATCTTAAGACATAAAATAGTATGAAAACCAAATCATATATCTTATGGAAACACTATGTATAGATATAATTCATACATAGGAGGAGAAAAGAAAATTAGAAGATTTTGTGGTTATGGTTGGGACCAAAATTGGAGATTTAGGCGTCCTATGTATCTCATTGAGAATGAGAATCAAGTCATATGTAGTTCTTGAAATAATGTCCCTATACAGATCTGACTCATACATAAGGAACATAAGGACTCATGTACCACTAAGGAGTAGAGAGGATATCAATGACGTTTGCTTATGGAATCTTCTAATGTCAAATATAGTAAACGTTAGTTGTACAAATGCTGTCATGCAGTTTAACTTCATGCGATAATGATAAAGATGCTACACACTTTAACTTCATTCATAATGGACGCTTATAGTTGTTATGTAATTTAATGTCTTTCCAATAGGACATGGGGGCTGTGCAGTTTAAAGTCTGGCATCAAGGACATTGTACTTTGCAGTTTAAAGTCTTGCAGTGAGGAAAAATGTGAACAACTACACAAAGTATTTCTTCAAGAATCTTGCATTAGTTAAAGTTATAATAAGCTATCCATCCATTGAGATTAAGGCATAAGGTCCATTTGAATAGACCTTATGTATGATATAATGTCCTTCCCACTTTGTCTCAAGTTTTTGATGTTTCTTTCCTTGTATCATTGGATTCATAAGGACTAATACCAATTCTCCTTGAAGAAATGAATGGAGGTGAACTTTCTTATTAAAAGCTCGTGCTATTCTGTTCTGATAGACTTCTAGATGACGCAAAGTATGCAATATTTTATTGTCTAATAGTTCCAACTCATTGAACCATTTTTGAGATCTATTATTTGTAGACAACTGATCATAGATTGTAACTCTAAGTGAAAGCATTTGAATTACAATTGGCAAAACTACTTCGGTTCCATATACCAATGAATAAGGGTTTTCTTGGGTAGCAATACAAGTAGTTGTCTGATAATCCCATAAATCATTCAAAAGTTTATCGGGCCATGATTTATTATCTTTATCTACCATATTCTAGAGTGTATTTTATAGGGTCTTATTGAAGGCCTCTATATATCCATTGGCCACCACATTATAGTGAGATGAATGGTTAAATTTGATATTATCTTCCTGATAAAACTTTTTTACCTCAACAGAAAAAAATTGGTGCCATTGTTCATCAAAATAGTATGAGGGTCACCAAATTTGGTGATGATATTAATTTTTATAAAAATATTAATGTTATTGGCTCTGAATTCCTTGAGAGGTATTTCATCAGCCCATTTATAGAATAAGTCAGTAGTAGTGAGAATATACTTGAACTGCTTAGCTGTGGATGGAGGATAAGGCCCTACTACATCCATTCCCCATGTGGAAAATGGGCAGGAGTATTTATCTATATGTAGTAACTCTATGGGTTGATGAATGAAGTTGGAATGCACTTGGAAGGGATTAATTTTTTTAGTAAAATCTATACAATCCTGCATCATTTAAGGCCAAAAGTATCCAACCCTTCGGATCTGATTAGAGAGTCTATGCCCAGACTGGTGGGCACCACAAACTCTTAAATGTACTTTTTTCATGATAGTTACAGTCTCTTATCCATTAATACATCTGAAGAGGATTCCATCAAAGCCTCACTTGTAGATGATCTTTTGGTGGTCTGGACAATCATAAAGAGTGAAATTAGCTGCTCGTCGTCAGATCTGTTATTTTTCATCCATATCTAGTGGAAGTATCCCATTTTTAATATATTCTATGATGGATGTTATCCATCCTATGGTATGACCATATGGTTCAAAAATAAGAAACATTTCATTAATTTCCTCTATTTTGTTTTGAAAAAAAGGCGCAACTACACGGATATGTGCTACGCTAATGACAGTCTCATCCCAATTTGGATCTGCCAAGGCTGTAGCTGCATTATCCAGTGCATATTCTTGGGCATTTTGTGGTAGCAAGACATAAGACAATGTCGGCTCTGAAGAAAATTCAACCATTAACCCTCTTAAGTAATCACAAAAAGGGATTGACTCTTATTTTATAATAGAATATTCCACATAAATTTTTTTGATTACAAGTTGTAAATCACCTTTCACCTCTAAATGATCCATTTTCACCTGAAGGGATAATTCCAAACCTATGATGAGAGATTGATATGCTGCCTCATTTTTTGTACCACCTTTTGATAAAAAGATTGAATAAGGTAATACTGTATTTTTTGGGTAAATAAGGACAATTCATAACCCATCTTTGTTGAGTTTAGGGTTCCCATTCTCTTCCCTGTCGGAATTCTAGAAGCACAATCAAAATACATTTACCATGTTTGAGAATTATCTTGAATAGAGAAGACTTATTCATTAGGAAATTTAGTATTTAATGATGTATCTTCCACAGATGGATGCTCAACAAGGAAGGTGGCCATATCTTGGACTTTTATTTCATTTTGAGGCACAAACTGGATATCAAACTATTGAAAACTAACCTCCCACTGTGCCAGACGCCCTGTAAGCATAGGACGATTGGGGATAAATTTGAGCGGGTTGTTGCGATATACCAATTGGACCTCATGATGTTGCAGGTAGTACCTCAGTTTCTGAATTTAAAATATTAATTCCAGACATCACTTTTAAATACTTGAATATTGAGCTTCCACATCAAGCATAGTTCGAATGAGATAGTAAAGGTTGTTTTCATTCCCAGCATCATTCTTTTGGGCGAGGAAGGCACCTAATGATCACTCTAAAGATGTCACCTAGAGAATAAGTGGTATTCCTTCAACGAGTGGCATTAATATTGGTGAAATAAAGAAATATTTCTTGAGTATATCAAATGATTTTTGGAAATCCTTGGTCCATTGGTAGGTGACTCCCTTCTTCATTAATCTGGTGACGGGAAAACACTTGCCTTCCAAATTGGTGACAAAACGCCAAATATAGGCAAAGTTTCCTTGGAGTCTTCTTAATTATTTCCAATTTAGAGGAGGTAACATACCTAGGATTGATTTTTTATTCTCAGTATCAACTTCTATACCATGATGGCATACAACGAATCCAAGATACTATCCCGAGGTTACCCTGAAAGAACATTTCATGGGGTTCATCTTCAAACTATGTCGCTGAAGATTATTGAATATGATTTCCAAATCAACCAAGTGATTGGAAGGTTGTCTGGATTTGACCACCAAATCATCCACATAACATTCAAAAAATTTACCAAATAAGGGTTTGAATATATGATGCATGGAACGTTGGTATGTTGCACTTGCATTCTTTAATCTAAAGGGAATTACCTGATAACAAAACACACCTTGAGGGGCTCTAAAGTATGTATATTCTTCATCCTCTAGGGCCATACAAATTTGATTATACCCATAGTATCCATCCATGAAGGAAATAGATTCATAGCCAGCTGTTTCATCAATTAAGAGCTATATAATTGGAATTGGAAAATCATCTTTAAGACAATACTGGTTAAGATCTCTAAAATCAATGCAGACTCTAATTTTCCCATTCTTCTTTTTCACTAGGACAATGTTTCCCAGCCATTTGGGATACTGAACTTCCCTTACAAAGTTAGCATTTATAATCTTATCAACTCTAGCTTCATTTTTATAAGCATGAGTTGGATGTGTTCTTCTTGTTGCATTATTTAATCCATGATGTTCTTCTATAAAACCCAAATTATGGATGGATACATTAGGATTAAGACTTAGAATTTCTGTATAATTCCAAGAAATTATATCTCGATGTTTCTTTAGAAAGGAATTATACACCTCTTTCTCTTCAGAGGTCATGTAGAAACTAATTAGAGTGGGGCGTGGATCGTAATCTGTACCTAGATTTATTTCTTTGAGATAATCCATAGTGGTAGAGAGACCTTCCTCAAATGCTGGAGGATCATCCCTGAGATCTTCCTCTTCATCGTCATTACATGTTACCTCTTATGTTTCCATTTTCATAGCAGATGATGAGGCATAACTCCCAGAGTTAGAGGTAAAATCAATATTTGAACATCCCAAAGAAGAGACCACCATGTCTGACCCTACTGATGAAGAAGGGTATTCCTATGGTAATAAAGAGGGATTGATGGATTTAGAATCAACGTCTTTGTCTTCCTCTATAATTTCTAAAATCTCTTCTACTATGATTGGCGAAGTAGAGGCTTGTTGTAGTTCAGTGGATAAAATGAAAATATCTCCATTTAGGCTTTCATCATTGATTAGTGGATTAATAGTTTCTTCCATGTTGTCAGGATCAATTTCCATAATTGACATTATGTAAGTTACTAGACGAGTTCCCATATTCGGGTTTACGTTTTCAATTTGATTGATGGGTAACAAATAATTTGTACTCAAATGCATAAATGGATTTGATGAGATCTTTTAAAGTCCATTTGGAGCATTAACTCTGGTTATTTCATTTATCATGGGCTTCATTCCTTTTGTGTGATAAAACACTACCTCAATGTATTGATATTCACATGTTTTGAAAAGAGATGTTTCACCATACAATGTTCCAATTTTACCATTTAAACAGTACTTCAAACATTGGTGGTATAAAAAAGGTATGGCTGCATGTCGATGTAACCAAGGCCTTCCAATCAAAATATTGAAGGCCGTGTCCAGAATAACAATCATGAAATTTTAATTAGACACAAGATCTCTGAACTAAGTTCTGAGTTTCACCACGCCCAGAGGTTCTTTTTCATTATTATCACAAGATTTCGACATTAACGTTGAAGGAGATAATTCAGATTCAGTCAGGCCCAAAAGATAAAGTGTACGAATAGGAATAAAGTTGACTCTGGAGCCATTATCAATGAAGGTTCGTCGGATGTCTACATCATTGACCTTTCCAGAAAAATAAAAAATTTTGATATGTCCATGTAAAACATCATCTTCATATTCTTCTATAAAATAAATGACTACATGAAATTATGTAGGATCATTATCGATACAGTAAACCTCAACAGCATCAAATTCGGTTTCAAACTCCTTAGGACTTGACAAAGCCTCAGTGTGTGCCTCTCAAAGATATTTTGACATATTGAAAGCATTCATAATTGATAAATTGGCCGGTACATGGGCCAATTTTTTCAAGAATTTATAATTTTGGTCCAAAGGTATGCATTTCCCAGTATTGAGATGTGGTTTTTCAGGTACTTTACAAGTTCATTATTCTAATATTGATGCACTCTATGTCGGAGAATAATTTGGAAATACCCCTAGCTTTGGTAAATTAGAACAACTATGTTTATTCAATTTTTGAGAATAGAATATGTGATTTATAATCGGTCTTCCAAAATAATTATGTCATAACCGAACCTATCTTTCATGGAAGAAACTCCTTGTTCTTATTGAGTCTACCTAAGGGATATTCCACAAGTTTCTGCCGCATATATGGTTCGAGCATGGGTAGAGTTAAAATGGTGGCTTCTATAATTCCAACTTCTTCCATTTTATCCTCAACGTTGGCATCTTCCTCTGGTTCCCCAATTAGGTACAAGGAATTCTAGCTCCTTATAATCAGAATCACCATTAGTATAAGAATCTTTTAAATGGATAACATTATAGAAACCAAAAATTAGTTTTTAAACTAACGAAGATTCTTCTTGACAAGTTAATTCTGGTTGTGCCCTTTGGTGGGGTGGTGCCCGTGCTTCTGAAACAGATGGAATTAAATCTACCAGGGTTAAGAACAACTTTGGCCTTGACATGAACTCTTCTTCTTCTGATTTCTCTTTGTCCTTATAATCACTTCTCTTTATTAATGAATGACCTTTTTATGAAGGTGGATTTACTGTGGCAGGAGTGGAAGAAGACACAATCGGTTGTTTCAATTGTGTTCATAAAATGGAATGAGTCTGGTTGATCGTTTTTCTGATCATCCAATCATCATATTTCTACACACATTTACTTTTGACCTCTTTCCATTCGCCCTCTTTCTATGGATTGGTAGCAGTAACACATGATACTTGAGATGATGCAATTTTTAGTTTTACTTGTCCAGAGTCTACCATCTTTTTCAGAAGGTCTTTGAAAACAAAATACTCTTGAATGGGGTGTCCTAACACCTAGAGAAAGGGACAATAATTCGGAATATATTCATCTCCATCTTTATTTTGATTTTTTGATCTTGGAAACTGAACCAAATTTTTTTCTAAGGCTGAGATGATGTATCTAGGATCTTGTTCATTCCTAAAAGAATAAACTTTATTCTTTAATTCATAAAATTGTTTCTATATTTGGTCTCTTTGATCATCTTGAAGAGACCATCATTGATGCTGATGCTCAGGAGGTGGATCCCTTTGGTATTATGAGGGTCTTGAAGTAGAACCAGGTAGAGGTGATTGCTTAAGTGTAACTGTAGCAACTTCTTTCTTTCCTATCCTCCTCTCCAGAGCTAATGGAATTACACAAGTTTTAGCCTTAGTTTCTATAATAGAGTATTCTATCTGTTGAGTGATTGAAGTAAGGTCTTTAAACCCTCCTATGTATTTCACAGGTATCAATGGTGTTCATAATTCATCAAGCTGATTTGCCATCAAAATTGGCAGTAACTCTTCTTGAGGGAGTGCAAGACTTAAGGAATTTGTTAATTCTTTCCATCGTGCAATAAAATCTCAAACACTTTCATTCTACCTTTGTTTATAATTGGTAAGATAAAAAACTGCCATCTTTGGTAACTTTGAGCTAAATTGAAGAAGGAATTTTTTATGGAGATCTTCACATCTAGTGATTGATCGAGATTGTAAACTTGTATACTAGGAAAAATCTGGTCATTGTAATGACTGCACAAAACACCTAAGCTTAACTCCTTATTATTGTTGAGAAGTTCTCATCATTGGATCACAATGAGAAACAAAATGTGTTAAGTGTTGTTCCGAATCTCCCAAACCATTAAAGACTAGGAATGTGGTATTTACAAAATTTGGTGGGGGAGAAATTGCATCCACCCATTCAGGGTAAGATCTCTTTTACAGATGAGCTGGTGAACGAAGTTCCTCTATAGATTCCAATCGATTCGTTAATGTCTCAATTGTGTTGATATGAATTTGGGGAATATACAGATGAGATATATTCTATGTAGGTATAGCAACCAGAGCTTGAATTGGTGCAACGACCGGAAAAACCACTGATGGTGGTACTGATATCTGCCTTGGATAACCCACGGGAACATTCCTATCAGGATGTATCTGATACTGAATTTATTGTGTACCCAATAGAGGTAATTCATTATCCGCATCTGTAGTTACTACAAATCCTCTTTTCTGAGGAGCTCCTACAGGATTTTCAAGTTAAGAACTTGTATGGGGAGTACGTCTAGCAGAAATGATGTTTTGCAGTAATTTTGTATTGAGTCTTTTCAACTCCTTAATTTCCTCTTATTACTGTGAAAATATATCTTCAAGTGAAAGAGATTGACCTTGTCCAATGGAAAAGTGAGATACGATATGACTTTCTCCTTTCCCCTTGTTAGATGCCTTTCGAAGAGGGGGAGTTGGTTATTTGAAGGCATACCTAGATTTTGGGTAGGCCTCTGATTTCCAGTGCGCATGCCTTCTTCATTTTCCTCGATGTGTACCATATTATGGACAAGAACTTCATCTTATGATTCCCCTGAACTGGAATTATTTTTTGTAGGATCTTATGCAATGGTATTAATAACATTCACTGACGCATGATGCATTGATGATATTCTGTCAGTGTTTCTGCTACATATTCTTCCCCTGTGTCTTCTAAAATACTTCGTTATCCTATATGAAGAATTACATGGAACTGTTTGGAAAACAGTAACCCGAAGGGAATACTTGGATAGTTCAGGTGTATGCTTTCCTTGTGACTTCTTCCCTAATCGGGAGAAAACTGACTTCTGTTGAGGAGGGGATTGCAGATGTGAAAAAGCCGCCAGCCCTACAGGATGTGGCTATTCTTGTTATTCTTCTTCAAATATTTGAACATTGTTTAATGAAATTTAAGGTTAAATTAAATGATCCCCTAGACTTATAAGCAGGGGTGATTCATGATCTTCTATGGCTGAAATTTGTGCAACTTATTTTCTAATTTTTCAGATTTTGATTTGGAGATTAGCTGGGTGCATCATCCGACAATCACATAAATCACCTGTTTCATAATATCGTTGTGATATTTCATACATTTTCATTCTATGATGTCTGATATCTTATAAACGGGACTGCTACTCAAGATTCTAAAATGATTTATATAAATGTAACTCAACAACTTCTTTTCTCTGGGCCTGATTCTGATGAGAACTGGTTGAGTCTTGTTCTTGAGAAAACATTTGATTACACACAAAACCTATTGATTGGGGGCCACCATGGGAAACAACATTTCATGAGACCACTTTTGGAAGACATTGCTGATTTTGGAGTTCAGTGAAATGAAATGCTCCATATGCACCCCATCCTCTGATATGAACACTAGATAGGGAATTAGAAATTAATTGGTGTAACCAATTTTGAGCATTGAGACATGAACGATGAAGGGTTCTATTCTATTTTTCAACTGTTGGATGTTGGGAAACTGAGATATATGTCAAGTCAATTTGGAATTGAAACCCTTATATTACCTTTACATGATTTTGATATTCATCATATGGTAATACTTTTGTTTTCAAACGATGAAGAGTTTTCTATAATTTGAGGCATATATCATGAATTCAATCTTCTGTCATCAATTATAGAATGTTATACTGGGAATTTTCCAAAGTCCAGAACATGACTGGTATTTCTACTTTAGCTAATATTTTCCTCATGTTCAACACATCTTCATCATCTTTCACTATAGGTTTCTCCACTTGGTCTGACCAAAGTGGATGTTATGTATTAGAAGACAAATGACCCAAGGGAGGTTTGAAGAATGACCATTCCCTTAAGTTCTTTTATGGTTGAGAAAGTATTTCACCCATAAATGACAAGGCATCAGACATGACTGAACTTGTGATTTCAAGTACATTGAGATAAGAGGGCTTTCTCATTGCTATATTGTCAATTATGGAATTATCTTAAAAATGAAAAATACTACTACAAAGAGGACTTTCGTTGCAAATTCCATCATGGGGAGGATCACCATGATGTATTATATTAAGGGATAAATCTTCCTGCTACTTGCTCTTTTGGACACATGGAGGATTGTCGTGGCTCTCATTCGGAGATAAGAACTCGTGATTGACTGAATTTTCATGATGCAAGTCTCCAAGATGAAGTGTTTGATGAGAAACTTCAGAATTACAACTACCACTCCCAAAATTTGGTAATGAGAGGGTAGGATCTTGAGTATCAATAGATAAATGTCTGGGGGCTTCAAGAACACCAGCATTAAGAATAGACAAATCTTAGCTTAACTCTCGATTTTCCAACAATACTTTGTGATGCTTCTTCTTGGATGTTCTCTTATACTTATTTGGGGCCACTTGCTGGGAAAATTGGTTATCATGGGTTGGTATATGTGCCTGCCTTGAATTGGTTATTGGAATAGACTGATTACCTCCAATTGGAAAGGGTGTATGTTACTGATATTTTTGTCTGTATAATATGGGGGAATATGCCCCATGACCATCCTGGACTGGAGCATAGGTGTGTATGTGCTCCTAGATAGCATGTTGATGTGCCATCCCATGTGTGGGGAAAGATTTATGTGTTCTTTCCCTTGATACTGCTAAAGTAGTTTTTAAAATATCCCGGCATGCTTCAAGAATATGGGCAGGGACTTACATCTTCCCTTTCACCATTGATAAGATATTCTTGGTGACTTCAGTAGCCGGAACGAGAATATACGTCCATTCCGTATCTGGAGTAGGTGTATGTGCCGGTTCCTATCCTCATTTTTCTATCAATGGGTATTGACAGTACTCATGCATGAGGGAAGAGAGTTGGGTATGCCCCAAATTTGTCATCAAATCATTCCGAATGACTTCTCAGGGTGCTACCAAATGAGACTGTTGGAAGACTTGATGAACATTGGCTGGTGTATGTGCCTGTTGGCTATTTTCAATCTAGTATGGTTGACCAAATGAGTTCAATACTGACAGATGATACTGCTGAAAGAATTGGTGATTGTAAACAGGTGCATGTTCTTATTTACCAGTTTCCACCACATTAGATTGGCAAGATTCTTTAAATGCAGTTAGACGAGCCTGCTGACTAGATAATAACTTGTAAGCAGGTGTATGTTCTTGTTCGCAGTACTCCACCAGGTTTATCTGGTGGGATTGGTGGGTTACTATCAGATGAGCCTACTGAGCAACAAAATTAGGATAAACAGGTGTATGTGCATGCTCGTTGTTTTCCATCAAGTTAAATTGATGGGCTTTTCCAGCTGAGGCAGAGGTGAGAACCTACTCCCTGTTAACCGGACGTTGTCCCTGGCTGTTCGCCTTGCATGCCTGGGTTTGAGAGACCTAGGACAAATGTCTAAAGGCAACACCCCCATCATGTTGGTGGTACACTACCACGTGGTTCTGGCGGTGATTTCTGGTGGGAGTCCTCAAGAAGGACTCCTGCATTCTTGAATTGAGGCCTTGATTGACCTTCTGATCCACCTTCCTATAGTACGTGAGGGAATGATTGTTGCGTTTTGGGGATAAAGACCCGAAAGAGTTGCAAAAAGTGGTTGTAACTATCTTTTTGTTGATCATTGGTCATTTTTGGCCAGATGATCGAGGATTGTTATTGACCTGGAGGGCCTATTGAGCAGCCGCCAAAGTTGGGATTGTACTATGCTAGAGATATTACTTTACCAACATATTAGATACCTAGCGTTGAAGATGTTGGGTTGGTGATGATGTCCTTCCCGTAGATGGAGATCCATCTTGAGCAGCAGTCGGGAAGTTCATAGATGTTGTCTTGGAGAAAGCCATTTTTGGAATGAAGGGAATTCTGAGAAAAAAAAACATTAAAACAACAACAAAATCCATTAATGAAATATCTTTTTATATGAATAAATGTGTTATTAATTCCTTTGTCTGGCCTTCCTTTATCATTTTATAGGGTCCTAATAGGTGGGTAACATTATTAACTTGGTTAAGGATTCACGTCGGTTCACCATTTTGGTATCGTAGTTATTGAAACGTGTGTTCTAGTTTCAAGAATCACTATTTCTAGGCAGTTTCCATTGGATTTATTCATGGAATGGGAAACATCCAATAGTTCTTTATCCAAAGGGGACCTACTTTCCAAAGGTAGGAGTTTATTAATTTTTATCTTTATGATACATAAGAACATGCATTGGTCAAGAGGATGGGAGGTCGGACTCATCACACCCTCTTGGGGGGAATTATTGTCTACTCTGGGACTCTATTTGTAAATTTAATATATTTTCATGAATCCTTATTAATTTACCAAGTATATCATAAGTATCCCATGGAATTTACAATCAATTATTAATATGTGTCAAATTTAGAATCATCAGTATGCATTCAACATTCTTCATTAATGGAATTATCCATATGTATTTGAGGTTTTCCATCAATGGTATCCTCTAATATACTTCTCAGAGATTATTTTAATCATCATTGTGATAATACTGGTTTTTAAGCCACTCAGTGGGGCACTCTGAAATTTTATTGTCAGGGAGACGAAGGATTGGTTTGATTTTGGGATCATTCCCATAAGATGGGATACATGCGTATCCTTGGTAAAGAAATCATACCCTCATAGTTCGGTGCCACTGAATGGGACACATCATTCCTTTTAAAGTCATGTGATAAGAACCTCTAAGAGGAAAATGTTTATTCAATGTTTAGTGTGGGAATTATGTTGAAGCAGCCCAAGGTATATAGAATGAATACGGGTTTCCAAGTAGGATCAGAACCTGTTGGGAATATGGCCCAAGGAGAACAGTGTCAATTTTAAGTGTTGGGTTTGGACCTCAAGGAGTTTTCCTACATATCTCATATGGATGACAATCAAAGACCACAAAGTTCGATAAGTCTCATAGGATAGTATGGTCCTTTGAGATAGATGAATTTGGGATTACTTATTGAAAATGATGCATTTTTAATTTAAGGATTGAATTTGCGGCTTATTCCCAAGGAGGATTCCCATATTAAAGGAATTCGGGTTGGATTCCTGATGAAGATATCTAGTGAGCTCGGGCCTTGAGAAGGCTTATTACGTATCCCGGTCATGGTGGGAATCTAATTTCTTGTATTTCCTTCCTATTAGAGTTTGTGAAAATGTTTTAACCATCACATATCATTAAGCCCATATGAGTCATGCTCGGTGTGAGAAACAAGAGGATGTGAAAGATTCAACAATGAAACTTCACACTTTTCCTCCTATGCTGATGGAAGCGGGCGTGCCGAACATGGAAGAGGGTGAGGCGACAAGCCTTCCCTCTATTATATTTACATTGGAAAGTGGTCCAATTTAAGGAGGAAGGGATAAAGGTTAGGGGATTACACCAGGATAACTTCCCATGGTGACAAATCCCAACAGGAGAGGGAGAGGGTAACAAAGGTCCCTGTAACCATCTCATCCCTATTCTTTGGAACTGAAGAAGAGAGGTGGAGCAATGATTCCAAATCCTTCAAGAAAATATAGGGGCTTACGCCAAACGGGTTACCCTAAAATTGATCCTAATAGGGAAGGAAGACTTCTCCTATGCTTGCATGGAAAAGAAAAGGTGAATCATACCTTCCCTACTAGAGACCTGAGGTTCCTGGTTCACTCTTCAAGAAGGTAGAGGCCAGAACCCAAACCCTCCTCCAAACCAGGAACTTCCAAACACTGTTCATGGGAGAAAGTTCCATGTGACTGTGGATATACAAACCCACAGACACACCATGAATCCTAACCCTATTGTGAAACAAATGTGGGAAACCTCTGACTATGGAAATATAAACCCAAATAGGAGACATGCTGATGTGCCTTTCCCAAAGGTTTGATAAGTAAGGAGGTTTTGGTAGAAACTTCAACTTAGTACCTTTCAGATAAGGTAACCAATGGCGGAGATAACCTGCCATGAATGGCTCTTAATGAGGGTACTTAAGTTGGTCACGTAGGTCCCTCGTGCAAGTATGTCGCATAGGTACCTCGCATTGATGTACAATGTAGGTATACCGCACAGGGATGGCACGTAGGTATACCGCACAGGTATGAATGATGACTAAAGACTGTGCTTTATATAGGAGAACCAAACCTATGTAAAATTTTTAAAAAGACTTTGAAAACATTATTATCCCATTTAATTATCTCTTCTCTCGTGGTTTAGAGAGATACCTGAGACAATTTTAAGGGTCTAGGAAAAGAAGCAACGCAATGGGAGATTCATAGAGTCTTTAAAAAATTTTTCAGTCTGAAAATGGGGAGCCCAAGGGCTCTATTTATTGGCACAAATGGGGCCTGGTCGAAGAGATGTTTCTTGCACAGGTCCTTCATGCAGATCCACCCTGCAGGTACTTCGCGTAGGGGCACATGAAGTATTCTGGCGCGGAGCTCTACCATGTAGGTCTATCACGTATCTATACGAAATAGGTCTGTCTCGTAGCTCTTCCATGTAGGCCTATGAATCTAGTCTATCTCAAATCAATTTTGGAATATTTTGAATTTTCTTTGAACTCTTCGAATCTTGTTTTTGGGATTTGAAATATCCGGGGTTCTCTTCATAGTCTTTCTATTTTATTATGTGGTGTCAACAGACTCTAAATATCATCTTGATTACAATGGTGTAATTATATTTTTCAAAACTCAATTTGCAATAGAGGTAAAATTAAGATTAATGTTAATCTCACAAACGAATGAATTAACTCGATTTAGTAGAGAAATGTTCAAAAGTTTGATATATTTTTATCTTTAATTTCAATTTGAAATTGATTCTAACGAAATAAATTCTATTAATATATTTATAATTTATCTAATTTTACCATAATAAAATTTAATTAATAATTTATCATAATAATTAGTAAAACAAAAATACAACTTTAACTAAAATGCAGTATTTTTCACTATTCATCAAAAAATGAATTTTCTTAGAAAAATATAAAAACTCACCATAGGACAATTTTGAAATCCTGTATTATATGATGAAGTTTATTTTATCAATTTAAAATTATAAGAGAGTCAAAATTAATATTTAAAATAGGTTTTCCATTAAAAGGCGTTAAAATACCTTAATAAAAATATGGGTTTTATGTGTAAAATTGGGGTTATTCTTATCATATGTTTATAAAATAAATTGGATGAATATAAAAAATAAATTATTAAATATATAACATATTTATTTCCTTAAAATAAGTAAATAATTGTATTTAATTAGGTTCATTAAGACAAAACTCCTTTGAAAGCATAAAAAGAAAAATATTTCTTTTTATATCCAATTGATTCTTATTTTTGTTTCTCATTAACTGATAACCCATGAATTCATTTTATATTTATATAAACCATAAACAGCCCTATGTTAGGTAATGGTATTAATATTCTCTAACATAATGGATGAGATATATAATATTATATTAAATAATAATATTTTAACAATACATTTTTATATGGTGAAAATCGGTCTTGTGTGTAAGGAAAGATATTGAAGAAGGTTTCTCTTGTGTGTAACACAAGATAACTTTTTTTTCATGAATATATAGAATCTATTTTAAATATTAAATATGGTATAAATTATCCAGATATTATATTCCCAGACGTACTTGGTTTCACGTGTCATACATGCTATCTAATACATGGTTCTTACTTTTGTATTTGAGGGTGTTATATTCTCGCCCCCTTAAATAAATTACATCCTCAAATCTAAACATGATCACTGTAAAATAAGTATTGAAAATAAAATATCGATGAAAAACACACAAATTAAATAGGTTTAAAAACACATATTCTTAATAATAGATAATGTAAAGTAAAATGGTCATGTATCTAGTTTCCCTAAAAGGAGAACATAGGTGGGAAATAGAAACAAGGATAAAGAATAAAAATATAACAATCATGTTATGATGGAGACTGATAGAAAACATGATCACCTAAATTTTTTAGACCAAAAACCATATTCCATATGTGTGAATAAAGGCAATTTATATCACAAAAAAATCAGATAATAGGAAAAAGAAATTGGTTTCAAAACCCCCACTTCTATAGGTAAGGACATCTTTCACACTTTAAGAATATAAGTAAATATATATTTTCATAAAAAAAATATTTTGTTTTTATTACTCTGTGAAATATTTATACTTAATCTCTTATCACATGATGAATCATATGGTTATGTAATACATTGACCTCTATAATCTCATCCAATGGTTAACCATTTCATAAATGGTTACGTTTCCCAATAGATTATGATCCAATCACTTTTTATGTTACATATTTTTATTAATAACATCATTTATACATTCCATATATGGCATGAATGAGTCACATCACTTTGAGGGGGTGGTAGTCCCCACTTCCTCCAATGAAATTATCATATTTACACATGATGGAAATCCTAATGAAATATTATAAATAAAAATTAAATAAGAATAAATATATCATATATCATATATAAATATGGTTTATGTAATAATGTACACCTTGAGAGGTGGTAAAGGAAAATTGAACAATCATCGTTTCATGAGGAAGTAGTTCACTATACACAGAAATAGTGTATTCATTAACCATTATATGGATGTTTGTGTAAGTGTATGTTGATATTTTAACCTAAAAACACAATAGTATATTTCGGATATTGTTTTTCATTTATTTTTAGAATAATAATATTTTAGTTGTCTGAGAATGAAAATGAAACTAAGAAACTAGAGAGAAGATGTTACCTCTTAATCGGGTATGTTCTTTTGGTTTATACCAAAAGGATTAATGGGAATTATTTTGGCACAAAATTATGTTTCTAGTTATAAGGGTAGGGTTTTGGTAGACTATTTTGTTAGGTATTGTCCTAAACTAAGATGTTATAGAGGTGTAATGAGGTGGGAGAGGTGGTGACCTTCTATAGGGACGAAAAAGGAATGAGATGTATTTTTTGGGAACAATTTAGGTATACACATGTTTATATCTAATAAAAATTCATAAAAACCATAGAAACTAAATAATGGATATTTTATTGTCTAAATATGGCCATAAAATGGGGTTTGGATAAGTGGTTGGTCATTTGGGCCACTAAGATAAAGGTTTAGTCCTTTATTAAGCATATTTTTCTCTTAATCTCTATAATTAGTATTAATCACTTTCACTAATAATTTTTTTCCAAAAATTAATATCTACTCATTATAATCTAAATATAATCTTAATTACAATTATTTATGTCCAATTTTAAAAATTCTTTTCACATAAGTGGGAAAATTAAGATTAATGTTAATCTCAGAGACTAATGAATTAACTGGTTTTAATATAAAAATGTTCAAAAGTAATTATGTTTTTAAATTCAATTTCAAAGTGAAATTGATTCTAATGAACTAAATTAAATTAATATATTTAAATTTATCTAATATTTCCTTAAAAAAATATAATATATAATTTAACATTAACAATTTTTAAAATGAAAAGGTAGCTTTGAACTAAAAAGCATTATTTTTGACTATTCATCAAGAAATGAAGTTTCTTAGAAAAATACCAAAAAACCACCATAGAATAGTTTTGAAATTAATAATTCATTAATGAAGTTTATTTTATCAAATTAAAATTTTAACTTTGTCAAAATAAAGATGTAAAATAGGTTCTCCATTAAAAGGCGGTAGCCTTATTAAATATATAGTTTATTATGTGTAAAATTGGGTTAGATTTTATCTTATGCTTATAAAATAAATTGTATGAATATAAAAATATATTATTTAATATATAAATTATATATTTAATTAAAATTATTAACTAGTTTTATATAATTCGTTTTATTAAGAAAAAACTCATTTGGAAGCATAGAAATAATAATATTTCTTCTTTATATCCTACTGGTTCTTATTTTAATTTCTCATTAATTAATAACGCATGAATTAATTTTATATTTATATAAACCATAAATACTAATAAGTTAGTTAATACTATTTATAACTTCTAACATAACGACAATGGTATATCATATTATATTAAAAAATATTTTTTTAATAATACATTGTTATTTAGTGAAACTCAATTTTTCCGCTAACACAAGCTATTAAAGAAGGTCACTATTTCATGTAAAGCTAGCTAAATCTGTGTTTCATGCATATATATAAGCTATTATAAAATTAAATATATTATAAAGTATCCAAATATTATATTCCTATACGCGCTTGGTGTCCTGTGTCATACACGCTTTCAAATAAAAAGTTATTACTTTAGTAGTTAGGAGTGTTACATAAAAAGGATTAATTTGGTGTTTATAGTTATTTAAGAATGCATAATACAACACTATAGTTTTTTATCTAAGAAGACATAATTGATACATAATATTTAAGTATCATTTATGAAGGATTAAAAGAACACTAAAGATTAAAATATATATGAAATTCATAAGGGATTTACAATAATTTTGATTAATTGAATAATAAATAACTATGAAATATAGTTTAGTACTTTCCATAATGGTAATTAGATTATGTTGAGTATTGTGTTCATCCAAGAAGTCATGTGACTAAGTTAGATTTAATTGCAATCTATGAAGGTTTAAGGGTTATGCTAGAGTTTAGGGATATCTATGAAGAAAAAAGGTTTATTCAAGACTTTAAGTATATCGAGGATGAATTAATAGTAAAAAGAATTTTAGTTCCTTCATTTATGGTTTATAATTTAATCAAAAAGTTCGATTCCTCAAAGAAGGTGTATTTAGAAACAATGGGGTATACTATATCTATGGAATTTTTATAGGTTGTGCATCCATCTTGTTCTATCCAGGAGGGCTTAATGTTTCAAAGTGGGATGGTTGGTTATAAGGTTTTTCGATTGAGATAACATAGGGATTCCTTTGTATCTTCTATCATGAATTATCAAAACCAACATAGTTATATATTATAGTTTAATACCATATGATAAGGAATGCACTAATAATTAAAAAAGGTGTAATATTATTATCCCAAATTGATTTTATAACATGTATATTAACCCCAAAAGGTAGGGTAATTCATAATGTTTTGGATTATATGACAATGAATCACATTCATTCCTTTTATGGTCAAGAAACGATTACTGTTTCAATTTCATTTATGTTAATAAAAGTAGGGCCACTGTCCCATTTTGTTTAAATTAATATATCTAGGGAAATTAAGGAAAACATTACTATCAATGTTATGTGGGTATTAATTATGCTCAGGATAACCTATATGTTCTCAATGTTAGATGAATTTTGTGGTTTGTTTATTAATTTTTATATTAAAGTGGCCCATAATAAAAAAACATGCAAACCAAATTGTTTTAAATAATTATGATTTCAATTAATAGAGGGACCAAATAACATAAGGAATCAAAACAATATTTACATAAATTTAGATTATGGTATGGGGATTACACTGATATCCCATCCCATGAATGGTGGATTAAACCATGGCCATATTTTCAAAATATAAACAATGGAGGTATTCCCGTTAAGCCTCAAGAAGAAGGGTTAATTTTTATAACGAATAATAAAGTTAACAAACAACACGGAATAAGGTATAATAGGGAGCACCATTTTCAAAAACATTTAGATAATGTGAAATGTATTTTATAATATTAGGACATTATCATATAGGGTTTTATAAGGATTTGAGTAGAAATCATGCAAAGAGGACTCAATAGGGGAATACACATACTCAGATTGGTGGACCAAAAAAGGTACAATATCAAAGGGGGAGTAAATATTTCCTAGATCATTAGAGGGGTATGTGACCATTGATGTCCCTGTTATATGGTATGCAGTCAAGAATATACCCCCATCTCTCTAAATAAGAACATACATCTCTACTATATAATACACAAATATGAAAACCATATGAAATGGGGGGAATTACATAGGATGAATTGAATTTTACCATAAAATACAAGTCATGATATAGTTATACTATAAGTATAAACCTCTAATTTATATAGAAATTTGGAATATATTTAAATTCAATCATGGGTTTTTTTTAATTAGGAAAGCGGGTTATGAGAAATTAACTCTTGATCCCATTACATTATACCACATGGGTCTTATTTGTAATATTTAGGTGATTCACCACGTTTGTGGGGAAACAAAAATCTCATGTTTATGTTGAGACATTAACTTCTTATATAAATTTTTTATTCATTAAAATTATATAATTCTTAGGGTATTTATAACCAAATATTAAGAATGTTGGAGTTATGAAGATCATGATTTACTATTAGAGGTTCATGGGTTGTGTATCCCTACCTTGGATTTGTCCATCCATGTAAACATTTTCTTTTCAGCCTTAATAAATGAATCAATTGGATATTTTAAATAAAATACCATTATAAGACAAAAAAATGACTGTCACGTGATTCAAGTAAATTAATCTAGTCTAAAATTTTCACAAACGTCAAATAGCCAATAAATTTCAACTATGAGTCATTTTCAACCTCCCAATATTTCGAATCAAGGATAATAAAATTATTAGTCCCCATGAATAAGGTTTATACAAATAAAAAGTGTTATTTAAATCTATAAAATGTATATAACGCCTTTAAATATGTATCAATATAATTGGCCTCTCTATGATTCACTAAAGTGTATAATCTATGGCCTAATATAGATAGATGGTTATCACTACTATGTTACATAATTCAAATAAATTTTTATATAATTCATATACCTTAGTATGTGTTAACTCATGTGGAAGATAGAGATCCTATTTTTGTTTTCTACATTAATTCAGTTACTACTACTTTATTTCATAAAACTAAGGATATTATCTTTTTATTCTCGACAAAGTACTTGAAACATATTTAAAATAGATGCTTAAATATTCATATCATTACTCCTTTAAAAAAAGTGTGTTTAACATGGATTTATACTATTCCTAAAAAACATCTATAAAATATATTATATACTTGAAATCTAAATTATTTATTTTCTAATTTTCAACTTATATGTAAACATAAAATTATGATACACTCTAGAAAATAATTATACACATTTACATATTCCCTATCATGAATGTGGATTTAATTCCCCTCTTGAAATATATTGATAAAATATTATACCACCTAGGAATATCCATTAATTTTAACTATTTTCGAAATTTTATCCACCATATTTTCTCTCCCTAAAATAGAATAAATTGTAGACTTTTGGAATGTATTAATTATTTCAACACCAACAACAATATTAAACCAAATTATAGATCCTCAAATGTGGAAAAAGATTTTATAAGGTATGTAACATAGAGTATAATGAATTAGTGTATGCAAACTGAACTGTGTCATAACCCATCCATGTACAAAATTGACACAACAAAACCCTCAACTCACCCTCGATATAAAACATTGAATAATAGATGTAATATCAAAATATAGATCACTAATAATTTTATGTGGATCAAATCAAGTCCCTCTCCACAAGAAACACTACAGTAACAATATAGCAATGAGAGAAACCTCATTGAGTTACTAGTTCCCATGAAAAATACACTACCCTATAAAAATAATTCATGAAATTAATACCAAACCATAGTAACTACAACAATAATTATATAATCAAGCTACCATCACTAACAAAAATATCCTAATCCATCTATTTATAGATGATATCCCTCAACTTCAGAAGGCTATGATGCTACCAATGACATATAATCATTTTATTCATCCCTCACATGATATAAAAACTCACTAAAAACAACCTTATGAGCACACTGACTCCCATAAAAAGTAATTGATAAATAAATATTATGTATAAAATGCATATGTTATCCATTTTACTTATATATAATGTTTATGTTTATAATAATAATCCTAAACTCTTGGATTCACTACACTGCTTCCATATAGATTTATAAACATGATTATGAAATCGAACTTTCTGAAATGTTAGTATACTTATATATATAATAGTCTATCATATCAAATGCTGACAATATCCATCATGAGAACTTCCTTTAAATGTTTCCACTAGATGGTTTTACAGGTCCGAATGAACCTTTTTCAGAAAAAATTTATACCTTCATGACCTTTTTAGTACTATTCATCCAAGAAAAACTAATTCATAAAATCACACCATACATCCCTATACAATAAAAAATTTCACCATGTACATTAGATTCTAAATCCTACTAAACTTCCATTTCTACTGAACAAAAAACTACATAAGTGTGTGAATAATGTGATAATTTAACATAACGTATTTTATCTTGGAGTGAAACAATAGATTTTGAAAAATTTGAATCACACTCTTACTATCATTGAAACAAAAATACAATTTTATTCATTATTTTGAGTCCTTATAGAAACCAAATTTTTAATATAACTCCTTTAATATGGTTTTTCAAAGGTCTAATTTAAATACTCTGTGGGGGAGGCGAGGAATACAAATCTAATTTCTTTTTATGATTTATTACATTTTTACCCATCATCTTAAGCTTGTAAGGATTCCTAATGAACTGAATTATTTCTCAAAACATCACCTTTATATTCTGTTGTAATAAGTGATAGTGAGAGAGATAGGGAGAATCAAACAATAGTTTTTATGGTTTTTTAAAGGCCAACTCATAATGTGGATTCTCCACTATCAATATTGATGTTCTAAAATGAATACTACATAATATTCTCTTGTAATTTTAGAGTACATAAGGTGTAAAACCCCGAACCGTGTGACTCTTTCATTGTATTTTTTTTGTCATTTAAATAATATTTGTTGGGGTTCGTGTGAGTCTTGGATGAAATATTTCTTTGATTTATATTAAAAATTGCACTTTTGGGTGTTGACGTCATCAGATGCACGGGCAGAGCATGAATTTGGAAGCTGTGCGACTTCACCTTGGAAACTACACCACTATCCGTTTTTGGAGAATGAAAATAAAAAATTTTGTAATTAAAACAAACATTAATTTTTCTCATTTGAAATTTTCATTGTTGTTAAATATTTTATTACCATTAAAATGAAATGAAAGATTTAATTATTTTTATTTATATCATAATTTTATTATTATTATTATTATTATGATATTAAAATTATAGTTAGTTTTAATTAATTTTTTTTAGATTAGTTCTACCTTTATTTACTTTTTAGGGTTTCCCGGCCAACTCCCTTTTCTCTCTCTAATTAGCACCCCCCATTTTTTCTCTGTGTGTGTGTGGTGTGACCTAGCCCCGGGATGCTGCCTCATCCCCATGTATCGCTATCTCGTCCCATCGGTCTTGATTCTACCAGTGCACCTGACGCTTTCCCTTGGTTGTGCACGAGCAAGCCAACAACCCTTTTTCTCGGTGCGACACTATCTGGCGCAGCCCCTACTGGCTGGCACAATTTTCCCCGGCCGACTGTTCCTTCTCTGGCGAGGTATCCCTCCAGCCTGGTGGAATTTTTCCGGCAACCCCACCTCCCATCGTGGTCTCCCCCTTTCTCTATCGACGACAAGTTCGACCATTGGTCCGCCTCCGAGCACCCTCTTCTGGGTGTGTGTGTGACTTGTCTCTATGGACCACTTGTGGTGTGTGTCAGTGTTTGTGGTCAAGGACAAGGCATTTTGAATCATCTAGGATTGCTCCACCATTTTTGTGGAGGGTTTCATCCCACCACTCCGTTCCACATACTTTTATTGGTGATTTTGTATGTGTTTTGAGTACTTAAATTTTAATCTGTAGGGTGTGGGACCTTACCATGTGGTTTTAGATGCATATAGTTTCATTTCATCCTAGTTTTGAGGTAGGTATCACTTTCACTTTCCTTTATAATTTAATAAAATTTTATTTAATTATTTCTTCAACTTAGTTACTTTCTTAATATTTTTCATATGATCTTTGGATGAGTTGATTGGTGTTCAATGGTGATTTGTTCATTTTCTTGTGACATTAGTGTTATTTCTTTATAAATGTGCACCCCTAGCATTTGGAAAATAAATTTTTGTTGTCCTTCGCACATAGATTTTATAGTTAATATGAGGTTTATCACTTTAAATCAAATTAAGTCATGAAATTTTTGTTTTCACCATGTTGAGTTTTAATTTGAAATTGTTTTAGTAAATATTTCATGTGCCACTGATAAATGGACCTTTCAGTGTTTTTGTGAAATGTTTTGTTCGAGGGTGTATAAAAAATGTTTGGGAGAGTTTTTTAGAATGGTCTAAAATGGTGTGTATTGTTGAGTTATGAATGTTGAGTGCTTATACATTTTTTTGAACTAAATAGATGTTGTTTTGGTAGTTACACATGCCTTGTGTATTTTTATTTATATATAAAAATGCCCAGTTGGCTTGTATGGGTCGAGCGTAATTTAAAAATTAGTTTACTTAGATTTAAAAATACAGTGACATCATGTGAAATGGTAATTCGAGGTTACTTATATGGGTTTTGAGATGATTTGGGATTTTAAACGAAATAGTTATGGGTTTCAAGGTGTTAGGGTGTGTTTTCAACCCTTTTTGAAAGTTCATATGTGCGTTGGTAAATGCAGGTTTTGTGAATAGTGTTTTAAATGATTTTAAATTAAAAGGATTAGTTGTGGATTTTAAATCTGTTTGACGTGAAATGTTTAATTGTGGCCCAGTTGGAATGTTCATGTAAAGAATGTTTATTTTGAATGTGCGAAAGGAAATATTTTGAAAAATGTTTATAATTGATTTGAGTGGACACAGTGTGCTTGACACCACCTTTGAAAAGCGTTTGAATTTTCAGATATGGTTTTTTGGTAATATTTTAGGGCTTGTTTGTCCATTTTCTAAAAATGGTGAAAAGTTTTTATTATGAAAACCCTCATTGGATGTTTTTCATACCTCATTTGTATTCAATGGGTTGGAGGTCCTTATTTGGGGATTCTCAGGATCCATTGGTAGGGTTCTTTTTTTGGAAATAGTTTTAATTGTTTTATCTTAAGGCATGAGAATGGTCCCAGGGGAGACTCGAGGTGAGACTTATTAGGTGTTATTATTGTATATTTGTAATTTGATGGTTGCGAAATTTATTTCCTCATCTCATTTTATACTTGCGACATACAAACCTAAAATATTGAGATAATTGTCTGAGATGAGTGCTGAACTGGTAGGTTATGGAACTGAACAGTGGCCCATAGTAGGCGGATGTGTTTGAGTTCATTACTATGGGATTTTCCCTCTTCCTGTCTTTATAATGGGTGTATGAGAATTTAGAGGATTATATTTCATCTTATGTGTCATTCTATTGCAGATGGGGTAACATGTATTAGTGTCATATGGATTATTCTCGATCTTGTGGGTTCGCCTATGTCTAGTGCTTTTAGATTTTTGAAATTTTTCTGAGATACATGCATACCTATTTATATTTCCCTTGTTACATCTACCTTTGTACCCTTGTGTGGGGTTTTTCATCAAAAGTGATGTTTCGGTTTCCAAACTTCTATGAAAATGATTTTCTAAACAAAGTGTGTTTCTCACTCTTTAGTTCTAGTTTTAAATAAAATTATTACATTTACCTTGAAAAGGCATGATAACACCAAAGGATAGAAACTAGTTTTAGACATGATTAAGGGAAATGGATTGCACTTTGTTTTTTAAGTAAAAATTGTAGAAATGCATACTTTAATATAATGTAGTTCAAACATGGAATTGATGTTTCTTTAATTTTAACGGTAGTGCATTGGGAAATAGAACATCAGGCAAGCCTATAGAGTATTAATTCTCACACATATTGTTCTTTTTTGTTTTTAGTCCTTGTACATATTTCATCTTGGGTTCATTCGGCTTGGGTTACGTTTGATCGTTGACATAGAGAGTGACTCGTGGGGTCACATGGAGTTAGTTCGGTCATCAAGTTCAGTTAATTTATTATCCTTCAGTTCTTGTTTAGTCATTTGTTTTGGTAATTTATGTTTAGATTCTCTTTATTATTTCATCTTCTTTTATTTATTTGTATTGGAAAAACAATTCCCATCATCTCTGTCGATGCCCTATCACTTGTCTTCAGCTTGGGAGGATTGGGAATGCCTCTTAGGTCTTGTTTCAGATTGGACGAGGTGACTGGTTTAGGGTCAACCCAAGTTGGTTCGTGAAAAAATGGTATTAGATAAGGTCGGCTCTTAGAGGACCTCTCTTTTTAGAGATCGATTTGTTATTTGTGATGTCAATGTAGATGGAGTAGGATTTTCGAGACTCGAGGGGTAGGTGCGGGAAAAATGTCACGAACCCTTTCTCATTATGATCATCGGGTTTCCAAGGGATGTCCAATTTAATTATTTTCTTTGGGGTTTTAGGGTATGTTTTGCGATTGAGATACGAAGAAGGGAGTTTGGATAATAGTCCTCATGAGCCACATGGCCTGGAAATCCATTTGGAGTTAGGGGAATTTTCCTAAAAGGCTCTCCATGTTGGTGAGATGTTTGGAATATGGCCGCCAACCATATGGTCAAGTCAACCACTGGTACTAGTTCCCTATTTGAGTTGTTTTGGGTATCCTTTGGCTTATGATAGTTATACAAATCAGAAAAATTTGTTTGTAAAAAAATGGTTTTTTGAAATGACATGTTTAATTTGCGGATTGTTTAAAGAAAATGGGGTGAATGATTAGGTTTTGGAAAATAAAGTTTTTTTTGGCACTAATGTTCCTTTCGGTACTCACATGCATAGTGCTATGTAGGAATATGAACGAATGTCTAGTATGGTGGACAGATTTCTGGTGTGGCATGAAAACATGCATGTGAGTGAGGCTCTAAAGAATACCCATGACGAGGGTTTAACCCACTAAGTTTTTTTTAAATTAAATATTTTTTCAAGAGGAAATATTTGATGTTACAATAGATTGTTTTCTTGTGTTTAGAGATTGTTTCCTATGTTGTGTTTAATCATGAGGATTTTATTTATTAAGTTGTCCTTGATTGGGTTCTTGAATTTTCTTGTCCAGCGGTTGTCCCATTGAGGCTTCGATGGGTGATCGTATTGCGGTTGATCAACTTAAGGATTTTATTCTTGAGTTTCAAAAGCTTGATCCACCTCTCTTTTATGTTCAAGAATACCCTTCTATAGTGAAGGGGTATGTGGAAGATTGAAAGGGACTTTAATATTATTGAGTTGCTCAAGTCTCTGAAGGTCATGTTTGCAACCTTCATGCTTGAAGGTTCACTGTGGATGTCGTGGAAGTCAGTGTCTCAGAACAAGTACTATCAAGAGCTTACTTGAGAGTTTTTCAAGGCACTGTTTATTCATCAATAATTCTATGAGAAGGAAAGGGTGATAAAGGGGATGAATATTTGTTCTCTGTAGTAGGGTGATAGATCTGTGTTGGAGTATTTCTAGTACTTTGTGAAGCTAGTCCCTTATGATTTAGGGTATTCCACAAATGAATCCATGAAGGCTAGATATTTCAAGGCAGGTCCCCATCTCAATCTACATTCAAAGGTGTTAGGATCTAAGCTATCTTTGTTTTTTGTTGTGCTGAGGAATACTTTTCATGTCAAAGCATTGATGGAGGGAGTGTACGAGGTAGTCCTCCCTCCTCTAATTTCTATGAGTAGTGGTTAGGAATCTGATAAGGAGATAAGGAAGCACTTGAAAATTTCTCGAGAATTTTTTGGAATCAAAAGGCCTATGAACTTTTATCAACCTCTTTAGAGTGAGAGATCCTCGTGTGTTATCAGTGTGGCTATCAAGGTCACAAAAATTCATCGTGAAAAAATGCTCTCAAGTCCTACCAGGCTTGTGGACACTTGGGGCAGTTGTGGTGATTCTGTCGGGGCATTGCTTGAAAGTCACAGAGGAAGTTCTCATAAGTGATGTTCTGTAGAGTTTTTTTGTTTAATGTTTTTTTTGGTTTCATTACAGTGTAAGGGATCTCTTATTGTGGTAGTTGTACTGATGGTGTTTTGGGTTTCGAAATGTATGGGAATGTTGTGGGTCTTATGAAGAGATCCGATTTTCAATTCCAGTGAGGCTTTTATTTCAAAATTCTATCCTTTGATTGGTCATATCAAAAGATGTGTGTTTCTTACTAGGATTATCATAACATGACTATGAGGCAGAAGATTATTCATACATCAGAGCTCCATCAAAAAGGCCTTGGAGTGAACTTGACGCATAGTCAGGATCCGTGGGGAAATTTTAAGGAGTTTGGTTACGATTGTTACTCTATTGTTGCGGTGAGACAAGTTTAGTGTTTCTATTGTGGCTTCTCCATCATTGTGAATTTTCTCTGTTTGAAAATATTATAATGAAATCATACCTCACACAATGTAATCAATTGACCCTTTTTGGATGTGATTTTCGGGTCAAATTCTTTGTGTAGACTTCCCATGTGAATCGGTTGAGGTCTTGGTTTTTATTCAACCTTTGAAAAAAAGGGAGTTTATGATCTAAATTTTCTTTCTATATTTATTTTAGCTGGGGTAAGGCCCGATTCTAATTCAAGTTGGGTTTCTATTTGGATGCATTAAGGTTGGTTATTTATTGTGGGGAGACCCATCTTAAGTCTCTTTGGGTTTTCTCTTAAGTCATTATCGGATGCTAGTTGAATTCTTATGGTGGGGAGTCCTATCATGCCTCCCCTCTTCTAGTGATATGCTTTGGGAAATGAGGTTGAGTATCAATGGTGGTCAATGAAATGTCATCGAATTAAGAGGTTTTATCATGTTTATATAAAATCCTTAGGTGTTGATCGATCAACAGGATGGTGTTGTGGCTTTTTTGGGGTGGAAAACATTATGGTGGGGAGAATTTTCACACCCCAACTGGTGTGACTCTTTCATTCTATTATTTCTCTACCATTATATAGTCTTTTTTGGGGTTTGGGTGAGGCCCGGATGAAATATTTCATTGAGTTATATTAAAAGGTTTACTTTTTGGCATTGACGTCATCAAGCACGCAGGTAGAGTGCGAATTTGGATCCCGTGCGGCTCCGTCTTGTTAACTATAGAACCGTACATTTTCAGAAAATTAAAATAATTAAATTTTGAGATTAAAACAAACATTAATTGTTTTCATTTAAATTTTTTATTTTTTTTAATGATTTTAATATTTTTAAAATGAAATGAAAATTTTAATTGTTTTTATTTCTATCATCCTCTTATTATTATTATTATTGTTATTATTATTATGATATTAAAATTATAGTTAGTTATCTTTTTTATTTTATATTATTTATATCTTTATTTACTTTCTTAGGGTATCCTGACCGGCTCCCCTTTCTATCTCTAATTAGGACCCCCCATTTTTTTTGTGTGTGTGCGGCACGACCCAGCCCTCGGACGCCGCCTCCCCCTATAGTGCCACCTTAGCCCTTCGACCCTGCTTCTCCCAGCGCACCCAATGATTTACCTTTACTGCGCATGAGGATGATAGAAGCCCTACTTACTGATACGACACTCAATGGATCAACCCCTAATGTCTGGCGTGACACACTCTAGTGTGGACCCTGCTGGACAGCGTGACTTTCCTCATCCGGTTGCGCCTTCTCCAGTGAGGCCTCCCTTGGTCATGTGGAATTCCTCCGATGACCCCACCTCCGTTCACGACCACCCCTTTCGATGCTGGTAACATGTCTAGCAAGTGGTCCGCCTCTGACCACCCTCTTTTGGGGGTCTGCTACTTGTCTATCAGGACCACATGAGGTGTGTGCCAGTGTGTACGGTCAAGGCCAAGGTGTTTTGAATCATCCCGGGTGGCTCCACCATTCGAGGTGAGGGTTTCTGTAATGCCCCGACCCCAGTTACCCAGAGTTGGTGCATTATTGCGTAACATTGGCATGATCACAAAAGATCATGTCTCGAAAGACCTATTAGTTTAGTAGCCTTGGAAACACTGGATACATTCACAAGTCTTACATTACATCATAAAGTAAAACAAAACTACAACAACATATTTTCTTTATATCCCCTCATACTATCCCTGTAGGTCATTCATAATATAATTCTTCAAATCCTGGAAAAATTAAAACATTGAAAGGGGTGAGCTCAGATGCTCAGTAAGGATAACAGTATAGAGGAAGCTTTTATAAATAAACATTAACATTTAAGGCAATATATAACTAAAACAAAAGCCTTTTAAACTTAAACTTTAGAATAATATGGCAAAATAAAATGAGATAATGCCATTTACTTATTCACATGGATATTCTACTAGTCAAACAATCACATGAAATATCAATAACCACTTTCATAATGATGGAATGCATAATGCCAGACTATCATAACCACGTAGCCAAAGCCTCGTGTCAAGACTACAAATAAGATTTTGTCATGGCCTCATGCTAAGACACTAGTTTGTCTCATGAGACCTACCGATTCATCGAGGAGCTATAGCGGGCTCCACTAATCACTTATTAAGTCCAATGCATTCCTTATATGAAAAGGTTTAAACATATCATAAACCATAACATAATTGTATAATATAAAACATGCATAAAGGAAACATAACATTTCCAAATTTCAATCACAAGATATCAATACAACACATTGATATAATAAAAACATTATCAAAAACATTTTCAATACCAAAATAAAATAAAAGTAAAACATGGTATTTATTTTTCATTTAAAAAAAATTATCGCTTGTGGAGGAAGCCGAAACTCAAATAATAGTCACGGCGGCAGAGAAGTCATTGTCACCGAATACGTACGGCAAAAAATCATTCCCTTTTTTCATTTAGTAAAACACTTCATATAAAAAATATTCATTTTGAATAAATGTAAATGTCAAATGGGTTTATACACCGTATAAAATAAAGTCTTGTATTAAAACAAAATATGCCTCAATGAAAGAAAATTGAGATGAAGTCCCTTATAAAGATCATTTTTTAAAATAAAATAGATATATTATGTGTATTCACTATAATTACATATAATGAAAGTAAAAAATAGAATATAGGACATAATAATATCATGACATAATTTTAAAGTAGGAGATTAACCCAAATAACAGAAGTTTGGTTAAGAAGTTCCCTTACCTCGTGTCCGACTTGACTCGATCGTTCTTTAACCTCCCGAATAATAAACTAGAGTTAATTTCTACTTACATAAGAGCCTTTTTCAAGTTCATTATTCCTTTTACATTACTTATTACCATTTTATGAAAATTATGTAGTCATTTAAGTTAATAATAGTCGTTTTGTCGCTCTTTGGTACTTGAGTCAATAATAAACTTCTTATAATTGAAAGTAGTTCATGTGGTAAAATATCCATTATCTCCAGAATTATATTCATGTTGTATATATCATATATATCATATATATACAGTATATACTTGCCTTTATAATATTACATAACATTTAGAGGTAAGGATAGAAATGCACCGTTCATGGAGACGGTAAGCCGTACGTACGCATGAACGCTACTTTAATTTCTATTTAGTATTTAATGGGATTAAAACTAAATGATATATATATATATTATAAATATAGTATAATATATATGTTATATAGTCCACATAAGTTCATTAATTTCATTCTTTATGAATTCCATGTATTGCATGAACGAGTCACATCACTTGAGGGGCAGTAGTCCACAATTCCTCAAATGAAATTTTCGCATTTGCACAACATGCAAAGCATAAAGGTATGTTTTAAATGTAAAATACAGAAGAATATATGGGTAATAAATATAATATATATCATAAATAAATATAGTGTTATCATAATGTCCACCATGAGAGGTGTTAAAAGAATATTGAACAATCATCGTTTCATGAGGCAGTATTTCGCCACCCACAGAAATAATATATTCTTTAACCATTAGACAAAGGTGTGTGTAATTGTAAATAAAATCCTTTTCATAACAACATCCAAGTATATTTAAGATACTGGTGTTGTTACAAAATAAATGAATAAAATGATTTTAGGGGGTTGGAGAATCAAAATAAAACAAAAGAACATAAGAGAAGACATTACCTTGAAATCGGGTAACTCTTTTTGATTTGAGCCAAAGGCTTCCTTGGGAAGACATCTGCCCAAAGTGAGGCTTCTAAGAGTAAGAGAGTGAAGTTTAGAGAGTATTTGGGCAGAGGTTGGCTGAACCAAATGGCTTTGATGGTGTGAATAAGGTGGTAGTGGTGGGGGGCTTTTATAAGAGGAGAGGAGGGACACTCTTGGAATGTCATGAAATGTTACATTATTATGAAGTGCTTTTCGGATTTCAGAGGTCCCAAAATTATATATTTCAAGGATAAGGAGATAATGGTTCAAAATATACTCATCCAATAGGTTTTTCACAAGTGTAAGTCTTAGATTTTACATTACCTTTTCATTTTCTTTAAATCGTTAATTAATGAGGTAATCACTGCATCATCATGGTGTAATAAATAAGTTTATTTATTTAATGTCTAAAAATTATAACAAAATAACCATAATTTAGTAAATAGTTTTATATTTCCAATGTATATTTATAGTCTAAATTTTAACTTATATAACCCCATGTAATAATTGTTTTAGTAAAACAATACATGTTTGTGACAATTTTATTTTTACTTTAAATAAAAAGTTATTAATGTCATTCTCTTACCGAAGTGGCTCAATGGGGTCCACAAGTTGACCCATGGATTGTATTTTTTGGCCATGAATAATCCAATAAGGGTAGGACAAGTTTAAAGATATTTTCATATTTTTATAATATCATTTTTACCTTAAATTTCACTAATTACCTTTAATCACGATTAATAAAACTTAAAAGTTACTATTCACCAAAAATTATTTTAATCCCATTAAACCAAATTTTACTTCCTAATGACAATTATGTATGTAGGATTTTTGAAATTAAATTCCTAGAAGTGGTAAAGTTTCATTTAAACGAAAAATCAGTTTTTTAACTACCACTTAGTGGTTTCACTATTCATCAAAATTTGAAGTTTTTTCAGAAAAATACCAAAATTCAGCCTAAGATATAATTGATATTCTGAATACAAAAAAGATGTCTATTTTACAAAATTCCAATTATATAAGTTGAATTAATTAATTTTATAATTAATTTCCATTGTCAAAACAAATAGCGTGTTTTTTAAAAAACAATATCAATCAAAAGATTGACAATTGTTTATGTCCAATTTCAAAGTGAAATTAATTATAATGGCCACCATTGGATAAAATGGTAAAATTATATTATAATTATACTTTAAAACCACTCAATATTATAATTTATCACTATTAATTATTTTTTTTAAAAAATTTGTTTTTATTTAAAATTTAGTAATTTTTACTATTCATCAAAATATAAAAGTTATCCGAAAAGATCCAAAATTTCACCCTAGGCTAAATTCGATATTCCAAATCCAAAAATGAAGTCCATTTTGAAAGATAAAATTTATAAAATTTTAAAAAGTAGGTATTACTATTCATAACGGCTACTTTGATTGGTTGTGGTGTGTGTTAGAACTCGAAGTTGCGTACAAGACACACGACTATATTATTCAAAGAGAAGCGTACCGTGGAAGCTTGGGGTGTTACATTCTCCCCTCCTTCAAATAATTTCATCCTCAAAATTTCATATAATATCACTGTATAAAAAGCCTCGAGTGATTCTTCATCCTAAGTTCCTTGGGTTCCCACGTTGCCTCCTCCATCTTATGGTTTCTCCATAGAACTTTTACCAGACAAGTCTTCTAGTTTCTCAGCACTTGTTCTCTTGTATCAAGAATCCTGATGGGCTCTTCACAATAAGACAGATCGGGTTCCAGTTCTAATTCCTCATAGGTGAGTACATGTGTTTGGTTAGGCATGTATTTTCTCAACAGTGATATGTGGAATACATCATGAACTTTGGAGAGACTTGGCATCATTTCCAAACGGTAAGATACAGCCCCAATTCGTTCTAGAATTTCGAAGGGTCCGATGTACCTGGGACTCAATTTACCCTTATTATGGAAATGTATAACACCCTTCCATGGAGATACCTTCAAGAAAACAATATCTCCTACCTAAAATTCCAAATCCTTTCTTCGGTTGTCAGCATAGCTCTTCTGCGTACTTTGAGATGCTTTGATGTGGTTTTGGATTACCTTCACCTTTTCCATCGTTTCCTCCACCAGTTCTGGGCCTACAAGTTTTATTTCACCAACATCATCCCAACAGGTTGGTGTGCGACATCTCTTTCCGTATAATCCTTCATATGGTGCCATCTGAATACTTGAATGGAAGCTATTGTAATAGGAAAATTATACCAGAAGTAAATATTGATCCCACACACCCTGAAAGTCAAGTGATCATGATCTCAACATGTCTTCTAAGGTTTGAATAGTTCGTTCTGATTGTCCATCTGTTTGAGGGTGGTGAGCAGTGCTCAAACAAAGTTCAGTATCCAAGGCCTTATGAATACTTTTCCAGAATCTTGACGTAAAATGGGGATCACGATCTGAGACAATCGACAGGGGTACTCCATGAATTCTCACAACTTCATTAATATATATTCTTGCTAGACGTTCAAGTGGTAGATCTTCTCTTATAGCATGAAAATTTGCTGACTTCGTGAGATGATCAACAATGACCCATATTGCGTCATTCCTTCTAGGAGTCTTTGGTAGTACCATGAAAATGTCCATCATAATATTATCCCATTTCCACTCAGGTATGGGAAAAGGTTGCAGTACACCAGGAAGTTGCCTTCCAGCTTTCACTTGTTGACAAACCATACATATTGAAAAAAAATCAGCAATCTCCCTCTTCATGTTATCCCAACAAAAATTTCCCTTTAAATATCTAAACATTTTGGTGCTCCCAGGGTGTATAGAGAAATTGGAACTATGAGAATCATCAAACAATTCCCTCTTTAAATCAGGTATATCAGGAATACAAAGTATCCACCCAAATTTCAAAATTCCATCTTCATACACAAAGTCACTCAATCGCCCATCATTCACAGCTTTATTCTTCTTTTTAAACTCTTCATCATCGGTCTGAGAACACTTTATCCTTTCTAGTAAAGATGGTTTGGCAACCATTTGAAAAGGTTTTGATGTTTCACCCTCCATGGTGATTCTCATATCCATCTTTACTAGATCCATGAAAATAGGATCCCTTTCCACTCTCATCATGTTAAAAACTCCATGATCTTTTCTACTCAAAGCATCTTCAACCTTATTTTCCTTCCTCAGGTGGTAGTGTATCGTGCATTCATAATCCTTGAGTAGTTCAAGCCATCGCCTTTTCCTCACGTTGAGTTTTTTTTGTGAGAAAATATATTTGAAACTCTTGTGATCGGTATATATCTCACATTTTTCACCATAGAGATAATGTCTCCATATCTTCAAGGAAAATATTACAGCAGCTAACTCAAGATCATGAGTAGGATAGTTCTTCTCAAGAATTTTTAACTGTTGTGATGCATAGGCAACAACCCTATCATTCTGCATAAGGACACAACCAAGTCCTTTCATTGATGCATCACTATAAATAATGAAACCATCATTCCCTGATGGTAGAGTCAATATAGGAGAATTGACTAATCTTATCTCCAGTTCTTCAAAACATTCTTCACACTCTTTTGTATAGACAAATTTAATCCCTTTATGTGTGAGCTTCGTTAATGGGTTATCCAATCAGGCAAAATTCTGGAAAAAACGTCGATAATAACCTGCCAAACCAATAAAATTGTGTACCTCAGTTATACTCGTTGGTGATGGCCATTCATGGATTGCCTTGGTCTTAGAAGGATCAATGAAAATTACATCATTAGAGACAATATGGACAATAAAAGAAATCTCCTGAAGCCAGAATTCACACTTGCTAAACTTCCCATATAATTCATGCCTTCTAAGAGTCTTCAAGATAATGCGAAATTGATTTTCATGATCTTCGTAGATTTTGGTGTATATCAAGATATCATCAATAAATACCACCACAAAATCATCAAGATATTCTTTGAAAACTCTATTCATTAGATCCATGAATGCAGAGGGTGCATTAGTCAATCAAAAAGGCATTACTGTAAACTCGTAATGCCCGTACCTTGTTTTAAATGCTGTCTTCGAAATGTCTTTCTTTTTCACACACAACTGATGGTATCCAGATCAAAGGTCAATCTTTGAAAAGTATTGAGATTCATGCAGTTGGTTAAATAAATCATCAATGCAAGGTAGGGGACACTTGTTCTTTATTGTTATAGCATTCATCTCCCTGTAGTCAACGCACAACCTCATAGATCCATATTTCTTCTTAAAAAAAGGATAGGGGCTCCCCATGGAGAAACACTAGGGTGGATAAATCCCTTATTCCTCAATTCCTCTAGTTGTTTATTTAGTTCAAATAATTACACCGTGTCCATTCTATAAGGGGTCTTCGATATAGGACTTGATCCAGGAATTAAATCAATGGAAAAATTAACATCTCGTTCTGGAGGATGTCCAGGTAAACCTTCCAAAAACACATCTACACATTCTTTCACAATAGGTACATACTCTATTTAAACATTATTTTCCTCTCCCTCAGTCATTTCATTCTCTTCCTCCCCAATAATTTAATTTAGTTGAGCTACTGGGGGTGGATCTAAATAAGAATTAGGTGGTGACGATTCTTCTCTAAAGATAAGGTGTTCCTTATCATCATCATCAAAAATCATAACCTCCTTCTTCTTACAATAAATCTTTGCATCATAGTCCAAAAGCCAATCTATACCAAGGATTATATCAAGCACAATCATAGGTATGACAATGATATCAGTGGATAAAGAACATTTATGTGCTCTAATGGGGACTAATTCACAAAACTTTCTTGCAATGATACTTCCCTTAAGAGTTTTGACTGAAAATTCTTTTGTTAAATCAAATTGGAAATATCTAATTTTCTTAACAAAATTGGAAGATATGAAACAATGCGATGATCTAGAATCAAATAATGCATTTTCTAAACTTGATAAAACCATTAAATTACCTGCCACCACGTCTTTCAGAGCTTCAACCTCAGCAGTAGTGATAGCATAAGCTTGACCTTGATCCCTTGGCATCTTATGAAGTAAGTTCCCCTGACACTGAGGACATTCATTTGAATAATGTCCCATCTCTCTACAATTATAACATTCCACATTGACAACAACTCTCTTTCCCTTGAAATCATGAGCTTGGTGGCCTTTTTCACCACACTTGTAACAGACTCCCATTCCCTACAAGCAAGTACCAGGGTGTTTCTTCCCACATTTACTGCAAAACTGATATTTAACTTTTTCCTTCTTCCCCTTATTTCCATTTCCAGATTGATCAGAAGATCTCTTCTTTTCTTGCTTTGATTTAATGTCATAAGACTTAGATAATTCCATTTCTATATTGATAACACACGATACAATATCTTTGTACGACGAGAAGGTTTGTGAGACTAATGCTCGATGGAGAAATGGTTTTAACCCATAAAAGAAATGATCAATATTACTTCTTGGGTTACGTATATAATCTGGAGCACGCCTCGCTAACCTTGTAAAGTTAGCCTCATACTTTGCAACATTCTCATCCTCCTTCTGCCTCAGACTCAGAAATTGCCTTTCCATATCTGCTCGATGGTCATGTGGAAAGTATTTTTCTAAGAATATTTCCTTAAACTCCCTCCATTCCATAATTGATACTTCTTCATCTTCCTTTGTGTTTTGAATCAGTGACCACCATTGATCAGAATCTCCAGTGAGGCGGTAAAGTGCCATGAAAACCTTCTCCCTTTCGCTACTCCCCAAGGTGTGGAATATTTTCTCTAAGGAGTTTATCCATTGCTTAGATACTAATGGATTTGTACCCCCATTAAATGTTGGAAATTGTTTCCTCATGAAGTAGTCTAACATTGATCCTCCACGTTGCGGATCAGGGTGCTCTATACAAGTAAGGTTATTATTCATAACCTGAGTGAGTTTCCCCAGTATGGTGATAAGTTGATCAGCACCAGTTTTATCTCCAGCTCCACTATAATTATCTTGAGTAGGAGGGAAATCCATACATGGAGTGCGTGCATTGATACAGTTTCCAGTCCTCCCACTAGGCTCTATTTCTAAACAATGGCATAAACTAGATTAGTTTATGAATCAAAATACATAATTCTATACTTGTAAAACACTTAACATAAATTGAACTGTAATCATAAAAATGTTTTCTTTGAGGAAGTATATAATCATAAACCCTTAATAATAGTTTGTAAAGAAAATGAGAATTATCTTAATCATATCCCCCTGGGAGTATCGTAACCAAGAGTGCAGTAAGGCCCGTTGTCATTCACCAGTTCCCATTCGAGTCTAGCTCAAAGAGGTGTTTTCGGGTTTTACCCCTAGGTACATCTATGCCAGAGCGGCCTCTACCTACTCCTATCTAGACAGGGATTTATTGCTCAGAAAACTCAAAAAATATCTATAATACCAAAATTCTAGGAAGTTATTCTATACTAATCCTAAAAGTCTATCTTATGGTTATGTGCTCTAATCAGAGTTTTTCTAAATCTAGCTTCCAAGGTTAGTACTAAACTGCCTCTGATACCAACTGTAACGCCCCGAACCCAATTACCCAGAGTCGGTGCATTATTGCATAACATTGGCATGATCACAAAAGATCAAGTCTCGAAAGACCGATTAGTTTAGTATCCCTGGAAACACTTGATACATTCATAAGTCTTACATTACATCATAAAGTAAAACAAAACTACAACAACATCTTGAATTTATATCCCCTCATACTATCCCTATAGGTCATTCATTATATACTTCTTCACATCCTGGAAATATTAAAACATTGGAAGGGGTGAGATCAGATTCTCAGTAAGGATAACAATATAGCAGAAACTTCATAAATAAACATTAACATTTAAGGAAATGTATAACTAAAACAAAAGCCTTTTAAACTTGAACTTCGGCATAATATGGAAAAATAAAATGAAATAATGACATTTACTTATTCACATGGATATTATACTAGTCGAATGATCACATGAAATATCAATAACCACTTTCATAATAATGAAATGCATAATGTCAGACTATCATAACCATGTAGCCAAAGCCTCGTGCCAAGACTACAAATAAGATTTTGTCAAGGCCTCATGCCAAGACACTAGTTTGTCCGATGAGACCTACCAATGAATCAAGGATCTATAGAAGGCTCCACCCATCACTTATTAAGTCCAATTCATTCCTTATATGAAAAGGTTTAAAAATATCATAAACCATAACATAATCGTATAACATAAAACATGCATAAAGGAAACATAAAATTTCTACATTTCAATCACAAGATATAAATACAACAAATTGATATAATAAAAACATTATCAAAACAATTTTAAATACCAAAATAAAATAAAAGTAAAACATGGTATTTATTTTTCATTTAAAAAAAATTATGGCTTGTGGAGGAAGCCGAAAATAAAATAATGGTCACGGCGGCGGAGAAGTCATTGTCGCCGCATGCGTACAACAAAAAAAACATTCCCTTTTTCTTTTAGTAAAACGCTTTGTATAAAAAATATTCCTTTTTAATAAACGTAAAAGTAAAAGGGGTTTATACACCATATAAAAGAAAGTCTTTTATTAAAACAAAATATGCCTCAATGAAAGAAGATTGAGATGAAGTCCCTTAAAAAGATCATTTTTTTAAATAAAATAGATCTATTATGTGTATTCACTATAATTACACATAAAGAAAGTAAAAATACAAGATAGGACATATTAATATCATGACATAATTTGAAAGTAGGATATTAACCCAAAGAACGGAAATTGGGTTAAGAAGTTCTGTTACCTTGTGTCCGACTTGACTCGATCATTCTTTAACCTCCTGAATAATAAACTAGAGTTAATTTCTACTTGCTTAATTACCTTTTTCAAGTTCATTATTCCTTTTACCTTACTTATTACCATGTTATGAAAATTATGTAGTCATTTAAGTTAATAATGGTTGTTTTGTCGCTCTTTGGTACTTGAGTCAACAATAAACCTCTTATAATTAAAAGTTGTTCATGTGGTAAAATATACATTATCCCCAGAATTATATTAATGATTTAGATATAATATTTATCATATATATCCAGTATATACTTTTCTTTATAATATTACATAAAATTTAATGGTAAGAAATGAAATGCACCGTTCATGGAGACGGTAAGCCGTACGTATGCCTGAACGCTACTTTCATTTCTATTTCATATTTAATGGGATTAAAACTAAATTAGATATATATATATATATATATATATATTATAATTATAGTATAATATATATGTTATATAGGTCACATAAGTTCATTAATTTCATTCTTTATACATTCAATGTATTACATGAACGAGTCACATCACTTGAGGGGGCGGTAGTCCACACTTCCTCAAATGAAATTATCGCATTTTCACAACATTCAAAGCATAAAGGTATGTTTTAAATGTAAAATACAGAAGCATATAGAGGTAATAAATATAATATATATCATAAATAAATATAGTTTCATCATAATGGCCACCATGAGAGGTGTTAAATGAAGATTGAACAATCATCTTTTCACGATGCAGTATTTCGCCACCCACAGAAACAATATATTCTTTAACCATTAGTCGAAAGTGTGTGTAACATTAAATCAAATAATTTTCCTAAAAACATCCTAGTATATTAAAGATACTTGTTTTGTTACAAAATGAATGAATAAAAAGATTTAAGGGGGTTATAGAATCAAAATAAAACAAAAGAACATAAGAGAATACATTACCTTAAAATCGGGTAACTCTTTTTGATTTGAGCCAAAGGCTTCCTTGGGAAGACTCCTGCCCAAAGTGAGGCTTCTAGGAGTAAGAGAGAGAAGTTTATAGAGTATTTTGGTGGAGGTTGGCCGAGCCAAATGGCTTTTATGGTGTGAATAAGGTGGTAGTGGTGGGGGCCTTTTATAATAGGAGAGGAGGGGCACTCTTGGAAAGTCGTGAAATGTTACATTATTATGAAGTGATTTTCGGATTTTAAAGGTCCCACAATTATATATTTCGAGGATAAGGTGATAAGGGTTCGAAATATACTCATCCAATAGGTTTTTGACAAGTTTAAGTCTTATATTTTAAATTATCTTTTCATTTTATTTAAATCGTTAATTAATGAGGTAATCATTGCATCATCATGGTGTAATAAATAAGTTTATTTATTTAATGTCTAAAAATTATAACAAAATTACCATTATGTAGAAAATATGTTTATTTTTAAAATGGATATTTATAGTCGAAATGTTAACTTATATAACCCCATGTAATAATTGTTTTAGTAAAACAACACATGTTTGTGACAATTTTATTTTTACTTTAAATAAGAAGTTATTAATGTCATTTTTTTACTCAAGTGGCTCCATGGGGTCCCCAAGTTGACCCATGTATTGTATTGGTCGTCCGTGACTCATCCAATAAGGTTATGACAAGTGTCAAGATATTTTCATATTTTTATAATATCATTTTTACCTTAAATTTCACTAATTACCTTTAATCGTGATTAATAAAACTTAAAAGTTACTATTCACAAAAAAATTATTTTAATCCCATAGAAAAATATTTTACTTCCTAATGACAATGATGTATGTTGGATTTTTGAAATTCAATTCACAGAAGTGGTAATGTTTCATTTAAACGAAAAATTAGTTTTTTAACTACCACTTAGTGGTTTCACTATTCATCAAAATTTGAAGTTTTTCAGAAAAATACAAAAAAATCAGCATAAGATATAATTGATATTCTGAATTCGAAAATGATGTCTATTTTAAAAAATTCCAAACATATAAGTTTCATTAATTAATTTTATAATTAATTTCCGTTGTCAAAACAAATAATGCGTTTTTTTAAAAAACAATGTCAATCAAAAGATTGACAATTGTTTATGTCCAATTTCGAAATGAAATTAATTATAATGACCACCATTGGATAAAATGGTAAAATTATATTATAATTAAACTTTAAAACCACTCAATAGTATAATTTATCACTATTAATTATTTTGATTAAAAAAGTTGTTTTTAATTAAAATTTAGTAATTTTCACTATTCATCAAAATATAAAAGTTATCCGAAAAGTTCCAAAATTTCACCCTAGGCTAAATTTGATATTATGAATCCAAAAATGAAGTCTACTTTGAAAGATAAAATTTATAAAATGTCAAAAATTAGGTATTACTATTTATAACAGCTACTTTGATTGGTTGTGGTGTGTGTTAGAACTCGAAGTTGCGTACAACACACACTATTGTATTATTCAAAGAGAAACGTATCGTGGAAGCTTGGGGTGTTACAGTTTCTCTCCACCACTCAGTTCCATATACTTTAATTGGGGTTTTTTTATGTGTTTGGAGTCCTTAGTTTTTAATTTGTAGTGTGTTGGACCTTACCGCGTGGTTTTGAAAGCACGTCTTTTTGTTTCATGTTAGTTTCGAGGTAGGTCTCAATTTCACTTTCCTTTATAATTTAATAAATTTTAATTTCATTCTTTCCGCACCTTAGTTTCTTTTTAAATAATTGTTATATGATATTTGGATGACTTTATTGGTGTTCAATGGTGATTTGTTCATTATCATGTGACATCAGTGTTATTTCATCGTAAATGTGAACCCATGGCATTTGGAATACAAATTTGCATTGTCATTCGAACATATTTCTTGATAGTTAAAATGAATTATAGCACGTTAAATAAATTTAAGGAATGAAATTTTCATTTTCACCTTTTATGAGTTTTAATTAGGAACAGTTTTAGTAAATATTTCATGTACCGCTAATAAATGGCATGTTTGGCGTTTTTGTAAAATATTTATTTTCTAGGGTGTAAGGAAAAATATTTTGGAGTGTTTTTTCAAATGGTTTTAAATGGTGTGTTTTGTTGAGTTTTGAATGTTGGGTGATTATGCATTTTTTTATTAAATAGAAATTATTTTGGTAATTACACATGCCTTGTGTCTTTTTATTTTATATATAAAAAAACACCCAGTTGGCTTATATGGGTTGAGCGTAATTTAAAAAATGGTTTACATGGATTTAAAAATGTAGTGGCATCTTGAAAATTACTAATTTGAGGTTCCTTATATGTTTTATGAGATGATATGGGATTTTTAAAGGAAAGAGTTTTGGTTTTCAAGGTGTTTACGTGTGTTGTCACCCCATTGTGAAAGTGCATGTGTGTGTTAGTAAATGTGGGTTTTTGGAATAGTATTTAAATGATTTTAAATTAAAAGGTGTAGTTGTGGATTTTAAATCGATTTGATGTAAAATTTTGAATTGTGGCCTGGTTGGAATGTTCGTGTAAAGTGGTATTATTTTGAATGTGTGAATGAAATGTTTTGAAAAATGTTTATAAATGATTTGAGTTTTAACAAGGCGATTGATAACACCTTTGAAAAGTGTTTTCATTTTGAGATAAGGGTTTGTTTGTGATTATTTATGGGCCTGTTTGGCCATTCTAGGAAATTAGTGAAAAGTTTTTATTATGAAAACCCTCGTTGGATGTTTCTCGTGCCTCATTTGTATGAAATGTGTTGGAGGTCATTGTATGGGGATTCATGGGATCCATTATAAGAGTTCTTTAGTTGGAACTCATTATAATTGTTTTTTATTAAGGCATGATAATGATCCTAGGGGGGCCTCATGGTGATACCTATTGTGTATTATTATTGTAAATATGTGATTTGATGCTCAATTTCATCTGCTTGATCACCTCCTTTTATACTTGCAACATACAAACTTGGCATATTGAGAGAATTTAATGAGACAAGTGCTGCAATGGTAGGTTATCATATTGACCGATGGCCCATAGTAGGCATATGTGTTTGGGTATATTACTATGGGATTTAAACTCAGCCTATACTAAGAAAGGATGTATGAGCATTTAGAGCATTATATTTCATCGTATGTGTCATGCTACTGTAGATGGGGTCGCATATATTAGTGTCATCTGGATTATTCTCGATCCCCCAGCTTTACCAATGTCTAGTGGATTTTATATATTTGAACTGGTACTGAGATATTTGCAGACCTATTTACATTTCCCTTAATACATCTGCCTTGGTACCCTTGTGTAGTTTTTTTTGAAAATTGACGTTTTGGTTTCCTATCTTATATGAAAATGATTTTTAAAACAAAATGTGTTTCGCACTCTATAGTTAGGGTTTTAAATTAAACCATTAATTATCCCTTGAAAAAACAAGGTAACACTAAAGGTTAGATTCTGGTTTAAAAATTATTAAGGGCAATGGATTGTACTTTGTTTTTATGTGAAAATTGTAGAAATTCATAAATTAATATATTGTAGTTCAAACTAGAAATTGATTTTTCTTTAATTTTAAATATTGTGCATTGGGAAATAGAACATCAGGCTATCCTACAAAGTTTTAATACGCATTCCTATAGTTATTTTCTATTTTTAGTCCTCGTGCAGGTTTCAGCTTTGGTGCATTCGCCTTGGGTGACGTTTGATTGTTGAGTTGGAGAGTCACCTGTGGGGTCACATGGAGTTAGTTAGGTCCTCGTGTTTGGTTAGATTTATTCCCCTCTAGTTATTTTTTAGTCATTTGGTTTGGTTATATATTTTGAGTTTCTCATTCTTATTTCGTCTAATTTTATTTATTTGTATTGGTAGAAACTGTTGCCATCATCTTTATCGATGCCCTGACACTTTTCTCCAACCTATAAGGATCAGGAACGACTCTTGGGTCTTTCCGCGGATCGGCTCAGGCGACCGGTTTAGGGTTGACCTGGGTTGTTTCATGACACTAAGAGACACAAAACATTAAAAAATGTAAATAAAAAAAGAAAGGGAAATATATTTATCATCAAATTCTATGAACAACTATATTTTTTACTCCCCCACAACAAGGTGAATCAATAGATTTTCAAGTGTCACCCTCAAGACATTTTTTTGTATTGTATCTTTTAATAATTTCTTCTGAGCATGACTGATCTAAATATTCTAAAGACATTATGAATTGTTGTGTTCATAATAGAACCCCTTCATAATAATTTCTCTCAAATTAGACTCTTTATTTATCAATATAATAATGTATCATGATTTCAATAACTCTCAGTTCCTGATCACATGCTTATCACTTGTATTTTTTTATACTATTAGTCAACAATATTAATATTAACTTCCATATTACAAATACGGAAGCTCCATGGTCATTGGATTCAGATGATACGTCCTAATTTATATCATCTAATATTATTTTTTAATTTATATTCTAATATAAACCATTTTAAATCTTCAAGGAAAACTTATATTTAAATACCTTGAATATCCGTATGTTATTCATATGTCTGATGTTTAGTTATCAGAATATTGTTAAAAACCCTCAATTAAATCCCCTATATGATGTAGTTGTTTAATTATTTAAATTATTCCACAAAATATTTTCTTTTATTTCATAAAAAATTTAAAATTCATGGAATCATGAGTATCTACCCTGTTTTCATCTATATTTCAATATGGAACTCATCTTAGCAATTGTTTTCTTCACAAAACACCAAATTTGGTTTGATTATTTGATTCAAATATGATAGAAACATTACCATTAAGAGTGATAAATACTCATAATCTCATAATGAATATATTTTAAATATTTTCAATTATATATCATTAGAATATTGTAAATCTAGAAACTCAAAATTTTCCCAAGAAGCCACACATGAAAATTAGTTTTGTATATAACTGAACATGGTACAATCAATAGAACATGCCATTAAACCATGATGAAATAGGAAATATAATGTTTCCATGTCATCTAGATAAGAAATTTCTATTGACCACAAGATATTTTCTAGATCAAATTCTAATCTATGTTTGGATTGGACATATTACAAATCAACAATATATTTCAGTCTAGATCGACCACATGTGTAACTCAAGAAACCATGCATGTATGGATTGAACATGTGATGAAATGGTTACATGAATAAATTCTCAGTCCCAAGACCATGTGAAGCTATATTTTATTGATCAACCACGAATATATCACCCACATTAATAATAAATTGAACAGATGAAAAAATTATTGACCATATGTATAAACATCTAATATATATTGACTATCTCCATTGGGAAATTCAATAATTTATTCACATAAAACCAGGACCACATCAAATAAAATTGTTACATTCTCAATCAACTCAAAAAATATTTTATAATAATTTATATAGTTTCTCTACATATAAGAAAATATTTCTATAATTTCATTGAATATAAAAAAATCATGAAAAAAAATTAAAAGGCATTCCTTCATATAGAAACATACTTTCTCTTTCTCCTAAAAAACAACAAAATATTCCTCATGTAATGGAATTAGATAAATTAAAAATAATGAAAACTACTGAAAAAACATAAATCCATAACAATATTTCAACCATCATGGTTACTTATTGTACTAAACACATATTGAAATATTTAAAACAAATGCAACCAATCCCATTGGGCATAATAATATTTCAATTTGAAATTGTTGTTAATACCCCCAACCTATTTGTAGATTCAATATATATGATCATTTCATTCTCCATGTTTTCATGACACAATCACATTATATTTATAAATTTTCTTCTCTTTCATAGGATATGGAATCTCTATTTGAATTCAAGTAATTATGTAATTTTCATTATGGTCCTCGTATCTGTATATATTGCAGACACATAAAATATATACAAATAATTTTTTATTGGGTTGATGTGGATCATTCCTGGAACCATATTTCATTATCAATAAATCATTCGTCTAATACCCACCCAAACATCCACTTATATGAAACCCCTATCTAGAAATTGATATATTACACCAACATATAAATGATTTTTTTAATCAGTAATAACACTATTAAAATACATTGAAATTAGATCATATATTTTGATAATAAATACATCCATAATTCTTGTATTGTTGTTCTACTGCTATATGATCTTCCATTTTCATAGGGGTTAGGGAATTCATGGAATATATTCATTATTTTATAGGGAATATTTTCCATCATGATTATGCTTATCAAAGAAGGTTTCCACATTGTTTTTATAACCAACACCATCAAAGGTAACCTATTTAACATCGGATTGATTATGTACATATCAGGCTTCCCATTCAAAACACTTATTCTCTTGATTTGGTAAGATTTAACTTTAACCTAACCAGTTATTTTTAAGTATTCTCCAATATTGTACATATGAATTTTTAATAAAAATAAATATGTATTTTATTTATCACAATTCTCATTTTCATCATGACAAAATCTCCTCAAGGTAATTAATATTTTTTCCATGGTCATCTTATCAATGTTTTTTATTTGTTATATCTTCAACATAGGATGCCTCTTTAATGACCACATAATATCTGTACTCAACGACGATATTTTTCTCCATCACTGAAATCTTCTTTTCTTTTTTTTGTTACAGAATATGATCAATAAAATATTCCAACATTATTTTTAGTTCTTACTCATTCTATGCCCTTTCTTCTCCATCCTCATCACTTCATGATGGGAAAGCCATTTTTAAATATGAGAAGTAAAAGAAACTTCATCATATAAAATGTTGTATGAATCACCCTTCAAATTATTTTTGATAAATCATCTTCATATAATTCGTAACCATAACCATTATTTATTTGTCGAGAAATAAGTACAAAAAATAGGAATCTGAATAAGAACAACATAGAAAAGACTACAGAGGTCTAAAATAGTATAACCTGAGGGCATCCCCTATACCTAGATTTCACCCTCATAAAAAATAGAAATGTTGCTAGAAAAGAATATGTTGCTGGGAGTAGAAGAGGTGATAGAGGTAATATGGTTAGAAACTCTATTTCCCTCTATCCAAGTGTGATGAATCTATGTCCGTTCAGAGATGAGACAAGTAGATCATCTAATGGAATAAGAAATCGACCAAGGTGTAGTACCTCTACAGTGTAGCACATTAAAGATGATGTGGGAATCAGTTTCAACTGTAACTAGATTGATACCACCTTGACTGCAATGTTAAACACTGATTAACAATTCCATAACATCTTATTATAAATAATGACCACTAAAAAAGTTGGCCACAAACAAAACAAATGACTGCTCCCCTGAAATTACGGAACAGACCTACACTACTCATCGCACCACTATTTCACAAACCATCCATATTAATTTTTAGACCTAAATATTTTGAACGCCAGAAAACCTAGTGTCCCTTATTAAGGTTGATAGCGGTACTGGTGTGAGTATTGGTATCCTATAGTGGTTCGAGGGTAGGTGTATCCTACCATTTAGTGAGAAAATGCACCATATCTAGTAGCAGACTCAAAGTTCTGTTAATCAGAAACATGGGAGAGGAGCCAATACCCTCAAATAGAACTAGGTTCTTTGCATTCCAAGTATTCCAGAAAAATGTAGCGAAGGACAATTCCCAAGCCTACTTATCTGGACCAACCTCTAGCGCACCATGGAACCACTGCTCAAAGAAATAAAGGTATGATGACTGCATAGAAATAAAGCTAGTAAATTCATCAAAAAATTCCTAGATTTTGATTTTCCATTCTCCCTTACTGAAGATATGATATGCTATATCCTCTTGGATAGTCTTTCTGTAGGCACACTTGGAACCTATAATAATACCCATTATTTTCACATTATCATCAGTATGTATTTATTGGTTCTTAATTCTCTATACAATTATGTTGTTCTTTTTTGAAATCTCTTTCATCTATACAATCACTCCCCAAATCTCAGAAGTAGAATCAGAGCCTGTTACCATTCTAAAATCTTTAATACATGAGATACCTGACATGTAGGTTGTGAAAACACACTTATCCATCTCATTGTTGATGTCAATCTGGTTTAAGACCTACCACTAGTTTTTTTTCCAAAATATCTTGGATGAAAGAATGATTCTTGCTAGATTGAGAAAATTTGATGTCTGTGATGGGGTATCCTAGATATCAGAGAGTGTTTCAAACCACATTACAGTGCCAAAAGTAAAGAGACCCACTCCCCACGAAAGAGACTTCACGATATAATTTTGATATTTTCTAATTAGCACCATATTTATCTTATCATCTAGAGTCATATTGGTACCTTAATCAATGGGCGGAAAACCCATTATAGAAGAATCTTTAACTTTTAGAATATGTTAAAGGATATAGTGTATCATCATACAATTCTATCTATAGTAGTTAATCCCCTAAAAGGAATGAATTCAATGGTCATTATTAAAACTCATGTTCTCCATTTATCACCATGGAGATAAGATCTCTTTTATTCTAATTATTATTACTAGAAATTAATGGATCCCTATGAGGGGGATGTGTGAATCAGTGACATCATTTCATTTTATAATTTATTCCCTTTTGACCAACAAATTGAACTTGTTAAGGTTTATGACCCACTCAATTATTCTCACAACATCATCTTCTTGTGTAGTAATAATTATAGAGAGATATGGAACATAGAACTATATTTGTTGTCTCATATGAAAGCCATAGTCTTTTATATGTTTTTTGTACACCTAGAAATGGATTACTGACTATGATCAATAATAATCAACATCGTAGATACCACTATTTTTTCCACAAATTCTAAATTAAAATTAGAGATATAAAAAATCATCAACAATATATCCTCTAATGAAATATGTTTAATATACTCTACGTGTTATCGATATAAAAATAAGTTCTTCCTCATCCATGAGAATATGGATCAGATATTCTACACTTGTACTCACTAAAGAACACAATAACTAGTGAAATTATAAACACATCCTGAAGATATCAAGTGATATATATTATCCCCTACATGAATTATAAGGTTCTATGAATATCCAAATATTCTTAAATGGCTATCAACACTGAGTCCTTCTATCCCAATGAAACTCACATATTAGGATCTCAATTATTCTCATGAAATGAATAAATATATATCTATTTTAGTTTCCATTTTATATTCACTATCAATAATGTGAATATTTTATTACATATTCAAAATATGGATAGTCCATGATAATGGGATTTTGGTGAGTCCTCCACATTGAAATTGGATAGATATTTTTTTAATTTACATCTAAATTATGCTAAAGGAATTACGGATCCGAAAAATCCATTTAAATCCCAAAAAGACTCGAGCGCTATTCCTGTTTACAATATCTTGTTATCACAATATCATAAAATATACTTTCTCTTATTCTATAATATAAATGGGATTTTATTTATATAAATTATTCAAAAAAATTAATTTATGTCACTCTTATTCTCTATGTACATAGAATCATGAATCAGTTCCATGTGGAAACCCGTGATATAAAATGGAGGTTATCTCATCACCATATTTATTTTAAAAGCATCTCCTCTAGTTTCATTCATTAATTCATTGAGGATGGGAACATTATCATTATGAGTGATCATGATGATTAAAAAATTAAAATAAGAATAAAAACAACATCAACATAATATCATTAGAATGTAAAATTTTGGAAACTGAGAATTTCACCAACTAGAATTGGATGAAAATTATTTAAGTATACGACTGACCGTGAGGTAGTAAAGAAACTCTTCCAATTTACCCAAATACAAGTGATCATTTGAATTGAACATGACATGTAGGTAAAATTTATGGAATGACCATGTATTTTAGGCTTAATAAACCATATGTATGTGTCTGGATAAACTACATGTCACATTCTCAATCAAAAAAATGTATAAATCAAGAAATTTTGAATGTATGGGTGAGTAATCTAATGAAACAATTAGTGGATCATTCATATAGACAGGTAAACATATAATGTTATGATTAGTGGATCAATATTTAATTTATTAATGACATAAAAATCCAATTGACTGCATGAAAAAGTACTGACCATATGTTTAAAATTTATATTTGTAGTTTTTGTCTCTGTATGGAAATTCAAAACTTTTTTCACCTTCAAATATTGCCTCCTCAAATCTAAACAAACCCTACCCAATCAACTCAAATCATAATACAAGTTTTTATAGAAAGTGTCTCTATATCAACCCACTCATTGTCTTAAATTCAATTAATATTATGACATCAATATTCAAATTTAAAAGGGTTTCCTTTTTGAAACAAAATGTTGTATTTTTATATAAAAAATCACAAAAACACACCCAAATAATTGACATGTATGAATTAAAATTCAATAAATAAAATACCAAATCATTTATATAAAACATTACTCCAATAATACACATTACTTATATACTATCCGTATATCAAAAAAATGAAATTAAACGCCATGGGGAAATAATTCTTCTTTAATTTAAGCTTACAAATATTTTGGGGTTGAAAATGAAGCTATAGGTTATAATCAATAATTAAATTTCGTAGAAATCATTTTTAATAAAAATTATAATAATTTGATAATATTCAATTATTTCTTATCCCCTCTAATGTATTCCTACATAAAACCCTATAAAAGATCATATGATCTGAAATAGAGACATGTGTCTTTAAAAATATTAATATATCAGAGAATCAGCTTTAATGTTTCCCTATGTTGCTTACCCAAATTACCCATGAAATGAATTACTACTCAATACAATTAAGATATATTACTCCTTGTAAAATCATGTAGAACAAAATTCTTCATTCCAATTATTTATATAGATCCATATCAGTGTTTATATCCTCATATTATATTTTAATTTTCTTATCCATGTTTAAATTTATGTTTTTATCCACTGGATAAACATCACCTTTTACTCACTAATTCAAAATCTATCCAATACCTTATGGATATTTTATTATCAAAATAAAAGCAATTTTCCAGTCATTATGACCCTTATGATTCACATTACCAAAATCTAGTTTTAGGAAAAATGATCTTTCTTATCAACACTTCTATAAAATGAAACCTTCATCACTTCAGGAATTTCAATCACAAGTATAGAAAAGAGAATATAACCATTATATAAAATAATTTTTATGAATCACCCATCGTTAAACATATTATAGTATATGTTATGATCTATATAGAACTTTTAAAATTTATATTTATCCATGGAGGAATTGAATTTATTATTTTATTATATTAGGGCTTATTTATGTAATTACAAATTCCATTTATTCCAACACAAAAAAGAATCAAATTTTTTTAACATGAATTCATCCAGTTGTTTCATATAAATAGCTTCCTCCTAATAACCAAGTAAAAACATAGTTATTTTAAATCAAACTATTCCAAAAAAATATATTTTGCTGATTATAAATTGATTAACATCTAAATTATTGAGTACTTTCTAATGAAATAAAATATCTCAGTGAAATATGTACCTTCCATTTTTTTCAAAATGAAATGTGATTTCAATGTTCAGATGTTATTTTTTATAATTATTTTTGTGATATTATTATGTTATGAATCTTAGGGATTGGTTATGAGTATAGGCGACTCCATGAGGAACTAATGGTAGGTGATCTCATGATGGATCACCAATGAATTGGTTAATAGGATGGAGTTAATTGGTATGGTTTCTCCTAAGATATTAATAGAATATACTATGGTGGTTATTCCAAATGTAACGATTATTGTTACTAAATAGGTAATTGTGATAACTATTATATATGTAAGAGTGATATGGATTCCACAATATAACTTTATGATTTTTGTTTCTTTTTATTTATTTTATGGAAACTTATGACATCATGAGGTAAGAAAAAAAGCTTATGTTTTATGGGTGAAAATTATAACTTTGTGAAAAAAATTCATGGGTTAAATGAATTCCTAGGGAAATAGTTTCTTTATTAATTTTTATATTCTCTACTAAGATTTTGTTTTCATATCCCATGTCTTAGAATGTTTTTAATAGGAATAAGGATGGTTTAATAGAAAGGATTAGGTCAATTTGAATGTTATGAAGATGTTTCATGAAAAATAGATCATGTTTTCTTTTAAAAAATTTATATCACAAATTAAATGGATATTATTTTAGAATTATCTAATTTGTATAAAATTGGGAAGTTATATAAAACTTATTGCCAAATTATCTAAAACTCTACCCAGTAAAAGATCCTCAATAGGAAATAAAACATTTTCATCACTGAAATTAATTATTATGAAATAATTAAGGTCAATGAATTATTTTTGTAATAAAAGGATGGTTTAGATAAATTAAGTGTTTATATATTGATAATTGAATATCAATAAATTATTATTTTTTACATTATAGTTATGTTGAAATTATATAGAATATAAAGAATAAAATATTTCTTTTTCTTTGATATCCATGTTTAGAATGGTTTTCCATAGAGGAAACATGGTAGTTAGGGGGGGTGGAATCGATGGGAACATTTTCTTCCATAACAACATCCTAAGATGAAAAAAATAATAAATGATTAGTTTTTTACAATGATGAATCAGTTGATGCAGACTATAAATGTAAGTGGCGTCTATATATGAGATCATATAGATAAACCATGAAATAATATGTTAGTAGGTGAGCATTTTACATGGAAATATCCTCCAGTTTTTTGTTGATTTTCTAACCCAGTGGTAGTTTATGGGTGAACTAAATCCCTATAGAAAATTTTCAATTTCATGGGATGTTCATAAAATCAAATGGTTAGCCTTTCTATTTATTATCGTGAAGGTGAAGTTAGTTAGTATTGATATATGGTTAATAATATCAGGGATATTGAAATGATTTATTTGTTAGAGTGGAATGAATTCAAAAATATTTTTCTTTAGAAATATTTTCTCAATGCAGTTTGAATTAGGATTGAAAACAAAGTTGTGGACTTCAGGTAGGAGTAAGATCAATGGGTGTATTTGAAGAAAAATTCACTCAACTAGAAAGGTAATATCTCTATTTTATCCGACATATTGACTGTAAAATAAATCATTTTTACCCAAGAGTAAATCCATTGTTTTGGAGGGATTTGAGTTCTTGTAAATTAAAAATTTACAAAAACAAATTGATGTGTGGAGAAGGTGGAAATGGAGTTTTCTAATGATCATGTGTTCTTTGACGAATAAAAAAAGAAGAGGTAGAGATGAAAATAAATAGGGAAGAATTCATCAATGAAGTATGATGGTAAGAAAGTTAAATTTATAGTTTATCATAGTTTTGGTAAAACACACACTGAGGAATTACTTTTGAATTTTTTCATGTGATTCTAATGTGGTAAAATGGAAATAAGGCTAGAAACTCTAATAATCTTGGTAGTGGTAAGATAAAAAATCATATATAGTTAGTAAAATGTGTTAAATGTAATGAGTTTTATTATTTTGAAAAAATGTGTATGAAGAGGAACCCAAATGATGGGAAGCATCCAGACGATACGTATAAAGGTGTAGTTAAATTCTTTAAAACAAATTTATCAGATGTTGGGATATCAAATTATGTGGTTCTAGGGAGTAAAATAATTATTGAAGGTTGATCAAAGTTCTTGGTACTATTAGTTGAATGTAAAGGAGGAATACATTAAAAATAATATGTTTCGAACTAGATATGTGTAATATGAATTTGTAGTTATGCCACTTGGATTAGCTAATGCACCCACTATATTCAGGGATCTAATGAATAGAATATTTAATGAGTTCTTGGATAAAATTTTGGTTATGTTTAGTGGTTAAAATTTGGTAGAATATAAAAGTAAATAGGAATAAGAACGACATATAAGGGTTGTTTTGAAAATATTAAAACAAAAGAAACTCTATGAGATATTTAGAAAGTGTGAATTTTGATTGAAACATATTTATTTTTTTAAAGACATTTCTTCTAAGTATTACATAACATTTGATCCTACTAAAATGATTATTTTTAATGAATGGACAAGACCCACAAATATAACCGAGATTCATAGTTTTCTTGGTCTTGCAGTCTATTTCCAATGGTTTATGCATTTTTTATGGTTATCTATCCCACTGACTAAGTTAAATAAAAAAGGTGTTATGTTTATACAGGGAAAATATGTGAAGATTGCATTAAGTAATTTAAAAGAATATTGGTGAATGCTATAGTCCTGGCCCTTCCTTCCATAAATGGAGATTTTTAATCTAAATTGTTGTTTTATTGAAAAGACATGGTTGTGTCCAAATGAATTCTAAGGAGGTAATTTCTTATGATCCATGTTAGTTGAGTCCTCATGATTTAAATAACCATATACATGATTTTTTAGTATCCTATATACTTTTTTACAATAGAAATTTTAGGGCATAAAAATTTTGGATGAAAATGTGAAATATATACTGACTACAAAAGGTTGGTGTATATATAAACTTAGAATGAATTGAACCTGAGAAAAAGAATATGGATGGAACTAATAAAGGATTATGATTTCATGATTCATTACCATCCTAGAAAAGAAAACCAAGTGGATGATGTATTGAGTTATAAAAGCAATGCTACATTAACCATGATACATTTCCATCATGAACTACTAGTTAATGATTTGATGAATATTTTATTAGAAGTTTTTGGTGTAGGAAACTCCACTATTTTGTTCCAGGTGTTTGTTTAGTTATATCTATCAAACAGAGTTAAGAATGTGTAGAAGGATGGCTGCAATTTATAAGAAATTGTATAATTGGTTAAAAATGGTATTTTTACAAAATTTAACATTTATAATGATTGTTTTTTGATATTTATGAATAGATTATGTTTTTCTTCTGATTCATATTTGGTGAAATATTTTTTATGTGAAGCTCGTAGTTCTCCCATTTTAGTTCATCCTAGAAGGAGTAAGATGTACAAAGACCTTTGGTTCTTTTATTGGTGGGATGAAATGAAAATTGATGTTGGTGACTTTAACTAAGATTTTTGACTTGTCAATAGGCTAAAATAGAGTGAATTTTAACAAATGGGATGCTTCAACATTTTATAGTGCTAGAGAGGAAATATGAAAATATTTTTATGTATTTAAAAGTGGGATTATCAAATTCATGTCAAGGTAAAAATTAAATCTAGGTAATTGTTGATTGATTGACTAAATATTAACATTTTCACCCTATTTGAGACACTCTATCTATAGATCATCTTTATTGAAGTTATCTTAAAGATATATTCTGGTTAAATGTAGTTACCCTATCACTATATCATATGTTGATACTAGTATAACTTCTATCTTCTAGAATGGACTTCGTAATTCATTGGATACTAAATTAAATTTCACTATATCTTTTCATCCTAAATCAGATGGGCAGTCAGAATGAAAAATTCATACCTTGGAGGATATACCAAATGCATGTACAATAGATTATCAATGAAGTAGGGATTTAATTAATTATTTGGTATAACTTTCCTATAAAAACATTTTTGATTAAATTATACAGATGTCTCCATTTGATTCATTTTATGGAAATAGGTGTTGAACTCCCACTTTTCTGGATGATGTTGGAGAGAGGATGTTGATGAGACCAGAGTTCGTAGAGGAAATGGTAGAGAAATTTTATTTGATTCAGTGAAACAAGAAAATAACTTAGATAAGAAATAAACTTTATGAATATAATTGAATAAGGTATCCTTCTTTTGAGGTTTGAGATCATTTCTTTCTCAAAGTTTCTCCATGGAATAGTGTAATGTGTTTCGGTAAGAAAGGAAATTTGAGTCCATGGTTCATTGAACTATATAAAATCTTGCATAAATTTGGATATGTTTCCTACTAAATTTGGTTTTCCTCTGATGTTATCCTATCTATATAATTTTTTTTCATGTTTAGATGATAAGAAAGTATTCACTAGATCCATCTCATGTTTTGAGTTCATATTTTATCCAGTTAGAAGAGAATATTTCTTATGAGGAACATCCAATTAGTCATTTTTTCTATAGAGAGTAGGTGTGGTGTAATTAATTGATTAATCCTGTTAAGGTTTTTTGTAATAACTATATTGTTGAAGATGTAATATTGAAATCTAAAAATTTTATAGGGGAAAGATATCCACACTTTTTTAATAAGTTAGTAAAATTGTGAGGATGGAATTTCTAAAATGGGTGAATAATGTAACAAACCATGTAATTATATAATAAGTTTACAATATTTTATAAAAAATTTCTTCATTCATTCGATCGATTTTATAAGGCATGATATAAGAATAAATCAAGCTTTATGCTTAAAATAATTTTTATTGAAACCAGTTCTTCAGCCTTTTGATGGTGAACTTATTTTACATCTGGGTTTTTTTCACATTTATGAATACTATTTGAAAAAATAAACATCATCTATTAATGTGTAATATAAAAATTTACTTTGGTTTAATTTTTTATATTTTTCAGATATATTTAATGTTTTGATGAATATTAAAAATATACTACATTTTGATTTAAAATTTCTTTTTCATCAAAATTATTTATACTATTAAATTTTATTTTTGAATGGTTTTGTTATATAATTAAATTATATTTTTATAATTTTATAAATTTATTTCCTTACAATAATTTTTACATGGAAGTTGGATATAAAAGCATTTTAATATATTATACATTTTTACTTTTCAAACATGCTTTCTCATTCTGTCAACGAGATTACTATCAGAATAATTTTATCCAATTATGTGTTAATATTTTGGAAAAAAGGATTCCATATTTTGGAATCAGAATATATAAATTATTTAATAATTTCCCTTTTTATTTTTGGTAATATTACTAGTAACTTTAGTAGTTTTTTTCTAATAACACGATTAAAGGTAAATATAGTAATTAAGGGTAAAGATAATATTATTAATATTGTAAAATTGTGTATACACTTGTCTAAATTTATTTATATGTGTGTATTTTTCGATATAAGAATCCATTTTCAAAAATTATAACCTTTTTATGTCACTTAGGGGAGAGTATGACTTTTATAATATTATATTGAAATGAAAAGTCAACTTTATCACACTTTTGTTTTTAATAATTAAAACATTGCAAATATGGGGTTATATAGGGGATAGGTTTGTCTATAAATATTAATTTTAAATATAAAATGTTTATGTTTATACTTATAATTTATTTTTATTTGTTAGGGAATAATAAATTACATTAAAGGCATGCAAAATGGATATTTAGTAATTGTTCAATTAAAGGAAATATCAAATAAATCATATTAAAAATACTAAGAAAAATATAATATGAGATTAATAATGTCATAAAATATTTTTTAGAAACATTTGAAATTATAGTTATTTTTTATAAGTATGGGTTCTAATTTGTCTTGTTTTTTGGACATTGGTATAAAGTCACGTAATGAATAGTGTCAAAATTGACTTTATTTATATTTCTACATAAATAATATTTTATTAAATTTTATAATTTTTTTAATGTTCCCAATTTCATACATATGACTAGGATATGTCTATTAATATAATAATTGAAACAATTATTGGTCTTTTATAAGTTTATTGTAATTATATGAACCCTTAATGTGTAAATTACACGATATCATGGTAAGAGTTAAAATTATTTAATAAGTGTTAAAACAAAAAGTTAAGGATTAAAAAAGATTTCAAAAAATGTATTAATTTAATTGTATTATTTTATTTCTACCCATACACATCATATATTAAAAATAAATCACTTTGGATCCATTTTTAATAAAAAAATAATTTATATTATTTTATCATTTTGAAGAAATCCAAGAGTTCCCCACTCCTCTACTATAAATAGTCACCCAATCTTATCTTTTATTCACACATAAAAACCATTTTTCCTTAGAACAAATCTACCGAATTCACTTCATATAATCCTTACACAAATTATAGATTCATTAGTTTAGGGAAAAGACTTCATTGAGGTTTTATGGTTTAATCAAAGGATAATGTACGAAAAAGAGGCATCATTTTTAATTAATTGTTTCTATTTTATTTCATAATTAACTTATATCAAATATTATTCAAACATTATTAAATAATAACTCCAGTATCCTAAATATACTATGATAATTTTATGTTAATATCATCAACTAAAACCATCTCAAATTTGATCAAATTGGAATTGAATTATTTGTTTTTATGTTCAGCGAACTACCACCGCATGAATCAATATAATTTGTTTCCCATCACCATATATCAAGACAAGTTATAATTATGTACTTAGTGATTATATATAATATTCATGACATATATATAATTATTAAGTAATAATATATTTTTTATTTTCTTATCATTCCATTCACATAAAAATGATAACACTATTCAGGAATATTTGTGAATTATTACCTATACAAAGCGATGTGATACATTTACCATCACCACATCACATGGATGATATATATAAGTTTATTTAAATTATTAATATGATATTGATAATATAATTATAATTATGTATATATAAATTAATAATTACCTTTTTCCATAAGGATAATTGAAATACTGAATTGTTACTCTTGTGTACGTACGGCCTATAATTTTCATGATTATAACATCGTTCATTTTTCAAAACTATACCCAAATGGTTTAATTTAATTTTTATATGATTCCTTTACATGTATATTAATTTAATTTAAATAATATTTTTTTATTTATGATTGCATGACTATATAAAAATGAAATGTTATTTCAAAGTAGAAATGTTATTTTATCCTTTATTCTCGATTATGTGTTAGGATTATGTTATTGTTCTTGGGAATTGAATAAAAGTAAGGGTTTTTAGTTATAAACTTATGGTAGGTGATCCTGTGATATGTTAACAATACATTGTGTAGTGATTTAGAGTGAATATATAGGGTTTCTCTTGTATATTAATAGAATATACTATGAAGGGTATTCCCAATATAACTACGATTGATACTCCCTATATAGCCCTGATAGATACTGTAAATGTAAGAGTAATATGAAATCAACAATATACCATTATGATTTATGTTTATTTATGGATTTGGCATAATTTTTTTTATTTCATGAGGTAATATAATGAGCATATGCTTCATGGGTGAAAAGTATAACTTTTAGAAAATGTTATCATGGGTTTAAAGTATTCCCCAACTAATGATTATTTCATTATTTTAATGTCCCCTAGTAATCTATTTTTTCTCATCAAAAGTTTTTAAATGTTATTCATAGGGTATAAGGAATAGTTTGATAAAGGAGGTAGTTATATATAATTGTAAGAAGATTTTAGATGAAAAAAATCATGTTTTATTTTAAAAAATTAATACTATGGAAAAAATTGATACTGTTTAAAAATCAACCAATTTCTATGAAAGTGTAATGTTATGTATGAATTAGGACCTAATTATCTAAAAATATAAACCTAAAATGATCCTCAATATGAAATATTGTTATTTCCAGACTAAAAATTAATATTATGTAATGTTTAGGGAGGATTCCTTATAAAGATTGTGTAATTTATGGATACATGATTTATCATTTTGACTTGGCCCCTTGTGATTTGTTTGTTTTTTCTAAGAAGGATATTGAATCATTGAATTTATGTATTGATTACAAGAATTTGAGACAAATAAAGTTTAATAACCAGTATTATATTATGTTTAATGATGATATCCTTGACCAAATGAGGGGTTATTTTTTTATTCACCATGATCGATTTGAGAATAGGGTATCATCATATGAGAGTTAGACCTTCTAAAATACCATATACATCATTCAGAAAGATGTGTGGCCGGTAGTAGATCATTATGATTCCATTTAGGCTAATTAACTCTCCATATGTGTTTATTCCATTGATGAAGTGAATATTTCATCATTACAAGGATCTACTTGTGGTTTCTTTTGTGGATGACATCTTGGTTTAATTGAGGAGTCATGGAAATAATGCACAACATCATGCCATCATTTTGGGTACACTAAGAGAGAATTAACTATACGCTAATCTATATAAGTGTTAATTCTAGATCAACATGGTATATTTAATGGTCTATATTATCTCTATATAAGGTGTTTTAGTGGCTCTAGAGAATTATTAGAAAGTTATTTCTTTTGAGGATCAAAAACAATTTTATTGATATCTGATGTTTCCTTTGATCGGAAGGTTATTATCAGAGGTTTATCCTAGATGTTTCCAAATATTTGAGGCACAAAGTTTGGGCTTAAAAATAAGGTGATCCTATTTTAATGGTCCAAATAATTAAAGAATACATTCAACGAGTAGAAGATGATTTTTACTAATACATCAATTTTGACCCTACCTAGGTTGGGTGAGAAGTAAATAATGTTTTTTGATCCATCTGGAGTTTAGATTGGAGATGTTTTCATGGTATGTGATCATGTTATGGCTTATGGGTCACAATAGTTGGTCCCACTTGAATTGGATTACCCTACCCATGATCTTTAGGGTGACAAAGTGGTTTATTACTTAATGTGTTATTGGCATTAACTATTAGGAGAAAAGGTAACTATATATACCAATGAAAAATGTTTGAAATAAATATTTTCACAATTATATTTGTAAATACATCAATGGATATGGGTGGAGTACATAATTTGTTTAGTATTGAGCTAGATTATACATCAGGAAAGGGAAATAGTGTTGTTGACACTTTGTACTGGAATACATAGACCTGGGAACTCTAGAAGTCGAGTTTTTTGTGGGATATGATGTCCTTATTTGATGTGATGAATATTAATTTTATTATGGACATGAGTAAATTACCCACATATCCATATAATTGGAACCTACACTTCATGGATGGATCAAATAGAGGTAGTATAAGGAACCATAGTTCTTATCAGGGAGGTAATTCCTTTAATTTGGACAGTCATCTTTAGATTGAACAATAAATGAGGATGAGATCATCTATGTCTAGATAAATGTTGTATTGCAAACATGTATGTGTGATGAGTTGATGTGTGAGTTTCTTGGATCAAAGTTGGTAGTGGATCCTAGTTTAATCGAAATATACCCTGAAAAAACCATATCATTAGTGTCCAGCAAAAAAAGGATATCTTTGGTTTTGTGACATGATGCTATAACTATCAACATGTGAAGTCAAAAAATTCACAACCTGGTGGTTTATTGTATCAATTTCCCATTATATAATTGATGTGGGGAAATGTTACCATGTTATATGTGGTGGGTCTCCCTATGAGTCCTCATAAGAATGATATGATATGGGTGATTTTTTATGGGTTGAAAAATCATCCCATTTCTTTCTAATCTGGGAAACATTCATGGTTGATCATTTGGGGCATATGTATGTTTGGAGAATAGTATGTTTTTATGGGGTTCTATGGTGAATAATTTCAGATCATGACTCATGTATTACTTCATGATTCTAGAAAGTAATATATAAGATGTTTGGTATATAGGTACTTCTGATTACAAACTTCAACCCTTATAAAGGTAGAAAATTAGAGTGTATTACCCAATAGATAGAGGACATAGTGAGAGAATGTGTCTAGAATTTTGGTGAAAATTTGAAGGAAAAATATAGAAATCCTTGAGTTCAACTATAAAAATGTTATCAAGAAGCTATTCTGATGGGTCCATATGAGTTTCTTTGTGGTAGGCTATATAGATACCCTCTATGTCAGACGGTGGTAGGTGACTCTGAGTTTTAGGGACTGAGACTCATACATGATACATCAGATCAGGTTTAGTTGATTTAGAAATTAATGGCTACATCTCAGATTATGATAATCAATTATCTTGATAGTTTTCACTGACCTATTTATTTTATAGTTTGAAATCATGTATTCCACCATGTATCACTGATACTGGGTCGTCGTATGATTCATAGGAACGGAAAGATAGCACCAAGGTTTGATGAACCATGTGATATTTTTGATATAATCAGACTATTGGAATATCAATTGACTATTTCATAGGGTTTTGGTCATTTGGGCGTTGTATTTATTGTATTGTAATATTTTTAGTATCTCCATGAACATTTCCATATGACAGATGTTGATGATGTTAAGAATGTGGTTGATGCACCCTTTGAGGATCGTCTGATTAGATTGGTAGATCATAGTGAGAAAGTGTTGTGGGGAAGGAAAATGCCATTAGTCCAAGTGCTATGGTAGAATGGATGTGTTCTGGAGGAAAAATGGGAGGGGTAATCATATATGAATTCCAATTAGCCCAAACATTTTATCATAAATACATAGTGATGATTGGGAGTACATCTTGGGTAAAACATGTTATATAGTGGAGAGATTGTATGATATCAACTGTTATGGAGATGGATCATACTTTTTGTCATTTAATGCAGACAATTGGTTTGATCATACATTGGTTGGATCTTTTATTTGGTGAATTCTGGTGAGTTTTTGGATGTTTGGGGGGTATTTGGAATATTTACAGTTGGTTCACCATTTTCCAAAACTGTGTACCCATCTTAGAAAATTATGCACCCCATGGACAATGGTGTTTCCATTTTTTTACAAATGGTCTGAAAAATGATGCGCCTAAAGAAGAAACATTGAGCCCCCTGGACAGTAGGGGAACTTTTTAAGGTAACCCATTTTTGAAATGATGATTCCATTCTAGGAAATGTTGTTTATGGTTATTTAATCCCCCAAAATTATAATTATAAATTCCTAAGTCTCTTATTTTTGTCAAAATTCATCCCATTATAGCCCAATAAGTTTTCATTTGATTTTTTTGGATCCTAAGAGGATTTCTAGGTTCCTTTAACTGTTTTCATAGTGAATTATATACCTAGTGGAAGGATCAAATTTCATTTGGTATGATATTTCTTCCCCGTTTAGACTCATCTTTCTCACATATTTCATCCAATTCATAGAGGGTTTATTTTCCACCATTTTTGACGGTTTAGATCAAGGTTTTTCTAAATATTATTTCATTGGGTCATGATCATTGGTTCAGGTCCTATATCATTATTATCATTATAAATTTGAAAGATCCACATTTATTTAAGGGTTGTGGTTTTGTGATTATGTTCAACCATATTGAGTTAGGTGGCCTAATTGATAATGGTTGTAACCCTGATTATAACCATGTGTGTGTAATTGTATTTTGACTTTTCCATTTTGTCTGATTTTATTTAAATTAAAAACTATAATTTAATTACATAAATTTTTAAACCCATCATGGATCCCATTATACCCACAAATCATTTTTCACATGAATTCATCAAGATCATCAATCATCAGTAGTGCACCCCATGGATATTTTGAGCAACAATCCCTAACCCACACCCCATTTATCAATCAATCAGAAAATATCACATATATAACATTCAAATCATAGATCAAAATCCTTAACCTTTTATTCAATCACTCTCATCATAGTGCACCATTTTAGTGATTATTAAAAATACTGGTTCTTTACATTAATCACATTGAATGACATGAACAATTCGTCATTGATCATATTTTCATCATTTAATAAGATAAATAATTAGCCCGTTAGGGTTTAAAAAAACAACCAATTAATTTGAATTATCAACATAAAAAATAATTTATCACAATTATAATAACACATTATTCCCCTTTTACATTCCAAAAATCGTCATTTTTTTAATATTGACACACCCCATGGGTCTTAATCATATTCGATCTCATAATATCCAATGATTCCAATGGGATCCATGTAGGGTTTTCCACATAGAATTAAATTCACATTTTAAATTTACACACAATTGAAGAATATGATAAGGAATGGTACAATTATGAAAACATTATTATAATAAGGATTATATGAATTTTTAATTGGATTACTTACTTCAAAATCGTTGATGAATGATTTCCTGACCATAAGCCCCAAATTAGTGTAAATTCATAATAGAGAGGAAGATATAGGATGAAAACCTAGGATTAAGATCCATCAAATACTAGATATAAACTATAAAAAATTTATGGAAAATCATCCAAATATAATTGTAATGATAGATGAGAGAGATGAGTCTCTAAATTTGGAGGATTTCAGTTACCAAAGAGGAGTCGATCCTTCCATATGATCATTAATTCAGAAATAAATGAATTCAACGAGCCTAGTAATATTCTTCAGAGCCTAAAAAATCATGGGAGATAATATTTTTACTTAATAATGGGATTAGGGATATAGAGTGGTGGTTTGGGTATGTTTAATTAATAATTTCGGGAATTAAAAAAATGTGCAAAAAATATCATGGAATAGTCCCACGTTTAGAAAAAATGTGCACCCAAACCTTTCGCTCGTACTGTATAGGGGTGCATGGTTTCTTCCTAAGGAAAATTTTTTTTTGGACCTTAAATAAATTGTGAAAATCCCACCTTCCATATTTTTTATAGTTTTTTGGGATGGGAACAAGGTAAGGGAAAATGACGCACCAACCATGCACTGCCCAATGCCAATATGGTGATTACATTGAACATCATTCTAATGTAAATTTTTTGGGACATAGAGCATATTTAATGAACCCCGTGGGTATTTAAAGAATAATTCTCTATCCCACAACTCTTTTTTTCATGAATGCATCGGGGGATTAGAGTATTTGTATGATAGACCATGTTTATTTAGAGCATCAATTAATAAGACACACCCTATTTAAAAATCGATCAAACAATATCACATATATCAAATTTATGACCATTTTTAACATCATTAACCTTAGAATGAAACAATATAATTATATTAGACCATTTCAATTATCAATCAAAACCATGTTTCAATAATTTATTCATAAGGAATAAATGAACCATCAACTATTTATCTAATTATCAAAATTTAATCACACAATTCATTAACTATTAATGTTTCAGCCAACCAACCAATTAATTAGAATTTATCAAAATGAAACAAATATTTAATTCAATATGAATAAACCATTATTCCCCTTTTATTATACCATAAATCATCATTTTCGAGATGTTTTCACACCCAATAGTATTTAATCATGTTTGGACTGTCAATCTCAAATGGTTCCAATGGGGCCCATGAAGGATTTTACAAATTACATAGGATAAAATTTACCATTTTAATTTATGTATAATTTGAAATTATGGAATATAAAGGGTTCAACTATATATACATTATTATAATGAAGACTGTGAATTAGAAATTAGACTACGTGCCTTAATATCTTTGACTAACAGTCATCAATCTATAACCCTCAAATTGATATAGAGAGGTTGAATTCAAAACAACAGGGATGTTCTTGGACCCAAAACTAGGATCAAGAACCAAAGAAAAAATATCCATCAAATCATAGATCTAACCATATAAAATGTTGGAAAAACCCACCATCTCTAATTTGGAAGAAATAATGGTGAGAGATGATTCTAATTGGGGAGTATATCACTTAATAAAGAGGATTTGATCCTTTTATAACATTTTTAATTCACCAAAAAGGGAGACCATTGAGACAAGGAATCCCCTTGGGAGATTCCATGATAAATTTAAATCATATTAGTATGTAATAGTGTTATACCCCGACCACGGACGCCCATGTTTTGAATATTTTCTCGCTCCGATGACTTTGTATAGAGTTTGGTTTGGGTCTGGATTTAATTTTTTTTAAGCATTGGAGTTTTTGGTGTGTCTCGGGCCAGTGCGCAGTCACTGCACTGCTAGCGGTCACCACGCATTCGGTCCGGGTGGGTGCGCGGCCACCGCGCATTCAGTCAAATCATGTGTTCGGACCTGGTGGGTGCGCGGTTGCCCAACTCTTTAGAAAATAATAAAATTAAATGAATAAATTAAATTTAAAATAATTTTATAAAATGTTCAATAATAATAATAACAATAATTTATAATATTGTTATTATTAAGATTATTATTAAGATTATTATTATTATTCTTATTAAGATTATTATTATTATTATTAGTTTAGTATTATTCTTTTTTTTCTCTTTTCTTTTATTATTTACTTTCCATTTTATTTTATTTTTATCTTTTTTTCCACCTTTCTTTCCCCCTTTTTTTATTTATTTCTCCTCCTTTATCTCTTTCTTCTCTCTTTTCCCTCCTTCAACGCGGGTGTCCCCTGCGCAGCGACCCAGCCTCCCTTACTTCTTCTCACACCATGCTTTCCCCTTATGTTCACCCTTTCACAGTGCACCAGCCTAGCCTTCTCCCCTGCCTAGCACGCCCCTCCTTCTTCAACTCGCGCACTAGCAGCTACCCCGTCGCCCTTCCGTTGCAGCAGCCCGTTGCCCGCTGGTCACCCTCCTTGGCCGCTGGTGCCCGACGCCGCAGCCCGACTCCTCTCCTCCCTGCCATCCCACAGCCATCCTCCGCCTAGCAGCCCTGCACAGCGCCCTGCTCTTACGCACCCCCCTGTTCATCCGCACCCCAGCCGCCTGCTCCCACTGGCACTGTATTGCCGCATCCAGGCCTCGCTGAATCCCTCAACCCGCCTCTGCCTCGCCTGCCTCTTACTGCCCGATGACCAGCCTTGCCTTCCCATGCAGCAGCGCCCACCAGCTAGATCCAGCGCCTCCCATGTGCTCAGCCTGTTTTCTTTGCACAGAAGCCTGCAGTGACCCCATATGGCCTTCCCCACACCTCATCTTTTCTTCAGCACAGCTCCCCAACGCGGCCGACTCCCCCAGAAGCCTTGTCCGGCGCTTCCTGCATGCGCCACACATAGCTGCTTCCCCTCCCTCTTTGCTGACTTCTACACACAAAAAACAGCCCGCATGGCCTCCCTCATCCCATCCCTACAACCCGCTAGTCCCGGCCTGCCACCGCCGACCAGCCCCCAGCTGATCTCGGTCTCTCTTTCGCCTGCAGTGCCTCCCGGCCAGCCCATGCTCTACTCTTTTACAGTGACCCACAACCCCCTTCCCTGTCCTTCTGCCCTGGATCCGGCCGCGAGACTGCTGCTCAGATCACTCGCACCATGCCCATCATTTGTTTCACATTTTCGGTGTTCGATGGCCCTTGTCGCACCCCCCTGGTCAGACTACGTCCAGCCGCGTGGATGCCTTCCGCTGCTCCGGCGTAACGCCCTCCGGCAGTTTCTTTCTAGTCGCGACCCCCTCTGTTGGTACCTATTTATTTTATGCTCCTTTAATATTTTTATTTGATACATATATGTATATACATATATATATATATATATTAACATGGTTTTATTAGAATTTTTATTAATTAAATGTTATTTGGGTCGGCTTGACGTTCTAGGACCTGCGCAGGGCGTTTCGGAGTGAGCGCCATCGTCACGCCTGTTTCCGAGTGAGCGTCGTCGCCACGCCTGTTTCAGAGTGAGCGCCATCGTCGCGCCTGGTTTTCAAGCTCGCGCTGTCATCGCGTCTGGGTCTTGAGGTAGGCCCCCATTGCAGTCACCATTAAATTTAAAATTTATTAATTTCTTGATGTTTTAGTAATTTTAATAAATAAAAAATAATATAAGTTAATTAATTTTTAAATTATTATTTGTTGTAAAAAGAGTTGTTTATTTTATACCGAACTCTTGAAATATTTTCATGGCGAGCAGACACCCAGTAGTGAAAGAATGCCAGTTTTTCCTTTAAACATAATTTATGGAATTTCAAATGTGGTTCTGGTTTTAATGATAAATGGTTTCTTCTGAACAAGCATTTTGGGTTTTCTTAAGAAACAAGGTTTTTCTTTAGAGTTGGTGAAGGCCCGTTTGGCACTTTAATAAAATAAATTATTTTGGAAAAACTCACTTTGAGGTTAGTAAGGGGTGTTCTTTGGTGTGCGTTGATTTCCTGAATTGTGTGTTATATTTGTGCATCGTGACTGACTGATTTACATTGAGGACGCACCCCTTTTTATTGTATGTGTTGACATGGGAACCTGGCATAGTGAGTGTATTTTCTGAGAATGATTGATGAACTAGTTTAGATTAGGAACTGGCTAGTGTCCCCATAGCAGGGGAATACTGAGTTATTGATGCTATGGGGATTGGGCCCCTCGGTTAGGCCATGCTGGGTTATTCCGGGCGTTATGGAGTTATGACGTCATTGAGTTAGGGCATGCCTTCAGGATGAGTCAGATGTATAGTACATTCTGGATTGTTCACGATCTCCTAGGTTCGACCCATGTTTCCATTAGTGTGTATTTTTGTGTGGCGGATGATCGAGAGGTCAAGTTCGGTTGCTGGCCTATGTGCGCCACTTTTCCCATTGCCCTTGGTATGTGTTGTGTGCTATGTGTGCTATGTGTGGTTTTACTTTTGTTTATTAACTGAAGTCTATATTTCTCAATTTTTCATAGAAAAAAAATGTTTTAAAAATGAAATGTACCTATTCATTTTAAACATTAAACTTGTTTTTAAATTTTAAAGGGCAATGGAATGATGCATGTTTTAGAAATGAAAGTGTGAGTGAAAACCAATATTTTGTATATTTAGTTCAAACCTAGAATTAGTAAATTTATTTATTTAAAGGTAGTGAATTGGGAATAGATATCAGGCTAGCCTAATAAGTTTTAATACTCACGCCTATAGTTCTTTTCTGTTTTTAGTGTTTGTGTAGGTTAAAGCTTGGGTGCATTCACCTTGGTTGATGTTTGGTCATGAGTTGGAGAGTGACCCGTGAGGTCACACGGAGATAGTGGTTGTCTCTTTCGGTTAGTTTTATTTTCTTTTGTTCTTGTTAGTTACTTTACTTTGTTTATTTTCTTTGCGCTGCTCTGTTTATTTTCTGATACTTTAATTATTTATTTTTATTTGGCGAAATCGTTCCCACTTACTCTCTGCTCATGCCCTGGTGCTTGTCGCCAGCCCGGGAGGATCGGGAACGCCTCTCGGGTCATGTCACGGACTGGCTCGGGTGACCAGTTCAGGGTTGATCCGGGTTGGTTCGTGACAAAATGGTATCAGAGCAGGTCGGCCCTTAGGGGACCTCACTTTTCAGAGTGCCCTTTGTTATTTGGGATGTCGGGTAGTAGGAGATTAGGTTTGTCGGAGCTCAAGAGGTAGGTTACGGGTCTGTGCCTGATCACCACTGCTTGTAACAAGACCTGAGTTACCAGGGTTAGTCCGGGATTTGAGTCTCTTATCTTTGGTTTCTTTGGATTGATGGATGAGAATGGAGGCGAATCGGTTCACTTTGTGGCCTCACATGGGGTGGTGACCCATGTGGAGTCCAAGTTCCCAATTTAAGGTCCTTATAGTGTTATGCCTTACTTGGGGCCTGGCTCACCACCATGTCGCTAGGTCAGACATATGCACTAGTTCCTCATTCCAGTGGGTTATTACAGCTTGTGTTTTGTTTATTTGAGTGTGCGTTAAAAGTGAAATTGGTTTTGAAATGGAAATAGTGTTTCTTCCAAAATACTTTTGAAATTTCTAAAGTGGATTTATAAAGAGAAAGTGTATCAGTTTGAAAAAAAACATGGTATGTGTTTGGATTTGGTAAGAAAAACAAGTGTTTGAACCTTGTAACTCTTTATGAAGGGTCACACGTGCGTGGGTATGTATGGAAAGTGTGTGGGGGAACTTGGTCACAGATGATGTGTGCAGGATTGAATAAACGCACGTGTGATGGTTCATAAGGTTCCATAAGTGAGTTTTTATAATTGTAAAGAGATAATGGTTTTGGAAAAGTGATTTCCCCTTGTATTTTATATGTTTGGATTATGGGCCTATTTCCCTTGGCTTGTGTTGTTGACTTGATTGAGTTTTGGATTGATGCCGGTTTCGATGGTGTTTTTTTTATATTGTTATGAGTATGCTGCCCAGAAAGCCTCCAAAAGTTGTCAATGAGTTATGCTCAGTTCTCAGCTCCTTTTTTTTGTGTGTTGCTTGTTTTTCGTGGTAATCGAAGTCTTTTAGAGGTAGTTGTATAGTTCTGAAAGATAGTGTGTCTTCAGGTTGTTGGGAACTCCCAGGATAGTTAAGGTTTGTACCGCCCTAGAGTTATTTGAGGGTTCAGTTTTGGACTAGTAAAGATTAAATGTCTCATCGTCATTAGAGTTTTGGGTGTGATTAAAGGTGGTCGACTTCTGTGAAGGTTCCTCATCTGGCAAGGAGTGCAGGCCAGTGGAACCTGTCTCCAAGAAACTATCATCGTCGGTACCGGCTCCAAGTTCGTCGGACCACACTCTTGTGCGCCACCAGTATGGCCTGTCCGGACATTCTATGGCATCATGTTGCATCCCTTTGAAAATGTATGACCATTGTTGTTGTTTTAATCATTGAACGGAAGAAGGAGTTAGAAACCAGGAGATGGAAATGCCTAACTGTGAGGTAGGATATGCTTCAGCCACCAGGGCCCCAGCCACAGGTCTCGGGGTGAAGCTCGCGCACAGTCAGGAGTTGCTGAGGGTGTGTGGAACCTCGGTCTAGATAATGTCTTTGGATTTGGAATGGAAATATCCAAAATTTCCATTGTTCTATTCTCATCACTGTTGTAAGATCATCCTTTGTCTCAGTGGCGTGATGAGCTCGTTCGCCCACAATCCAAACGGTCTTGTCTACCCTCAGTGTGGTTCTTAAGTTGTTTCGTCTCTCTGAATGGTGTGAGCCTGTGAATAGACGGACTAGTTCTATTTTTGAGTTGGTCCTAGCTGTTTTTGATAGGGGAATGTTCATTTCGTGAAGTTTATGGGAGGTGTTGAGTTAATTTATTATCCTTAAGTTGCTGGATTGTTCCGTAGTAAGCTTTTTTTCATCAGGTCTCCAGTGTGTTGTTTGTTACAAGTGGGGAAAATTATTTGGTTTGGGAGTTCCCGTGTTGTCCCCCAGGGGGTAGTTTGTTCGGGTTTCAAGGGTTTTTGTATTAGTGAATTCTTGTGGTGGGGAGAACCCTCTCATGTTCTCCCCTCAATCTCGGGCAGTGGTTTTTCTTGATTTGGTCGGGTGTGATGTTTGTTGGGAATGGTCACCCCGAAGCTCTCATTTATCTATGATTTTTTTCTGGGAATGAAATCATGTTGTGTCAACTGTTGGATTGGTGACTTTGTGGGGGCAGAAAGTGTCTGTGGTGGGGAGAATTGTCATACCCCGACCACAGACGCCCATGTTTTTACTATTTTCTCGGTCCGGTGACTTTGGACAGAGTTTGGTTTGGGTCTGGATTTAATTTTTTTTAAGCATTGGTGTTTTTCGGTGTGTATCGGGCCAGTGTGCAGTCACCGCACTGCTAGCGGTCACCATGCATTCGGTCCGGTTGGGTGCGCGGTCACCGCGCATTCAGTCAAATCATGTGTTCGGACCTGGTGGGTGCGCGGTTGCCCAACACTTTAGATAAATAATAAAATTAAATGAATAAATTAAATTTAAAATAATTTTATAAAATGTTCAATAATAATAATAACAATAATTTATAATGTTGTTATTATTAAGATTATTATTCAGATTATTATTATTATTCTTATTAAGATTATTATTATTGTTGTTAGTTTAGTATTATTCTTTTTATCTCTTTTCTTTTATTATTTACTTTCCATTTTATTTTCTTTTTATCTTTTTTTCCACCTTTCTTTCCCCTGTTTTTTTTAATTATTTCTCCTCCTTTCTCTCTTTCTTCTCTCTTTTCCCTCCTTCCACGCAGGTGTCCCCTGCGCAGCGACCTAGCCTCCATTTCTTCTTCCCGCACCCTGCTTTCCCCTTCTGTTCACCCTTCCGCAGTGCACCAGCCTAGCCTTCTCCCCTGACTAGTGCGCCCCTCCTTCTTGAACTTGCACACCAGTAGCTACCCCGTCACACTTCTGTTGCAGCAGCCCGTCGCCCGCTGGTCTCCCTCTTTGGCCGCTGCTACCCGACGCCGCAGTCCGGCTCCTCTCCTCCCTGCCATCCCACAACCATCCTCCGCCCAGCATCCCTGCACAGCGCCCTGCTCCGACGCACCCCCTGTTCATCCGTACCCCATCTGCCTGCTCCCACCGGCACTGTATTGTCGCATCCAAGCCTCACCGAATCCCTCAACCCGCCTCTGCCTCGCCTGCCTCTTGATGCCCGATGACCAGCCTTGCCTTCCCATGCAGCAGTGCCCAGCAGCTAGATCCAGCTCCTCCCATGCACTCAGCCTGTCTTCTTTCCACAGCAGCCTACAGTGACCCCATATGGCCTTCCCCACACCTCATCTTTTCTTCAGCACAGCTCCCCAACGCGGCCGACTCCCCCAGCAGCCTTGTCCGGCGCTTCCTACATGCGCCACACATAGTTGCTTCCCCTCCCTCTTTGCTGACTCTTACACACATCAAGCTTCCCACATGGCCTCCCTCATCACATCGCTACAACCCGCTAGTCACGGCCTGCCACCGCCAATCAGCCCCCAACCGATCTCTGTCTCTCTTTCGCCTGCAGTGCCTCCCAGCCAGCCCATGCTCCGCTCTTTTATAGTGACCCGCAACCCCCTTACCTGTCCTTCTGCCCTGGATCCGGCCGTGAGACTGCTACTCAGATCACTCGCACCATGCCTATTGGTTGTTTCACATTTTCGGTGTCTGACGGCCCTTGTCGCACCCCTTTGGTCAGACTACGTCTAGCCGCGCGGATGCCTTCCGCTGCTCCGGCGTGACGCCCTCCGACAGTTTGTTTCTAGTCACGACCCCCTCTGTTGGTACCTATTTATTTTATGCTCCTTTAATATTTTTATTTGATACATATATGTATATACATATATATATATATATTTATATACCATGGTTTTATTAGAATTTTTATTAATTAAATGTGATTTGGGTCGGCTTGACATTCTAGGACCCGCGCGGGGTGTTTCGGAGTGAGCGCCATCGTCGCGCCTATTTCCGAGTGAGTGCCATCGTCACGCCTGGTTTTCAAGCTCGCGCCGTCGTCGCGCCTGGGTCTTGATTTAGGCCCCCATTGCACTCACCTTTAAATTTAAAATTTATTAATTTCTTGATGTTTTAGTAATTTTAATAAATAGAAAATAATATAAGTTAATTAATTTTTAAATGATTATTTGTTGTAAAAAGAGCTGTTTATTTTATACTGAACTCTTGAAATATTTTCATGGTGAGCAGACACCCAGTAGTGAAAGAATGCCAGTTTGGCCTTTAAAAATAATTTACGGAATTTCAAATGTGGTTCTGGTTTTAAAGATAAATGGTTTCTTCTGAACAAGCGTTTTGGGTTTTCTTAAGAAACGAGGTTTTTCTTTAGAGTTGGTGAAGTCCCATTTGGCACTTTAATAAAATAAATTATTTTGGAAAAACTCACTTTGGGGTTAGTAAGTGGTGTTCTTTGGTGTGCGTTGATTGCCTGAATTGTGTGTGATATTTGTGCATCGTGACTGACTGATTTACATTGAGGAAGCACCCCTTTTTATTGTATGTGTTGACATGGGAACCTGGCATAGTGAGTGAATTTTCTAAGAACTATTGCTGCACTAGTTTAGATTACGCACTGGCTAGTGGCCCCATAGCAAGGGAATACTGAGTTATTGCTGCTATGGGGATTGGGACCCTCTGTTTGGCCATGCAGGGCTATACCGGGCGTTAGGGCGTTATGACGTCATCAAGTTAAGGAATGCCTTCAGGATGAGTCAGATGTATAGTACGTTCTGGATTGTTCACGATCACCTAGGTTCGGCCCATGTTTCCATTAGTGTTTATTTGTGTGTGGCGGACGATCGAGAGGTCAAGTTCGGTTTATGGCCTATGTGCGCCACTTTTCCCATTGCCCTTGGTATGTGTTGTGTGCTATGTGTGGTTTTCCTTTTGGTTAATAACTGAAGTCTAGATTTCTAAATTTTCCATAGCAAACAATGTTTTAAAAATGAAATGTACCTATTCCTTTTAAACATTAAACTTGTTTTTAAATTTAAAAGGGCAATGGACTGATGCTTGTTTTAGAAATGAAAGTGTGAGTGAAACCCAATATTTTGTATATTTAGTTCAAACCTAGAATTAGTAAATTTCATTATTTAAAGGTAGTGCATTTGGAATAGATATCGGGCTAGCCTACTGAGTTTTAATACTCACGCCTATAGTTCTTTTCTGTTTTTAGTGTTTGTGCATGTTACAGCTTGGGTGTGTTCACCTTGGGTGACGTTTGGTCGTGAGTTGGAGAGTGACCCGCGAGGTCACACGGAGATAGTGGTTGTCTCTTTCGGTTAGTTTTATTTTCTTTTGTTCTTGTTAGTTACTTTACTTTGTTTATTTTATTTGCGCTGCTCTGTTTATTTTCTGCTTCTTTAATTATTTATTTTTATTGGGTGAAATCATTCCCACTTGCTCTCTTCTCATGCCCTGGCGCTTGTCACCAGCCCGGGAGGATCAGGAACACCTCTCGGGTCATGTCACGGACTGGATCGGGTGACCGGTTCAGGGTTGATCCGGGTTGGTTCGTGACAAATAAGGTGATTAGTAATACAAATTGGGCTTTCTGAAATCTGTAATTAATAATTCAATGAAATAAAAAATCTTTTGCACTGTTTCCTAGAAAGGCCGCATAGTTTGAAAAGTCATTCTCCCTAATTGTGTGACCCTCCTGTCAAAGAGGCACAATGTTTTTTTTGTGACACAAATTATTTATCAAATCTTGTTCAAACCATTAAAATCACACTATCAATGGGGTACATGACTTTCTAGGTTGGATGCATGGTTCGAGAAAACTGTACACCGACCATGAACTGCCCAATAACCCCCAAAACATATAAAAACTCACCCAAACACACTAGAGACAATCTCCAACCAATGTATGATAAAAAAGGTTAAAAGTAACCTATAAAAAAGTATGATACGTATAAAGAAATTTCAGTATCTTACATTATCCTAGAAAATTTTTACGGTTTCAATTCTTATGATGTTGTAATATTATTATAACATGTTTATATTCTTATGATCTGAACTCAAGGATCGTGATTTCATTTTTTGGATTCCCCAATCTTATGACATAATAATATTTTATGTCATCACTAATGATTACAATATAGTAATTGTTTGTTAAGATTTTATATTGATAATTAAATGTTATCATGCCCTTATTCTCATGAAATTCACACATATGATAATTTATTATTATCTCAGAAGTTAAACCTTACCCAATATTTAAGCTTTTCAATCCTTATTTTTTAATTTTTCTCTAGGTTATGAAGAAGGATATGAAGTATGATGAATCTATGTGGGTAAGTTTTGTAAAAAAGATGATTAATATGATAAATATTATAATTAAATAATATTATAATTTATCTTGTCTCTATGTACAGTGTTTTGTTAGGTTTATCTGGAATAATTATTTATGAGTAATATTGAATATTAATCAAAGTTATGTGGTATATATATGTTATTCTTAGAAAACTATAGTTGGTATCATAGGGTTTTATTTTTATTATTATTTTGATATTTAATTATGAAAATTGTGTGGATAGAGCCAATGAAAAATTATGTTGAACATAATGTGATATAGGATAAACCTTAAGTGTTCTAGGTTAATAATAATGGATTATTTTAGGTCATAATATTAATGATTTTCATGATTATCTGAATTCTCAATATGAATATTGAAACATGATTCTTATATTAAGGTTTTGGGTTTTTTTCAATGGCCCGAACTAGAAGGAATTATGATCATAGTGAATGTGATGTGAAGTGTAATGATTATTAACCATAAAAATAAAATTATTTTGTAGATAAAATGTATAAATTTTTTATATTATCATGAAAATTTCTATATACATGAATTATGTTGAGCATTGAAATGATCAAAAAAATGAAAAATGTAATATCGAGTAATTCATGACGAAACACCCCCATAATGTCAGTTGGAATTTTGATTAAGTAGTTGATGAGATATGGATCACTACCTTTGTGAAAATATTATATTGTATACAATGGTAAGACTAATATTATGTTTTCAAAGACATTTATCATTTTAAAGGTAAAACAAATCAAATGTGGAATATTAGTAAGAATATAAGGTAATAATATTAAATTGATTTCATGGATTGTGTTATATTTAAGAAGATATTTTTATATAAGTACTTTTATTGAATACAAAAAATGTGGAAGGATAAAATTTATCAATTCATTAGTAGATTCCAACCATGTATCTGAAACATATCTTCTGTAAGATACATCCTAAGATATGAATAAATAATTAAATATTCCCACATATTAGAAATGATTTTTTTATTCTCATCATTAATATGTTTTTTATGAAAATGATGATGGATTCTCCTAAAAAATCGAATAAATAACACTGAAGAAAGAAATTATAATCACATATATACTAGAAATGTGGGAATAAACACCAAAGAAATGAATTAAATGGAAAAGGAGGGTATTTCAAAGGGTAATGGATGGTCATAAATTCCATGAATTTAAAATGGTGAAAATTAGTTTGATTGATACAATATAGGAAACAAATATTCCAAATTACACACCAACCACACACCAATGCATCAATGTTAAGGGATATTAGAAATAAAAAAATAGTACATAAATCAAAAGGATAGTGATGATGATCAATTTAAATAGACTCTTAAGTACTATGAAAAATGGAATTATCTTGAGATCATTGCTACCAAAGTTCGTTATAATAATTGAATGGTGAGAGGTATATCAATATTCTTCTCTAAAATTGATGATTACAATGCTAGATCGACCCACTATTTTTTTTGTATTGAATTTTCTATGTGTATAAAATTACCACATTAACTATTAGATATTGAGTAACTGGTTAAAAAACATAATTTTATGATGAATTAATCTCATATATATTTATCCTTACAATAGAAGAGTGAGAGAATCAAATTCACAAAATTCTTTTGATTCTCACTCTAGTAAAATTTGATTTGATTTTGGGCATAGATTGGATCCCTTTGTATAATTCCTATATAATGATATGATGAAGGGAATAAATGTAGAGACCTGAAGCTTGACGTACATGGACATTACATTACTTTAGAGGAATACATAATACATAACAAAAACAAACACACAAGGACCGTAATAGTTTAGTGTCTTTGGAAACATGGAACGTAATCTTCTAATCGTGGTGAAAGATCTTCAACATCTCCCATAAAGATCTTCCCCTTTTTTTCTTACCTAAAACCTTTCTTTATATCCTGGGGAAAAGAAAACATAAAAAGGGGTGAGCTCAAATTCTTAGTAAGGGTAAACAAAAGAAATATCAATTACATCATATACATAAGAACATAACTTTTGGAAATCTTAACCTACAAAAGAAATCATAATTTCATAACATGGGATAAATCATAGAATTGAAATGTAATCCCAATAATCATTACTTAAAACGTGAAACTTTGTGTCATACACACATAATCATAGAGAATCATTTCTTGTTATTCAAGACCCATTTCCAAGACTATCTTAGTGGACAATGTCCATTTCTGAACCGAGTTCATTCCTCGTTTCAGTCCTGTTTCACTGAACTGGTTTAAACTGCCGTTCCAGCCATGTCTATCTCATGAGATATAAAATCTTTACCCAATTAATTGGAGGGAGATATAGGTCCCACCCATATCATAATTATACCATTCTTATGTGTGCCACAAAATCATAAACCATACATCATAGCATAACCCATGTAATAAAAATGGGAATCTTAAACATCATGACATCATAAAACAATTCATATAAGATAAAGGAATTCATAAAAATAATTCCATCACAACATAATCAAATAAATAGGGATAAAAACAGAACCCTTTATTATCATAGATGGAAAATAATTTTGATAAACACTTGAACTCCATTCTTGAGGAAAATATCCTTTCTACTTCAAAAACACTTTTCCTTTCTTAATATGTCATACAATTATAAACTAAAAGAAGTTGATTAAAAATAAACTTGAAAACTTGAAAAGGAAGATTCTTGGAAATATTGTTTTAAAAATCCATTCATGCCGTATAATTTAAAAAAAACATTCTTCTTGTACTTTTGTCGGAAAAGTCAAAAAGTACCTCGTACGAAAAACGACAAAAGATTCCTTTCATATCTTTTACTGAAAAATCACCAAAAGGTAAAATTGGATTTAAACAATTTTAGGTGGATTTAAATAATATTACATATTGAGGAAACATGGATGTGGATGATAAAATACACCCCAGAAAATTTCAAAGCATAAAAAATATCGGATAAAAATGAGATTGTGATATTTCCCTTACCTTAGGTCCAATTTGCTTCGTAAGTGTCTGAACCTCCTGTATGATGATTTAAATAATTTCACTGACTTATTAAAGAATCATATTCATTGTTATGATATCATATATGGCTCACTTATGACTTTATATTACCCATTCTTATGTAAATTAATGTTAATGTAGGGTTTTGGGTAAAATCATCTTATTTATCGTACGTGTTTGGACTTGTTGTTATTGATGTTTTTATTACTTATATCATGATTTAATTACCTTGAAAATGTAAATCATGATTTATATATCATATAAATTCATTATATATCCAGCATATACAAGAATTTATAATAGTACATAACATATGGAGGTAAGAAATGAAACACACCGTTCATGGAGACGGTAAGCCGTACGTACGCATGAATGCTACTTTCATTTCTATTTATTATTTTAATGGAATTAAAACATAATGATACATAGGTATATCATATTTCCAGTATAATATCATATATAATATCCTTAACCACATCCTTTATACATCCCACATAAGCTATTAACGAATCACATCACTTTGAGGGGGCAGTAGTCCGCACTTCCTCAAATGAGATTATCGTATTTACCGACTATGGAAACCGTAAAGGCTTGATATAATTAGGAATTAAATAAAAATAAAGAAATCATAAACATAATATATATTATATATAAATACATTTCCATCATAATGGCCACCATGAGAAGCGGTAGGAGAAAATCGAACAGTCATCGTTTTGTGAGGCATTAATTTTCCATCACAGAAACATTATGTTCTTCATCCATTATATGGAGGTGTGTGTAAGTATAGTTTGAATACTTCTCATAACAACATCCCATTATATTTAGTATATTGTTGTTGTTACAAAAGAAGGTATTAAAAAGATTTTAGGGGTTGGAGAAGTAGAATAAAAGAAAACAACTTAAGAGAAACTGTTACCTTTAATTTTGGTAACTTCCTTTGGTTTGAACCAAAAGGACTTCTTGGAGAGTCTTATGCCTAATTTAAGGCTTCAAGGGGAGGAGAGGGATGTAGGGAGCTTAGTTGGGCAGATTTTGGATGAGCAAAAAGGCTTGAGAGGTGTGAGGAATTGCATATAAGTGGTCTCATTTTATAAGGGAGTGGAGGGGCTCTTTAGAAAAGTGTGAAAACATTATTTTATTATAAACTTATCTTCGGTTTCAAGATGTCCAAAAAACATTAATTTCAATGATACGATGACTCATATTAGAAATAAAATCATACAATAGGAATTGGACAGGTTTTTGATGATATTTTAATCATTTTAATCTTATTTATTTAAATCATTTATTAATGAGGTAAATACTGCATAATTATTGTGTCATAAATAATTTAATTTATCTAATGTATAAAAATTATAAAAAAAATAACAACATGTAGTAAATCTTTTTATCTTTCCAATTAATATTTATAGTCCAAAATATAATTTATATAACCCCTTATAAAAATTAATTACTAAACGATTTTTTGTTAATTCCAATTTTGTCTTTACATTAAATTAATTAATCTAATGTGTCATTTTCTTTCATAAGTGGCTCCATGGGGTCCCAAAATCTACCCAAGTATTTCCATGGTCGGCCACTACTCATCCAATAAGGTTAGGACAAGTTTCAATGTAATTTTGAATTATTATAATATTCTTTTAACCTTGAATTACCATATTTACCTTTAACCGTAGTAAATAAAAATTACCGTAGTTACTATTCATAAAGCCCAAAAAAATTAGCTTATTAACATAATTTGGACCCACTGATTCCAAATATGGAATCCATTTTTTCCAAATTTAATACACAAAAGTTTCAGAAATTAAATTAAAATTAATCCCGTTGTCGAAAGAAAACGATTTTTTGTTTAAAACATTGCAAAAGATTGAATTGATTTAACCTACGAATTCAAGGTAAAATCAATGCTAATGACATACATTATATTAAATGGTATAAATATATTCTATTTATACTTGAAAACCATTAAATATTATAATTTAACCATATAAATTATTACGATAAAAAAAGTTGTTTTTAATTAAAATATATCGTGTTTTTACTATTCATTAAAATATGAAAGTTATCAGAAAAATATCAAAATTTTATCCAATGTAAATTTTTATATCCTGCTTAAAAAGAAGAATTTTATTTGTAAAATTTAACATATAAACATTTCAAAAACTAGATTTAATGTGGGTGTTCCATCAAAAGGTAGCAAAACTGTATTTTTTGAAAAATACTTATTTTACCCGAAAAAAATATTTTGTTCTTATACCATGTTCTAGAAAATGTGTAATATGAATAATAATGTTATAAAATTCAAAATTTAGTTAATACTATTCATAACAGCTAGTTCATAATAATATTATAAAAATATATTTTTGTTTAGTAGAACCCAGTATTGCGTACAACACACGCTATCGAGGAAGGTCGTGATTGCGTGTAATGCAAGCCAAGTCAGGGTTGCCTATTGTGAAAGAATCCTTCGTTGTTTCGTATAACAGAATCCAACCATATTTCATTTATACATTGAATATATATATATATATATACACTCAATGTTGCATAGAATGACTATTATAAAACGAACATGAAATTGTGTGTAACACGATCCAAGAATAGCGTTGCGTATACTGCAAGCTAATACGATGTTGCATATAGTACAAGCTATACTTGGTGTGCTGTATATAAAAGACATCAATGAAATTAAAAGAATATTTTTCATAAAATCTCGGGGTGTTACATTCTACCCCCCTTAAAACGAATTTCGCCCTCAAAATTCGTCAGGGTTACAAATCATTTATTACTCGAAAGTTTCTTTAATAGAAACCCACATCGTAAAAAAGGAATACCAATACTTTGATTTAAAAACTAAAGTATTAAATGTAACGGTTACCCAAATTAACTCATCACTGGGTTTCCACGTAGGAGAACATAAGTGAAAATATGGATCAAGTTAAGATGGAGAGTGGTAGAGAACATGGCTATGAAAAATCCATCAATCATAAAGCCATAGATTTGTGATGATATAAGGTACCATCAGATTCATCGGATATAAGAGCATTAGGACAATTTTTTTTTGTTTTCAATATCATTTTCATAAAGTTGAAAATTTTGAATTAGAAGAAATACCTACTTTATTTCGATATAATCTCACCGTTGTTCGTGCCTTGAACAATTTACACTTCATCTCTTAAAGAAATGAAGTTGATTTTTTTCATTCGTGAAGTGTTAACAGATCATGTGATAGAATGATGGGTTATTCCGTCTGTCTTAATAAAAAGGTTATCAATAGTTATATACATAAGTCCATCTATCGTATATCATTCCAAAATGGACATATACTTCATCTATCATACCACTTAATAAAATAAAACTAGTTTATAATAACCAGGGACTTCCTGTAGGCCAGTGGTAGGCGATAAAGGCCAGTCTCACTTCAGTTGTGGGTTTGATTCCCACAGCCTTGTCCGACGCGATGGGCTGTCGCCCATCCTGCAGGTTGTCCTTTTTCCAAAACTACATTACTATAACATCCCATCAATAATATCAAATAAAAGTTCTATCCTTAAACAATACTAACTTATGTCCAACATAATCCATTCCAATCTTTAGGCTTATCTAAAATACTTCGGTCCAAGCTCATAGTATAAAGAAAACAATTACTTGAAATGTCATCAACCAAGCATGTGAATACCATCATTCATCCCCCATATATCTTCTTGGTCACATTCCAATCATGTGAATAACTTAGTCATGTATTCTCATGAAAAATGAATACCCATCAAACCTTAGTGAAAACATGAATGCTGTCAAAAGTTAACTCTTTCCACATACCAAAATCCAAAAATTCTATATACTCAAACCATGATATAACCTTCTCTTTATATTAGTCATGAGCTCATGAATACTATCAAACATTTAATTTTCTCAGTATCCCTTCATTATGCACATATCATCTACATTCCAAAAATATATGAATAACCTTTCATGGATACTGGTACCATTAATCATAAACTTTCAAAACTCAAGGAAAGACAATAGTGTAACAATCCTTAGATGTTTCTCTATTCCATAGTACCATGAGATTACTTATACAATATTACACTTGATAAACATGTAATCATTCCACTACCTTCTTAAACCACTGACTGAGCTTCAACAATTCTTTCATCTCACATATCATTTGTAGTCTCTTCATCAACATAAATACTACCCATATGGCCATACTGATTCTCTTCCTAAGACTTTCCCTTAGGGAATTGGTTTGCATAATGCCCGTACATTCCACATTTAAAACATTTAACCATTGTTGATATTGTAGCAATACCATTATACTCATCCATGGTGTTAACTAAACATTTTCCTTTGCACTTACTGGATTTGTGTCCTTCTTTTCCACACCCAAAGTATCTTCCAATTCCTTTAAAACATTCTCCTTGATGCCTCTTCCCACATGATTTACATGAGGTAAATTGAACTTTCATTCCTCTATGATCACCACAAAACTCCATCTTTCTCTTATTAGCTGAGTCAGGAAACTTACCAAAGTTGAGATTATTGATCATATAATGAGATTTCGGAATAGGCATAATAACGATATGTGGACCTCCAGATCCAATTTCAATTGGTTTCTCATGAATAATATCATTCTATTGTCCATCATATCCTCCATTATCGTGAATCCTCCTATTTCCAGCCATTTTCTAAAACCCAAAAAGAATAGTGTGAGAGGCAAAAATCATATGAGGGAAAACAACATAGTAAAGGGGGAGTACCCTCAATATCTAACATCTTAGGTTAAATTCTTAGATCGTTACCGTAGTTATAGGACTATATCGTATACGTATACTTATCCTTAGGGACATCCCTTGACATACCTTAGAAATATCTCTAGGGATCCCACTAATGTTTTCGCATCTTAGTTTCCAAAGGTTGACTAAACCTTTCCTCTGATACCAAATGTAGAGACCCGAAGCTTGACATACATGGAAATTACATTACTTTAGAGGAATACTTAATACATAACAAAACACAGACACACAAGGACCATAATAGTTTAGTGTCTTTGGAAACTTGGAACGTAATCTTCTAATCGTGGTGAAAGATCTTCAACATCTCCCATAAAGATCTTCCCCCTTTTTTTCTTACCTAAAACCTTTATTTATATCCTAGGGAAAAGAAAAAATAAAAAGGTGTGCGCTCAAATTCTCAGTAAGGGTAAACAAAAGAAATATCAATCACATCATACACATAAGAACATTACTTTTGGAAATCTTAACCTGCAAAAGAAATCATAATTTCATAACATGGGATAAATCATAGAATTGAAATGTAATCGCAATAATCATTACTTAAAACATGAAACTTTGTGGCATACACACATAATCATAGAGAATAATTTCTTGTTAGTCAAGACTCATTGTCAAGACTATCTTAGTGGACAATGTCCATTTCTGAACCGAGTTCATTCCTCATTTCAATCTGGTTTCACTGAACCGGTATAAGCTGTCATTCCACCCATGTCTATCTCATGAGATATAAAATATTTACCCAATTCATTGGAGGGAGATATAGGTCCCACCCATCTCATAATGATACCATTCTTATGTGTGCCACAAAATCATAAACCATACATCATAGCATAACCCATGTAATAAAAATTGGAATCTTAAACATCGTGACATCATAAAACAATTCATATAAGATAAAGGAATTCATAAAAATAATTCCATCGCAACATAATCAAATCAATAGTGAAAAAACAGAACCCTTTATTATCTTAGATGGAATATAATTTTGATAAAAACACTTGAACTCCATTCTTGAGGAAAATATCCTTTCTACATCAAAAACACTTTTCCTTTCTTAATATGTCATACAATTCTAAAATAAAAGAAGTTTATTAAAAATAAACATGAAAAATTGAAAAGGAATATTCATGGAAATATTGTTTTAAAAATCCATTCATGCCGTATAAGTTAAAAAAACATTCTTCTCGTACTTTTGTCGGAAAAGTCAAAAAGTACCCCGTACGAAAAACGACAAAAGATTCCTTTCATATCTTTTACTGAAAAATAACCAAAAGGTAAAATTGGATTTAAAAAAATTGTAGGTGGATGGAAATAATATTACATATTGAGGAAACATGGATGTGGATGATAAAATACACCCCATAAAATTTCAAAGTATAAACAATCTCGGATAAAAATGAGATTGTGATATTTCCCTTACCTTAGGTCCAATTTTCTTCGTAGGTGTCCGAACCTCCTGTATAATGATTTAAATAATGTCATTGACTTATTTAAGAATCATATTAATTGTAATGATATCATATATGGTTCACTTATGACTTTATATTACCCATTCTTATGTAAATTAATGTTAAAGTAGCGTTTTGGGTAAAATCATCTTATTTATCGTACGTGTTTGGACTTGTTGTTCTTGATGTTATTATAACTTATATCATGATTTAATTACCTCCAAAATGTAAATCATGATTTATATATCATATAAATTCATTATATATCCATCATATACAATCATTTATAATAGTACATAACACATGGAGGTAAGAAATGAAACGCACCGTTCATGGAGACGGTAAGCCGTACGTACTCATGAACACTACTTTCATTTCTATTTCTTATTTTAATGGAATTAAAACATAATGATACATAGTTATATCATAATTCCAGTATAATATCATATATAATATCATTAACCACATCCTTTATACATCCCACATAAGGTATTAACGAATTACATCACTTTGAGGGGGCGGTAGTCCGCACTTCCTCAAATGAGATTATCGTATTTACCGACTATAGAAACCGTAAAGGCTTTATATAATTAGGAATTAAATAAACATAAGGAAATCATAAACATAATATATATTATATATAAATACAGTTACATCATAATGGCCACCATGAGAGGCGGTGGGAGAAAATCAAACAATCATCATTTTGTGAGGTGTTAGTTTGCCATCACAGAAACATTATGTTCTTCATCCATTAGATAGAGTTGTGTGTAAGTGTAGTTTGAATCCTTCTCATAAAAAAATCCCAGTATATTTAGGAGATTGGTTTTTTTACAAAAGAAAGGATTAAAAAGATTTTAGGGGTTGGAGAAGTAGAATAAAAGAAAACAAGTTAAGAGAAACTGTTACCTTTAATTTTGGTAACTTCCTTTGGTTTGAACCAGAAGGACTTCTTGGAGAGTCTTCTGCCTAATGTAAGGCTTCCAGGGGGAGGCGAGGGATGTAGGGAGCTTAGTTGGGCAGAGTTTGGACGAGCCAAAAGGCTTTAGAGGTGTGAGGAATTGCATATAAGTGGTCTCCTTTTATAAGGGAGTGGAGGGGCTCTTTAGGAAAGTGTGAAAACATTATTTTATTGTAAACTTATCTTTGGTTTCAAGAGGTCCAAAACACATTAATGTAGAAGATAAGATGACTCATATTCTAAATAAAATCATCCAATAGGAATTGGACTGGTTTTGGATGATATTTTAATCATTTTAATCTTATATATTTAAATCATTTATTAATGAGGTAAATACTGCATCATTATTGTGTCATAAATAATTTAATTTATCTGATGTCTAAAAATTATAAAAAATTACCAACATGTAGGAAATAGTTTTCTCTTTCCAATGAATATTTATAGTCCAAAATATAATTTATATATCCCCTTATAAAAATTAATTACTAAACGATTTTTTGTTAATTCCAATTTTGTCTTTACATTAAATTAATTAATCTAATGTGTCATTTTCTTTCCTAAGTGGCTCCATGGGGTCCCAAAATCGACCCAAGGATGACCATGGTCGGCCAATACTCATCCAATAAGGTTAGGACAAGTTTCAAGGTAATTTTGAATTATTATAATATTCTTTTAACCTTGAATTACCATATTTACCTTTCACCATAGTAAATAAAAATTACCGTAGTTACTATTCATAAAGCCCAAAAATAAAAATTAGCTTATTAACATAATTTGGACCCACTGATTCCAAATATGGAATCCATTTTTCCAAATTAAATACACAAAAGTTTCAGAAATTAAATTAAAATTAATCCCGTTGTCGAAAGAAAACGGGTTTTTGTTTAAAACATTGCAAAAGATTGAATTGATTTAACCTACGAATTCAAGGTAAAATCAATGCTAATGACATAAATTATATTAAATGGTAAAAATATATTCTATTTATACTTTAAAACCATTAAATATTATAATTTATCCATATAAATTATTACGATGAAAAAAGTTGTTTTTAATTAAAATATAGCGTGTTTTTACTATTTATTAAAATGTGAAAGTTATCATAAAAATATCAAAAATTTATCCAATGTAAATTTTTATATCCAGATTAAAAAGAAGAATTTTATTTGTAAAATTGAACTTATAAACATGTCAAAAAATATATTTTAAGTGGGTGCGCCATCAAAAGGCGGCAAAACTGCATTTTTTGAAAAATACTTATTTTACCCGAAAAATTTATTTTGTTCTTATACCATGTTCTAGAAAATGTGTAATATGAATAATAATGTCATAAAATTCAAAATTTAGTTAATACTATTCATAACGGCTAGTTCATAATAATATTATAATAATATATCGTTGTTTAGTAAAACTTGGTATTGCGTACAACACACGCTATCGAGGAAGGTCGCGATTGTGTGTAATGCAAGCCAAGTCAGGGTTGCGTGTTGTGCAAGAATCCTTCATTGTTCATATAACAGAATCCAACCATATTTCATTTATACATTGGATATATATATATACACACACACTCAATGTTGCATAGAATGACTATTATAAAACGAACATGAAATTTTGTGTAACACGATCCAAGAATAGCGTTGCATATACTGCAAGCTAATACGGTGTTGCGTATAGTACAAGATATACTTGGTATGATGTATAATAAAAGACATCAATGAAATTAAAAGAATATTTTTCATAAAATCTCGTGGTGTTAAAATAAATGTTTCATCTTTTGAATCATCATATGATCGTATTTTAGTGGGAAGATTATTATGAACTTCCAAGTCATAATATGGGTTTTATAACCTATACATTAGGGATATTTATATCAAATTGTTGGGAAAAAACTAGAGATCAATGATATTCCTTTTGTATGGGTTGATGAAGAAGTACTTTCTAAAAAAATCATTATCCACCAATGAATAATGAAGTTCAGTTTTCAATAGAACTCATACCTATAGAATTTATTCCTTCCAAGTCTCTATATATAATGGACCTAATCGACTTGTATAAATTATAGATGAAACTCTAGGATAATTATGATATGGGATTCATATTTTATATTATATCACCATGAGGTTAACCTATTATGTTTATTAATAATAAAAATGGTGAAATATATCTTTGAATTTTTTTAGAACATAACATGATCATTATCATGAACATGTATCATATTACCCTTATTGATGACTTGTTCGATTAACTACAAGATTCTAGATGATTTATAATGATTGATCTTTGTTCGGGACATCATAAATTGATGATCATGAAAGAGGATATACTTAAGATTTCCTCCCTTGTGTGGTATAGTCATTATTAGTTTATAGTGATTCCATTTGGACTTACTAACCCTAAAAAAATATCTTAATTTATTTAATTAATATCATCCTAAGATATTACCTTGACCAATTTATCATAGTATTTATAGATGATATTGTTTTATATTTAATGAGTAAGGAAGGTCAAGATTATCATTTGGAATCTTTATTAATGAACATGGGGATGGATAATTTCTATGAAAAAAATACAATGTATGAATTTTCAATTCATAAATTTTCATTCATTTATCATATAATATTATGTTAGGGTCTATCTATAGATCCTTTATGGATATAAGTCATTAATAAATGTCCATGAATAACCATAGTAAATTATACATGTAGTTTTCATGTGTTGTTAGGATACTATAGATGGTTTTTATAGAGTTATCATGATTTTCTATAACATTCGCCAAGATGAATCAGAAGAGTGTTTTGTTCTTGTGGATAAAAGAATGTGAGAAGAATTTTAACGATCTGAAGAGAAGGTTGGCCAGTGAACCTATTCTCACACTATACTACATTGTTGAAGGGTATTTTTATATATAGTGACTCATCAAAATTTTTACTCATATGCTTATATAGGTATAATTATATATTGATAGATTATACCTCTCAATAATTAATTATACATGAAAAAATGAGTCACTTAGGATTTGGGGTTGGAATCATTATTTTATCCACTGAAGATAAGAATTAATTTTCTATATGGTGAATGGTGTAATATATATATAGATTAAGAATATTTTGTGTAAATATTCACAAATTAATATATGTGTATCAACTAGAGAATATAGCTAGTGCTAAATAAAAATTTTCAATGTTAAATATATTACCACCCTTAGAAGGTGAAAATAATTGTTGTTGCTTTGAGATGGAAATACAAATATAGTTTTTCTATAATGAGGATTCAAAGAGATAAAATATTTATATATTTGTATTATATAGATATTTAAATCATTATGAAAGTTCATAAATCATATCTTTCACATATTAAAGGTCAGACATCTATCACTGTGAGGAATAAAGATGAGAAAAAGGAGGATGTGGAACTATAGTATTAACTGAGAAATTTTATTGATTTTAACCGTGAAGTGGTAGGATTATAAATTTAATGAATTGAGTATGAGTTACATCAATAAAATACATAAATAATTAGCTATTGGAATATGTTTATTATTCCTAATTCTATATTTATATAGGGTGTATAAATATGTATATATAACTAAAAAATTATTTATGTTATATACCCTAAAGAGAGATATTGAAAATTATATATCTCAATTCTTGGTTTGTTAGAAAGTTAATAATGAGAGACAAAAATCTAAGTGTATCGTATAACAATTAACTATACAAGAATGTAAATAGGGAAAATATCCATGGATTTACTTACTGGACTCCAAAAAACATCAAAATTGGATAATGCTATTTTGGATATGGCCAATTAAGTTATAGAATTTGTACATGTTATTTTAACAACATAATAGTTCTCACTTAATTGGACTTTCAAGATATACTCTAAAACTGGTAATATTTCATGGAGTACCACGTTCTATATTATATTATCATGAAATGTGGCTTACCATAATGTTTTGGATAATTATTCATAAGCTATGGATATATAGTTGAGTTTTAGTAGTGCATATTATCCTATGTGATATGGTGTGTATGAGAGGACTCTTCAAAATATAGAAGGCATGTCGAGAGCATTCCCTATGGATTAAAAAGAATAAGATCAACATCGTTATTTGGTTCAATTTTATTATATTAATAGCTTCCATTTGATTACTTAGATAGTTCATTATGGATCCCTAAATAATAGGAAGAGTACGACACCAATATTCAGGGATGGTGTTGGAGAAAGTAATTTATAGGGATATGATCAATCTTAGTCAATGCAAGATAATGCTAGAGTAATCTATAAACACATTAGGTTATCTTATATTTAATACAAATGAAAGGTTGACAGTCGAAGGTGTGATGTTTTGATAAAGGTTAGTGGAAATGAATTCCATTAAATATCTCTTTGAAAAAAAGATATGGGATTTTAATGAATGTAATGTTTAGAACTATATATATTGATCCCTTTGAAATAATTGATCATATTGAGGATGTTGACCATCACATAGAACATCCATCAAATCTCTATAAATTCTATAATGGGTTCTATGTATCTCTCTTGAAGAAGTACACAAACAATGTTTCACATCTACATAAATCAACGGTCATAAAACTAGATCCTAATATCTAGTATCAAAATAAAATGGGTTAGGTTCTATATTGATGATATAAATTATTGTTATGCAATACTACTCATGTAGTCTATCTTTTGGTGAAACTATAAATTTGATGAAGCAATGTGGGAAACTGAGGATATGATGAAGAAGAATTATCCCCCAATTTTTATTTCTATGTGATGGAATTTAAGTGGATAAATTCATATAAGGTGTTATAATAACAAACCTAAAAATTTTATGATATATTTCTCTTTAAATAAATTTAATTTCTTTGATAGTTTTCCATACCTACAAAACCAAGTCTATGTGAACCACGATATACTATTGAATTATTATTTAAATAAAATAGTAATAACCTAGGTGTTAAATTGAATGTATGAATAAGAATAACATAATTATAAAAATATATATTTGGATTTTTATATAATGAAATTGTTTTTAATAATTCATAAAAATTACATACTCAATTTTTAGTAAAGTCATTTCATGCTTTAAAAACTGTTTTCCTAAAAATTGGTATTTCTTATATTTTTTGAATTAAAATTATATTTTATATCTGATATTTTTTGAAATTTTATTTTATAAAATTATTATTGCATTTAATTTCGTAATTTCAAAATTATATTAAAATTTTTATATTTCTTATCAAAAAGTTGATTTTTGGGAAGACATTAGAATATATAGATTTTAAAGAAAAATATATTTTAATTGCATGTAATTATAATGCCACATTCTATTATGGAATTATTTGAAAATTTAATTAATTAATTTTGATTAAAAATAGTATTATAGATATCATTTTAATCAATATTGTTGTTGATTTCTATATAAAATTATTTTTTTACTCTGAAAGACACTTTTTAAGAAAACTTGTTTTTCATCACGATTTACAGAGTTTTAAATTAAAAACTACTAATTATAGAAATTTCATTTGATAAAATATAATCCAAATTTATAATCATAATTATTTTTAATGAGTTCACTTTCATTTTTTGTTGTTATGAATATTAAAATGGGGGAAATAATAGTGACCATTATAACAATTAAAATGGTTCAGAAGGTTTTAAATTAAAATGGTAAGGTTAAAAATAACAAAAAAATCATCTTAATCATATTGGATAATCCTATTTCAATTAAATGTAATATATTTTCTGGTGATGTTTCATTTTTAATCCCTTTTTCACCCATAATACATTAATATATTTTAATCTTTTTATAAATTCCATGTGTGCCCTCTCCCCCACATATAAAAGGACTCCCCTTGTCCTATCGTACACACATATCAAGAGACTCATATCATGTCCAAGACCTAATTATATCCCCTAAAAACATCTCTGTAAAAATCTGTGTTGTATTTGTTTAATCATAATACCATTCTATGAAGGTTTTAGGTATAAACCTAACGAGGTTCCCTGAACAAGATATACATTTCTTAATCAAACTCTTTCAATAATATTTATTACCCAACCTTATCGAAAACTAAAATATCAATAATTACTTGATTAATACATTATCATAAATATACTAAAATTATTTTATTATAATTTCCTAACTATGTTCCAATTACTTTCTATCCAATGGTAAATGAATGTGCCGCCTGTGCGTATCGGTTTATTACAATCTTGATTTAGCAATAGGTTTCATATTCCATCAGAACATCACATAGATATTTAAAATTATGTTTTAATGAATATATATCATATTTATGATATAAATAATATTCATTAATGATGAATTATTACTGATATTTATTTAATTTTTCATTTTGATGATGGAAACAATGTTCATGCGTACGTACAGACTGCCATCTCCATGAATGATGTAATTCATTTTTTATCTCATACATTTATGGATGGTTCAAAATATGTATATAATGATTATATGTGATATTTATAAATTTATTAACATTATGTAAATGATATAAACATAATCAAAATAAAATATCATAACTTTTAGAATAAAACATACATGGAAAATAAATCAGTTAACACCCGAAAATTATGTTTTTATATTGGATTATTAATAAATGTGTTTTTAGGTTTTATAAGTGGATTAAATATGATATTATAAGTATTTATATGGTTTTATTTTAGAAATATAATAAATTTAATTTTCATATATACTATATTAGAGTTCTTACTATGTGTGTCGACCTTGAGGTAATGGTTTCTATTATAATATCATTCTCTTTTTAGAATTACTAAGAGAATTTTTAGTTTAGATACCTTTCATGTTTCTTATTATTTAAACCAAATATATTACCTTATACTATTTTTATTTATATAAATATTAATTATTAGTTTTTTTCCTATATTTTATATAAAATGATCAAGAAATATTTTTAAATCAAATTCAAAATTATTTATTTTTTAGTTAAAATAATTTATATTCTATGTTTATAAACATCATAAAAAATTTAGAAATGTTCATACCCTACAAGAAATTTTTATGATTTTAATATTTTTAACTATTTTTTTTAAAAAAAAATTAGAATGAAATATTTTTTAATAAGACATTTTTCACTTTTTATATATGTTTGAAAAGAATATTTTCTTCTATCATATACATTCATAATGGATTTTCTCATAATAATGTATCTTCATTTCATTACTGAATCCATTACATGTTTCAATGGTTCTTTTAATTAAAAAATTCTCCCTAATATTTTTGGATATTTTTATATTTTAACATATTTAAAAAAGAAAATGGTATTTTCTTTATGATCTATTATTGTGATTTTATATGTAATTTTATATATATGATAACATCTATTGATGTTACCTATGTTTTTTTGGGGATATGACTAACAATACCATATTTATTATTTATCTTGTGGTTTATTATTTTTATGGTGGAATAATTATAAAACCAATTTATCTTCTATAGGTTATTCTATAGTGATATAATTAATGTTTTATAGTCCTATGTCACAGTTAAGTATCATTTTGATTATGTAAAATGGGGACTTGGATTATATATACCTCTAATGCATTGAGTAAAACCATATATCTCATTAGATGTTTATATGAATTGAGTTGGTGTGATATATCCACTACGGGAAATAGGTAGGGCTGTTTTATCAACTATGGCATGGGAAATGGGTGGTCATCGCTAATCTGATATGATATGATTGTCTCAGCAGTCAACTTTTACATATGATATGGTTTATATTCTAATGATCATGTCACACTATTATAACATTTCAATATTCTTATTCTTTTAACTCATATCTCACAATTGATTTTTTTATTCCCAAATATTATGAAATAATAATGTCTTATTCTATTACTCATCATTATGATCGATGAAATGTTGGGTTTGATTCTATATTGATAGTTATTTTTTATCATAGCCTTATTCTCTTAATAAACTAATATAAGATCATTGATTGAAATATCAAATGTTTCTGCATACAAATAATATGATTTTAAATATTTTTATGTATTAATTATTCCCCAAGTTATAGTGAAGGAAACTATGTATGATGAGTCTAGAAGGTTACCACATATATTGGGAGATGTTTGAGATGATGAATAATCTACTTAAATATGGTATTTATGTATCTAGTAACCATGTACACTAGACCATTATGGTTCTTAGGCATGATTAATTGTGAGATATATTGAAAGTCATCGAAAATATGTATTATATATATATGTTATTATTTGGTCTCTATAACTACCATGAAATGGAATCTTATAGTGAAAGAAACTAGTCTTGAAGAACGAAGTTGAAAAAGAACCATTATAACTCAATAATGGCAGTGAACATAACAATGACACATAAAACATTTGTATCCTTCAAATAAATATCCATTAAATGAGTGAAATTTACATAGATATCTAAATCCAATTAATTAACAGAATATGTTTGAACATATTCATTAGGATCTACTCACATCATATCAAAAATTTCTTGATGTACAATCTGAAATATAGCTCAAGAAAATAAATTGAAGTCATGAAAAATCTAAAATTCTAATAAATTAGCTAAATCACCTTTATAAAATGGAAATATATTAATAACCTATTTTATATCATTATTCACATATATATACTATTTTAAACATCCATTATAATCATTCTCTACATGTATATATGTTATTTATTATCTATTTTCAATATCTGGTGTGAGTTGTCTTGATCATTTTAAACTTGTTTCATAATAGTGGTTTTGTTATTAATTCATCCCAAATATTTCATTATTCCAATATTTTAAAATTTAGTTGTATATATTTTTCATTATATTTCAATAATTTATAAATTAATTATATTAACGTTATGGTATCATTTTTTATAGAGGAAATTGGCGAGAAGCATGTTTTAGTAATCTTTATCTAATGAATGATTGTTTATTAATTAATGGATTTAATATAAAAAGAAAATATTACAAAACCAAAAAAATTATTTAGTTATATATATCGTATATCTTAAGGAACTGATTTCTTATAGTAATCCATGAGATTGTTTTATTTCGTTTTACAGGTAGCTGGTTATACCGACCCAAACATGGAAAAACCATAAATAATAGATGATTAAGATTGTCGGAATGGCCCAAAGGCCTTCATTTTTTATTATTTTTGATAATACACCTTTCAAGGGGTGAGGTAGAACACTTACAAGGCCCGAAGGCTTAGAGACAATTGCATAACCTGCAGGTCTTAGAGGAATCACCCAGACAAGACAACTTGGAACTGCTCCTCCCCAACATATGTCATGATATCAGCACCCCACCTTCATAGGGATAGTTGGCTAGCTATCCTATACAAAGTTTCACATGCCTGGTACTGATGGAAAATCCATACCCTCTCATTCTTCCAATTTTGGTTAGCTCTTCTCTAGTGAATGCACCTTCCCCAAATCCTCCTCTGAATCCTTTTCCCTTGAATTCTGACTGGTACATATGCATTTATTGTGGCCCAAAGGCCTTGGGGTGGCCCAAAGGCCTTAAAGTGGCCCAGAGGCCTTGAGAATTAACCGACCCAAAGGCCTTGGGTGGCCTGAAAGCCTTGCAGGACCCAAGGACCAAACTGGTGGCCCAAAATCCCAGATGGATGAATAGTTCTGGTTGTTACATTACTGAACAGTACTTGCTACAGTACCTATTACACTACCTTATATAGTTCCTATTATAGTACATCTACCGTACCCCAGAAATACGCCTCCACGTGGATTTGATCTCGGGTCTCTTGGATGCACCACTGAGTCCTCACCAACGGGCTGAGGCTCATGTGAGATGATTACAATTGTGAATGATATTTTTTCATTAATATAATAATTAATAGATATAAAATAAATTATTACAAAAATTATAATTTTGTAAAAAATATTTTTATATATTTTATTAAATAATAAGGAATCAAGATGACAAACTAGATATGATACATTGTTGAGGTGATAGTCAGTATAACTCATTCTTGAAATTTTCATCTCTCGATAAATGGGAGTGAATAAATGTGGATTATAAATTATATATTAATAATTATTATTATATTATATATGAAGTTCCCATATTAGTGTGAATCACTGAGAGGGGGAGGGGGTGAATCAATGATCCTATTAAATCTTTTTACAAATTGATTCTTTTCAATTAAACCTTTATGGATAGTTAAATCCTAGATCCACTCTTCTTGTGTCTCTCAGCCTTACCTCAAATGATGCTATAAATTTAAAGGCATTGAACACAAGAATCTAGAAGATTCAGTTCAAATACCTACTCCATTCTGTATTGGTTATTATCCCCAACACAGATTCTCCACTACAATTCGGTTAGTAATTACAATGGTCGATAAAGAGTCACACTTTATCTCTCCTAAAATGTTACCAGAGTCCCACTAGACTGCTCTAGAGTCTCACTTAAGTCTTTATCTCCTTCCTGAATCTCATAGGGTTCTTCTAGCTCTCACGTCACACAAGCAACTTCCTACTTTATATTCTTCTTTGATTCAATGTAGAATATCTTATTGATCTCTTAACAAAGGCTTTCTGAATCACACATTCCTATGAATATCTTCAAGGATCTTCTACAACCTTTGATAATGAATGTTGGCCTTTCCCAACAATTTTGATCACTTCAGTTGATCATTCCTCAGCTCAATAATTCTCAAGAAATCCTTTCTTCTTCTGAAAAAGACCTGGCCTCACTGAGATGTGTACCAATGGTGCACACAACTTCTTTAAGAATATAATATGCAAGAATTATCTTGCATAATATCATCACTTTCTCTCTTCTTGGATTCTCAATTATTGAACACTCAGAGAGAAGATATTCTTTAATTTAGTCTGGGTTCAGTCTAAGTTCTCATTCACTTCATGCATGGATTGCATGATTATCTCAAATTATTCTTGTTTAGTTCAATAGCATAATTCAGTAAAACTTATCCTTTTCTACTTGGAAATAATCACATACACTTATGTGATTATTCAAAAACTGAAGATCAGCTCAGCTGGAATAATCTGAATTACCACATGTGCATGTGTTCATGCGTGATTGCATTCATGGTTCTATTTCTTTTGATCATGCACTATATTTTATTCTTCTCTCAATATTCACAAACACTTTAGATTCTTTATTTACATTTACATGTGCATGCATGCGTGCATGCACAATTCTTTTCTACTTTCTTGTGTGAAAATCCCAATGGGCATAACACTTTGAACACACACACACACACAATATATATTCTCTTTCTCCTTTTATATTTTTCTTATTCCTTTGGGTATAATCACACACACACTTGTTATTTTTAATTATGGTTCAAAGGGTGTGTTTTATTTTTACACCTTCCTCCTTCTTCACATGTTCAGACACACACTTGTTCTTTTGTTTGCATGCACATGAACCCCACCATGCATGTACCCTACATCTTTTTTTTCTTCTTTCACACACAACCCGAATGGGTATGGGAATGGTGTATGTGTGATATTTTTCACCAAAAGAGGTTATCAAAGTCTCGGCCTCAGGCATGTGTTCCTTTTTGTGAAAACACAATGCCTTTGGTTCTTCTTCTTTGTGCAAAAAAGGAGGGCAATGTTCTTCTTCTTCAGAAAACCAAGGAGCATGAGATCTCCTCCTTCTAACTTCGGGTGCACTAAATTCTTCTTCACAGAACCTAATGTTTGTGGTTCTGTCTTCACAAAATAAAAACAAGGGTGAAAGTGCACCAGTTGTTTTACCTGCGGGCTACTCCTCACAAAGACACAATAAGGGTTCAAAGAACCTATCACGTGTTTGTGGGAAAGTCACACATAGGGTGAGAGTTCTTTCATGAACCAGGGGGTTATAATTTATTCTCTTTGTGTAGGGTATGCACATAAATACTTCACACTAGAGATGAGTAACTTAACTTCATGTAGCAAGGATGCGCAGAAACACTCAATGCTCTATTTTTCAAAAAACAAATGATTTATCAAATAATGGGAACTCCTGATTTTGGATTGGGGGTCCTTCTTTTATAGGAATATGATGCATGTTAAAATTTGCGTATATTATATGAATGTTAGGGCATTGAATCCCTAATAGCTTTGGCTTTGAAGATTTAAAACGTGAATATGAGATATTCCACATATCTCAGTTTTTTCTTCTTTTTCTTTTTCAACTGTGAGATCCTTCATTCTCAGTGAGTGCACCACATGCATGCATTTATGAATGAATTCTAACCATATCCTTGTACATTGAATGGTATGTGCACCCTCAGAAGCTTTGTTTGCCTCAAGCTCCTTCAAATTTCATCATCTCGTTGCATGCATGCAACATCTAATGCATGAATGTGTTCGGTTCATCTATACAATCTCTTTGGGCTTGAAATGGTCCCAAATGATGCATAGAGTAATGAGATCTTTGTTTGGATTCATTGCTGGTTCGTGGGTGGGGCTTGGGTGGATAGAGGCTGAAGAAAACCTCGGGGTATCTCCTCGTCCCTGAGATCGACTCAGATTTATCATGGACAACAATGATCATAACTCAGGACGCATGATTTAGTGTGAGACTAAGATGAGATGTGAGATCAGATGAATGGCACAGATCGCATTTGTGTTTTTAAAATTTCATCCCACATCAAAATGGGTACACAAGATAGACTTTTTAAATAACTATCCACAGAATCCGATGCTCAGATTACTCCTCCTCCTTTCATGGTACTGCCACGTACCATGTGGACCCCACAAGCGCGCTCTTAGCACCCACTATGGTCCTCCGGGTGCACACCTAGCGCCCATGTTGCATGGGTTCATCACCGTGTGGCACCTGTGGGCTTACACAGGTCCCACACACATATTCCCCATGCAGGGCTCGCCTCAAGGGCTTCCTTTGATCACGGTTCACACACAGGTTCCGCATGTTCTTGAGGTGAGGTCCTCAGCTGGCCTCCTTGCATGACTTATTTTTTAGCAAATGACCATACAAAAATTTTAGCATAAATTATAACATGAAATGGGATGCATGGACCCCTTCAAAATCAATTCCCATCCATGAAAAATGCATTTAGTATATTACTTATTAATCCCTTTATCTATTTTTCTTCATCTTCAAACGTCATCCTTCTTTTCTTTTTGAAATAACAAATCTAATATCTTCAATGTTTATTTAATCAGATCATGGATGATGCATGGATCATGTCTTCATTCCTCATTAACTAAAACATAATGCATGGTTCTTTGTCCTCATGAAATTGATTATTTCATGGTCTTCTTTAAGTGTTATAACAATGTATCACCTTGATACAAGTATTTGGAAGTTAATAACAGTTCAAGAATCATCAGAGTTGATATCCTCTTTGAGAATTTATCAAGTGTAGCATTAAATGATTTGAATCAACAACAATTCTCCAAGGCATCACCAACTTCTTCCTCAATACCTTTCATTAACATATTGACTTCTTAGTGAAAACAAATGCAAATCTTATACACTTCAATCCATATTGACGACAAATGTAACTCTCATGCACTTAAATCTCCCCCTTTGTATTTTTTGGTCAATATCACTTAAGAACACTTTGAATTGGTCAATATGTGTGCCAAACGTTTCTACCCCCTATTGGAAAAAAATGCAAAGGTGTTAGTGGGGTATTCTCAAAAACATGTCTTCCTCTATTTGAATAATATATTTCGGAATGTTTCTGAGAGAGTGATGATGTCACATGGTTCACTTAGCAAAGAGGATTTAGTTAATAAACTCTATGTCTACTTGGGAGAACCCAGTGTAGAAAACAAAAGGGATATGACAAAGGTTTTTAGTGCTATCCATAAACAACCATATATGTGAAATCATGCTCAGAATGGTTAAATTCTTGAATAGGGGATTGGAGATGATCATATCTATCAATGAAATGATAAATCATACACATACTTCACCAAAAATATTAAAATGTTAAAGTGAAAAGATAAAACTCCCCCTTTCATCCCATCTTTTCATCAATCAAGCACCCCCCCCATTATACCATTAAGACCAAAGTATGAAAGTGTGACTAGAATACCTAAGTTTTAGCTTCTTAATATGATATGAATTTCAAAATTTGTCACAAAATGATCCTTGATATCATCTCCTTCATATTTTTACCCCTGAAGGAGTGCACTCCCTTTTAATTTCCTTGGTGGATAATATCATCAAATAATATTTAAGATATGAATGTTGATAATCTTCCACTGTGCATCACTTCAAGTAATTACAAAATCATGAATAATGAGTTCAAGTTATAGTTCTCTACTTTGATCATTCAACTGTCATTTTAATAATGACTTTCATATTCAATTCCATTCAACGTAAGAACACATTTATAACAAAAGTATAATGGAATAAGATGGAACACTTGCGAGCTTTTTAATTGAATTAATGGGGCTGATAATTTTCTCTCAACCCAAGAAATCCTTTCCTTGCAACTCTAATGTTTTTGGTACTCTTTATGCTGATGTCTCCTCTCAATTTGGAATTTTTTTTCAATGTTAGCATGGATTATTTACTTCCATTCACCTCCAACTTGTATGGAATATTTTTCTTCACTTCTCTCAGCAGTGAAGTATCTTTTGGCGCATGTTGTTCAATTTTATACATTTGTCCTTGTAAAAAAGGTCAACATTTATTTTCCTGATGTCCATCCTTCTTGAACCTTCCACATAGTAGTTGTGAGACACATGGGTTATCATGTGTTGAAAACCTCTCATGAAATTCGAATTCTCCTTAATGTGGAAAAACATGTTTTCCCTTTGCCTTATCTTTATCTTGTATTTCATCTTCAGATCTTTTCAGTTCTCTAGAAATTTGAAAATGATTAGGCCGGATAACTAAACACTCCTTCTTAACATTTTCTGATTTGGAGATTTCACATGGTTTCTTCATTATCTTCAAGTTACCCTTCTTAGGAAACTTATTAAGATCATCTTCAAGAATGTCTTCAGTAAATCCCATTTTCTTCTAGATTGATTCTCCTTTTATTTTCAACTTTCATCCATTCATTTCGATGGATTGTTTGTAGTGATCCATGTTATGACCTTTCTTTCCAAAGTAGAAACATCTTTTCTTGTTTGAGATGACATTCTTGGAATACAGCTTAAACTTATTCTTGGGAATAATTTCTTTCACTATTTTCTTGACTTCATTGTTTTGTATATCCTCAATGGAAGACTTTTTGACTCCTTTTTCCTTCTATCGCCTATGTTGTGGTCTGTGATTCTTATCAACATATGCCTAATTCATGATAGGACTAAAACAACACTCATCATAACTGTGACCACTTATGTTGCAATTATCCCAGAAGTCTTCAAGATACTCAAATCTGTTTTTGATAGACAAATTCTTTTTCATCTTTGTTTTCTACCTTTTCATTGTAGGATGCTTCAATTGTTCACATATACTTTCCCTGAATGCAGGTCTTCCATAATTTTCATATGCTGATGTATTATTCTAGAAATCATTGGCTTGATGGCCAAAATTACAACAACACCAACAATAGCCAACAAATATCCTTCTTTTTCTTGTAGTATTAGTCTGGCTAGATTTAGTGAATTTTTTGGATTTATCTGTCTTTCTTTGGATAATCCTTGTGTACAAAAAAAATAACTAGGTTATATGAAACCTTATTCATGGAGGATGTTTCCCTTGGATTAGAAGATGATATGATGTTCCTTTTGAAATAATATTCCTAAATGAAAACATGAGTGGTAACATCTATTATTTCATCTAATTGGGAAGTCTTAGCTTGGGGTGACGGCTGATTTTTCAATCTCACTTCCAATTCAAAAAAAATCATGTCGAGAAAGTTTTTCTCATCCTCAACTTATCTTAGCATACTTTTCCAATTCTACTTCAGCAATGTTATTTATTCTTCATGAACATTTCTTAATTTTTTCAAAGATATTTCAATATCCTTTAGATCGTAGGCTTTGTCTTCTAGTTGAGCAGTATTGACAACCATAGAAACATTGTGCAACTTTTCAAATGCATGGAAATCTTCTACAAATACAATCTCAAATAATTATTTCTCACAAATACTTCCCTGCAATTCTTCAGTAACATGATCATGTATTTCATTAAAAAGATAAATTATTTCTTCCTTTGCCTTCACAAGTTTTATGAGAGTGTTAGATATGCCAACCCTTTTAGGTAAAGAATCTTCCATGGCATTAACTTATTCTTCCAGCTATAATTTTTCATCTTGAAGAGTACTAATGCTTGCAACAATGTGTCTTGCCACTTCTCTAGAGAATTTATTCAGATGATTTTTTAATTTAGTCTGAAGATAACTAATTGACCTATCATTATCATATCTTGAACATGCTTCATCAGAAGAATAATAAGTATTATCACATGTTGTACCATTTTTATTAACTTTATTAGAAGGTGTCTTCCAAGTAGTAGTAAGATTATTCTTCATATTCCTTTCCTATTTCTTATTTATATTCTTTTGAGTCGTGGAAGATATCTCCATTTGAGTTTGTTCACTCAAATCCTTAAATATTAAATTCATAAAGAATACATTGGATCTTTTAGAGGTGAACCTTTATCTGATACCAATTGAAGTGCCCGGATCAATGTGAATCATTAAGAGGGGGGGTGAATAAGTGATCTATTTTAATTTGTTTTACAAATTGATTCTTTTCAGTTAAACCTCTATAGATGGTTAAAGCCTCGATCCACTCTTCTTGTGTCTCTCAGACATACCTCAAATGATGTTGAAAATGTAAAGGCACTGAACACAGGTATTTAAAAGTTCCAGTTCAAAGACTTACTCCTTGATGTGTTGGTTATTCTCCCCAACATAGATTCCCCACTTCAATTCAGTTAGTAATTACAATGTTTGAAATAGAGTCACACTGTATCTCTCCTAAGTCCCACATGAGTTTCTTTATACTGCTTCACATAGTGTTACTAGAGTCCCACTAGACTGTTCTAGAGTCTCACTGAATTCTTCTTCTCCTTCCTGAATCTGACAAGATTCTTCTATCTCTCGATTCACACAAGCATCTTCTTTCTTTAATTTATTCTTTGATTTACTATAGATCATCTTCTAATCTCTTCACACATGCTTGTTGAATTACACTTGACTATTAATATCTTCAAGGATCTTCTACAACCTTTGATTAGGTATGTTGGCTTGATCAACAATTATGTTCACTTTAGTTGATCAGTCCTCAACTCAAAAATGCTCAGGAAATTCTTTCTTCTTCTGATGAAGACATGACCTCACTGAGATGTGTGCCAATGGTTCACACAACTTCTTTAGGAATATTATATTCAAGAATGATCTTGCACAATATCAGCACTATCTATCTTCTTAGATTATCAATTACTAAACACTCAGGTACAAGATATTATTTAATTCAGTCTGGCTTTAGTCTATGTTCTCATTTACATCATGCATGGATTGCATGGGTATCTCAAATTATTCATGTTTAGTGCAATAGAATAATTCACTAAAACTTATACTTGTTTACTTGGAAAGAATCACATATACTTATGTGATTATTTAAACACTGAATATCAGCTCAGTTGGAATCATCTAAATTAATACATGTGCATGTGTTCATGTATGATTGCGTACATCGGTCTATTGCTTTTGATCATGCACTATCTTCACTTATTCTATCAATATGAACACACAATTTAGATTATTTATTTACATGTGCATGTGCATGCATGCATGAATGCACAATTCTTTTCTACTTTCTTGTGTGAAAACCCCAATGGGTGTAACACTTTGTACACACACACAATATCTTCTCTTTATCCTTTTCTCCTTTTCTTCTTCCTTTGGGTCTTATAACACACACACTTGTTATTTTTAATTAGGGTTCAAAGGGTGTGTTTTATTTTTATACCTTCCTCCTTATTCACATGTTCACACACACTTGTTCTTTTGTTTGCATGCACATGAACTCCACCATGCATGTACCCTCCTTTTTCTTCTTCTTTCACACAAAACCCGAATGGGTATGGGGATGGGTATGTGTGAGTTTCTTTTCTTCTCATAAGGTTATCAAAGCCTTGGCCTCATGCATGTGTTCCTTTTTGTGAAAACACAATGCCTTTGGTTCTTCTTCTTCATGCAAAATTGGATGGAACAATTATTCTTCTTCATATAAACCAGGGAGCATGAGTTCTCCTATTTCCCACTTTGGGTGTGCTAAAGTCTTATTCATAGAACCTAAGGTTTGTGGTTCTGTCTCTACAAGAGAAAAACAAGGGTAAAAGTGCACCGATTGTTTTACCCATGGGCTACTCCTCACAAAGACACAGTGAGGGTTCATAGAACCTATCGCGTGTTTGTGGGAAATTCTCACCGGGGGGTGTAAGTTCTTTCATGAACTAGGGGGTTTGCGGTTCATATCTTCATACAGGAGATGCACGGAACTCCTTTGAGTAAGATATGAGTATCTTATCGTCATGTAGCAGAGCTATACGAAAACCCTCAGTGCTCTGTTTTTCAGAAAAAAGAAGCTTTCTCAAATAATGGAATCTCATGATTTTGGCTCGGGGGGTCCTTATTTTATAGGTAAAGATTGTGTGTTTAAATCCACGAATATTCAATGATGTTGGGGAATTGAATCCCCAAGATCATGGGCATTGAATATTTCAAATGCGGATATGAGATACACTGCATATCTTGGTTTTTTTTCATCTTTTTATTTTTCAACCGCAGGATCCTTCATTCTCAGTGAGTGCATCACATGCATGCGTTTATGATTCGATTCTAACCATATCCTTTTTCATCGAATGGGAAGTGAACCCTCGACAACTTTGTTTTCCATGAGCTCCTTTTAATTTTATCATCTCGTTTCCTGCATGCAACTTATAATGAATACATGTGTTTGGTTCATCCATATGATATATTTGAGCTTTAAATGGGCTCAAATGATGCCTGGAGTAATGAGATCTTCGTTTGGATTCACTATTGGATCGCGGGTGGATCTCGAGTGTTCGGAGGATTAAGAAAACCTCAAGGTCTATCCTCGGTCATTGGATCGACTCGTATCGATCACAGACGACAAATATCATAACGCAACATGCGGGATTGAGCATGCGGGTCAGATGAGACGCAAGATCAGATGAACGACTCAGATCACATCATTGTTTTTAAAATGTTGTCCCACATTGAAATGGGAATAGGTGATTGCCTTTTTTAAATAACAAGTTATGGCATCTGATGCCTAGATTACTCCTCCTCCCTCCACGGTACCGTCCTGTACCGTTTTCACCCTACGGGTGTGCTCTTAGTGTCCATTATGCTTCTCCAGGTGCGCACCTAGCACCCATATTGCACGGGTTCATCACCGTGTGGCATGTGCGAGCTTACACATAGCCCACACACACATGACTCATCCGGGGCTCGTCTCGAGGGATTAATTTGAGCGCAGTTAACCCTTAGGTCCTGTAAGTGCTCGAGGTGAGGTCCTAGGCTAACCTCCATGCATGTATTATTTTTTAGCAAAGAACCATACAAAAAGTTCAGCATAAATGATAACATGAAATGGGATGCATGAAAACCTTCAAAATCCATTCCCATACAAGGGAAATGCATTGAGTACATTCCACACTAATCCCTTAATATCATCATATTCATCTTCAAACATCATCCTTATTTTCTTTTTGAAATAACAAATCTAAGATCTTCAATGTTCCTTTAATCAAATAATGGATGATGCATGGATCATGTCTTCATTCCTCATGCATTAAAATATAATGCATGGTTCTTTCTCCTCATGTAATTGAGTATTGCATGGTCTTCTTAAAGTGTTGTAACAATGTATCAACTTGAAACAAGTCTTTGGAACTTAAGACCAGTTCAAAAATCATCAGAGTTCACATCCTCTTGTACAATTGATCACATGTAGCATTCAATGCTTTGAATCAACAACAATTCTACAAGGCTTAACCAACTTCTTCCTCAATACATTTCATTCACATATTAAATTTTCATTGACAAAAAATGAAACTCTTATGCCCTTTAATCCATATAGAAAACAAATGAAACTCTCATGCACTTCAATATATTTCATATTTATTCTTAGATTTCATCCTTTTAATTAATGAAAAGTGGTATTGGAGAAAACAAAATTCATCGCTTTTTGGAGGAGATAATAGGCACAATAAAGGAATGAATGTTTTGTTTTTATTAATAGAAAAGAGGAATGGAGGTCAATATTTAATCCCTTATAATAAAAATATTATTTATAAGAAAATACTAATGTCATTACATAAAAAATATACATTTATAATTTAAAAATAATGATATAATAGAAATGGTGCTAGGAAAAATTAGTAGTAACGTTGAAATCATTTTGTTTTCCTTTCTAGATTCCTTGTAAATAATTGTCTTATTATAGTTAATTGTGAATGGAGGAAAAAGGAAAAACAATTGAATTATAGTGGTACTATATAATGCAATATATTTAATTAGAAACTTAATTTTTGGCGATGTCTTTAAGGGTTGGTGATTTCCCCCTTTTATAAGTTGTATGAATGGAATTTTTATAAATATTTCAACTTACAATAAAGAAAGAACATGTTTCACTTTTTTAGAATAATTATTTTTTTAATATTATTGGGGGGGATGATATAAGTTATATATTCATCAAAAAAATCAATTTAAAAATTGTCTAAAACATTTTTTCATTCCATTACACTTAGAAATTTCAGTTTAACCATTTTTTGTCTTTATCAAGGTAACATATTTTTTCCCAAGTAATATAATATTAATAAATAAAAAATATGATATAATAAATAATTTGGACCTATTGAGTCCAAATATTTTATAAAATTTATTACAAAATATATATATGTTTATGAAGTATTAAATTTAGTATTAGTTCATGTAACATGTAAAATAAAATTTTCTGAAAAAAGTGTATTTTGATCGTATAATTTATGTATAGGATGAAAATATAAATATGTTATATTTTCATTATATAATGTTTTTAATTTTGAGAAAAAAATTTATTTTTTTAAAAGTGACAAAAAAGAATTAATTTTTACCAAATAATTTTTAATTAAAATATAATGAAAAAATTGTCTTTTTTTAGAACAAATAGTTAAATAATTAAACATGGGTTTGATGATTAAATATTATTATTTTATAATTGATTATATTTAGTTATCAAATAAATTATTTTCCATGTGAAATTTTTTATTGGTTTCTATGTCATACTTACCTCTTGATAATGTCATAAATACCATTATTTAATTTTAAAAAATAATTTTTCACTACTTACTTAAAATAAATTAATTTAGATTAATCTATATAAATAACTTTATGATAATATAGATATGTGAAATTTAAAAATAATATTAATTTTTCAAAATTATAATTCGAAAAATTATATTTGAAAATAAATTTTATAATAAAAATGAAATGTTTTTTGTTGAAGATGGGGTTTTTAAAATATTTATTATTCTACAAAATATTTAATTTAACTTCTAATTTACTTAATGATATCTGATTAGTTAGTATATTTTAAAATAATTTATTATTATTATAATCATTTAAAATTGGTAGATTTTATTTTTTTAACACATTAAACAATTATTTGAGAAATAAAATTTAAATTATATTTATTATTTATCCACTAAATAGAAGAAATATTGAATAAAAAATGAAACTGTAATTTCCATATTCTTTATTCAACTTATAATTTCGTAATGATGTTTATCTAATATGTCACTGGTCATTTTGGTTTAGTTTTTCATGGGGATAAATCTATTTAAAATAGTATTAAATTTGAGAAAATATTTATTTAAAAATCAATTGTGTTACACTCTCTCATCCTTAATTAAATTATGTACTTGAAAGTTTGGCTATCACATACTAATGAAAATATCCAATGGTATAAAAATATTCTCATGAATCAGGGTATAATTTCTAGGGGAATATAAAACTTTCAAACCAATAGAACATATGGTTTCCCCAAAATTGGACAAGTCAGCATATTGAGTTATTCAATAATTATTTAACTTAAATGTTCTACATAATTAGGAATTAAAAATTGGATCATATAATTATTATTCCATGAAATCTCATAATCATTCTTCCATTGATGGATGATCAGATGTTTGATTAAAATGTGATATCCCAATTTTGGTAATTAATATAGTGTGTTTTTAATGATAAAAAATCCATTTATACAATCACAATAAATTCATCTAATGAATGTAAAGTAAAATTTGTACATGGAATATTTCTAAAAAATATTTATTAGGGATAAAATAAAGAAACGTGTTTTCTTCCATAATCCAATATGAAATAATTGGGGTGGTGATTTGATGTTCTTAAAAAATTATAATACATATTAGAGTGGGTAAAAAAAATCAGATATATAATATCAAGAGTTTCAATGAATTACTTTTTGCAAATAAATTAAATATCTTTAATGGATTGAATTGGACATAATAACATGTTGTTCTTTCACTACATGCATGACATTCTTAGATTGAGTTACAAAGAACACCAAGTTTTAACAAAATGCTGATATATTATTAAATATAAAATTATAAACTAGTTTTTAACCATAATTATTTGAATTTTAGAAACAAATTTTGAAATATTAAGTAATTTTTTATATAAATATATAATATAGTTAATAAAATTCAGAATTTTCATTAAAATCTTTATATGCTTCAAAATTAATATTTTTCAAGAAAACTTTTTTATACATTTTGTGAAAAATAATAACAGTAATTTTTGACAGTATTATAAAATATGTATGATAAAATTAAATTCATAAAAAAAATTATCTTTGGGTGAATTTTTGTCATTTTTTGGAAAATAATCATTTTATAATATATAATGAAAAATATAGAATTTTAATCGAAAATAGTCGTTTCTCCTTAATTATCTATAATGGTGAAGTATATTATAAATTGTTTAAAAATTATTAATAGCTCAATTATATATATATATATATTAATTAGGTCTTATTCAAATTAATCACTTTTATTTTGAAATTGTATTTTAAATAATTGAAATTTTTTGAAATTTTTTCTTTAGAAAACTTTTTTCTCATAGTGTTAGTGGGATTAATTTAGAATTTAATTATACCACATAGTTGAATGGAATTTAGAAAAATAGACTAATTTTTTGTTATCAAAATTTTTTATATTATATAATATGGTCAAATTAAATTTTTACCATAATTTGTTTTGAAAGCAGTTGAAATTAATTACCCCGATTAATGTAAAAACGAGTTTATATGGGGTTGATCATAATAGATAAGGGGTAAAATGACTCACCAATGTGTGAAACCCTAATTGAATTCCCATATTTAGGTCCATGCCACCATAGGATCAATTTTATTCATTTTTTTTGATACTATTCCATAAAATTGACTAATATAATATGTTGTGTAAAGAAAAATACAACAAAGGAACTATCCTTGACTTTAATATATATAATATTTTTGAATAGGTAAAGACATCACATGATCAGTTATAAATATTATATCAAAAACTAAATGATATTTTATATCATAATAATTTTTTTTAAAATTTTTACTGATGAAATAATTATATTATTTTCATAATAAATGCCAACACATTAATTATTTATGTAGTAATTTAATAGAAAAAATAATTCTAAAATTTTAAATTTGATTTGATTTAAATGAATTATTATGTTTCATTAAATTTTTAGAATATTATATCATGTTACAGTACTGCAAACATAAAATATTTTAATTCCACAATTTTATTAATATTTTTAATTAGAATTTAATTATTAATGTCAAAATTTATAATAATGTTATTTTATAATAAATAATATTTAATTAATTGATTTTAAATATCAAAAATTATTATATTATTAGAATGTATTTATAAATACCAATTAATAAAAACTATTTTCGATTAATGTATCATTTATTATTTTATGATGACTATATAGACCCCTAAATAGAAAAAAACTCCATTAGCGTGTTTAGGGATAAAATAATGTTTTTCGCCATAAAATGTGTTTGTTTTACAATTATTTTTTCACACACACATGTTTTTTATTTAATAAATTGGATTTCATATTTATAATTAGTATATACAAATTATATGATAAAACTAATTTAAATTTTATTCTTGAAGGATAAATTAAATAGGCAAAAAAGAAACATTGTTTCATTATAAAAACTAAAAATGTAAAATTGGGAAAAAATATTGACTGAGGAATAACATGATAAAAATTTTATTATTCTTACGTGGTGGGGGAGTTTCTCAACTAAAATAATCATACCCTACACTATTACGCAATTTTGGAGCCACATAAGGGAAATTTTACATCCCAATAGTTAATTTTTTGGGTATTTAAAAAAATGATACTCCTCATCAATTATAAAATAGAACTCACTACCATTACTTATTCATAACTACCAAGCCATTAAGCTAAAAAAACTTCCAAAATTACTTCTCACTTCCATTATATCGTTTAACAATCCTTTTTTTTGGATTAAGTCCACCCTATGATGTATTTTAGTGAAAACATAAGTAGGATACCCCATGAAGTTGCAACATTCATCAATGAGTGTTTTTTGTGATATTTCCTTTTCCTACTTATTTAATTATCAATATATAATTTCTATATAATAAACTTAGTAACCTACATACACTGAGATGTTATTTTATTGGGATGACCAACAACCATATTCAATTACATCAAATGGATTATGAAATCATTGTTTGTGTGTGTAGAGGACTACCATCTCATGAACTGATGTTGTTTGTTTTTCCATTACCATTTATCATCATAGGACATAGTAATAGATTTATTTATTATATATAATATATATGATATTTATTATTTAATTATTTAATTATGGTTTTGGAAATTTTATATCACACATACCTTCATGATTTTATTTTTTTTCAATACTATGATGTCGCTCATGTGTACGATAGACTACGACATCACTAGGTGATCTGATTAATTCACGCTTTATATGGAAAGTATTAAGGATTGTTTTAATATAAATATTTGATATATATTATATAAAATTTGTTTTATAAGTATAATATATATTATTTTTTTTCAATAAATAAAACATGAAAATGGTGATGACATTCATGCGTACGTATGGCCAACTGCCAACACGAATGATGCATTAATTTTTCTATATATAAATATTATGGATTGATCTCAATAATTATATAATAATTTTATATGATATTTATATCACATATTACATTATAGGGATTATGAAACCATGATCAAAGTATGTGGGCCAAAAATATAACAAATCAGTCATTTACGAAAAACAATGAAATTTTTACTAGAAACACAACATTAACACAAAAAGGTTAAAAATGTGTAATAAAATTTCATTCGAAAATAATATAAGCTATCATATATATGAATATTTTTTATAATATATGTATAATAATAATAGATTTATTATACATGATTTTTTAATGAGTATAATGGGTGTCAATACTTAAGGTGTGTGATTTTTTTGTCACTTTTATTTTCTAGGCTACAAATTCCATATTCACCACATCATTCTTTTATGTGATGTTTATAAATACAATGAGTGTATTTTATGATGATTATAAATATAATTATATGTATTTAACTATATATTTGACGATCCCTCTTTCATTGGGTCTACTGTTAAAAAGTTACAAGATTGGTAATGGATTTTTGTCTCAATTTGTCATCTTTGATATGTATGTTAAATTATGAACCTATCTTATTTAAAAAGTGTATATACTGCCCATTTTACATGTAATATAAAAAATTTATTTATCTTTATTATATTTTAGGTTTAACAATGGGATATTCAATAATTTGGATTATGATTCAAGGTTTCCAAAGTGATAGGGGTTTTATTTTAAAATCTCACCATTTTTCGGGATTGTATATGATTAAGTATCCGGTATTGAAATATTATTATCTACCATTCAAGACTTCTCCTCAAATTCACCTCCTCTAGTTATTCATGAAATCTTCCAATTAATCGTAACAATTTTTCTCTCGCTGGTACATAATAGAATTAATAAAATCATTTTATGAAAATCTCATATTATTCTTCTCTTTGGTCAGAAATATATTTTCTTCTGAAACCATGTTTTAAAAAAAACAAATAAATGATTAAATACAACCTTTTTAATGAAAATTATTTTAAATATATATTCTATTTAAAATAATTTAAAATAATTTTCAACGATTCCTTTATAAGTTTCAGTGGTTACTTTCAAAGAAAATATTTTATAAAATGTATAATTTTTTTAAAAGGTTTTAAATATTTTTCAAAACATCTATTATAATATAAAAGGTCAATTAAAATTTTGAATATTTCCCAAAAAATTATTTTTAATGTTTTTCTAAAATTATTTTCAATGATTCCTTTATTTATAATTTGTTTTATTTTCAAAGAATAATGTTTTAAAAATTATTTAGGTTTATAAAAAAAATTCAATGAGAAATGAAAATTTTCCTCAATAAATGATTTAAATGATATTTGAAAACAATTTTACATCTATAAGGACATATTTTGGTGTTACATATTCCTTAATAGAGATAAGATCCACAAATAAAATTCATATTCCTTCTCTGAATGGTTTATATTTATTATGAAATTATGTTTATGAAACCCATTTCCATACCAAATCTTATTTAATAATATTATTAATTGAAACCCACATCTTTTTTAATGGGTTAAACTATTTTGAGATTATTATAAAAAATATCTATTTTCCATGGGTTATGATATCCTGAAAATTTTATGATACCCATTTTATTTAATGTGTTGTGATATGATGAATCTTTATGATATCATGGAATAACTAAACATAGGTTTAATTATGTGACAGGTGTGACATATATCTTTAACCAATGAATTGGGTAAATATTTATATATTTCATGAGAAAAACAAGACTAGAATGGGGGTGAACTCTGTATAGTAATACATGGATATAATAAGGAATGATTTATACATAGTTATATATGGGTGGAATGGGGAGTGAACCCATTAAGGTAAGAAACGGATGGGGGCTATGAGTGAACCTAGTTTACTAAGAAATTACTTGAAGGAGGGGTGAACTGGGTTTGGTAAAGTACAATGTATGATATGTTGGTCTTAGTAGTGAGACTTGACAAATTTGGGAATGATTTTCTATATATATGTGAATATGAAACATTCTATGCCTTATGCCAATGTTACTATCTCATAGATCATGATAATTAATTTCTTATATGGATCTTGTAATATAAACTACCATTATATATAAATATATTCAATATTGTGATCTTTGATATTTTGGGTATTCTTATCAAATGTTATATTCCTTCTTTCCTACCATTATGCTCATGTTATGATTACATATCTTCCTTTTTATCCTTACTAAGAATCTGATCATACCATTTCATATATTCCCTTTCCCCATGTCATGAGGAATGGTTATTATATAATACCACAAAAAGAGAAGATCTTCATTGTATAATTTGAAGATATTCTTCTAAGTAACAATATTGTGCAATAAATTTCCAAAGGTACTAAATATTTATGGTCTTCAGGTGTGTTTTTATGAAATGTGATTAATATTCATCTTAAAATATATAGTATCATTATATGAAAATATTGGGTTAATATATATGGTCTCAAAGGAAAGGTTTAGTTAACCATTTTAAACACGGATGAGAAAACATTAGTCAGAACATCAGTGATATTTCTAATGATATATTGTGGGATGTATTTAATGATAAGTCTAAAGATGAGTCAAAGTATAAGAAATTAACATCAAATTTTGGTAATGCATACATTGAGTGGTTTTAATTATATTGCATCCCTATTTGGATACTAAATTTGGATTTGGATCTATAATAAATGTACCTAGGGGTAACAACCCCAAAACACCGTATTGAGCTAGACTCAATTGGGAACTGGTGCATGACAACAAGACCTATTGCACACCTAGTTTTAAACTCCTTGGTGATATTATATAGAAATTCAAAAAATCATTACAAACCATGAATAAGGGTTTAAATATATGATGATAATGATATACCTAGGAAAATCCTAGGGAATAATTGATCAAGAAGATTGTTTCCTGATTTAGACCACCTAAATCATTTTTCAAACAATCTTATTTTCCATTATTATTTTTGTTTCCCAGAATATTATATATTGTCTAGGTCAATGGTGGGATCCAGAAGTAACTAGAATAAAATTGAATTTGAAGGATAATTTGTTACTAAACAGCCAAATAGGATGATGACTGTAGTAAATGGTGTTTTGATTATGCCTAATCATTTTTCACATTACATGATTAAATCTATAAACTATAATTACCTCTTATAATCACTAAAGTAGAGCTGGATAGAGTATATTGGGAGTTCTTTGAATGTTAACTATGGATGAAAAAATATTTTGTTTGCGATGTTTTGATACTGTGTGAAGAGAAACCCAAGTGAGTATATTAATGGAATGTGAGAATATTTAAACTGTGTAAAAGAAGGAAACTAAGAATGTAATTACAAAGGAAAAAATGAATAGTTCATCCAATTAATGGATGAGAATAGTTATCTTCATAAGGTATCATCAATTGTGTATATCATTAAATGTGAAAATAATGGGAATTATGAAAATTGATGTCTTAAGGGGAAAGCTTGTGATGTGAATTTTCAATATTGTATGAGTAATGGTTTTTCTATTGATAATAAATAAACTATGATGAGTTATGAAAGGAAATAGGTATAATGGAATAATATAATGAATCATAGTTACATGTTTTTATGGAGCTGGGATGACTGATGTATTTATCAGAATACAATAATTATAGAATATATAAGGATTATTCAAGATAATTTCATATTTGTGGATTTGAAAAATATATTGACTGATGCTAATGGATTTTTAGAGTTATTAAATATAAATTTGGTATCTTTAATTTGGTAAGGTGACCCTTAATATGACATTAATGTTGATAAAATGGTGTTTAGGTTTGAAAAATATATTATTGGCAATAATAAAGTAAATTTGATATTACTGATTACCTAAGAACAAATTAATGATTTGTAGATTAAGGTGTTTATGCTATAATGGATGGACTTAACTGAACCAAATGATTTAATGAATATATAAAATAATCTATGATCTATACAACGAATTAAGATACATGTATATTTTCAATATTTTTTAATAGTAAACTAGGTTATTACCATGTTTCAATAGATTACATGATGATGGTATTCACATGTTTGGTATATGACAATGATGATTTATTTTATGATATATGGTGTATCAATGTTAATATGATTTTGATTTTGTGAGCTTGGTTATATATATCTAGATTTCAACATTCAAAATTTTCAAAATATAATCCATTTATGATATGGTTTATATTGAACATTGAATGAGGTTTTAGAAATTAATGTATTATTTCACAATATAAGGATTTATTCATATTGGATAACCTGTTCTAAATATAATTTTTTTATGACAACTAATTATAGATGGAATGAATTATAATTATTTCTTTGGGTCTTAATATTTTTTATTTCTTGAGAAATAATATATTATCCTTTGTTTCTTGGAGTAATAAATGTAGTTGAAATCGATAAGGGAATAAACATAGGGTGAGATTTTTCTTATTAAATGGAATGAAATCAAGTAATTATACCCCTTCATTATAATTATTCCAATTTATTAAAATTTCCCTAAAATAAAATGTTGCCTTATCATCCTCATTTTTATTATATTAAATACCTTTTCCATGCCTCTTATGTTTATGGAATTATGATCAATATGATTCACTATACCATGTTCTCAATCACCCTCCATCGGTATTTCGGTGTTAGTATTTTCTTCTTTGTCCATGTTCTCACATCCCAACAATGTCATCATATTTGGAAACAAATTATGTGTTATTACGCATGATCTTAACACATACCTTTTTATATTTCAATAGGATTTTTTATTAACCTCTTTTACGATGTGGTTTTCTATAAAAGGATCTTTTAGGGATTAAACCATTGACGACCTAGATGAATTTTGAGGGAGAAATTAATTTTAAGGTATTTATAATGTAAAATTAATATATTTAAAGACCTATTTTCTAGAATAAATTATATTTCATTAACAAATTTCATTAGATGGAAAACATTGTTCAGAAAGTGCTATGCAAAAGAATGGTTTAGCTTGTGTTACACGCAATTCTGAGTTTTTTTAAAAAACATGACATATTATTAAAGCAATCATTATAACATATTCCTTAAACATAGTGATATGAATAAAATAAAATAATTTATTAATATAAATTATAGTGGTTTTATATAATGAAAAAATATTGTTATTAAAATACTTAATTTTTGACAAAGTTTTTATATGTTTCAAAAATATAATTTTTTTAAAAAATGATTTTTATGTATTTTTTGAGAAAAATATTTATTTTTTAAACTTTTTGAAAATTTAATTTTATAAAATAAACTTAATTTTTGAGTTAATATTTTTAAAATTTTCTTTGGGTGGATTTTTGTGATTTTTCTGAGAAGTTTCATTTTTTGAATAATTGTTAAATATACTGAATTTTATTTTAAAATATTCTTTTTTCTAAATTATTTTTAAAGATAAATTATTTATTAAAATGGAATAAAATTATAATTAATCCAATTATAAATATATTAATCTAATTTAGGTCATTTTATTCAATATCAAATTGATATTGGATATAAAAACTTTATCAACATTTGATCATTTTTCTCTTAAAAAATCATCTTCTCATTATCTATGTGAGATTAATTTCTAATTAAATTATTACTCTTATGTTAAAGGAATATAGAAAAATTTATTCTACATTTTTAATAACCATAATCTACTTTATCTAATATGTTAAAAATAAATCTTTAATATAATTATTAGTGAAAAATAAAAAATTAATTACCAAGACTAAGTTAAAAATGAGTTTATGAGAGTATTAAACTGAATAGATATTAGGTAAACCGATCTAACTATGTCTAAAATCCATTTTCAGGTCATATTTTTACCCATATAAACATATTCCCTATTTTAATGTTTTATTGGGATACAATTCCATGAATGTGGTATATATAACTTGTTATGAATCGAAAAAGTAAAAAAGGAACCTTCCTTGACTTTGTTCTCTATAAAGCATTGGGATAGGAAAAAACATCATATGTTAAGTTATAAATTTTATTTTTTATATATATGAGTTTTTTTATGATAAATTATTATATATTTTAATTTTGAAATAATTAAATTAAATGATTATAAATCGATATGGTAAGAATAATTTAGTTGATAATTAAATAGAATAAATGCTATTGAAAATACTAAAAGTGAATTCAATTAAATAGATTACGGAATTGAATTAATTTTTTAGATGAGTATATAATTTAATACTTTTTTGAACATAATATATTTGAATTCAATTAGTGAGTTGATTTTTTAAAATTTATAATAAATGTTTAATGTCAAAATTTTCATTAATATTATTTAATAATAAACGAAATTTCATTAAATTCAATCAAATAACTGAAAACAATATCATCTAAAAAGTGATATATATATATATATCAATATAAAATATATTACATTATTGTACCAATTGTTATTTTATTATTAATATATTGACACGTACAAAAAAAGAACTTTGTTAGTACAATTATGGTTAAAACAATGTTGTTGTAACTTACATGTGTTTGTATTATATTATTTTTACACACACATTGGTTTTTTATTAAATAAATTAAATTTAATATTTATAATTATTAAGTATAAATTATCAAGTAAAAATAATTTTAGTTTTAGTATTAATTTTTCATTACATAGTTAAATAAAAATTCACAATTTACCATGGTAAAAACTAAAAGGGAAAATCAAGTAAATATAATAAATAAGGAATAACATGATACAAATGTGATTTTTTTAGTGTGATAGATACTTTTACCAACCAAATATACACATACATCCATTATTATTATATTTTTGAGCCACATGAGTTAATGGAGACCTTCTAATAGTGATTGATTTAGGGTATTGACAAAAAATGACACACTTACTCAATTATAAAAGGGAATTGTTGGGAAAAAATCCCTTAAGGTATAATTGAATCACTTTTTAGGTGATTGTGTTTGTTGTCAAGTGAACATATGTTTTGTGATTGTTGACAATGCAAACCATGACATACAAATTTGTTGAAAAAGGGGATTTCATAGTGTCATGTCGAGTTCAAGGTATGTGGTTAATAATCCATATTTTATTCAAGAATTTCTACAAAGGAATTGATGATTTGGAGGCGGTACAAAAAGAGTAGATACATGGTTGCACCGTTTTCCAGTGTTTGCCAAATGTTTGGGCCTAAAAATCGATAAATAGAGAAAAGTGTTTTTGGAAAAGGTACTTGAGCACTGAGGAAGTGGAGGCATGGAAACTTGTGTGCCATATTATTTTCTAGATCAGAACATCAAAATATGGAAAAAGAAAAAGGGGCGCCCAAGTTTGGGGTTTGGTCGTGCAAGTGAGTAGCGCGGCAGAGACTAGGGCGGTTGTACAAGGGCGGCGAGACTTGCGCGCCGAGGGGAGACTTTCACATCATCACACAGGGTGTCCAAATGCCTATAAATAGAGTTCGACCCCTCATCATTCTATATAAGTTCAAAACTTTGAAAAAATCAGAGCTCCCATCGCGCAGGTGTGGTGCTCGCACAACTGGTGTGTGGTCGCACAAGTATAAGTTGCGCGCCAGTAGTTTGTTGCACACCCAAGGAGGCTTGGGTGAGAAAGGAAGGGATTCTACCAAGTTTTGAGTTAAACAAGGGGTGTTTCACAAGTGGTTTGGGGACACTTGCGTGCCAAGTTTTGAAGAAGTGCGACAGTTGATGGTTGCATGCCAAATTGGTTTGGGCGTAAAAGGGTGTGAGTCGCGCAAGTTTTGAGTTGAAGAAGCAAGTGTCACACAAGTGGTTGAGGCGAACTTGCATGCCGGTTTGGACTTGCATGTCGAGAGTTGCATGCCATCTTGGAGAAGGGCGCCAGGTGTGGTTGAAGATTGGCAGTGATTCAGGGCTGTGTGAATGGTGGAAGATTTCCCGATACCTTCGGTGCAAAGTGAGATTCATCTATGGGTGAAAGTATAACTTCAACAGAGAATCTACATACAATAAAGGATGCATTCATTAGTGATAATTAATAGACCTATAGGTCTATAAAATGTGAGTGGATCCTTTCCGGAGCAATGAGCAAAGGAATATGAATAAGGTGATCCTCTCCACCGGCAGTGAGCCAGAGAGAGAGAAACAGGGAGTGACGCTTGGTAAAGCAGTGAACTGACCCTAAACCTTGTAAATGCAGTGAGCCTGGGCATAGAAGTGATCTAGCTCTAATTTTGTGAATATCAATGTGCTTTAGTGGATTTGGTACATCGACACATCGCCAGTGTATGCTCCTTGGACGTAGCCTAGTGAGGGTGAACCAAGTGAAAAATTGTTGTGTCATGTGCATGCTTTAGTTTCTATTTATACTTTGTTGCAGAAAAGATAGAGAAGAGACTCTTTCTTAAAAGCGAGACAAGATCAATAGGGGCAGTTGTTTTAATCTGTTATACCCTGATTCACCCCCCCCCCCCTCTCAGGGTATCTAACCTAGTGGACCTAACAATTGGTATCAGAGGGAAAGGTTGATATTTGTACTTCTCTCTCTATGGAGGTCACCAATCATAAAGGGATTCCAATCTTCAACAGAATTAATTTTCAAATATGTAAGAATCAAATGAAACATTGTTTCCGATCTTTAGGAATGGATGTGTTTATAGTAGTTATGCATGGTATCTCAGCTGACATCAACAATGGAGCATTATCAGAAGCGGAAAGAGGGGAGCTAGATGCTAACATGAAGGGTATTAATGTTTTAAGTGGAACCCTCTCCAATGCTATCTATACAAAGGTTATGTCATGAAAAATTTCAAATGATATTTAGGAAAAGCTTTTGAATATATATAAAGGGGATACAAAAGTGTGAGAGGCAAAGCTGCAAGTTCTGTGGAAAAAGTATGACGATCTGAGAATGAGACCGAATGAATCTGTTGATGTATTCTTTGATAGGGTAAATATTGTTGTGGAAGATATGAGAGGTATTTTAGAAGTCATTGAAGACATAAATATCGTAAAGCGCATCTTGAGGAAACTTCCACCTCGGTTCAATCCGAAAGTTTCAGTACTAGAAGATAAAGATCCAAAATAGATGACACTGTAAAATTTGCATAGTACCTTGGTTGCATATGAAATGAGGAACTATGATAACGAGGCTGTAGAAAAGGGGAAATCCAAATAGGCGGCATTTAAGGCCATGGAGAAGCACAACATTGAAGATTATTAAGAAGAAGAAGAGATAGATGAGGTAATTTCATTCCTCTCCTCAAATCTTCAAAGATGAAAAGGAAAGTTCAAAGGGAAACTTCCACTTGCTTAATTTAGATGTGTAAAAGTTGGTCATCTTGCTGAAAGGTATCCCAAAACGTTTCATGAAGAAAATTATGAAGATGAAGTTGAAATTCCAAAGAAGAAATAGTCAGCCTATGTGAAAGGGAAGAATCAACTCAAGAGAAATTTATTCAAGAAGAAGAATTTTATTTCACAAGAAATAGATATTTCAGATGAGTCTGAGGTTGAAGAGGTTTAGGATATTGAATATTGAAAATATCGTAGAGAAAATTCTATGGTGGAAGTCATCGGTAGTTCTCAAGAGAAGAATGAAACCGAAGGTGATGAAGAAAAAGAATAAGTTGAAGGAAGAATAGATATGCAAGCTGAGTTAGACACTGCTCTGGAGGAGATATATGTTTGGAGAGCCAAAATAAAGAAGTCTAGCAATATTGTTCGTGATTCCAAACTCTATATGTAGCAGCAGAAAGAAGAGAAGTCTGAGTTGATGGAACAAATCGAGAAACTCAAGTTATCAACACCAGAGAACTCAGAATCAGTTAGTGATTATAAGCTCAAGATTGAAGAGCAGAAAAGGGAGATCGATGGATTGAATAGAAAAGTGAAAGATCGAGTTAATTGTATCGAAGAACTTGAAGAAGAAGTGGTCAGTCTATGAAGAAAAATGAAGGATCAAGAAAAAATCTTGACCCCCAATATGATATCAAGAAATCAGGTCATTCAGTGGACATAAAAGATGAAAGAGGAGGCTAGTAGTTCAAAAAGAACAAAGCAGCATGTGAGCTCTAATGTTAAGGTTGATTTAGGGCTTGATCAGAAACAAAAATCTAGGAAAATTGAAGTCATACCGCAAGCACTCGTCCCGAGATTGAAGGTTGGTTTGGGCATAAAGAAGAATCAGAATATTCTGAGATCCTAAGGGGAAAATCGTAGTGAAGAAGTTACACAATGGAATGCACCTTATATCAGGTGTTATTGTTTTGGAAAGATGGGACATTCATAGTATGTGTGTTCCATATCCAAGAGATATCGAAGGAAACAAGAACAAAGGTGGCAGCTAAACAGAGAACGGTTCTCCAGAACATATTTTGATGTACACTGTTTTTGGTGCGAAGTATTTGGGCACATGGCTAGGTACTGCACTTCGACCATACAGATGAATGTGCAAAAGCATAATCAAAATGTTCGCAAGCAGCAGATCAATATTCCAATAGGTGAGTTAAAAATTCAGAATATATTTGCAACTTTGCGAGATGAAGCTGGTCCATTATACTGTGAGAAAAAACATAAGTCTCAATCCATGCCATGTGTGAAGGAAAAAATGTGGACCAAAAAAAAGCATGAGAAGGTCGTGGTTGCAGAAATTTCCCTTAAAGAATCAGATCGTTCTGGTGTGTGGATCCTTGATAGTGGATACACTTCTCACATGAAAGGTAATAAGGATCTTGTTACAGGCATAAAATATGACAGAGAAGGAGTTGTCAAATTTGGAAATGATGAAGTCCTGAAGATTTTGGCTCAAGAAAGGCCAAGTTTGGGGGCAAAGAGATGAGACGTGCATATGTCTTAGTAGTAGAAGGCCTCAGTCACAATCCACTCAGCGTCAGTCAACTATGTGACTCAAGACATTCTATAAGATTTACTAAGAAGATGTTTGTTGTCAAAGGAATAGACGGAGCAGTTATTCTATAGTGAAAAAGAACAAAGGGAAATATCTATCTGGTAAGTGGAGAAGAAGATATGTGCTTTCTGTCTAGAGAGGAAGAAAACAAGTTGTGACATAAATGACTTGGTCATCTTTTCCAACCATCCTCGTAAGATCTGGTAAAGTGTGAAGTAGAAAGAGACCTCCCTAATCTATCACGTGATCGTACACATACGTGCGACGCCTGTCAACAAGGGAATATCATCAGAAATATGTACAAAGAAAAGGAAATGAAGTAGACAAGAGTGCTTGAATTGGTGCATGCAGATGTCTATGGACCTATTTCACCAAGATCCATTGACAAGAAGAGGTATTACGTTCTTTTCATTGATGACTATAGTAGAATGGAATGGGTATTTTTTATTGCCCAAAAGTCCAATGTGTTAAGCTGCTTAAAATAGTACTGAAGGGAATCTAAAAGGATGCTTGGACAGAAAATTTTAAAGTTTCATACAGACAATGGTACAGAGTTCACAAAAAGTCAGGTGGAAGAGTATCTTGAGGAACATGGGATAAGACATCATGTTTCTTTAGTAAGAACTCCCCAATATAATGGAGTGGTTGAAAGGAGAAATTGGATTAACAAAAACAAGGCCAGAACAATTCTTATAGAAAAAGACATACTAGAGAAGTTTTGGAAGGAAGTAGTATTAACATCAGTCTACATTTATAATAGGGCTCTGTTGTGTCCGAAGGAAGGAAAGACTCTGTATGAAATGTGGTATGGAAAGAAGCGAACAGTGAGATAATTTCGAATATTTGGAAGTAAGTGCTTCATTATTAACAAAGAAAATCATAGGAAGTTTGAATCATGCGGAGATGAGGGAATATTCTTGGGCTAATTAGGGAAATGAAAAACATTCAAATTCCTTAACAAGAGGTTGGGAAAAGTAATTGAGAGCAATGATGTCAATATTGTGGAAAATGAAGAGAATATTCAACAGCACAGTGAGCATTTTTTTGATGAAAGTGATAAAGAGGAAAATAACATAGGAGGAGCAGGAGTGGAAGATGTTGACTTAGAATAAGACACTGATGATGAAAAACAAAGTGTCAAGTCCATGTTTGCAAGAAAGACAAGGAGTCGAGCCGAAATTGACTAGCAGAATATCATTGGTGATCAGTCAGCCCTATTTGCGACAAGAAGAATGAAATCACTACACCAGACTTCTTTCTTATCTCAGGTAGAGACAAAATGCTTTGCTGATGAAACTGAAGATGAAAACTGGGTTCCGACTATGAATGAAGAGCATGATCAGATTGAGAAGAACAAGACGTGAGAGATTGTTTTGATACCAACAGATAAAAATTTCATCGGGAATAAATGGGTCTATCGCAACAATAAGAATGGAGATGTTGAAATGGTTTGAAACAAATCACGAATAGTGTGCAAAGGATACTCCTAGATAGAGGAAATAGAATTTGAAGAGACATTTTCACCGGTTTCAAGGCTGGAGACAATCAGATTATTCCTAGATATTGTAGTGCAACAAAAGTTCAAAGAGTTCTAGATGGATGTCAAATCTTTATTCCTGAATGGGGTTCTGGGGGAGGAAATATATATTGAGCATCTAGATAGTTTTCTCATTCACGAGGATGTGAACAAAGTTTGCAAACTGAAGAAAATGTTGTATGGGCTGAAACAAGCACGAAGAGCATGGTACTCAAGTCTTGATCATTACTTGAAAAAAGCTTGGTTTCCAGCATGGGGGAGTTGATTACAATATCTATTTCAGTAACGAAAATAATCAAAGGATGATGGTGTTGGTTTATGTCGATGACATAGTATTTGGCGGATCAGATGAAGCTCAGTGCAGATAGTTTTCCGAATTCATGAAAAGTGAGTTTGAAATGTCAATGATTGGAGAGATAACGTCTTTCCTTGGTCTTCAGGTGACACAAGGAAAAAATGGAACCTTCATTTCTCAATCCAAATATTCCAAGGAGGTTTTGAAAAGTTTTGGAATGGAAAATTCTAAGGAGATGAAGGCTCCAACTGCTACTTGGACGAATTTTTCCAAAGATGAGGATGGAAAGGCAGTTAATATCACAGAATATAGGAAAATTATTAGAAGTTTGTTGTACTTGACTGCAACAAGGCCTGATATTGTTTTCACCACATGCCAAGAAGCAAGATATCAGAGTAATCCCAAGGAAATCCACATTATTTCAGTGAAAATAATACTTTGATATATCAAGGGCACAATGGAATTTGGCTTGACATATAATGACAAATCTCAGATAGATTTATTGTGATATACTGATGCTGATTGGGCCGGTTTAGCGGATGATAGGAAATAAATATCTAAAGGTACATTCTATATTAGTGGACTATTAATTTCTTGGTTAATCAAGAAGTAGGATTGCATTTCATTAATCACTGTAGAAGTGGAGTATATTATGGCCACTCAAGCTTGCACACAATTATTATGGATGAAGTACCAGCTTGAAGATATGGGAGTTGAAGTGAAGTCTCTAATTGAAATCCCGAGCGATAACTCAAGTACTATGAATCTTAGAAAAAATAACATTCATCACTCAAGGAAAAAGCACATTGAGATGAAATATCATTTCATCAAGGAGAATGTGGAGTAAGGGAAAGTGAAGTTGGAGTATGTGACTATAGAGCTATAGGTTACAGATATTCTAATAAAGGCCTTACCCAAGGAAGTGTTTGAAAGGCATCGACTGGATCTAGGAGTTCATTCGACTCCCCACACTTAAAATATTGTGGATGTGGAACAACCCCCTCTCCTCAAGGTATGATGTGTTTTCCCCTATTGTGCTGATATGATTTCTCTACTCTGTTACAAACTGAAAAGGAGTGACCTTTGTATTCGTTGAAAAAGGGGGAGAAAATAGTGATTTCTCAAGGGGGAGACAGTGTGGTTATTTGAGAAATCATGACAAATAGAGGGAGAAGCTGAAATGTGGAGCAGCCAGATAGGGGGAGTGTTAAATCTAATGATGCCAGAAGTTATCGATCAAAGAATAGATATCACGACAGCTGGGGATTGTGATAAAATAAGAAGAGTGGTGTATGAATGCGGTAAAAATATTTCCAAAAAATTGGTATCAGTTTGGTGTCAACAGTGGGTGTCAGATTTGAAGTGATTCATTGATGAACTTTTCATTTACTCTTATTTCTCACACTGAGCATTGCTCATGTGGGCTTAGAGTATGTGTTCAGTAAATCCTTGATCGCTATCAGAATCACAATAGGCGAATGGTGGCTGAAGAATTAACGATGTATCTTTTTATGGAAGAATTTTCAACAAAACCAAAGGGGGAGATTGTTGGGAAAAAATCCCTCAAGGTATCATTGAATCATTTTTGAGGTGATTGTGTTTATTGACAAAGTGGAAATCTATGTTGTGATTGTTGACAAAGAAAACCATGACATACAAATTTGTTGACAAAGGGGATTTCATGGTGGCATGTTGAGTTCAAGGGATATGGTTAACAATCCATTTTTGATTCAAGAACATCGAAAAAGGAATGGATTATTTGGAGGCGGTACAAAAAGAGCAGATACACGGTGGCACCGTTTTCCAGTGTGCCAAATTTTTGGGCCTGAAAATTGACCAATGTAGAAAAGTGTTTTTGGAAAAGGGACTTGTGCACTGAGGATGTGGAGGCTTGGAAAATTTCACGCCATATATTATTCAATATCATAACATCAAAATATGGAAAAGGAAAAAGGGGCACCCGTGTTTTGGGTTTGGTCGCGCAAGTGACTAGCGCGGCAGAGACTAGGGCAGCTGGACTAAGGCGGCAAGACTTGCATGCCGAGGGGAGACTTCTGCGCCGTCGCGCAGGGTGTCCAAATGCCTATAAATAGAGGTCGACCCCTCCTCATTCTCTACGATTTCAACACTTAGAAAAAATCAGAGCTCTCATCGCGTAGGTGTGGTGGTCGCGCAAGTGGTGTGTGGTCGTGCAAGTATAAGTTGCACGCCAGTTGTTTGTTGCGCACCCAAAAAGGTTTGGGCAAGAAAGGAAGTGAGTTTTCCAAGTTTTGAGTTGAAGAAGGGGGCGTCACGCAAGTGGTTTGGTGACACTTTCATGCCATGTTTTAATGAAGTGCGACAGTTTATGGTTGCGCGCCAAAATTGGTTTGGGAGTGAAAGGGTGTAAGTCGCGGACGTTTGGAGTTGGTGAAGCAAGTGTCGTGCAAGTGATTGAGGTAAACTTGCACACCGGTTTGGACTTGCATGCTGATACTTGCGCACTGGCTTGGAGAAGGGTGCCAGTTGTGGTTGAAGACCGGTAGTGATTCAGGGCCCTGTGAAATGTAGAAGATTTTCCGATACCTTTAGTGAAAAGCGAGATTCATCGATGGGTGAAAGTTCAACTTCAATAGAGCATCTACATAAAACAAAGGACGCATTCATTAGTGATAATGGCGAGACCTACAAGTCTATAAACTGTGAGTGGATCTTTTCCGGAGCAGTGAGAAAAGGAAGAGGAAGAAGGTGATCCTCTCCACCGGTAGTGAGCCAGAGAGAGAGAAACAGGGAGTGACCCTTGGGAAAGTAGTGAGATGACCCTAAACCTTGTAAAGGAATTGAGATTGGGAATAGAAGTCATCTAGCCTGAACCTTGTAAACATTAGTGCGCTTTAGTGGATTTGGTACATCGGCACATCGTTGGTGTATGCTCCTTGGACGTAGCCCAATGAGGGTGAACCAAGTAAAAAATCAATGTGTCCGGTGCATGGTTTACTTTCTGTTTATACATTTATACAGGAAAGAGAGAGAAGAGAGTCTTGATTAACAGTGAGACAAGATTAATAGGGGCAGTTGTTTTAATCTGTCATACACTGATTCACCCCCCCTCTTAGGGTATCTAACCTAGTGGACCTAACATGAACTCACCCTCCTCACTTCATAACACCAATCAAACTATTTGGATTGACCAAAACATAAAATATAAACATCCCAACATCCCTACCATAATATTAGAATAATTATTTTTTTATAAAATCCATCCTAAATAATATTTTACTGCAATCCTAAGGAGGATACCTGAAGAAGAGTTAACGTTCATCAACAAGATTTTTTGTTTTATTACATGCTCCACTTTTTTTAATCCCTGTTATATAATTGATATAAAATATAATAATTATCATAAATATACATTGATATTTTTATGTTATGTTAATTAACTACAATTGTATTCAATCCCATAAAATGGGTTACGAAATATTCATTCATGTGTACGACATAATACTGTCGCACAGAACGATGTAATTCATTTTACAATTATCTCCTACAAAGGATGGTCATTATAATTTATTTTTTATTTATATATGATATTTATGATTTTATTATTACTATTATTAAATAATTTTTATATCACTCATTCCTTCAGGATTTCTATTTTATGATAATATGATAATGTCGCTCGTTTGTACGACATCCTCCATCCTCAGAAATTGACGTGGATTGTTAATTATTTATAAGGGAGGTATTATGTATGAGTTTAATAAAATTTTGTGATATATATTAAATAATAATTATTTTGTAATGATAATAAATATATTTATATAACTAACATTTAATTCTTTTAATCCAATAAGAAAATTGAAACAAGTTTCTTGCATACGAATAGCATACTGTCTCCATGAATAGTGTGTTTCATTTTCATTATCAAAATACATATAAACTGAACATATATTATTTTTGAATCATGGTTTATATTATTTATTTTAAGAAACCGTGATTGATATACGATAAAAAATGCAACAAATCAAAACATATACAAAAAAATAAAGCAGGTAATACCCAAAATGTAACATTAACTTTGAATTGTTTATGAATAGGTAATAAAAGATCAAAATAAAATAATTAATGGTGTGATATATATGAAAAAGTTAATATAAATGATTTATAATAAAATTATACTTCTTATATAGTATGTTTTAATGAGTACGACATTATTCAATAATTATGGTATGAGATTTTCGTCTCACTTTTAGAATATGGTAGTCAAATACCATATTCACCACATGATTCATTTATGTGGTGTTTATACTTCTCATGAATTTATTTTATGAATATTATTGTTAAAATTATATTGGTTTACAAATACATTTTAGGATATCGCTTTAATAGGGTTTATGGATTAAAAGTTACTAAATCGATAATGGAATTGTTTCTCAATTTTCCTTCTTTGAGACGTATTTTATGTCATGAACCTATAATATTTCAAAGTGAGAATATGAATCCCCTTTAACATGTAATATCATGAATATATTATTTATGATGAAATTTAATGTTTCACTTTATGTTATTCTTTCATGGGTCTTATAATTTAAGTTTCCAAATTTGTGAGGGTTCTATATTACAATCTCATCATTTATCGAGATTGTTTAAGATTAAGTATCTAATGTTGAAATCATATGATCTAACTATCAATATTCCACATTATATTTCTTATACTATTATTATTAATTCAAATTTATTTTAATAGTATAATTTACCACTCTATGGTACTTTTAATGATTAATAAAAAATTTCAAAAAAATATTTATTTATTTCTCTCTTTAGTTAGAAATATGTTTTCTTCAAAAACTAGGTTTTCTAAAAAAAAGTAAAATTATATTTTAAGACCATTTTTTCTCTTAGGTAATGGAATTTTTTATAAATTTACCTTATTGGAGACGTATTTTATGTTTTGCACTGATATTCATTCACATTGTGTATATGCAAATGATTTAACAAGTAATTCCATAAATATATTCATCCTCGGGATGTTTTATATTTCACATTATGTTATTCCATAATGGGTATTATGATTCAAGGTTACCAAAGTGGTAAGGGTTTTATGTTATAATGTCACCATTTATTAGGATTGTTGAAGATCAAGTCTCTGATGTTGAAATCTTCTGATCTACATCCCAGTAATCCTCATAATTTTCATTATCCTCTAGTAAGTAGTGAATGTTTCTTGTAATATTACCACTTTCCCACTCTTTGGTACATATGATAATTAAAAAACTATTCTCATGAAAATATTTATTTATTTCTCTATTCGGTCAAAAATATGTCTTCGTCCAAAACCAAGCTTCCTAAAATATATCATTTGATCTATTAAGATCATTTTCAAGGAAATAGATTTCAAAGAAACATTGTTTAAAAAGTTTTTAAAATAATTTTCACATATTCCATTACTTGTTTCAGTGGTTATTTTTAAAGAAAATGATTTCAAAAATAATTTATGTTTTTAATGTGTTTTAAATAATATTGATGTATTCCTTTATAATTTTAAAATAACTTTTCAAGGAAAATGATTAATAAATGATTTATTTATAAAAAATGTTTTTAATTAATTTCAAATATTCCTTTAAATCATTTCAATGTTATTTTCAAAGAAAGTTGTTTTGAAAATGTCACATGTTTTTAAATGGAAAATTTCAAAGAGGAAAAGATATTTTCTTTATGAAATGTTTTAAATGATCATTAAAAATTATTTTCCATCTAAGACGACAACCATAAATGTTAACTATACCTTATTATGAATATGACCCAAGGATACAAATTATATTCCTTCTCTAAATTATTTATATTTATGATGTCATGATGTTTATGAGACATGTTTCTATTAACATGTCATACCATGAAATGATTCTTATAAACCCATATCTTTTTATGAGTTATACTATGATGAAATGATTATGAAAACATTATCTTTTCCACATGTTATGATATAATGAAATTTTTATGATACGAATTTCATTTGATAGGTTATGATATGATGACTATTTATTAACTTGTGGATGATATAGATATAGTTTTAATTATGTGATGGGTGGGATATATATCTTCATCCAATGCTTTGGGTAAATATTTATATATCTTACGAGATAGAAATAATGGGAAATTGGAGTGAAACTATTATAGCAGGACATGGGTTGAATCAAGAGTGAAATCTATATCAGAAGAAAGGGTTGTAATGTGGAGTGAACCTAGTAAAATAATACTGGGCTAGAAAGGGGAGTGAACCCAATTCGTTATGATTGAGATGGAATGATGAGTAAACTCAGTTTAGTAAAAGGATTTGTCTTCTACGATGGTCGTGGAAGCGAGTATGAAAATGAATTTCTCTGATTATGTGTACGCACAAATTCCATGACTTATTATAATTTTATTCACTCATTTCTCATGCTCTTTGATTTACTTATGATTCATGTCTAATGAACTACTAATATTTATACGTTGATTCAATATTTTGATCATTGATATGTATGGTATGATTTTTAAAGGTTATTATTATGTTCTCATACACTTATTATAATGTTATGCTTACATGTATCCATTGTATACTCTTACTGAGAATCTGAGATCACCCATTTATATGGTTTCAGTCCCCTCATTATCATGATTTATTTTTAGTTAGGGGTATAAAAAGGTATTATATTTATGGGATGCACTAAAGATAATCCATTAATTAATAATATTGTCTTCTTTGATTCAAAAAGAACTAAAGTATTATGATCCTCAGATATCTATTTAGGCAATGTAATGAATATTCATATAAAGATATTTAATATCAATTTTTTTATAATCTTGGGTTTCTATAAAATAAGACTTCAGTAATTATGGATTGGAGAATAGGTGTTCCCAAATTATCACTATCGATATAAATGGAATTAAATGTTTGTGGTCTTCCTTATTATGAGGTCTTGTCATGATTATTATCCTCAGTAGCCAATGGATTTAGGAATTGATTTGTATATAGTATAATCTATTTGTATTTGATGTATTGATGTGTTGAAAGTGTGTTACTTTGCACTAAAAACCCCTCCATTGTATAGGATCGAATCTTAAAAATTCATAACATTGATTTCCAATCCTTCACAATAAGAAAAAGTTTCATGTTCCATTTAGAGATTCCCGTTGTTTCTTCTTCCCCCACTTTTTATGCATTGGATAATGAATTTGTTTTACTTTATCTTGTTCATCAATTAATATTGTATGAACTCAATCGTTATATTTATTTTTATATTTATATTTATATATGTGTAGAGACTCATATTATTAATCATAAATATATAAATTTGGGATATTAGAATCAAAATATTTTAACAATGGATTATAACCCATGTTATTTCTCATAAGGATAGATACTGCATTATCCAACATATCTATTATTAACTTTGTACCTTATAACTCCAGCTATTTCTAAAACCAAAAGGAGTTATGTTTGATTTATGAACAATAAACACCATAAGAGGATTATTATAGTATATTTATATGATAAATACAACCTCAAAATTTCATACTCATTGAAACTATTAAGTAAGTTTTTTTTATCAACCTAAATCACTTTTCTTTCTATCTTGGATACTTTAGATTGATCTCTCTCACATTCAGTAATATAATTTTTGTCATAATGAATCCTTTATAATAACATGTAAATATAATATGGTCAACCAACCCATATCTCCCATGAGTTTCAAGCTAGGTGTTCAATCTTGGACCCAAACATCATGTACTAGAGTGACGATTATGTTAATACTCAATCAAAATTTCTTAGTTAGATCACCCTTAGGTTAATTTGTGACATATTTGTAAACACATTCTAGTATCCATATATATAAGTAATTTCTAATATCACCAAAAAATATATATATTACCAAAACTTTGTTATATTACCATAAACATATAATTGTCCCTTAGAATTACCTATATGGTTTCTAATAATGTAATATAATTTAATATCGAAAATTTAACTAAAATAGTCATCAAAATAACTAAAAATTTCAATAAAAACAACTAATGTTCTCTAGACCATAACTATAAAAAATTGAGGATTTATGAAATATTTATATTATTAAATTATATTTCATTGATAGTTTTCATTAAATTCAACACAATTTTTATAGGAATCTTTATATAATATTAAAATATTATTATTTAATGTGGTAATTTCTATGTTTCCGTTAGATTGAAATGTAAGAATTCAACCAACTAAATACTAATACATTATGGTTTACACTTGTATAAAATGCATTCAGTGTTTACCAATTGATTAGAGATAGTAATAATTGTCACTTGTAAGTCAAATATATGTTTTTCTAAAAGACTGTTTTTATGGTCGTAAGGATTTTTTATCAAAATAAAACAAATTGATGACTAGTAGTGACTAGTTTTAATATAATTTATATATTATGTATTCAATATAATATTTTAAAATTCATATAATATATTTTATAGTCTTGAGATAATAATATATAACACATTTCATTATTAAAATTTATTTTTTTAAGATGTTTTTTATCGTAATTTTCATTGTTATTTTATGTTTAATTTATGATACATATAGAAATTGAATCATTAAAAATTTATTCCACATTTGGAATCTATGTGGTCAAATTTGGGAAATAGGTCACTTTTGTTTCAATATGAAATGTAATAATTTTAAATCTTTATCACTAACTTAAGTGTAAAATTGGTAAACTAAGTCTTAGACATTAGTAAAAGGTTTTAAAATTTCTCTAACACATGACTCTATAAAATTAGATGAGTTGAGTTTTTAAAATTCCATCTATATATAAAATATACTGTCACTTGGTTCCATATTTCTTTGTTTATGACAAATAAATTATTTTTTGAAAATAATAAATAATAAATTTCATTCTTTTGATTTTAATATGATTAATGTTCATTTACAATGATAAAAAAGGATATATTCAGTTGTAAATGATAATTTTAATGCTAAATTATATTTTATCATAATAAGTTATTATTATTTTATAGTGATTGAATATTTTCAATATAATTATTTTTTTTATTTTTAGTGATACAATATTTTCAATAATGCTTACACAATGCCGAAATGTATTTAATCAATTAATAATAAAATTAAATAAATTTATTTAAAAATATTACAATTAAGAATATATAAATTATTTTTTTGTTTAGTGAATTTTTAATAATTATATATATATATATATATTAAATATCAGTGATACTTAAAATAAATTATTTGAATATCATATTTCCCTTGGTGTTTTTTTATTCAAATGAAAGTAATAATTACCAAATTGATTTTAATGACATTTTATAATAAAAAATATTTTAGTTAATGATTTTATTGCATTATTTTTATCTTTGGCCATATAAAAAGAATATGGTGGAATATATCACCCATTATCCATTTATTATTCAATTTTCCATCTATGGTAACATTCACTACCCTATATGATTGAAATAGTTGTTACTACAGTTCTAGTAAACAATTGTTCATAATGGGGTTAAAAAAATACAACTTAAAATGAAACCAAATGTTTTATAAATTAACTTGGATGTTTATATATATATATAATAATATTTTTCTTTTAATTAATATCTATTTGTTATCATATTTCATGAAAATAGATAAATGTTATGTTATTATATAATGAAATTCCCTGTCACTCCTCTCCCCCCACATATAAAATGACAACCATCAATTCTATTCATTACACCACTATCATCCATCTATAATGACAAAAGGATAATAAATTATCTTATATACTTCCCTATCCATTTTTTATTTTTTATTTTTTCCCTATATATCCATTTCATGTAACCTTAACAGCAAATATATAGGATTTGTTTCCTTGAAGAAGTAACTCCCTTAACAGATCACCTAGATTTTTTACTTTTTCTTTTACCCACTATAATTTTTCTTATTTATAATAAAATGATAACATTTTTTCTTAAATATATTAAAATTTTATTAATAATATGTAATAACAAATATCCACCCATTATTTCATAAAATAGAAAGTGAACTTCTCACTCGCATGTACGTGTGGAATACCACCACCATATAGAGATACAATTAATTTTATATTACAATATTTAGTGGATTTAAATTGTAAAAGGTTTAATTTTTATAAATAATATTTATGAAGTTTTTATTATTTTTAATTATAATACAACATATTCATTATTAAAATGGAATCTGTTAGAAAATGGTAACATTGATTGTGTGTAACATTGGACTAACTCCTCCACAAATCAATGTGATTTGTTTTTCATTTTTGTTTTATAAGGATGTTAACAAGGATAGATTTAACTAATATATATGATAAAATAAATAATTTTTTAAATGTGAATTATTATTTTACTTTCATTTTTTCAATTCAATGAAATGTAAAAAAATAGAGTTCATGTGTATGTACGACCTTCCACATCTAGAAATGGTGTAATTCCCTTTTTATGTCAATAATTTATTGATGAAAATATATATAACTAGAAAATATTATATTTATTTTATTTTTAAAATTATATATATATCGGATCCATGATTAATGTACAAGGACTGTAACTACCACACCGAAATTATCATGAAAAATGAAGCAGTCAAAACTATAAAACAACGATTAATATGGAATAAAAAATAAATAGTTGTTGAAATATATTATATTATAACAATTTAATGACTCTATAATAGATGAATAATAATTTTTCATTTTTTATAAACGAGTGTTGAGTACTTTCAAAATAATTGAAACATTAAGTAAGGGTCTTAAATTAAAACCCAATTATCTATTGGGATTGTTTTTACCAAGTTTACAATGATCAAATTAGATGAAATGAAAAACCATAAAATATTATGTTTTAAAATAAACTATTTATTTATAATGATTAAATTTTGTAATTATATTTTCCTCTCTATATTTACTCAAGAGATAGATTTATTATTTTTATGGAAAACCGACTATGATTCACCAATCGGTCGAGAATATTTCTCTTCTATGTTCAGGATTTATTTAAAATGACTTCAATAATTTTTTACTTTTTTCATTGAAATTTTTAATGTCAACTATGAATGTTTGGAATTTTATAAAAATGAAACAATGTAATTTTCTGGTCATTTTCTAAATAAGTTACTTTTGACTTTATATAGAAAATCTAAAAGGAGTCATTTTTTAATGTACATGACATGAATAGAATTTAACATTATTATAAATTATCACTATTTTTAATCCCCCATTAAAATATTCTCTAGGATATTTAAAAATAAATAAATCTCTTTAATATTTGGGCATTTTTTATATTTTAATATTTGGATTTCAATATGAAGTAATCATTTTCTTAAACACATGCTTCATGTGATCTTTTGAATTCATTTTTCATCAATTATGATACAAATTGATGTTATATAGATTTATATTGTACATATGATCCATTGATAACACCATTATTATTTATCTAGAAGGTTTATGATTATGATAATGAGACATTTATGAAACCCATAAATTCTCTACAGGTTATGAAATTTTAAATTTTTTATGAAAATCATTTATTTTATATGGAATATACTTTGATCAAATGTTTATAAAATTTGTTTAATTTTCACTGGTTATGATATTTTGAATGTTTTATGATCCTATGGAACTATTATGTATGGTTATTATTATGTGACGTGTGGCCCTAAAAATATATAGCCATATAATGCATTGGATTAAGATGGATATATCGTTAGAGAAAAATTACACTACGGAAAAATGCGGATTTAGCGGCGGTTTTGAAAAACTGCCCCTAAATTGTGCATCAGGAAACTATTCACGATGGTTTTCAAAACCGTTGTAGAACGTTTCACAGTGGTTTTTAGCGGTGGTTTTTTAGATTTTTTTTAATTTTTTTAAATTATTTTTTTATTTCTTTAAATTATTTATTTATTTATTTGTTTATTTATTTGTTTATTTTATTTTATTTTATTTTATTTTATTTATTTGTATTTATTTTATTTATTTATTCGTATTTATATTATTTATTTATTTCATATTTTATTTATTTATTTCATATTTTATTTATTTATTTCGTATTTTATTTATTTATTTCGTATTTATTTTATTTATTACATTTAATTCTCAGTACTTTATTTACTTTATCCATGCATGCATGGTTATTCCCATGCACATGCCCATGCAATATAAATAAATACTGTGTTTGGTGAGATTTGAACCCCTAACCTCTTGCATATTTTTCAACGACTTTATCACTCCAGCAAGATCATCATGTGGTTAATAAACAGAATTCAATATACTTATATATACTAATTGAAAAAACAAATAATACATAACTAATAGATATAAACTCAATAATAATTAAACAATAAGAAATAATCAATAATTAATAACCAATAATTAATAATTAATAATTAATAATTATTGATTTATTAGTTATTTATTGAGTTATTTATTATTATTTACTGTTTATTATAATAAATAACAAATAAATTATAAAAATATTTACATAAATTATAAAATTATGAAAATAATAAATAATAAATAATAAATAATAAATAATAAATAATAAATAATAAATAATGAATAATAAATAAGAAATAAGAAATAATAAGTAAAAAACAATAAAAGATAAACAATAATAAACAAATTAAAAATAATATTAAATAATAATAAATAAGAATAAATAATAAATAATAATAAATAATAATAAATAATAAATAACAAATAACAAATAACAGATAACAAATAATAAATAACAAATAACAAATAATAAATAACAAATAACAAATAATAAATAATAATAAACAAAGAATAAAAAAAGAATAAATAATAAATAATAAATAAATATAAATAATAAATAAATATAAATAATACATAATAAATAATAAATAACCAGTAACAAATAATAGATAATAAATAAAATTAATTATATTATAAATAATAAATAATAAATAATAAATGAAACACATGAAAAAATACGAAAAGGCGTGAAAAGGGATGAAAATTTATGAAAACACATGAAAACAGATGGAGAAGCATGAAGAATGAAGCATTAGAAAGTATGAGAACGCATAAAAACTCAAGAAAACTCTGGAAAACCCCTTCAGAATTCAACATAATCATCATAATAACCCAAAAAAAATCATTGATAAAGATAACAAGTCATGGAAACCCAAATAAATAGTAATAAATAGAGCAACTGTTAAAACCCGTCAAAATGGTCATAAAGTGACAAAAACGTTGGACTCACATTAACGTAGATAACTTATGATCCGAGAGTCCGTTCCAGATTCACGAATAGTCAAATAAAAGATCCTAAAATGATCTTCGAGCTGATAGGTGAAAGAGACCAAACAGACCAGCAGATCGGATGTTACGACCATTTAAAAAAACTAATGGGGAACTATTGCTAGAAACGAGGCATCGAAAAACATAACAAACTTGATACCCACTAAAAAGGCCATAACTTATGATCCAGGAGTCCCTGTTGGTGCCGCGACTATTCAGACTGGATCTCATGGAACGAACTATGATCTGGTAGGTGGAGGAGTCCTAACTAACACGCGGATCTAAAGTTAGGTCCGTTTGAAGACAAGTTCATTGGGGCACCGGTGACAGAAACATGGGTTTTAAGGCCTTTATTGGGGGTTTTTGGGGTTGAAAAACATGACAGAATATTTTTTCTGTCTAACTAGTGTGCATATCTCTTCGTCGGCTTCGATTTGATATGTGGTAGAGCCCAAACGGACACCCGGAGCGAAAGTTATGGTCGTTTGAACTTGGAGAACTTTTTCAACTTTCTTATAACTCTCATATCTTCCACACCTTAGACCGTCTTTTGGTTTTCATTATACATTCCACTAGATCTCTTCATGATCTTCGATTTGACTAGTCATGGCACTCCAACGGACACCCGGATCAAAAGTTATGGTCGTTTTAGTGATTTCAGGGTTTCTCATGTTTTTTTAATTTTTTTCCTTTCATTTTGTGGCAGTTTTAACCAAACCACTGCTATTTCACGGTAGTTTTACCCACACCGCCGATATTTCATGACAGTTTTTTAAAAAACCGTCAGTAATTTTTGAAAATATTTAAAAAAAAAAATTAAGACATTTCACGACGGGTTTTAAACCTCCGTGAAAAAACCGCCGCGAAATAGCGGCCCAAAAAAATTTAGCGGCAGCTTTTAAAACCACTGCAAAAAAACCGCCGCAAAACGACCATTTTACTATAGTGTTTCTAGAAAGGGGAGTGAACCATGTTCAAAAGGGAACTATATGAATGATGATTTTCTTGGGAGTGAACCTTGACTTGTATGGTGGAATGGGATAGGAATCCAATCAACTATAATAGTCACATATTTGATCCATGGCTACTGAATAAAATCTTTTCTATGCTTCCGTGTATGACAAAAAAAATTCTTATTCCAATGTTATGATCGCCTAGAATATATTATTTAATTCCATTATTTAATTTCCTATGAAATTACTTTATTTTTACCATGAATCATGTTTAAAATCTATGATATGGATGGAATGATTTTAAACTTAGACAGTCATGTTATCAAACACTTATTCTCATGTTATAAGTAATCATTTATATCTCCTTTGTTTACCCTTATTGAGCATCTAAGAACACCCAGTCTTATGTTTCTGTTCCCAATGTTACGAAGAATGGTTTTAAGTATGATATGTATATGAATAGTTCTATTTTTGAAGAACATAGTGTGATATTATTTTCATTATTTTTTGAACAAGTTATTTACATGTGTAATTTTCCAAATATAAACAACATATACAATTATTGAATAGATCATTATGTTATTTAATCAATTTTCAACTATTAATATGTAATATCTATGCATTAAATATATGGGTCTCAATAGCTGGTAACAAGGAATGGATTAATTAATTTTTGAAAATATGATGAGAATACTTTAGTTAGAACCCATGTGATAATCCTATGTAAATGATAACATCATATTTTATGGTATAGATATGAGTGTGGTTTTCTATGAAAAACACACATATCACGATAATTCATTTGGATGTGGTTTTATCATAGATACATCAAGGTTTAATATCATTGAATGGAGTTAGTTGAGTGTATCCACTACAACAAATACGACTTTTATCAGTGCTAAAAATGGCCTTTAACAGCACTAGAAAAGTTCTATTAATGCCAATGAAGAGAAAGGAGGGGTCCCCTTTATCAGCACTCCAAAAAGCGCGGATAAAGACCCCTTTTTTCAATGCTAAAAAAAGCGATGGTAAAAGGGGTCTTTTATGAGCGCTAAAACACAGTGTTGATAGAAGGGTCCTTTATCAGCACTTTGTTTTATCACTAATAAAAGACCCCTATATTAGCGCTTCCTTTATCAGCACTTTCATTTTAGCACTGATAATGGACCCCTTTTATAAGTGCTTTTTTAAAAGTGCTGATAAAAGGTAAAAAAAATAAAAAAAACATAAAAAATTAAACAAAATTAAACAAAATTAAAAAAAATCTGCAAAATCAAGGGGGATTTTATAGCGGTTGAACCCCCTTTTACAACGCTTTTCTGCCCCCTACAACACCCCACACACCCCCTCCACCCTTTAACAGTGCTTTATCCAATATTCTCTCTTGCGCGTGTGCCCCTGCCTCCACCATGATTTGAACTTGAGACGTCCCTCTGCGCGTCTAAGCCCTTACCACTCCTCTATTTTGATTTGCTTTCCAATTCATGATATCTCTAAATATATATATTTAGTTATTTAGTTATATTTATTCATATAGTAATATATATTTATATTAATATATATATATATAGTTATTTTATAATATATATAGTTATATTAATATATATATATAGTTATATTAATATATATATATATATATAGTTATATTAATATATATCTCTATTTACATATATATATATATTTAGTGATATTTATTCGTATGGTAATATATATTTATATTAATATTTATATTAATATATATATATAGTTATATTAATATATATAGTCATATTAATATATATAGTTATATTAATATATATCTCTATTTATATATATATATATATATATTTAGTTATATTTATTCAGATAGTATTATATATTTATATGAATATATATATATAGTTATATGAATATATATATATATACAGTTATATGAATATATATATATATATATATTAATATATATATATATATAGTTATATGAATATATATAGTTATATGAATATATATATAGTTATATGAATATATATAGTTATATTAATATATATATAGTTATATTAATATATATATAGTTATATTAATATATATCTCTATTTATATATATATATATATATTTAGTTATATTTATTAGTATAGTAATATATATATATATTAATATATATATAGTCATATTAATATATATATATAGTTATATTAATATATATCTCTATTTATATATATATATAGTTATATTTATTCAGATAGTAATATATATTTATATTAATATATATATATAGTTATATGAATATATATATATATAGCTATATTAATATATATATTTATAGTGATATTAATAAATAAATAAATATATATATATATAGCTATATTAATATATATATTTATAGTGATATTAATATCTATATTTACAGTGATATTGATATATATATTTATAGTAATATTAATATATATTTGTAGTTATATTAATATATATATATAGTTAGATTAATATATATATATATAGTTAGATTAATATATAGGTATATAAATATTCATATATTTTTATTTTAAATAAAATAGATATTAGTTATTGTTTAGATAAAGGTAATATATTTTATATGTAAATATATTTTATTATTTATATTTATAATTAAATTTTTTGGTGTGAATATATAAACAATATGTACATATAGTTATATATTTGATTATAAATAGTAGTACAATATAAAAATCAATAAAATTTCAAAGACATGATATCAATATGAATGTAATACCTTGGAATAAATTCAGTCCCCACCAAAAAAAATCCAATAATACCCCCTTAAACGAGGCTGAAAATCCACAAAATGTTAAAAAATCGGGGTACCCCGACTAAAAAATCAGTTATGGAGGCCTTCTGGGCCTATTTTGGCCTTGAAAAAACCTTTACCGGGGCATTACCTAATCAAAACGATGTAGATCTTAGCACAGGCTTAGATTTGATATGTGGTAGAGCTCAAACGGACGTCGGGATCAAAAGTTATGGCCGTTTGAAGTAGTGTTGCGTTTTCAACATATTTTGGATCCTTTTTCAGTTTTTTTTAGTTTTTTAATCTTCAAATTGTTATTAAATGACTATTACTTGATAATAATTAGTAAATTATTAATTAAAAATATTTTTTATTTTTTTATAAGCCATTTTCACTAAATATCTTATATATTAAGTATATTTTTTGTAAATGTATATTTATACTTATCTAAAATATATTTAAAAATTATATATTATATTTATATCAAAATAACTATATTTATATATTTATATATTAATATATTATTTTTAATTACTTTTTTTTTTGAATTCGGCCCTTTATTAGTGCTAACAAAAAAATGCTGATAAAGGGGGTCCCTTTATCAACGCTAAAAAAGCGCTGATAAAGGGGTGCCTTTATCAGTGATTTTTTAGCGCTGATAAAAGGACCCTTTATCAGTACTTTTTTTAGCGCTAATAAAGGCACCCCCCTTTATCATCACTTTTTTGTTAGTGCTGATAAAGGTTGGCGCTCGGAAAAACTATTTTGTGGTACTGATCTCAGGAATCATTATAGCGCATGGTGTGTGTTCCCTTACCACACACCATGTTTGACAGTCCATGGGGATATGATTGGATTAATTAAATTTTTTATTACAAAACATTATGAAGGATTTGAATAGATGATCGACATATCTAATCTATGTAAATGTTATGGTGTGGTATATTGAGAATAATATGTTATTTTTTATACATCCTATTAATGATTCATCGTGATTGATCACTCTAATCAAAGATACCTCATGGACATGATAACCATTTTGGTTTAACAAAGGGACTCAATATAGAATGATAATGTTGAGGTGATGATATATCTCATCAAATATTTAATTACAGTTGTCCATATTTGGTATATAAATTACAGTAAATTAGAAAAATTATAAATTAATTATAACTGATATCCACATCAATTATATGTTGAATTCGTATTGAAGAACGAGCCCGTAAGGGGCAGAGCAGGACCGGGCAGTTTCTACGGTCTAGGCTTTTCCAGCCGCCGCTTCTTCTCCAGGCTGTGTCTTTGGGTTCAGCAACGCGGTAGGTGCCCGAATGGTGTTGCATCAGGCCGATAGGTGCGGTCGTTGTTGCGATGGTTCACGGTGGAAGCACGTTGGTAGTGTGGTGCTCTACCTCTAAAAAACCAGATCTGGTTCGGAATACCAGATATGGTCATAATCGGTCCTGGTGTGATGGCGCTGGAGATGACGGCATGGAACGGTCATGCGGTGGGACCCATCCAGTCTTCGGCGGTGTCTCCCTTTGCAGATTCTCGATGGTGCTCCCCCCCTGGGCTTTTTCGGAGGTACCTCGTTCTTCTCGGAGTGCCTTCTGATGGTTTGGCTCGGTGCCAGATCTGTTCGAGATCGGTTGATTGACACTGTAGAGCATTGGGGTGACGGGCACGAGGGGGTCTATGGGTGGGTGATGATCATCGAGGTTGTCTGACTATGAAAGGCTGGCGATGATGCTGGTGGTCAGTGTTTAGGTTTGATTCAGGCACCTATGTGGGATTTGGATCATTTTTGTGGACTCGTGTTTTGTTGGAAATTTAATTTTCTGATTTTTGGGTAATGTGTTTTATATTGTCCAAGGATTTGTGGTGGGTTGATTCCTCTTGGCTTTATTGCATGTAATTGGTTTCCCATACCGAGTTTAAAAGGGGGTTTGTGTTGCATTTTTCTTTTCTTAATAAAGGGGCTTGACCCCAACTCTTTTGACTAGTATTGAAGAACCCTAGTGGTATGATGATTGAATCCCAAGTCTATGATTATTATCTTGTTGATGTTTGTAGGAGTGTGCCTCATGAAAATATCATTATTCTCCCTCTAGTTGAAATAAATGTTATTTTTTGATTATATTGGCTCTCAGTATATAAAGAGAATATCAATTTCAATGGAAGGGAAGTATTATTTTATAATTTTATCCGGCCAATATTTTTTTATTATTGTGATGATAAATATGAAATTCCAATGAACATTTTATCCATTACATAGGTTTTGGATCCTATTAAAAAGTGATGTCTATATCAGATGTTTAAGGAGAAATTGAACATTGAATTTATTCCTATTCTGTAGGAGGTTATTATTATTTTCTAGAAGGGTTTTGTGGTCTTTCTTCAAATCATGAACTTGAGACTTCAATAGAAGTCATACGAAGTGTTTTATCTACTCCATAGACTCTATATAGAATGAAATTATTTAGATTCATGAATTGAAGAAGTGAATCTACGTGAATCATTACATGGTACATATTTTACCATGTTCATCAGCCCGGGGACACCATCTCTTTTAGTTAATAATAAATATAGATAAATACGGCTATAAATTGATATTGAAGAATATTACATGACCAAAATCAATAAATCCTACCACATTACATGTATTGATTACATCAATTTTTTATTATCCTTGAATAGGATACTCTTATATATTCATAGAGAAAGTAACACTATATAAATCACGTAAGGATTTTGTAGACGATCCTAAGGAAGGAGAAACTAAATGGAAAAATTTACAATGTATGAATTTGGGCTACAGAAAGATTCAATTGTGGTTTATATAATATATTGTGAGGGTATGCTGGTGGATCCATCAAAGAAGGAATTTAATTAATATTGAAATAAATAAATAACTATGATGTATATATGTAGTTTACCAATTTTTTATATGTTTTTGCTGATTTTTCAAAAATTTCCCAACGATATCTAATCCAATAACTAAGTGAACAAGTAATGGATATAGGTTTCTTTAGATATATGATTTTAAATAAAAATACATGTAATTGAAGATACTATTATTAGGTGAACATATTCTTATATTTCCAAACATTTGAGAGGGGTTTTGGATCTAATGTGATTCATTGACAAAGGTAATAGGATGTGTCCACATGTAAAATGATATCGTAATTTCTTATTATTGATGATAATTGAAAGTTCCATAGAAAAATTACTCAATTGGTGATTTGGTGTTAGATACAATGTTTTATGTTTTAAAGATATGAAGTGATTATATTTATATAGAAATATGTGATATATATAATGATCATAAAAATTAATGTATATATTAAATAAAAAAAGTTGAATATGAACCTGAGATGGTGGTTGTAGTTGATTTATCACAACCCCAACCTCCCATTTTTATCACTCATTGTCCATAAATGAGGGAATGATGACAGGGTCCAACTGAATCCCACAGAAAATATTCCATCGGGTGGTGACATGGATTGAGGGTTCATTATATATACATTTTTGAGGAATTACACATAAACATAAAACCCTGGAAGAATTATAATATAATTAGGTCAATAAAAACCTTATATATATAAAGGTAATGAATGATCCCTTGTATATATATGTAATTCAGTTTTATAACAAAAAAACTAGGAGGGGAATTATAAGTATCCAATTTATATACTCAATAGTGAACATGAAGCCAAATCATCTCTTATAAAATAATGAATATCTAACATGATCGCCACCTACTAATGATGACCTGAAAAAAATTATATATATATATATTGGGTGAGAAAATAGGTATAATTTATAGGATCCTCACTATAACCTCTCAATTAAAAGATAACCAAAGTATACTAAATCCTAGTTGAGAACATGTGAAATTAAATTACACCTATACATTTAAACTATGTTCCCTACCTCATCATGGATATTACTTACCAAGTGACACAAACAAGTTATTACATATTATATTTAGAAATAGAGGTATACCACTACCATAAAAATAATATGCTGTAAGAATGATAATATAATTTGGACAATCAACTCCTTCTATAGATAAAGTAAAAGAAATATCCCATGTATATATATGTATTTCAATTTTAAAACTAAAAAAACTATGAGGGGAATTGAAAGTATCCAAATGATATACTAGATAATAACCATGAAGCCAGATCATATCTTATTAAATAATGAATATCCAACCAGATCTCCAACCTACTGACGCTGACCTAAAAAATATATTATATATATATAGTGAGAAAAACATGTATACTTAGTAGAATCCTCACCATATCCTCTCAATTAAAATATAAACAAAGTAAACTAAATCCTAGTGAAGAACATGTGAAATTAACTTGCACCTAAACATGTATAATATGTTTCCTACCTCATCATGGATATCTCTTACCAAGTGACACATACAAACGATTACATATTATATTTTAAAAATGAAGGTACAACACTACAACTTACCCACATTATTTTTTATTTTCCATAATGTTGTATGTCCTTATTCATCTGTCTAAAAAATAATCTAGCTAGACAAGACCTACGATGCGCAATAATAACATATTTATCATGCATCAAATCATCCTTTTAACCCATTCCACCTCTATATAGAGCAAAAAAATAATTTTATAGGATCCACATTTCATTAAATTTTTATATACATGAATTAAATATCCCAAATGTATTAAATAACTCAACACATAAATAAGGTGAAATTTACAATCTTTCACAATTGAATATAATAGTACTTGGAGAAAAGATAATGGATAGATTGAATAATTATTTATTCACTCCATAAAAACATATATATTTGAAAAAATTCTCACATTTTCCAATAAGTTTTAGTCACCCTACAAACATGTGTAGGGTACCATATGAAATCATATAACATATAAGATATAATATAGCTCACAACCACACTATTGGAATTTATTGAATCCTAGTATTTACTATATATGACTTCTATAAGATACCCAGCTACCACAACTAATGAATAGATATCCTATAAACACACTAAAATTAAATGGGTTTCAATAAATTACTTATTTTAAATTTTGTCACATCCAATTTTTTTCCTTTCATGACATGGTTTTTATCTGGTTCATTAAAAATCAAGATCCTTTTATTGGGTTTTGTTTGAGATTAATTTTGAGTTTTGAACTTCCATATATGTATAATAACACTAATCTGGGTTCACCATTTCTTTTTTAGGAGGTTTTGGAGATAGGGTGGTTACTTCATGATTTGGGCCAACCGGGAGCCCATTTCCAGTTTTAAAAACCAAATTTGTTTCTTTTATAACACATTTGTTTTTAAACATTTTTCCACCATTCCACTTCATACTTTTTATACACTGCTATATTCAAACCATAATATCCTTATGGACCCCTTAATAATTCATAATCATGGTGAATTGGGGTTTCTTTTTTAGGTATGGGGCCAGACCATGGGCCCATTTCTAGTTTTAAACAAAAATAAATTGTTTCTTTTATATGTAATTCCATTTTTTTAATATTTTTTTTGTTATTCTCAATGTATCTCAAATCGTCCGGAATTGAGAAGGTAAATTGTCTCATTCATAAATCATTCAATTAGTGCTATTTTTTCCAGAAATCTTCTTTTACATGTTTTACATACCTTAGTATACTCTCTATGAAGTTTCAATCCATTCTACTTTTTCTAATGGTGCATATCTAATGGAATACAAATAGTTTTCTAGTTGAAAAGGTGAGATTCCTTCTCCTTTATCATCCCTCTTCTTTCTGATTTCATTATTTCTTAGTTTTATAATCCACCATATTCATGATCTACCTAGGGTTATGTTATCCCGTTATTTTTTATGGGTTTTTTGTTCGTTTTGGGCTTGTCGTCATAGGTTTAGGTTTTGTAAACCCTAGGATGGTGATTTTGGGTGAGCGTTTCCATTATGCCAAGGATTTTAGGTAGGATATCCATTGAACTAGACTTTATCATTTAAGTTTAATCATTAAAATTCTTTTATAGTATTATTTATATGATATTTGTTTCTTTGAAACATTTTTTTAATGGTTTTATGTGAAAATTATGTTTTATGACTTATTTTGTTAAAAATATAGTTGTTTCGGTATAAATGTGCACTCCTCTTGTTTGATAAATTATATGACGAGATTTCGAAAATGGTCTATGGTATTTTGAATATGTTTCAGTATCTTGAATAACTTTATTGCATGAAAATGGTATTTTATCCCTTTTTAAGTGCTTAACATAAGTTTTTTTTGTTAAAGAGTGCATGCCATGTGTTCGGTAAATTGCTCGGTTGGCTTTTATGTGTCTAGTGAAATTTAAAATGATTTTTTTGGATTTATAAATACATTGGAATAATGTAAAAAAATTATTTTTGGATCCTTTTATGGATTTATAATTTCTAATTATATTTACAAAAAAATGGTTTTTGGTTTATAACATGTTTTGGCCCAAGTTTCTAGAAAATGGCACGTTTCACATTCTTATGAAAATGATTGTGCTCTGAATATGTAACCAGTGTATTCTAAGGGATTTATGAATGTGGTTTCATAATTTAAATGGTGTGAATACACTTGCTTAATAAAATTTAAATGCATAACTTTATCAAATTTTATTTTTGAGAAAATTTTTAAAGATCCGTTTGGCCTTTCCTAAAAATGAAGAATGAGTGTTTTATTTGTATGTACCATGTTGTGTCATTTGGGATTCTTTTAAAGTCCATGAAATGATTTTATTAAATGTTTTTAGGGCTTACAAATATTATTTGGTATGTATTTGATGTGTGTTTATAATTAAATAGTGTTTTTGAATGAGTTTTATGTGCCAAGCCTTAATACACTCCTTGAAATTGTTTTACAAAAATTGTTAGTGGTTTATTGATTCGTGAAAGAAATGTGAAGAATGTTTATGGTCTATTTTTGTTTTTATGGTTTGGGAATAGATTTTGTATCTGAAATGTGTATTTGATAATATTTTTTACTTTTTGAGCACTAAAAGGAATCCTGAGTATCTAGGTTGGCCGACATGTACTAGTATGCTAGTGATTATGTGGGGTTTGGCCCTTATTTCACGTAGAAAGTTTGAAGATGAAAACACTAACTATACTATGATGATGATGATTTTGGGGGACCACTAGGTTATGGGTATTATCCATACTAGTGGCTCATGTGTTTGAGAATAGATATTTATTATGTTTACTTTCACTGAGATACGAGTTACATGGGGCTCACAACTAACTAGTGCCTAGGGGTGTTCCTGTGACTTGTGCTCATTGGCTATTTTGTACTCACCATCGGCATAGAGTATTTTTGGTTTTTAAATTCAGTAGTGTGTTTGATTTATTTAAAAATTTAAATTCATTAAATAATCCCACTTGAAAACTATTTTTATTTTGAAGTTTCATCTCTTTAAAAAATTATTACCAGCATTCTTGTTTATAAAACATGCAAGTTTTTGTCTGATAAATATTATATCATGATACCTCATTTGAAAAACATAATTTTATATCTTGTTTTTTAAACATGAAATTGATGTTTCTTTTATTTTAAAGGAAGTTAATTTGGAATAGAATATCGGGTTAACCTACGGAGTTTTAATACTCATGCCTATATTGTTCTTCTGTTATTAACCCTTATGCAGATTTCATCTTGAGTTCGATCTCCTTAGGCAATGTGTGATGATTTTGTTATAGAGTGACCAATGGTGTTACATGAAGTTAGTTGGTTATCCTATTTGGTCAGTTGAGTTGTTGGTCAGTTGTACTTTCAGTTTCTTGTACAAATAATGTTCAGTTCAATTTTTATATAAATGTAGTTTGGGCTGTCCATTTCTTTCCACTGTTTGTTAGATTTTATATATATGGGAGAAATAATTCCCTTGTGTACTCTATTGATTCCCTTAGTTCTTTTCACCATCCCGGGTGGATCAGGAACACCTCTCGGGACTTCACGCGGGCTGGCCTAGGTGACCGGTTCAGGGTTGACTCGAGCTGGTTTGTGACACTTTTAATATTTAAAAGTGCATAAATTAATTCATTATCCAATTGTTAACATTACTCCAAAATTAATTTTAATGACTATAAAAGTGAATTCCTTTTTAGAGTAGATTAATGTAACTAATTACATAAACTATTCTATTAATATTGACATCATTCTCATCAAAAAAAAAAGCATCAACCCCATGGGATAATATATTTATTAAAAATTGTCATCATTATTCTTTTTCATGAACTCCATGAAAGATCTTATGTAACACCACAAAATTAGCATCCCAGATCTAGTGCATTATTTTGTTACATTAGAATGATAACATGGAATCAAATTCTAAACTACCGAATAGTTTAGGAGTATTGGAAAACCACATTACAAACATGATACCCAATATACATTGGGAAAATTAAAATAAATAATTAAATTCTAATCATCCTTTAAAGAAATTTAAATAATTCTTATTCATAAACTAGGGAAATATAACATAATAATGGATATCTAAAATGCTCATTTAAGTTACATAAATTGGAATCAATAATTAATTAATCAGAATAAATGAATAAGGAATGGTAAATAACTGATAACACAAGATATTTAATCAATAATCTATAAATGATATGAATACAAATATTATATCATATGTAAACATCAAGGATAATCACAATGATAACTGAAATATCAAGGATGTAAATTCTTAATTAGTGGACATCATGTCTGATGCACATGAAAACCTATATAGTCAAGAGCTTTTATGAGACAGTTTAAAACAGAAGGTAGAAACCCATTGAACATTCAAAACTAATTATTATCATTATAACCCATCGATGAATCAAGGGGATCTATAATTTCTATTCCCACCCTTTGTTTCTAGTCCAAATCTGTTCATATATATCGAATAATCAATTGAAAAAGTTATTTTTAAATCATTTTGTCTTAAACCACTTTGATAAATTTGACTTATCATCCCCATGTAGAAAATACATTTGAAAAAACATAAAATAAAATGATTAATGATTAAATCATGATATAACATATCAAAATGAAAGTGTATACAGAACATAGAATTTAATTGGTGTACAATAACAAATAAGTCTCAATGGAATATATATTGGGATAAAATCCCTTACCACTTGTAATCAGTCAAATCATATACCCCATAAAACTCATAATTATCAATTGAAACAGTTAATAGCAAGAATATAATGAGGTTAATTATATTTAATATCCATTTTATGTATATATACAACACATACATGTTTTATGTGGTGAATAAGTCATATGTCTCACATAAATAAAAGTGAGATGAGAAAATCCTTACCTCACGTTTCCCTTTAGTGGTGTGTACTTTAAACTACCATATAATGGTTTAAATAGTATTATTAACTCATTAGATAACTAAATTAACATTTATGTAACCTTTTATTACTATTTTATAACATATTATAACCCATTAATTAATAATATTTTATAATTTTGAGGCTTTTTGGTGCATTTTTTTCATAGTTTCATGATCGGTTCATTGATGTAAAAAAATGGTTGTTCATGTTAAGTGATTTTACAACTCCAGAAGTGGAATGAAATTGTATTAATATACATTTAGATGTAAATATATTTCCATATATCATTTTTTTTCATTCATTAGGATGATCCATTAGAATAAACGTCAATTATAATCATATGGTTTATTTTTTGCAGTTTTTCCGAACACCGTGAAAAAGTTACAATTTATTTACAATTATGGGTATATATTTTTTATAAAAGATTAAATAGTATATAATATAATTATTAAAATATTATTTAACCGTAATAATAGTTTAATGACCATCCATGAAGGTGGTAAGAAAAATAAACAAAGACATTATTCACGGAGGCGATTAACTGGCCTAACGTGGACAATAGTTTCATTTTATTGAATAATATGAGGTAATAAAAGGATTGGACATAAGATATTACATTATAAATATATCATTAAAATATTTTAATTTTTTTTTAATTATTATTCCTTGATGGATTAAAGAGATTATGAGACTGTAGAAGTTGAAATGAATGTAAGAGCCGTGTTTTAAGAAAATTACCTATTTAATATCTCTACATTGAGAGACACTTGGGGAATTTGGATTTGATATCTTGATGATAAAATAAGAACATGTATTTGGGTATAGTGAGTAATATATGTTTGGGAATATATTTTATGAGCTAAAATTATAGCGAGTTGAAATGTGGTGTTGAGAGGTGGTATTTATAATTGAAGTGAGATGGGTTTAAGTTATAAAAATAATTATTAATTCGTAATTAAATCTAACCACATTGAGGTGGAATTAATTTCCATGATATTGTATGGAAATTAATACTGTATAGTATTTTTAGGTTATATCGACACATATTTCTTCAATTAGATTTTTTAATGTTTAGGTCTTTTAATCATTTAACTTTTAACTTTTCCATTATTTTACCTATGCTGTGGTAAATAATTTTTTTTACTCGGGTAACTTTTTTATACCCAAAATTTATAACAGACTTAAATAACATTCTGAAAATTTTTAGTCAAAATAAACAATCATTTTTACCAAATTAAATTCACATAATTTAAAAAAAATTTATATTTAATTCCGTAGATGCAACAAAAAAGATAGTTTTGAAAGTGAAAATCTCAAATGAATGGACTATTTTTATGAAAACTTTCAATGTAAAATTGTTTAAAATAACTTAAATTGGATTGAATGATTTATAATAGAATAAATTATAGATAAAAAATGTTTTATAATATAATTTTAATATATAAATAAATTAGATGAAAATGTTTTCTTTAATTTAAATATAGTATTTTTCACTATTAATCAAAAAACGAAACTTCTAATAAAAATAAAATCAGTTTATGAAAAGCTAATTTTGATAATCATATTTCAAAAAATATATTTTTTTCCAAATAAAACATATACAAATATCAAAATGTATATTTAAAATAGGTGATCCATCAAAAGGTAGAAAAACTGAATTTTGAAATATATAGATTTTTATACATAAAATTTGGAGTTATTCTTATAATAAGAAAATGAAAAATACTAGATGAATTTAAAAACATTTTATTGAATATATGATATGTAAATTTTATTATTTTATTCCACTAAAAATTGATAATTGATTTTTTTACATAAAATTTCATTGTGGGAAAGAAAATAGTATTTTGTTAAAATACATTCTTTAAGTTCAATTGGTTTACAATTTTATTTCTAATGAAATGGTAACAAATGAATACATCCTTTAAATTTGAAAAATAAATTTTAAAAAAAATGGTTGATACTTGAAAATTCCTTCATGTAAATCCCACATCATAAATAGGGTTATAAAAATATCTTATTAATAAGAGGGATATGGAAATGCTAAGTTCACAAAAAATGTTGGGATTTGAATAACATAACATTAGTGGGATGTGAAAACCAGGACATCTGGGAGAAATCTAACCATCAAGTTATGATGGATAATTATAGTGAACATGTTCATCAAAAATTATATCATCAAAAAATAATAAATATGTGATGTGTTAAATATGCCATTGATTTCCCAAATAGAAAATTAATTGAACCACATTTTAGTTCTAAAATCCTTTTATTAGAGTTTAGGAAAATTTTTACTTTCTAGATTAAAAACATAAGGGAAAATACTTACATTATTAATAGAGATTTATCCTTTAAAAAAACACCAAAATGTATCTTTTCCTTAAATAGACATTTCAAAATTCATTCCCTAATGAATTTTCAAAAATGTTCTATTTATCATAATCATATAAGATTCCCAAAAAGTATATATAATTTAGCTAGAATACTACTTCAATAAAGAAAATTATTTTTTTTCTAACAAGGAAATCACGTAGGCTAGTGGTATTTGATGCACCCTTACCAGTCTTCATCTTCAAGTTCAAGTCTCATGACCTTGTTAGATTTGATGGGTTCTCACCCAAAATTTGGGTTGTCCTTATTATAAAACTATATTATTTTAATCTTGAAAAAAATACCAAAAATAACCATAATATATTCACAATTCAATAAATGTTTTAAACTAAAAGGAAATCTCATAAAATTCATTATACTAATAATATTACATCATTATTTCATGGATTCATTGGAAAATATTTGAGAAAACCCCTAGTAATAGAGTCCATTACTCAAAGAAATGAATATCCATTTTTTTTTATGCCCAAACAACCAAAGTTTAATTTTAATGGATCTTAAGCTCTATAAATATTGAAGATGCATTCCTTCCATCTCAACAATTTTCCAAAACAAATATGGCTGGCACAAGTCATCTAATTTAGATAAACAGATTAATATTTAAACCTCTCATAAATTCATTAAAACCCATTACATAAATGGTTAACCATATGGTTGTTCCGAAAGATCAAGATCCAAAAAATTAGAATTAAGCTTACTAAATTTTCACAATTAAGAAACCATAAATCTCACAAATAACATGAAGTAAAACTGGTTCATTACATAACAAACATTTTAATAGGTTGATCAACTTAAAACCATAATGAAAACCTATGTCCATACTAAAACAAAATCTCAATTTTTTGAATATATTCCATAAATACAAGCATGTAGTAAACCATTAAATCACTAACGACCTTAATAGTCACCAATATTAACCCATAAACATCTATTTTTTATTATTTAAATATCAAGATCATATTTAGGTTTATTTTTCCCATGTCATGTGATTTCCAAAAATTTGAACTTTCCAATGAATCATTTTTCCTAGACATTAGTTCCATTCAACATGTTCTCTCATATCTGTAATGAAAAATTATGGTAGTTAAATCTCTATATGTCTCATAATTCATATAAAAATAATATCATAAAACATATTTCTTAGATCCAAAAGCACAAGCACAATAATCATTCAATTTTTGTATTATCCATAACAAAAGCATGACCTTGATCACTTATATTCTTATAAAGTATATTCACATGAAACTTTGGGAATTAAGTTTCATATTTTCCCATTTTTATAAAATTGAACCATTTCACATTTATAACTTATTTATTTCCCATGTAATCATGAGTAGAGTGACCTTTCTCTCTACAAATATAATAAAATCAAATTATCTTCTGTAATGTTTTATGGTATATTTTTTAATAATTATCAAATTCCAGAAAATCTTTCTTTCCCTTTTCCCTTTATCCATCTAATGATACATAATTGTCTTATTCTCTTTATTTCCCTTAAACTCATAAAACTTATAGAATTATTTCTATATCTCTATATCACATGAGACTATATCTTTGTTTCATAATGAGAATTGGGAGATCAATTCTCTTCTAAGGAGTGGCTTTAAACCATCAAAGAAATGTCCACTCATACTACTCGGTTTATTATGATGTCAGAACATGAAATGATAATATTATATATTTATCTTAGTAATTATAATAGTTCTCATCATCTTTAAGTCTAAGAATCGAGAAATATCTCTCAATATACTATCTCAGTTCTCAAGGGAAATAGCTTTCATGAAATATTCATCAAAATCCATACATTACATGTTTCCAATTTCCTATTTTTCATCAATGTTTTGAATCAATTAAGTCATTTTATCTATATATCTTATGAGATGATAAACTACAATAAAAACTGTCTCCCTTTCATTGCTTTCTAAAGATATAAATATCTTACCTGGAGAACTTAATGACATCACATCTACAAATGGATTTTTAGTCCTAATGAATGATAGAGGTTATTATCGCAGGAAGTCGTATAACATTGTTACAAAGTGTTTTGGATCATGCCTCTCCATATGGGAAAGGTTATATCTCATAACCAATGTCAACTGCACAAATATAGTTATAATTTGTTCGTATCCTACTGTATATACAACTTCAACACCATTATCTTTCATATGAGGGAAATCCGTAAATGGATTATGTGTATTAATATGATTCCCATTACTTACAATATAATCCATTTATAAATAATCGAATTAATTAGATTATATAGTAAAATTATGAAACATTATATATAATCTCAAATATTAATAACATAATTTTTATTTTTTTAAGTAAACTAATCTCTAAGTAAAAATTTTGGTTTCATTGAGAGTAAATCCAAATACTATCATATTATTTCATTCTATAATATATATTTTCCTAAATCTAGTTCCTAATGATTCAATTAAACATGACATAATACCAACTATAAAATCTAGACCACATAATACAAGAGTTGGTTCATTATTTTGTAACATTGGCTAGATTATATCAAATCAAATCCCGAAGGATTTAATAGTTTAGTAGTTTTTGAAAGCTAGATTACATACATGATACCCAATATACATTGGGAAAATAAAATAAATAATAAAATAAGTAAAATCATGGAATCATTGAATCTCATTAAATGGATTACCCTTTATAACTTAGGGAATGGAAACATAATATTGGTGAGCTCTAATTCATAGTAAAGTTATATAAAGTAGAAGAAATAAGAAATAAATGATAATAAATCCACATGGTATGGAAAATAGCTGCTAACATATTCCACTTAATCTATAAACTGAGATTGTAATGAATCCATATATTTTATTATACGAAATCCTCATAGATAATAATAATGATAACTGAAATATTTTTCAATGAAATTCATAATTATTTGACATCATGTATGAGGCACATGAAAACCTAAACAATCAATCCCTTTCAAATGATAGTTTAAAACCATAGGTAGAAACCCATTTAACTTAAAAAATTATTTGTATCAGTAGAACCTATTGATTCATTGAGGGGTTATATAATTTATGGGCCCCACCCTTCATTTCCATTCTAAATAATGTATCATATATTGAATAATCAATTAAATAAATTATTTTTAAATGAAAGCATCCCAAACAACTTTGAAACATTTGAATTATAATCCCCATAAAGGAAAAGAATTTAATAACCTAAAATAACATAAGGAATAAATAAAACATGAGATTATGTATCAAAGGTATGGTATATAAAATACATTGATGAGAATTGGTGTATAATAATAAAAAGTCTCTATGGAATGCATGTTGAGACAGAATCCCTTGCCACGTGTAATCAGTCAAATTGTATGCCCCATAATAGAGATAATTATCAAATGAAACATTAAAAAAATGAATATAATTATATTAATGATATTATATCTCAAAATATAATATATATACACCACACATAATAGTTAAGTGGTGAATAAGGCATATATCTCTCATAAATAAATGTGGCATGAGAAAATCCTTATATCACGCTTCCATTTATTGGTGTGTACATTAAACTACTATATAATAGTTTAAATAATATTGTTAAATCATAGAATACCTATAATAACTTTTATACAGCCTTATAGGATGATCTCACAACATATTAGGACCAATTAATTAATAATATGTTGATATTTTCAGGGATTCATGTGCGTTTGTTTCATAGTTTCATGATCATTTCATTTGTGTCAAATTATGGATATTCGTATGAAATGAGATTAAATTTAAAGAAGTAGAAGGAAATAGTATTAATGTACCAAAATAATTTTAAATGTTCTGATATATAATACTTATTTCTTACAATAGGATGATTCATTAGATAAAACATTAATGATAAACGTTTGGTTTATTCTGCTAGTTTTTACAAACACCATGAAGTAGTATCATTTCATTTTCTATTATGAGAATATATTAGTTCCATAGCATGAAATAAGATATAATTGAATTATTAAAATATGATTTAACCATAATAACTATTTTATGTCCATCCATGAAGGCAGTAATTGAAAAATAATAGAAACAATATTCACAGAGGTGATTAACCAGTATAAAATGGAAAATAGTTTTTTATTTGAATAATATGTGGTAATAAAATGGGTGAACATAAGACATTACATTATAAACATAAAATAATAATATATTCAAATTTATTTAATTATTAATCCTTGATGTATGAATTTTATGAGGTGATATCATATGAATAAATGAAAACATGAGAGTTGTTTTGAGAAGATTACATTTTGAACATCACCTCATTGAGAGAACCTTGAGAACCATGGATTTGGCCTTTTGGTGATACCATCAGCACTTGAACATGGGTAGAGTGATGTGGAGTGGTTTGTGATGTTTTTTATGGATCTACATGTATTTTGAGTGTAAATGGTATGGTGAGGGGTGGTATTTATACTTGTGGAGAGGTGAGTTTATGTGATTAAAATATCGATTAATTTTTAATTAAAGACAACTACATTGATGTGGAATTAATAAAAAAGATTTTTTTTTGGAAATAAATATTTTATATTCCTTTTAGTGTTGATAAACACATCCAATAATCATTAAAGTATTTATTTTTTAGGCTTTTTATGATTTTAACTTTTAACTTCAACATTTTTCCCAATTTTACCTATATTTTGGTCAATAATTTTTTTTCACCATGATAAATTTTTTATAACATAAATATAAAATAAACATACAAAATTATTTATAAAATAAAATTAAAAATATTTAATCCATTTTACGATATTAAATTCACATAACTGAAAATCTTAAATTTAAAATTAATCCCCCAAACACGATGAAAAAGAGGGGTTTCAAAGTCAGATGTTCAACAGATTGAAATGTTTTTATATCCAATTTCAATTTGAAATGGATTCGAATGAACTAAATTATATTTAATTAAATATTATATATCTAATAATATTTTAAAACCAATTTACGATATAATTTAACTATATAATAAAATTAAGCGATAATAAATTGTTAAATAAAATTCAGTAGTTTTTACTATTCATCAAAAAATGAAATTTCTATGAAAAATAAAAGAATATTATCCTATGACGATTTTGATATTAATGTTTCAAAAATTAACATTATTTTTTCATATTTAACTTATAGAGGGGTCACAATGAAGATTTAAAATTGGTATCCCATAAAAAAGGCTGCAAAAAATCCTTTTGAAAAATATTGTTTTTTATGTTTGAAATGAGATTTATTATAATCTTATGCCTAAAAACATATTGGTTGAATTTTAAAAAAATTATAGAATATAATAAATATATATTTCATTGTTATATTTTTCTAATTGTGATTAATTCTATATATCAGGATTTAAATTCATGTTGGGAATAAAAATAGTATTTTATAAAAACGTGTCCTTTTTGTTCAATTGCTTCTCATTTTTATTTATAATTTTTTGTTAACCAATGCATTAATTTTATAAATACATGTAATATATATTATAAATCATTATTTAATAATATTAAATAATTATACCTTAATGGATACTTTATAATGGTCGTGTTAAAATAATATAATTTAATATTATAGAGCGGTTCATCATAGCTCAATGTTACATGCAATATATACTTATGAAGAAATTGAATTTTTTTAAGAAGAGAAATAATGGATAATATTGGTGTGTTACATTCTACCCTCCATAAATAATTTAATTTCTCACTATTTAAAATTTCACTTTGAAAATCAATGGATGATGCTTGAAAATACCTTTGTGTGAAACCCACATCGTAAATAAGGTTATAAAACATCCTCTAAATTAGTGGGAAATAGAAACTTTAAGTTCACTAAAAAAATTAGGCTATAGAATAGGATAAAACTAGTTGTATATAAAAACTAAGACATGGGATAGAAACCTAACCATCATGGTCTGATGGAGATTCCAAAGAGAACATAGTCATCAAAAATTCAACCCTCACAAAACCATTAATCTATGACGGGTTAAAGAGGTCATTGATTTCCTGATAAGAAAATTAAACAAACAGTTATTTTATTATAAGATATTTTTACTAGATTTTAGGAATTATTTTTATTCCAAGACTAAGAACCTATAGTAATATACTTACATGATTCATCCTTTAAACAAAATCCATAAAAAACTCATTTTTTTCTAGAAATAAAATTTCAAATATTATTCATTAATAAATTTAAAAAAATGATATATTTATCTCAATCAAATTGGTTTCACAAAAAATAACTTATTAATTATCAATATATATATTTAAATAAAGAAAAATATGTTTTACTAACTAGGATATCATGTGGGCTAGTGGTAGTTGATTCACCCTTGTCACTATTCATTTGTGAGTTTAAGTCTCACGACATTTCCGAATGTAAGGGGTTGTTTCACAACCTATGGTTTTCATTTTTATAAAATAAACTTATTATAATACTTAAAATATTTCCCTAAATAACCTAAATTTATTTAACATTAAGGAAATTTTTTACCCTTAATGGTTATCTTATACAGTTCATTTGGCATTGTCGTCTTTCATCACTCATTCGTATATTATTTGGTAAATTGGTGACAATGTCCATAGTAACTTCATATATTAATCAAATAAATGAATATACAAAAATGTTTTTTTAGTCTGATGAACCAAAAATAACTTTTAATAGATCTTAATATCCGTAAATATTGAAGCTTCATTCCATCTGTTAGAACTATTTCCCAAAACCAAGATCTTTGGCACAAGTCATCTAATATGCATAAACACATTAATATTTAAACCTCTCACAATGTTCATATTAAACCATTTCATAAATGGTCAACATTATGACCCTTACAAAAGATTAATATCCAATACTTTAGAAATAAGGTTACTAAATTTCCAAAACTATGTCATCGTTAATCTCTCAAGTAACATGATTAAAATCTTGGTTGTCATGTACCAAACATGTGAATACCTAGATCACCTTAAATCCATAAAGAAAAAATGTGTGCTTCCAAAAATTAAATTTAATTTTGTTGAATATATTTATTAAATCCAAATATTTATTAAACAATAAAATCACAACCTACCTTCATGGTAAATAATACTATCCCATAAACACAAATTTATTATTTTTTTTAACATCAAACACATATTTAGGGTTCTTTTTTGGAAATCAAGTGTTTTAAAAAAAAATCAACCTAATCATTTTTCATGGTAATTGGTCACACTCAAAATGTTTTCTCATATAATTAATAAAAAATTAATATATTAAAATCCTTATGCATTTCAAAATTCTTATAACAACAATACCATTCAATATATTTCTTGGATAAATAACACTAGAAATATAATAATTCCATTTCAGCTATATCAAAAGTATAAGAAAAACCTTGATCCCATAGATTCATATGTGGTATATTCACTTTATACTGTTGAAACTTTTCTTCATAATTCCCCATTTTCCAACATTTTAAAATTATCAAATTTAAAAATTCTTTATTTCCCTTGTAGTCTAGAGTCTGGTGACATTTCTCTCCAAACTTATAACAAACATTCTTTCCCTTCTGGAATGTCTCATTTTATTTCTTTCAATAATTATCAGATGTGGTAAAATAAATCATTCCCTTTTTTGATTATCCATTTCTTGATCCAACATTCACTTTGTAACATGCTGAGTTTTTTGATGGAGACATTATGTTCGATAGTGTACATAATACGCCACATTAAGATTAAGCATTATTATGTTACCTTATAACATAAATGTTAAAATGGAAGTAATGAAAATTATTAATTTATTTTAGAAAATTCTTTTTACACATGTATATAATTATCTATTTTGTGAACAATTATTTATTAATTAAAATAAAACTAGTTTAAATTAAAAGGAAATATTTTTTCTGGAAAAATATTAAAATTAAAATAAGTGTGTTTATAAAATAATAAAACCACACATTATGGATTTTATTAGTGAAATAAATATGAAATATATTCAATATAATTTTTAAAGTTAATTTTATATGTTTTTCATACATTATATAAGAACAAATTCAATTTTAGGGATAAAATGAGCGTTTTCTAAAAAAGTAGTTTTACCACCATTTGATTGAGATCCCATTGGAAATCTAGTTTTTTAAAAAATTTATATGTTTTTTTGAAAAAATAATCTTCTTATTTGGATGTAGGACATAAAAATTTATTTTTTTATTTTTTTGGAATATTTATGATAATATTCATTTTTTAATGAATAGTGAAAAATACTGAATTTTTATTTAAAACTTATTTTTCATGTGATTTATTTATACATAATGGTTATACATTTAAGTGATTTTAAGTTATAATTATATTATGTTTTTCTCATTTAATCCAATTTTTGTAATTGGATATAATTTCACATTGAAATTACATATTAACAAACATCAACATTTTGATGGTTTTTACTTTTAAAAAACCTATTTTCTCATTTGACAACAATATTTAATTTTAAATTAATTACTAAAACTTCTATTTTTTGAATTTTTAAAAATATATTACATATTTGGAATCCTTGGGTCCAAATTATGTTATTATGTTACTTTATTTTTTTGGATATTATGAATAGTAGCTATAATAATTTTTATTTACCATAGTTAAACATAAATCCAGTAAATTAGAGGTAACAAACAATATGTAGAATATATTGTTTCTATGTACAGTGAGCTACTGCCTCACGATATGATGATTGTTTAATTTTATCCTACCATATCTCATGGTAGCCATTATGATGGAATTTTAATTATATATGATATATATTATATTTTTATTTTCTCTATGATTCATTAATTTCTATTATAACATACCTTTATTCTTTCCATAATGTGTAAATATGCTAATTTCATTTGAGGAAGTGTGGACTACCTCCCCCTCAAAGTGAAATGACTCGTTCAGGCTATACGTGCAACGTATAGGGGATGATGTTAATTAGTTTATGCAAAATATATTACCTAGATTTTATACTTTAATTTTTATATAAATATGTATCATTTAGTTTTCATTCCTTTAATATGGAAATTAAATGGAAGTTGTGTTCATGCGTACGTACGACCTACCATCTCCATGAATGATGCATTTCATTTATTATTTCAAAATATAATTTATATTATAAATAAATATTTACAGGATATATATCATATTTAAATAATGAAATATATTTCCGATATATACTTTTGACCACATTGACATTTGACATCAAAATAAGTTCAACAAGTTTATTCTCGACTCAAGTACCGAATATCGACTAAAAGGTCCTATATGAACATAAATAGTTATGTAATTTATATTACATATTAATAAGTGATATAAAATTAATAATAAACTTAAATAAGGTTATAATGAAATTATAAATTAACATAATTTTATTATTTATGAACATAACGATTTTACTTGATGATTCAGACTCAATGTAATGGACTTCATCTCAATCTCCTTTCATTGATACATATCTGGATGTTATTCACTTTTATTATCCTATAATGTGTATATAAAACCTTTTAAATCATTATATAATTAATTATTATATTATTATTATATTTATGTTTTGTGTGATGTTATTCTTTAATTATTTGTATTCAAGTGTTTCTAATGTTGTAAGGGACTCTTTAAATAAAACATAATTTTAAATGTTGTAAAGATTATTTCTTCCCAAACCTCATATTTCATGTTTATGTTGTCAAAATGATTTTGAAGAATTTATTTATGTGGACATTAATTTTTTTAAATCAGTATTTATTTCAAATGTTTCAAAATGTCATAGGAAACTTTGATTCAAAAGTATCTTTATTAAATTTTTTAAATGGATTTGGAAATGAATTTAATAATTCAATATCTTGAAATGATTTATTGTGATGGCAGATGAAATTTTATGAGTGAAATTTTCATGAATGAAATCATTTATGTTTTTTGATTATATATTGGTACTTGGACATTTGATGGGTGGTTACGTGATAAACCAAAGACTAGTGGTTATGTGATAAACCAAAGATTTGTGGATCCATGATAAGCCAAGGATGGGTGGTTAAGTTATAACCTCCAATGCATTGGGTATGGAAGTTGGTCATATGGATATTTCATTTTTTATAATGATATGTGTGGAATTCGACCGTATGGTTACTCCATTTAAGTATAATTATGTTCAAAGTTATCTTTTATAAGTTATATCTTTCTTTCTATGGGTTTTATGGTAAAAGTTTGGTTACAAAAGGGTATAAATGAGTTTATATTTAGTGGTGAGTATTTACTACTTCATGTAGGTGAAAAACTTACTTTATGATAATGTATCCACAATTTACTTGTTTTCTCGAGGATAAAAGTATTTTCATCATTGTGTATCCATTACCGAGCATGTTATTTTCATCCCATGTTTTGAATTTTTTTCACAATATTTTAATGTAGAATAAAGTCATGGATGTGATCAATGTAATTTCACATTGAAATTACATATTAACAAACATCAACATTTTGATGGTTTTTACTTTTAAAAAACCTATTTTCTCATTTCACAACAACATTTAATTTTAAATTAATTACTAAAACTTATTTTTTTTGAATTTTTAAAAATATATTACATATTTGGAATCCTTAGGTCCAAATTATGTTATTATGTTACTTTATTTTTTTGGATATTATGAATAGTAGCTATAATAATTTTTATTTCACCATAGTTAAACATAAATCCGGTAAATTAGGGTAACAAACAATATGTAGAATATATTGTTTCTATGTATAGTGAACTACTGCCTCACGAAACGATGATTGTTCAATTTTATCCTACCATCTCTCATGGTAGCCATTATGATGGAATTTTAATTATATATGATATATATGATATTTTTATTTTCTCTAGGATTCAGTAATTTCTATTATAACATACCTTTATTCTTTCCATAATGTGTAAATATGCTAATTTCATTTGAGTAAGTGTGGACTACAGCCCCCTCAAAGTGAAATGACTCGTTCAGGATATACATGGAATGTATAGAGTATGGTGTTAATTATATTATGTAAAATATATTACCTATATTTTATACTTTAATTTTTATATAAATATGTATCATTTAGTTTTCATTCCTTTAATATGGAAATTAAATGGAAGTAGTGTTCATGCGTACGTATGACCTACCATCTCCATGAATGATGCATTTTATTTATTATTTCAAAATATAATGTATATTATAAATAAATATTTACAGGATATATATCATATTTAAATAGTGAAATATATTGTGGATATAAACTTTTCACCACATTGACATTTGAAATCAAAATAAGTTCAACAAGTTTATTCTTGACTCAAGTACCGAATATCGACTAAAAGGTCCTATATGAACATAAATAAATATGTAATTTATATTACATATTAATAAGTGATATAAAATTAATAATATACTTAAATAAGGTTATAATGAAATTATAAATTAACCTAATTTTATTATTTATGAACATAATGATTTTACATGATGATTCAGACTCAAGGTAATAGACTTCATCTCAATCTCCTTTCATTGATACATATCTGGATTTTATTCACATTTATTATCCTATAATGTGTATATAAAACCCTTTAAATCATTATATAATTAATTATAATATTATTATGATATTTATGTTTTGTGTGATGTTATTCTTTATTTATTTGTATTCAAGTGTTACGGATGTTGTAGGGGACTCTTTAAATAAAACATAATTTTAAATGTTGTAAAGATTTTTTCTTCCCAAACCTCATATTTCATGACCATGTTGTCAAAATGATTTGTAAGAATTTATTTATGTGGACATTAATTTTTTAAAATTAGTATTTATTTCAAAAGTTTCAAAGTGTTACGGGAAACTTTGATTCAAAAGTATCTTTATTAAATTTTTTAAATGGATTTGGAAATGAATTTAATAATTCAATATCTTGAAATGATTTATTGTGATTGTAGATGAAATTTTATGAGCAAAATTTTCATGAATGAAATCATTTATGTTTTTTGATTATATATTGGTACTTGGACATTTTATGGGTGGTTACGTGATAAACCAAGGGCTAGTGGTTACATGATAAACCAAAGATTTGTGGATCCGTGATAAGCCAAGGATGGGTGGTTAAGTTATAACCTCCAATGCATTGGGTATGGGAGTTGGTCATATGAATATTCCATTTATAATAATGATATATGTGGAATTCGACCATATGGTTACTCCATTTAAGTATAATTATGTTAAAAGTTATCTTTTATAAGTTACATCTTTCTTTCTATGGGTTTTGTGGTAAACTTTTGGTTACAAAATGGTATAAATGAGTTTATATTTAGTGGTGAGTATTTACTACTTCATGTAGGTGAAAAATTTACTTTATGATAATGTATTCACAATTTACTTGTTTTCTCAAGGATAAAAGTTTTTTCATCATTGTGTATCCATTACCGAGCATTTTATTTTCATCCTGTGTTTTGAATTTTTTTCACAATATTTTAATGTATAATAGAGTCATGGATGTGATCAATGTAAAGTTATGATGTTTAAACATGAAAGGAAACCCTGATTGTTTTAATTTTTTTTGTTTTATGAAAAAAATATAGTATGTAGAATTTTCTACTTTTTAATATTTGAGAAGTTATTTAATAGTTGTTTCCCAATTCTATAAATATCTATGCCTAAAAAGATCCTCGATGGGAATTTTTTATTTAACTAAAGTTTATGTAACATTTAAGGCAAGGGGATTATTGTTGGTATCATAGGATGGTTTGGACAAATTTGGATATTATGATGATTTCTTATGAAGTTGGGATATACTCATGGGTTTATAATTTTAAGGTTGATCAAAATTTAAATGCCTTTAAACCCCCTTTAGGATATTTATGATCTGAAATATTAAAGTGACTAATGGTATTTTTGGAGACATTAATCATTGAGGAAAGTATGGGTTATTAGTTTTTTGGATGTAGAATGTGAGGTATTAAATAACCAATAAAGATAAAATATGTTATGGATACTTTTGGGTTCTATATAATGTTTCTGGAATATAATAATAATTATATATAGTTATTTTAAAAGGAAAACATAGAGACTGTGTGACAACCCATCATGACTGAAAAGGCTGCAGGAATTAAACCCACAACCGGAGTGTGACCTACCTTTATTTCTTACCACTATCCTACATGAAGTCCCTTTTTAGTATGACTTTATATTTCTAGTTAATAAAGTTAATGAAATATTAAAAAGTTGATTTTGGTAACTTAAGTTTTATCAAATGAATATCCTTGGTATTGGAATATGATTTGGGGATTGAGTGATAAATGTTATCATGGAAGATATTCACTACTTTGGGAACTCGATATTCCTAAGTAAAATTAAAATCTAGGGGATTTTATTTGAGGAGTGATGGTTTAAATATATTTAAGAATAATCCATGTTTTTATTATGGACTTATGGAGATTCGGGTTATTTATGGATGTGATTAACCTATTTTGGAGAATATGTGATTATGAAATTAATTTTTGGTATGAGATATTAATATTGGTTGGTGTTACTTGGAGATAAATGTTAAAACCTATACTTTAAGAGTATGTGATAAATTCATTATAAATTTTAGGTTTCAGTCTTAGTTTGGATTATTTGAGGAATTTTAAGAATGCAATTTATTGAGTGGTCTTTGTTGACCTTTGGATATTACTCTTGAATTTTGGAAATTAAAATAATTTTTTATTCATTAAAAGTTTTATTCTACTGGGAGATTTATCTAATTTTATCCTAACCTTTGTGGTTTTGGTTAATGTTACAAGATAATAGAAATAGATAGTTAATCTTATGTGGGAGAATAAGCTAATTCATCATGCATACTCATAGTTTAGAGAAAAATATGAGATTGTGGTGGAATTTGATTAATGGATAAATAAAAATTTTTAAAGTAACTATATTTCCTTTTCTTCTTATTATAATTAATAAAATAATTCCTCAACATTATGAAAAGGATCTTAAAACAAAAAGGTTTTCCATTTACTTTTCCTACTACGTAATCAATGAACCTTTAACCTATCACATATTTTGGTTTTTGGATTGTTAAATTTTTCCTAATCATGTTTTCTATCACTATCCATAAAAACAAGATGTTTATTTTCTCTTCCATATACATGTTTTTCTATATGGAATCCTAATATTTGTTATCTAAGGTGACCTTTTTACTTCTCTTTCCTTCTATTAAAGCCGTAGTTTTGTTAGTCTTTTTTCCAATGTGAGAATGACATAATGGTTTTTTGAAGAGTCATACCTTAGTTACCGAACCCAAATTCAAATTCTGAGAACGCAATTTCTAGAGGGTGGAGAATGTAACGTCTCAAGTTTTTAAAAGGATACAATATGTCTGATATCGTACATAATATGCCACATCAAACACAAGAATTATTATATTACGTTCTAACATAGCTATTAAAATAGCGGTAATTAAACATTTTAATTGATTTATTAAATTATTTTTTATACATGATTTTAATTAATTCTTTTTTGATCAATTATTATGTAATTAAAATAAAACTCGTTTTAATTAAAAGGAAATGTTTTTTTTGTAAAACTATTTAAATAAAAATAAGTGTGATTATAAAATAATAAAATAACTCTTTATCAATTTTATTATAGAAGGATATATGTAATATATTCAATGCAATGTCGAAAATTCATCTTATATTTTTTCTATACATGATAGAAGAACAAATTCAATTTTTATAAATAAAATGACTGTTTTTCTAAAAATGCAGTTTTACCGCCATTTGATGGAAGACCCATTTTAAATCTATTTTTTCACTTTTATTAGTTATTTTTGACAAAAATAAACTTATTCATTGGAATCATGATATCAAAATATACATTAGTTGAATTTTTTGTATTTTTTTGATAATATAAAATTTTTAATGAACTGTGAAAAAATACAACATTTTAATTTGAAACTACTCTTTAATTTGATTTATTTACAAAGAAATGATTTAATTTTAATTGGTTTTAAATTATAATTATATTATGTTTATATAAATTAATACAATTTTGGTCATTGGAAGTAATTTCAAAGAGAAATTAGATATAAATGATCATTAATAATTTGAGGGGTATTACTTTTAAAAAACATGTTTTCTCGCTTCGACAACATGAAATAATTTTCAATTAATTACTAAAACGTATTTGTTTTTAATTTTTAAAAAATGATTCCATATTTTTAATTATTCGGTCCAAATTATGTTAATATTTTAATTTTATTTTTTGTATATTATTAATAATAACTACGATAAATTTTATTTATCATAGTTAAAGGAAAATCGGGTAAATTAGGTTAACAAACAATATAATAAAGAAAATAAAATTTCCATAACTCCTGAAACAAATCCTATTTTATGAATTAAACTACAAAAATATCACCTAAGGGAGGTATTTTATTCATTTAATGGACTTGTGTCTATGAAATTTATGTAAATATTATTAAAATAAAATAAAGTCCCCACATGTCACTCTCTAATCACTTATAAGTATAATAATTTTAATGTGGAGATAAAATTGATAAAACATAGAAAATAAATTATATTAAAAAATATAATGAAATTATCTGCATCATATTAATTTATTTTTAATTTTTATATGTTATATAATTTCCATATATTTTGACACAATGGTGATAAAATAATTATTTTATTAAGATAAATATAAAATAAATGATATTATAAATAGAAAAATAAATATTATTTGAATTAATTTATGTCATACACAATTTTTCATGGTGAATATGACATGTTATAATACTATTAAATTATTTGTTTTGAAGTTATACATCTGTTTGTATTTTATTTAAATTCAAAGAAATAAATTGTGTAGAAATTGACACTATTCATATTTTATAAAAATAATATATCATTAAATTATTTAAAAATCATAAAAATATTTTAAAGTTAAAAATTATCTATGTAAAGGTATAAAAGTTAATTAATTTTAAAATTATGTGAAATGGATACCATATAACTTAAATTAATAGCATTTTAATAATTAAAATGTAGTTACCTCAATTAAAATTAAAATAGAGTAATTAAGGGTTAACTAAAAAGATAAGGCTTAAAATAAAATAAATACAAGTCTAAAAATTATTGGGTGAGATTATTTAGTACTATAATCATATTATAATTTAAATAAATAAGCTTGGGACCATTAGAAATAAAAGGTAAATTTATTATAAATTAATATTTCATGACTTTTTTAATGTGCCCCTCCTCCCTCTTATAAAAGGCCTCCACCTATACCCACATACACATAACAATCAAATTCATTAGATCATCCAACATCTATTAAAAGAATCTCCCAAAATCCCTCCATTACTCTTATATTCCATAAATTGGGCACAATGAAATTCAAGAATTAATTTCGGTTCAAATCAAAAAGAGTTACCCGATTTAGAGGTAATGGTTTCTCTCAATATCCTTCCCATTATTTTCCTTCTGTACTACCTGTGCTCTTTTTAATCAAATATTACATAAAAAACAATTATCCTCAATATAATTGGTTTTTTATGCTATTGGTTCAACCTGCACTTACACACACCTCAATCTAATGGATATAGAGCATACTGTTTCTGTGTTTGGTGATCTAATGCCTCAAGAAATGACGATTATTCAATTTTCTCCTACCACCTCTCATGGTTTACATTATGATGTAAATTTATTTATATTATATATACATATATATTTATATTATATATTCTCTATGATTCTGTAATTTTTATTAGAACATACCTTTATGATTTCCATAAGGTGTACATACAGTGATTTCATTTGTGGAAGTGTGGACTACAACCCCCTCAAAGTTATATGACGCATTCATTCCATACATGGAAAGTATAGAGAATGAAATTAATGAACTTATGTAACATATATAACATATATATTATAGTTGAATTATAATATACCTAGGTATCGTTTAGTTTCCATTCCATTAATATGGCAATAAATGGAAGTCGTGTTCATGCGTACATACAACATACCGTCTCGATGAATGGTGCATTTTATTTCTTATATCAAAATATTATTGATAATATATATATAAGATATATATGGTATTTAAATCATTAATAATATTATGTATATGGAATTTTTACCACATGTATAGTTTACATCCAAACAAGTTTAACAAGTTCATTTTTGGATCAATTGCCGAATATCGACAAAACGACTGATATGAACATAAATAATTATGTAATTTTTATAAAATGGTAATAAGTGATATAAAATGAATAATAAACTTTAAAAAAATTCTAAAGAAAGTATAAAGTAACCTATTTTTATTATTCCAAAACATAAAGATTGTACATGACAATTCAGACTCAAGGTGAGCGACTTTGTCTCAATCTCCTTTTATTGAGGCATATCTGAATTTTATGTACCTTTATTATCCTATAATGTGTATATAAAACCCTTTCACTCATTATATCATGAATTATTATATTCTCATGATATTTATGTTTTGTGTTATGTTATTCCTTAATGGTTTGTAATCATGTGCTTCTCATGTGGTGAGGGACTCCTTTACTAAAACATCATTTTAAATGTTTTAATGATTTTTTCTTATAAAACCTTATAATTCGTGTCCATGTTTTCAAAATGGTTTTTATGAATTTTGTTATATAGAAATTAAGGTTTTAAAATGTTAATTTATTTAAAAAGTTTTAAATTGGTATGAGACACATTAGTTCAAAAGTATATTTATTAAATGTTTTAAATTGATTTGTTAATTAATTGAAAAATTCAATATCTTGAAGTGATTTCTTGTGATTGAAAATGAAATTTTATTAGTTAATTTTTGATAAATGAAATAATTTATGTGTTGTTATTATATACTGGTACTTAAAAATTTTATGGGTTTTTACGTGATAAACCAAATCCGAGTGGTCATATGATAAACCAAAGATGGGTGGTTTGTGATAAATGAAGGGCTGGTAGTTATGTTATAACCTCCAATGAATTGGGTATGGAAGCCATCTATATCACTATTCTATTTTTAATAATGATATTTGTGTAAGTCACCCATATGGTTATTCTATTTATGTATTATTATGCCCCAAGTTACCTTTTATATTTTATATGTTGCTTTCTATGGGTTGTATGGTAATATATTGGTTACAAAAAGGGTAAGTAATGAGTTTAAATTCAGTGATGAGTATTTAATACTTCATAAAGGTGAAAAGTTTTACTTTATGGTAAAGTATTCATGGTTTACATGTTTTTTCAAGGCGAATTGTTTTCCTTCTTTGTGTAACCTATACTGAGCTTGTTATGATCATCCAATGTTTTGAATTGTTTTTCACAGAATTTTAAAGGATAATAGAGTCATGGATGGGATCATAGATAATTTCTGATGTTCAAACATGAAACAAAACCATTATTCTTTTAATTTTTTTTATAAAAAATATAGAAATCATTTAGACTTGTCTACTTTGTAATATTTGAGATGCTAAATCTCTAAATATGAAAATATCCTAAATGTGAATACTTGATTTAATTGAAGATTATGTATTATTTAAGGTTAGTTCCTTATACACTTCTTCTCTTGTTTTCACTTAAATTAATAAGAGTTATAGAATTCTTTCTATATATCGGTATAACATGATAGTAACTCTTTATATGATGGGAAAGTGATAGAGACCAATGATCCTTGAAGGACAGTCTTTAACCCTTCAAAGAATTGATCAATAATTCTCGTTGGGTTATGTATTTATTTCACATCATGACTTGTTAATATTTTAAATATGGATTCACATTTAGAAACATTATCATCCTCCTTTTATATCAACCTCAATAATTGTATCTCCATATCATCTGATAGTTTATGGGGTAAATATTTTTCCATGAAATGTTCCCTAAAATCCTTAAATTCCATGTTTTTTATTTTCTCATATTACTTATTATTTTGAATTAATAACAACCATTTATCTGCATCTTCAGAGTGACAAAAAACTACTATGAAAACCTTATCCCTTTCATTAATTCCTAGATAATAAAATATATTCTATAAATAACTAATCCACTAATCTGATACAAATGGATTTGTATCCCCATTGAATGATTATTCTTATTTTCAGATGAAGTGGTCTAACATTGTTATACTATTTTTTAGATCAGGAATCTTTCATATAGTTTCCATTCATTCTATTGGGATCTATTTCTAAATAATTATATTCACAATATTATAAAAAAACAATATGAAACATAATATATAATCTTAAAACATCTTAGCATAAAATGAAAATTTTTAGGTATACTAATCTTTAAGTTATATGCTTGTTTTCCATGTTTTTAAATCCAAATTATATCAAAAGTTTTTATTCTCTATTATATATATTTTCTTAAATAATGTTCCCAATGATTATACTAATATTTATCTAATACAATATATAATGACCCTCCCAAGAAACCTGATGTTGGTGCATTATTTTATTAAAATAACATGATTACAAGAAATAAAATCTTAAAGTACTGAATATTTTAGTAGTTTTTTAAAACCTCATTACATACAAGATACCAAATATAGATTGTAAAAATAAAATAAATCATAATATATAGAAATTATTATAATCCTTGATACTCATTAAAATAATTACTCTATAAAACATAGAAAAATTAAAAATAATAAGGGTGTCCTCAGATTCTTAGTAAGGGTAAGTAATGAAGATTAAATAATAAATTAATGAAAATAAATAATCTTTTAATGGTCAATAACGAATAACACATTCCATTTTATTAATAAACTAAGAATAAAATTCATCCATAAATTTTATCAGATGGAAAACTCTGGTATAATAATAATGAGAATTGAAATATCTATGAAGGAAATTCATAATCATCAGAAGTACTGTATTAAAAACATGAAAACCTGTACAGTTTTGACAATTCACAAGATTGTTTAAAACCATTGGTAGAAACACATTTAACATGGGAAACATATTTTTATCGTGAGAACAAATCAATTCATCAAAGGGATATATAAATTCTTTTCCATTCCTTCCATTTCATGTCCAAATCATTTGTCATATATCAAATAATCGTTTTAAAAAAGAGATTTTTAAATCAAAGTGTCCCATGTGAAATAGGTATATCTAAATTATTTTACCCATGATAGAAAATAATTTTAAAAATCTAAAATACCATGATAAATGAATTTTTAATGATATTAAGTATAAAAGGGACAGTATATACACTACATAGAAGTGAATAGTTGTATAATAACAAATAAGTCTCAATTGGGTGTATATTGAGACAAAATCCATCACCACTTTTATTTAGTGGAATTCTATGCCCCAAAAAGTAATAATTGTCAAATAAAACATTTAATACCAAGAATATAATGATATTATTGATATAATATCTCAAATTTTAGAATATATACATCACACACAAGAGTTTAGTGGTGAATAAAGCATATATCTCATTAAAATAAAAGTGAGATGAGAAAATATCTACCTCACACATCCCTTTAGTGGAACATACTTTAAAAACCTGTATAATAGTTTCAATTATATTATTAACTCATTCCAAAAATATTTTCACAATTCCATTACATTATATAATGATTTTATAAAACCTTTTCACCCATTTATTAATATTATTTTATTATTTTAATGGTTTTAGGTGTGTTAGTTTCAAAGTTACATGATTGGTTCATTTGTGTAAAATTTTGGATTTTCTTATGAAACGAGATTACAACATAATAAGTGGAATGAAATATAATTAATGTAATTAATTAATTATAAATGTTCCAAGGAATCATTTTTATTTATTACATGGGGATGTTCACTAGACAAAATGTTAAGGATAAATTTTCGGTTTATTTTGGCCGATTTTCTGAACACCTTGAACTAGTTTCATTTTATTTATATTATGAGTATATATCAGTTACAAAACCTGAAATAGGATATAATATAATTATTAAAATATTATATATATTTTATAATAGTTTTGTTACCATCCATTAGGCTGGTAATGGAATACGAACAAAAAAATTTATTCATAGAGGTGATTAACTGACATAACATGGGAAATGGTATCATTTCCTTGAATAAGAGGAGATAATAGAATGGGTAGACATAATATATTCCATTATAAACATAAAATAAAAATCTTTATAATTTTTGGGAATTATTAATATTTTATGGATAAATGAGATGAGAAAAAATTATAAGAATAAAAGAAAGTGCGAGATGTGTTTTGAGAAAACTACCTCTTTAATATCAACTCATTGAGAGACCCTTAAAGACCTTGGATTTTTAATTTTTGTGATACCAGTAGTACTTGGACTTGAGAATAGTTATTATGAAGTTTTTGTGAATTGATTTAAGGATCTATAAGTCTTTTGAGTTGAAATGGGGTGGTCAGGGGTGGTATTTATACTTTAATAGAGGTTGGTTTAATTGATTAAAATAATAATTAATTTATAATTAAATCCATCTACCTTGACGTGGAGTTAATTTTAAAAAAAATTGATAGAAATTAATATTTTACGTGATTTAAGGGTATATCTGCACCTCATAAAACCATTAAATCTCATAATTTATTGTAATGTTATTCATTTTTGTTTTAACATTAACCTTTGCCACTATTTAACCTATACTGTAGTAAATAATTGTTTTTATAATGGTAACATTTTTATATGTAAAAATGGAAATAACCTTACAACATAATTTTGAATTCCATTTTACAAATATTTAATCTCTGTTAACAAATTATATTTATATAATTAGAAAATTTAGATATATAATTAATCTCACAGATACAATGAAAAAGTGGGGTTTTAATGTGAAATGTTAAACTTTTTAAAATATGCTTATATACAATTTCAATATGAAATTGATTAAAATGACACAAATTTGATTGAATGATTTATTATTAAAATATTAATATTTTATGGCCAATTTAAAATATAATTTAACTATATCAATAAAATAAATCAAATATTTTTTTAGTTTAAATTCAATATTTTTCACCGTTAATCAAAAAAAGAAATATCTATAAAAATAAACAAAATTTACACTAAGATAATATTTATATTCCTATTTCAAAATCGACAATTATTTTTTGAAAGAAAAATTATAAATGTATAAAAATTTAGATTTAATATAGGTGTACTATCAAAAGGCTGCAAAATTTCATTTTGAAATATATTAATTTTTATGCTTAAAATTGGATTTATCTTAAGCTTGTCAAATATATTGAATGAATTTTAAAATATTTTATTGAATATATGAAATTTATATTTCATTATAGTATCCCAGTAATAGTTATTAATTGAATTTTTTCTAATAAAATTTCATTATGGTCATAAAAATAGTATTTTATAAAAACCCATCATTTATGTTTAATTGTTTCTCATTTTTTTAATAATTAATTGGAAACCATTGAATAAATTTTATAAACATCTGTAAAATATATTTCATAAATTAGTTAATCATATTCACAATATCCCTTTTAATGGAATGTTTATAACATTCTTTTCAATGTAATAATATTTAATAGTATTCATGGTTCATCTATGCTTGCTGTTGTGCACAACATATAATATCAATGAAATTAAATTTATTTAATAAGATACATACCATATATTCATGGAGTGCTACATATTATATTACCATAAATGATATTCACATCTTAGTAGATTGAGAATCCTTAATTTTTGGTGAAGATAATGCTGATATATATAAAACCATTCCATTCATCCGTCAAAATGATTTCTTAAAATGAAAGAATATATGATTTCATCGCATCCACATGAAATCATAGTTTTTACTTGTTCTACCAAACATGGTGTAATCATCTACACAATTGTGTATGTCACCATATATACCACTATTAAAGGTGTTTACTACTACCATAATCCAAGTCATGTCTTTCCATAACCGTCAACTCTTCTAGGATCACATCACATAACAACATATAAGTTATAAAACAAAAAACAATTTCAATAGAGAAATTGGGACCTAACACCATGGAATTTACCCTTTAGATGAAAGAAATACTCTCTCTACTACAACCATAATATATGTAAAAAAACTATTTCTATTTTATATTTAATTGGCTAAACCAATTATTAATGTCTATAATTATGGGTAACCTAAGGAATCATCTATGGAAAGATATCGTTTATTTAATCATTATTTAAACCATAAAATCTAGTTGCACTAAACATAAGTAATATAAAATTCCAATATTATGAAAATTTATTATTATCCACAAAAATAATTATATCCTTATGATATTTATCCATTTCCATTTTCATATACAAGAACAAAATAATTAAACAATATCTTACCATAAATTTGATTACCATAAAAAGAGAAATCTACTGATTCATTAAACATGCATCTTACCTCCTTTATCCATCCAATAGTTTTCATTAGATTACACTCATTGAACAATTTCATCAAATGAATCATGAATAACCATATAATAAGAAAAATTATTAATAAATAATTGCATAAATAAAAAACAATATAGAAAAATGTAGAAAACTATTATGATGTCGAAAAAACCCATGATTGATATAAATAAATTAATTATTATTTCCATATGGTTTATACTTTTTTACTATTATTAAATCACCATATAAAAATTTAAATAATTATAACTTTATGATTTCACATAATATAAATAAAAAATAAACATGCCACCTAACTCAATATTTCAATGTTCTTAGAATGGGAATTTAAAAAATATCAATCCATATATTCTCTCATGAAAAGAGTCTAAAGACCGCAAATAAAATCATCGAACAACCATTACATGTAAATAAATAACCTTTAAAACTAGTCACCTCATACCATTTTACCTTAAATTAATTCATTTCGTGAATCACAGGTACATGATGTGAGTTTTTCATGGTCAAATTCACAGGTTAAAAAATATAGTACATTCATGGCATGAGTCATTTACTCAACATGATTGTACCCTTACACTATCAGTTATATAATTATTGAAATAGATTTGATTCTTGAATCAATACTCACAAACAATCTAGGAACTGCACATTCATGGTGTGAACCCTCTTTGAGATCATGAGATCCTTATACTTCTAGATTGAAACTCCTAAACACCTCTGAACCTACTGTTAGACTATTCCAAGCATATCGACCTTTAAAAACTCACTAGGGGCACAATAAGATGATTTTTCCATTAAATTTGATACATATCAAAATAATATCATCCTCAGTAATAAAAAATGAATCATAAATATAATTTATGGGAAAAATGGTTTTCTGAACAACCACATAGAAAGATACAATTAAACAAACTCTATAACAGAGGAGATCAGCCACTTATCTCAGCAAAAAAGGGGAAAAATTACACATCACCATAAAAAAGATCCTAAAAAACCCATATGAGAGATTCCTATCAACCAATATTAAGGCCATAAAAAAGAATCAATGAAGATGGGACTTTCTCATAACATGATAATGTTTTACAACCACAAATCATCATCCCTATAAGAGAGTATCTAAAAAATCAATATCATGGGATACTGATCAAATATTTGTGATGTGTACTCCTGTGTACTCTTTTATTTTCCACTGTGTGGACATAATAGATGAAGATAGGGAAGGTCGTGCTCTCAAAACACCTTCTACTAGTAGTCCTAGATCGCTTCGGGATGCTCCTCAAAGGAATCATTATCTTTAATGTCAATCCCACCAAAATAATTGATATGATATCCATTAGGAGCATAAAAACAGTTTCGCAACACATAGAAGACATCATGTACTAAGATCATATAAAATGGATGTTCTATCTGACATTTCATTCCTCCAATATGATCCAACAAATCAAAATACCTCAGAAAACAAGGATGGAGATCACACCCATGACTAATCCATCAATTCCCTTAATTCAGAGTCACATATATGAACACAATATCTCTAAATTAGAAATCTATATCTCTCAACCTATAATAATGATAGTACTTATGTTGACCCTATGCTACTATGATACATTCAAGAATTTCATGAACTGTATCTATCATGTTCTATACCACCTCTAGTCTGATAGGTGTTTCCTATACAACCCTTGTCTAATATAATGGAGAACATGAAAATTGTTCATACAAAGAATCGAATGATTCTATATCAATGGATTGTTGAAAAATATTTCCGTAAAGAAACTCCACCAAGTCCAGCACCTTAATCCATGAATATTTGTAATCCCAGACTTATGAACATAACATGTCCTCATGATTCTTGATTTTTCAATCTATTTGATTGTTCAAATGTGGGTGAAAATTAGATAGGATGAATTACTAAGAGTGAAATGAATGAAAATTACATCTCCACAGCCATGAGGTAAATAGAGGATCATAATCATAAATTATCATTATCTAGCCCCTTTAGAGTCTCACAACCTCCTCTAGGCAGTGCATTGACAAGACCACAACTAATCTTCACTACAAGATTGATATGAAGTGGTATGATTTCATGAAATGGTAAACTATAAACCATATAACATCAAATACAACTTGATCTCAATTTAAATCGAAACCAATGTTCTCAAAGGTGTACTCCCTCATGAACTGAGAAACATATAATAGATAGAGAAAACCACTGGGAACATGGTGCTCGAAATTCACCTTATAATACAACAAAAATTGAGAATCAAATTCGATAACTACATGATACAACCTAGGACACTAATACAATGGAATCATAGCTTCATACATATTCATCAAACAAGAATGTAGCACTGAGGGTGATCATTTGAACTCAAGGAGAACAAACTTACACATCACAAATTTAATGTATATCCCCCATGGAATAATACCCAACACTATGCATCATCAGAAATACCATTAGTGGCATCACCAAAGGCAACTCAGTCTATCCATACATATACATCATAACACCATGTATATGTATCCTCCACCTAGTGCACTAAATAATACTACGCTATTATATGAAAAAATACAACCTTTTCTACAAACATATCCTATATCAAGTTTCAATTTTTGAAGCTATTACATTACTATCAAGGAATATTCAGATTCAAATAAAGAAACATTGAATGACGACCTTCTAGTAGAATTGACTACAACATTTCCCATTCTCAATTTATATGGAATATAAATGTGAAAATTATTTATAAATTTCATCCACCATCATTTCCAAAAGTTTAGGTCATAATACGAGAAGACATACTCCAAAAAATGTATGATTGGTAAATACCAAAAAACACTCAATGATGAGGAAATGTTTCCAAAAAATCATGGAAAATATGATTCTAAATAGATATCATGGGTGAAATAGTTACATAAATTATTATATAACTGACAATACCCATAAGAAACAACTAATCTCTACTATATAAGAGGAAAGTCCAATCCAATATGTGATTCATCACTGAGAACCTAAACACAAACACTATCTTCAAGAAAAATAAACACTAGAGAACTGACCATATACTCTTTGAGGAACTCCAATTGTTCTTGACACTAATTAGTCTAAATTAAAATTTATCATTTTTATGAAGGTGTTTGTAGTAGTCAAACTTGAGATAAATCAGCTAAGAACATCATATAGTATCTTGCATGAAATATGAATCATTGAACCTATTTATCAATCTTATGATCCTCCCAATAAACTACAACATATATATTCGAATGATCCATGGCCACTCTATACTAGGATATTACATTCTTTATGGAAAAAACATCACAAAAATAGATGTCACACTAAAAAAACATTACAGAAAACTTCTAAGGATGAAGGAATCCCTAAGTGGAATTTAGATACTCGATATTAATTTATTCTGTCCTAGAGTACACAAGTATTTAATCAATGAAAACCTCAATGAACTAATCCAAAAACAACATGAAAACTATGTTCATTAAACCCAAGAAACATTATGGAGAATTATTCAAACTAAATTGTAAATTAAAGAAGTGTAATTCTTATAAATAAAATATAATTATGTTTTCATAACATATTCATCCTTCCGCAAAATTTGATGAAATCTTGAACAAATATCAATCTTTCAGAATGAGTTTCCTCTTTAAAACTAGTTGAAAAACATCAATACATATAAAGGGATACTTTTTATTCTCTGTAACCTAATTTAAGAGATAGTGATAAATAAAATATTATAAATATCCAGTAACCATATTTATGAAGAAAACTAGTTCACCCCAAGGTGACACAGTTGGATAAAAAAACACCACTACAAAAGATCATCAAGATATACTCAAAAATCATGAAACTCAAAAGAAATCATATTATATTGATACATTTATATTAGATAAATTATGATTTTTATCTCAATACCTAACATAAACTCTCAATTTAGGTGTAAAAAAAATCCTCCCCCTGAAAAAAATCAGTATATTTTTCCAAAACCATTCGAAACATCATTAGTTGAAGCTACGATGAACTCCAAATTAGGTTGACCATCGAGGAAGATATGGATAGAACATGTCTCTTACCAATTCAGGGATATCACTCAACAAAGAACATAGTAGTCTCTAATATATTATTTTATAAAATAATATGCCTCTTGATGAAATACCCTATATCCTACACGAGATACAAATAGTCTATAATGATTATTATTCTATATGGTTGTATCTGTAAACATAAGAAGTGCCTCCAAGAGTGGTGATTCCCCAATAGTAGCTCCAAAACATTACATACTCTATACAGATAATCCCAATGTCAAACTGGAATTGTCAGTTCCTAGAAATCTAGAAGCCTCTCTATATAATTTTCTCAATCATTGAATTGGGATGATGATATAAGGAATTATATCGATCCTAAATACAAAAAGTAATTATTTGAAGTAGAAAACAAGGAAATGGTACCACAAATAATATTTAGAACAATAGAAATTGGAAACACTATAACATGTAACTAACTAGGAAGTTCTCCATGAGCTATATGAACATAATGAAGAAAAATTAAAGAATTTCACAATCTCACTTAGGTAAAAAAACAATGTTTTGTAATCCTATGACCAAACATTATCTTTTCATCTGATCCCATGGTGAATCATCTTGAAATAGGTACTTCAGTTGATACAAACTCCATGGAGAAACCTGATTTATAGCACATGGTGTACACTACCTTCTCTAAAAGGTCAGGTCCCTCTCATAGTTTATACATTGACCACCACATAAAAACAAGTGTTTGACCCATTATAATAGGAATGAGATCTTCCACCCCCATAGAAACTATATAAAGATGGTTTTGACAAACCCTCAACAATTTTGAAGATCTTATATATTAAAAAATGGGAAAACTGGACTATAACTTTACATAATGATAATATCGAGGACTCTGCTCTCATGAAGACCATGTTCTAGACAATATCAACTTAACAACCCATTCTCTCACTAGCACATTGAGATGTCTATTTATTATAAACCATGTGACCTGTCTCTTGATATTAGGATAATAATTCTCCTCTAAATTCCTCAAAATGTCCTCATCTTCTAGAAATAGTTATGAAGCCTATCCAAGAATGGTCCTGAAATAGATTTTGAACACTCACACACTGTGAGTCTAGTTTAGAAGGGTATGAAGATCAGGGAAAACAACTAAAATTATTGTTAAAAAAGAAACATTTCTTCAAATTATTCCATAAACTTTTACCATGAGACCTATAAGTCCACATGTTATCTATTGAACAAGATCCAATACTTCCTTGATGCTCCAAACTACATCTTCACATCCAATGAAACCTAGTTTTCTTTATAATCATGGGTTGAACTGAATGTTATCTCCAACTACTCTAACTATTCATTTTCCATTTAGTACAAAACAACACCATAATACATCTACAATCTATTATGCTAAAAATATCAGAGTTTTCACCTCCATATTTTATTATTATCAACCTCTACACTATGATGATTTTATATAATATCCTACCAAACATATTTGGTGCAGAATATACATGGATGTTCACCTGGATCAATTCCTACCATATTTATAAAAAGTTTCAGACTCCTATACATTTAAAATGGAATAATTAAGTTTAATTAAATATTTATTTATTATTTTAAGGTGTAACATAATTTATTGGTATACCCATATCAAAACTATGTGAAAAAATGATTTAGGATCATTTTCTAGGTCTATGCCCCAAAAGTTTTGTCGTTTCAATTAATAGGATTACTAAACTTAATGAACTATGTGTTATAAAATAGGTGGACCTAAATATGCATGTCTTAAAAGTTATCCCTTGAACACATTGTTTACTAATCATAATCGACACCCATTAGGTACTAACCCATTCAGTCCTCACATATCCCATACTTCAAACTCTTTATTATCCCCCAACATGAACTAATGATACCACTATCAAACAACATACCCTGAGAGGTTTCCCTCATAGTCCAGGAATGGGATAAGGATGATAGATATATTCTTTACCATGCCTCTAACAGGCCATTAGTTTGTGAAAATAACTGAGGGTTTATCATATATACTATTGGTGGTAATTACCTGCTAAATGATTTTTATGAATGAGAGACAAGACATGTCAACCAATAAAATACCACTCAACATACATTTTAGTAATGACCCCAAGTAAGAAATAGTAATTTCATAGAATACTAAGAACAAAATAAAGATAATTTCATGTTTACGAAAGATAAAATCTGTAGTGACCAAAAATCCCAAATATATTATATGATGTTATAAGCTATTAATATCCCACATGATCCATAACCTACTCCGGTTGACTTAAAAATTAGTTTATATATACATAGTTTGAGAATAACAGGTATATATAAAAGGGTCCACTCTAAAACCTCCTAGTAAAAGATAAATAAATTATGTTAAATACTATTTATAAATAAGTGAAAATAACTAATTACTTAAATAGGTGTACTATGATCCAGGAATAACCATGTATATCTCTAAAAAGTATCATTTATAATAGATCATATAATAAAATAAAAAAATAGTGGTACTCTACTACCACTTCCCCCTAGTTTTACACTCTACGCCAACATAATTCATCTTATGTTATATATCTCCAAAAGAAGGAAGTCCAAAGACAACTAGGATAAGGTATCATAACATAAGTACTATTCATCACATCATATCAGTACCCCATGCCATATCTCCATATAGTAATTGACTAGTATTGAGGAGCCACTATAGATAGTATGTCATGCATCAAATGTTATATATTATACCCCAATACATTATATCCCATACAACGAGTAATGTACCTAAATCCATGAAAACATATACAAATCAAATAAATAATAATTGGTAGAATAATACATGAAAATTATCATGTGGCAGAAATAAATATAAGCTCTAGATAATATCCATCTACAATCATATATGTGAAAACAACCCACCACAAAAACCAACACATAATACTTGCTAGTGAAGTGAGGGGAGACAGAGGGGGTAGTAGGTCATCTGTTCCGCACAAATCTAGATATTATGGAAAAAACCCTCCTCTAATCCACTAGGTTTTAGTCTACACAAATATATGGGTGTGGCGTCATATAAAATAATAAAAAATAAAAGATATAAGATATATCCCAAAAACACTATGGGCCTTTACGTAGTCATATGCAGGACTGTTACAATCATCACTTGGACACTCAGTTTCCACCGTTAAGAGATAAATATCATATAGTCAAACAAGAATTACCTGAGGTTAATTAAATTATGTCTTTTATATTAAAAATTTAACAATATGTTAATTAATTACGTAGAAACCTTTTAACACCACAACAAAAAATAATTTTTATTACCCATAAGAGTGAGTTCCATTCCCTTAAGGCATAATCTAGCAGAGTTTATTATTTATCAAGATCAATATTTTTTTATTTCAACAAGAACCATCCCCAATGTTATGAAATTTATTAAAAAATATCATCATTCAAATATTAGAGGTACTCTAAAAACCAAAACTACCATAAACAACATGCATAGCCAAGCACATCTAGATTCCTTATGCAGCGGGGGAAGGGATAAAGAATAACAATAAAACATTACCGTAAATCTTTAAGTAGATTTATCAATAAGAATATTTCCCATATTTTAATCATAACATTGATAGATCTCATCATCAATCCATTTCATCAATCATGGAATCATACCCAACACCATCATAAAAATCACCATGAATCCCACCCTCAAATGTGTCATATTGTTCCATAATCAAAGGCCTACCCACCAATACCATCATACATCCTAGACTCCAATCACATCATATCATATAAGGTATAAATATTCTCATTTTCAATAAGGAAAATGGTTATTAAAAATAATAAATTCTGAGTTTAGAAGAAAATGATGTTAGTCGACCCTAAACATTCATCTTTATCACACAATCAATTTTATTACATATTGATATAATTGATTATTTTATTTAGTCATTACAACTACTTGTAAAATAAGGAACCATCTATTACAAGATATAAATTATTTAAAAATTAATTCAATAAAAAACATCCAGTTTCACTAAACCTAAGGATGAACAAAATCCATTTTCATAAAATTTTATTATTACCCTCAAAATGTATTATAACAAAAGATTATTTACCCATTTACATTAACATATGGAATAAGAAAACAATTAAACATGAAAATTGAATCAATTTCATTACAATCAAAATAAATGAATCTATGGATTCATTATACATGCCTCTTAAATTCCATCTATTTCAAAAAATATATTTTATTTTCCATAACCAATTTCATCACATTACACATGCTAAAATATAGAATAAAAAACATTATAAAAACAATAATATCATACATAGAATATATCTACAAAATCAGGAGGAATTTAATTATCAAATTGGAAAAAATAAAATCAGTAACCATAATAAATTTCATTCCATTATCAGGTTTGTCATTTTTATGGTTTATTCTGCTACCACCAAAAAATATAAACCATGTGAACGATATTATTTCACATGGTATCAAACTAGAATAATAAAATACTATATCTCAATATTTTTACATTATTTTAATGATTATGGTTTGAAAATGTGAATATCAATCACCCATCCAATAAGAAGATTATATGCCTCAATAATAATTAAGCGAAAATCATACAATCTAATGATAACAGAAACTCCATAAAAACAAGGAGAGAAACCACCATCACTTAGAAAGGAAGAAGAGGAGGAATAAATAACACACTAAAAAAACATAAAAATAAAAGTATATAACCTTATATAAATTATGATATATCATGAGGAGCATGTAATTATCCCCTTAAAATAAAATTTGAAATCCTTCAAGGAACACTGGTGGCCACCTAGTGTTTTGAGAGATAATCAGTATGGTTCAGAAAACATTGTGGTGATGCACATTTATTGTTACACCTCCCACATATATTCATCGTGTGAATGGGTGATTCACTTTGAGAATGTCTCTCATTATATCCCAGTAAAAAAATTCCATCCATCAAACAAATCGATGTCAAATTAATTCATGTTGTGAATCCCAAGTTCCTAATGGGACTTTCTCTTATTTAGATTCACTGAGTGAAAAACCAATTCTAATCACATTTGTAGTTTTATAAATATTGTGAATATACCTCAATAATATCCCTCATAGAAGTCATGAATTATAGTTATGTCATAATCCAATACTCCCACACATTAAATGAAATTTACATTCATGACATTAACCCCCTTTAACATTTTGAGATCCTCATACATCTAGGTAATGACTCCCAAACACAACTAATCCTACTAATCACATGTTTTAACTATCAAATCCTTTATAAACATTAATAGTAATGTATTATAAGGATAAAATCACTTAAATTTTTAATGCTAATTAGTCATCAATACATTACATTTCTAGGAATTCCAAAAAGGTGGAAAATGTTCAGAGTCTAAAGAATCGTGAAAGATTATATATAGATGTGTATAAAAAAATATCCAATATTTCAGGATTTTATAATGATATTTGTATAAATATTGATAGAAGGTAAGAAATTTCATCTTTCCAAAATGATTGTTCAATCATCAGTCAATTTTAGTATTAATGGGGAACAAAAGGAAGATGGGGAACTACATAAGAATGTTTTAATATTTCCTTAGTTGAACACTGATTTTGATAGACTGATAATGTTTTGGAACCTTGTATGTGATTATTCCATACTAGATTTAAATAATGAGGTAATAATAAAAGATCATGGTCTATAATTATATATTGATCCCTGTATTAAGATAATGTGTGTAGAAATAAAAGTATATTTCTGGTCGGACAACATGAATGTAGATATTTTAGTTTTTGTATATCTGTTCTTTGTATATCTTCAAGTTAAGGATGAGAGATAAATGTCTAAGGGGTTGTTGTAATCATCCCGCATACCAAAATAGCAATGTGAAAACATCAATATGGATTTTTTCATCATAATTCCCAAAACCACTATTGTGTATATTAGTATTTGTGTTGTTGTCAGTCACGTTGTGATGTAAGAACACATCATTTCCATTTGGGAATATTTTTATATTAACTAGTATTCTGGAATATATAGTAATTAAGTGTTAATTTTGAATGAAGTACCATATTCTATTGTATCGTATTGATATTTTAGGTTTATCCTAATGTTTTGGGGAATTCTCTAGTAGGATCTAGATACAACATGTATTTTTAATAATGATTATTACCCCAAAATATATGGTCATTTTGAAAAAAAAATCCAGCCATAATATATTTAAAGAGATATTATTCTATGGATTTCAAAATGTGTCTGGGATAAACACCATCGTTTAGTCTAGTTTTCATAAAACAAAATCATCCAAACAAAAATTCAGGTTCCTCTTCAAGAATCCCTATGTGGAATGAAGTGTAAAAAAAACATATTAGGATAATGTTTTAAAAAATAAATCTATTAGGACCAGATAAAGATGAGGAAGTTTTGGTGAATGTTAGATATCTTAAATAGTACATTATGGAAACTCAAGGATGATAGATGAATTTGGCTAACAATCATCAATGTAACGTGGAATATAAATTTGGTGAAAAGGTATTTGTATGAATATATCCATAGAGGAAGGTATTTCAATTATTAATTAAAATAATTAAAATATCTTGGTATATTTATGCATAAATATTCTCGAAAGATTAGGGAAAACCGATTATCTCATGGAACTTATACTGAATCTATATAAATTTTATAATGTTTTCTATATATGTATACTATATAATTACATACCAGATCCATCAAATGTACTAGAACCAAAAGTCAAAACAATGGATCTTGATATTTGTAATGAATAAAACTATTAAAATAATGGATCATAGATTTAACATGATATAAGAAAAGAATAATTACACAGTTAATGTACATTGAAGGAGTCAAAAATTCAAAGTAGCAACTTGGGAACCTAAGGATGTAATTAAACAGATATCCCCTCATTTTTTATTTGAGTTGATTTAATTTTGAGGGAAAAATAATTTTTATAGGTGGGTAGAATGAAACTCCCAAATAATTTGTGATATAGTTCTATAAAAACTATTTTTATTGATATCTTTATTTACAAACAAAACCAAGCATAAAGGATCTGCAACATTCTTTTAAAATATTCTTATTTAATGTGATAGTTGTGCCTCACCATTAGATGGGATTTTATGAATAATAATAACTAATTTAGGATTCATATATTTTTTAAACATATTTAATATTAATTCATTGATCATAAGTTGATCATAAATGTAAATAAAAATCATTTGTATGTAAAGTAGATAGTTTTTGTAAAACAATGTTTATGCACACAATTTATTATTATCTTAATAAAATAAACTGATCACTATTGGTAAGTTATTTTATTGAAATATAAATATTATTTATTCAATTAAATTTTTTAATATTTATCAAATATTTTATTTTACATTTGAGATAATAGTATATAACCAGTTTTATACACAAAATCTATATTTCTATAAATGAGTTTTCATTTTTTCTCACTTATTTTAAAATGAATTTAATCCGCCCATTTTAATTAAAAAATGACTAAAAGAATTGTATTTTTGTAATTTTTTGAATAATATGTTTGTAAATAAGCCCCTATTTTTTTGATGAATATTAATAGTAACCACTGTAAATGTTTTTGACCACAGTAAGGGTAAAACTGGTATAGAAAGAGTAAAACACTAAGATATAGAATTAAAATATCTATAACACTTACCTTTTCCAATTGGAATTTTGAATTTCATCCATATACATCGAGAAAATAAATATATAGTCAAATGGTTTTGTATATCCTTGATTATGACCCTCATATTAATTTATAAAAAGTATAAATATAATGTTTCACCCTCTTGACTTTGATATCACTAATTTTTTTCAAAAAAATTTAATGGGGTATATATTTAGTTATAAATTTTTTTTTGAAATATAAATTATCATTTTTATCACTATAATTTATCCCTATTTTTTATTAAATGACTAATTATCTAAAATGGTTTTCCAACACCAATATGGTGTTCATTCAATTAAAATAAAAATAAGACAAATGATTTTAAAAATATTAAAAGCCAAAAAATTGGAAGAATTATTTTTTCCATGATTTTAGAATAAATATATAATATATTATTGATGATTAAAAAGATTATATTTTATTTCTATATTATTATTTTTTAAATTATTGTTAAATTCAAAGAAAGATCAAAAATTTAGATTTATGATGTTTTATATTTCAAAACATTAATTAAATAATTTAAAATTAATAGAAATTTTATCTTCATCCAAGATAACAGAATATTGTTAAAAATATCAACCATGGTCCATTTTTTAGTCACATTTACATTTATGGAATCTTTCATAGGCCTTTAATATTAAAATAGTTATTACCACAATTAAGGAAAAAATGGTTAACAATGGGTTTAATAAAAATGATGAAATTTTGAAGGATTTCCTTCAAAAAGTATGTATTTTATTTTAATCTTCTATGAAATTCAATGTGTTCCCTCTCTCCCACTTATTAAATGACATTACATCATTCTAATATATTCACAAAATTCATCCTTGTAGCTCAACCATGTCCAGTAAATTTATCTTCTATACATTCTGATACAGGTTCAAGAGGTTATGGTCTCACCAAAAGAACAACCCTAGGTTCTTTAAGAGTAGATCTAAAGGATTTCCTTCAATGAAAAGGTGATCGCTATAACAGATCACTTTCTATTAAGGCATTTTTTACCTACTCTAAATATATGTTATTTATAAAAAAATAAAAAATTAATTTTTCCAAGTATTATTAATTTTTATTATGATTATGTAACCACTAATATACACCATCTATTTCATTAAATGAGAAGTTGATCTATCGCTAGTGGATACATGTGGAATACCACCTCCACGTAGCGCTACAATTCATTTTCCATCACCACCAGTCATGGATGGTTGTTATTATTGGTTTAAAGTATATATATAATATTTCTGAAAATATTATTTTTTTGTAACTATAATATCCAAATTATCTATATACACTTAAAACTATTAAAAAATGATAACATTGCTTGTGCATACATGTGGGATACCACCTCCTTGATGCGATGTGTTTTTTTCCATTTCTTGTCTACATGGTTGGTAATAAGGATAGATTTATTAAAAATATATAGTATATATGATATAGTGACTATTATTTAACAGTCATTTGATCCATCAGTTTAGTAGTGAAAATAACATTCATGTATATGAATGACCTTCCATCTCCATGAACAATGTAATTAATGATTCAATAATTAACATATATTGATGACTATAAATATATATATATATATTAAATATATGTTATATGTTTATCATTATTAAAAAAATTATATTATGGATTTATGAAAAAATTACATTGGATGGAAGTATGAGACATAAATTCACATGAAAAACTGATACATTTACCCGACTGGAGTTATTATTTTATTATAAATAATTAATAAATGGATGATAAAAAGTTAAAATTAGATCGTACATGATATTATAAGTATTTCATGACTCAAATATTGAATTATTAAAAAGTTACTTTTATTTATACAATAGTACTTGTGGTTTTTAAGAACTAATAACTAGAGGTAAAGAGTTTATGGTACAATCTACTTATTTATCATGATTTTTAATTACTATGTTTTAGATGATGAAATTTTATAAACCACCTCTGCATAAAATCACGAATTTTAGTCTCTAATATTTTTCAGATACTACTTTTCTTCAATTTGTATGTTTATTTACATAAGAAACCAAAATAATGTTTTTATGGAAAATATAAAATTATTTACTATTCGTCCAGGATTCATTCACTTCCATGTCCTTGTTTTACTTGAAATTATTTCAATTTCCTATGAATGGTTAAATACCTTTAAAAATGTGTTAATGTTTAATAAAAATTATTTAAATGAATTGATTTGTCATTTTATAAATGTGGTTCACTTGGATTATTAATTTTTTTTAAATGAACCATTAATTTAACGTGCAAAGAATGAATAATATTTATTAGAATCATTAACTCTCAATTATATGGAACATACTTTACAAGTTTCTAAGGTTAATTTTGGAGACAATATTTTATTTAATATTTGTGAATTTTTTATATTTTAAATAATTGATTAAGTTATGAAAAGTTTTTTTCCCTCAATACATTATTTAGGTGATATTTTTATGTAATTTTTAATTTATGATGAATTACAATAATGATACAAAACATAAAATATGGTATATGATATAATTATACAATGTTTATTTTTTCTATAGATTGTTATTTATTATAATGGAGTGTTTTTTATAACCAATTGTGATAGTTATGTTATTCTATGATGAACTGATGAAAATTATATGAGACCCATTTGATCTCCATATGTTATGCTATGATGAAATGATTTGGAACCCTATTTTTTATCATTGGTTTTGATTTAATTAATGTTTTATGATGTTTCAGAACACATATATTCAATTTTTATTATGTAATTGGATAGAATATATATATATATATATATATATATATATTCCTATAATGGTTTTATTAAAGATTAAAATCTCATGAGATAAATATGAATGGAATTTGGAGTAAACCTAGTTAATTAAGGGGAAATTTCCACTAATAATGTATTTTTAGAGAAGAATGACTACTACGATGAAATAGAGAGTGATCAAAATCCATTATGATATTTCTAATAGTGATCGTTGACTACTATAGAAATTATTTTCTATACTTATGTGTATCCCTAGAATCTATGTCTTGTGAAAAAAAAATTCCTCATGGATTATATTATTTTATTCCATTATGATCCATTTCTTAGGATTAAATAAAATAATTTTTGTTACTCATGATTATGTTCAATTATATGTTTTTATGGTTTTAAAATGTCATGATAATGTTACAATATCCTTATGATCATGATATAAGTCATTGTTAATATCTCCCTTGTTAACCTAAATTGGTTATATCATTTCACCCTATCATATGTTCCCTTTTCCCAAGTTATAATGAAACATTTCATGAATTATTTTTTAAAGATGGATTCTAGTTGTAAAGAATTATATGGGTGAATATACAGATATTTTATTAACATGTTATTTTGGTGTCCATGATTTCAAAAATACTAAACATATAAAAATTTATTATATATTGTTATGTTATATAATCAATATTTATCTATTATAATGGATATATATGCATGAAAATCATGGTTCACTATATGAACTCGCGAGTATAGAGATAAATAAACAATATATAAAAAATGGCCTTTATAAAAATGAGATAAACCAAAACTTATTTAAAACATTGGAATACGGTAGACAATATATCTCACAATAATCAAAAAATACAAAGAATTAATAGTTTATTTTATGTAAATATTATATCCCAATTCATTCTAATCCAAATTTATATTTTTTACAGTATATTAAAATTTCCTTTTTTATGTCTTCAACATCTCTAACAAATAAAATCTACAAATTTTTTTTTCTAAATATGGTTCCTTATATAATTTCCAGAGGAAAATGAAATAAATGAAATGGGTGAGACCAAATGCTCAATAAGGGAAAAATCATCATTATATCATCAATGATTATATCATTATAAAATAAGAAAATATTATCAGGTGAAATTTTCATATTAAAAATAATATGAAAGAATAACTTATATACATAGATCATTATAAAATGAGAAGTGGTCTCAAATCAACAAGAATATACCAAAGGAAAAAAGGTGCATAATCCAGACATAATAGACATGAAAAATGGATCATAATCATGAGAATATGGAAGATATATGTAACATGAACATAAAATATTGAATAAGAATGGAAATTGGGAACAAAAAATAACATATTTAAATTATAGCATTGTGAACTAGAGAATATTGTTACATTATTTTATTAAAAAAATAAGTACATGCTTCTTGTTGGGGAAACAAATTTCATGATTTATGTTGTGAATAATGAGAATTCCCATGAATGATGTTGTGAAGAAACCAAATTTTCATTCTTAAAATCATTATATCATAATACATAAATCATTAATAAATTCATTAGAGGAATGTAAATGGCCTAAACCATCTTTAGGATTTGTCAGAAAAAACAATATTAGAGAATTTTTATACTATAAATTTCTAAATTAACTATCAAACCCAAACCATCAGTCATAAATACATACATGTACCTCATTATAATAACCATCCATCAAATTATGAAGAAAAAATGGATTAAAAAATTAAGTCAAAAAAATTTATTGTTAGAATGACAAAACATATCCCTAGGAATTTAAATGTCTGATAAAAACTTCCAACACATAAAAATATTTTTTCATAATAACATTTAAAGATTTATTCATCAAAAATAATTTCCATGGAAATAATGAAATTAAATGAAAATAGGAAAATGGTGGTGAAATTATAAAAATGGTTTTTTTTTTATTTTGCTAGATATTTTCATAAATGAATAGTCACATTTACATAGAAAAGTTTTTGGATCATAATATAGATGCATATGTATATTAGATGACATAATACAAGAGGGGGTGAATTGTAAGTTTAAAAATATGGTATTTAAACACATAATAAAGAAATTAGTTTAAGTTGTATTAAACTAATACAATTCACAGTCAATACAATTAACCGCAATGGACTTGTATCTAATATGTATAATAAGATGTAATACTTATAAGTAATGTAAAACAATTGTATTCTTATTGAATACAATGATCAGAGTAATACAAATGAAAGAGATTCTACCATACAACATATCGAATCTATTTATAAAATATGTATCAAATGAATCGTAATTGAAACAATTACAATTGAAATGAATATGAAAAGAAAAGGGAACCAATAGAATTCCATTTCTAATACAAATACCATCATAAATGTAAAAGTATTACAATTATTTTATCCTAAAGAGAAAGGTATCCTTACACATAGGATAAAAGTTTTGTCTTACCACCACCCCAGTATGCCTTCGATATGATGATTGGCACGTCCGTCTTACTATCCCCACAATCCCTCAATTTTATAGGTAATCGGTACCTCTGTCTTTCAAACACTTGAAATCCTTCAATACGAAGATTGGTTGCACCGTCTGCCTAGCCATGACATCCCTCGATCATTATTAGCAGAACAGTCACACAAAGTAAAACAAAGCACTTATTGAAATACAAAAACTAATAATGAGTTGTTCATGTTTTGTAATACCAATTCTTTCTCATGACGAAAGAGAGATGTCACATCATCTCTCTCTAGAACTTGAAAGATGAAAAAGTTGATCAAAACATTTTTCTCTCTCTCTTTCAAATGACCGCATATTTATAGGCATCTGGTTCCAATGGTAATATTTCTTTAATGGTCATATTTATCTAAAAAACTCAGAGGTACTTGGAAACCTGGAATTGTAATAGTCATATTGAAATAGAAAACATGACATCATTTTGATTAGTTTATAACTAAATCCATGAAATCATTTTGGTTAAAATAATAAGTATATGAAAATGATAACATTAGTATGAATGATGTAAACATATGTTTTGTTAAAAGAATAAAACATGCATGAGATAAAAGTAGAACATGAGTACTATTAATATTACTTAGCGAAATTTATTGATATAATGCAAAGTGAGTATGATATACAATAGTCAGTACGATAGACAGGGTCAGTATGATTTATAGAGTTAGTATGATTGATAGAGTCATTACGATTGACATAGTCAGTAAAATTTACAAAGTCATTACAATTGATAGAGTTAGTACGATTGAAAGAGTAAGTATGATTGAAAGAGTCAGTAAGATTTATAGAGTCAATATGATTGACAGATTCAGTACAATTGACAGAGTCAATATGATTTACAAAGTACCATATTCAAAATAAAACAATTATTTGAGAACAAAATATAAAAATATTTTTGATTTCCAAAAGAAGAAAAAAAATTCAAAAGAGGACTTTTAACTTAATAATCTCCCCCTTTTTAGAATACAAAAAACAAAAAGTAATTCTTGAAGAAATAATTATCTCCCCTAGAGTTATACAAACTCTTCTGAATAGTAAAATGAATAAAACTAACTCCCATTTAGGTATAGAAATTCTTAAGGATTTTATTCATAGATTTCCTTGATTTAGATTTATTATAATTGAGTAAGATGTTAAAAACTCTCCCCATTTGTGAAATTTTCTCCACTTTTTTTTATAAACAATTCTCCCCCTTTGTGATTTAAAAAAAGATTGGTACAAACTTGAGTTTCTTGAAAATTTTAGAGAGAAATAAGATGCAATACAATTGAAATAAAGACATATGATTCATTGAATCTTAAAATATTAACAACTATTAAGACAAAACGATGAAAGATAAAATAAAACATTCATCTGTTTTCTCGTTCTTTATCTTTCTTGATCAAATCATGAATTACAGCCTTTATCTTCTTTATCACTTTCTTATCTTTTGATATAGAATCACCCTGGGATTTGAAAATATTTTTTTGGTCAGAAAAAAGTTGATATTGGTTTTTTATAGTCTCTTATTGAACTCTGTTTACTTCTTCAAGTGTATCCATTATGTCTTGAAAATTCTTATTCTCTTGAGTCAACATAGTCTTTTTCTTCTTCAAAAAAAACTATTTCATCTTTTAAAGATGAAACCTACAAAAAATCTAATTGGAAATCATTCATAATTTCTTGAAACTCTTTTACTAAAGGAATATCATCTCCATGGGTTTTTGAGATCTGATTCAATATTTTCTTTGTCAATCTTATTAAAAGAAATATCCAGATCATTTGAAAGCCTCTTTAAGTATCCAATTGATTCCTCATGTTCATTCACTGAGCTCTCTATTTTTTACGACCACTTAGTCATCATTTTGCAACCCTTCTTATGAGCAGCTAAACTATCACTCAGAACATTTAAATCAACTTCTATAGACAATACTCTCATTCTTATCTCTAATACTAATCCAAATTTCTTCTTTCGATTGTCTATGATAAAATCAATTTTTCCTTAAATTCTAGGAAAATACAAAATAATATTATCAATTATTATCAACACATGAACAACGTAATCACTTTTCTTTAAATAATTTGTGTGTTTTGAATCAGTATCATCATCGTATGATTCTAGTTCATTTGATCAGCTGGAGTCTTCAACAGCCTATTTTCCTTTTCCTTTATCTTTTTTCTTTCTTTATTCTTCCACTATTTCACTGATGAAAATTACTTTTTTGGTATGAGAAGTTTGAACTACTTTCTTGACTGGAGATGGAATTATTTCTGAAAGGGTTTCTAAAGATTGAGTCGGTGCTTGATTGGCATGGGGATTTTGTTGTATTCCTCCATTTTGCTTTTTAAGAGAAGATTCTTCTCTACTCTTCTTATAAATCTAAATAAATTCCAAAAGAAATCCTTATTCCTCTTCTTCAAATTTCTATACTTCTTGCACTATTTTTTTCTCTTTCTCTTTCTCTGGAAAACTCTGTACAATTGGTTCTTATTGCACTTCTTCTGTTAGATGAGCACTTACCAACACAACTCCTTTTAGGATTCTAGAAACATCAAAATATTGATCTTTTTTTTCAAAAGAGCCTTATTTTTCTTCTCATAATGTAGAGTATCCCTAACCCTTATCTTCTCAGCTAGAGCTTCAGCTGGGTCAAGACCAAATTTCATATCACCTTCTTTTCTTTGTTCTTTCTCCTTTACCAACTTATCTACAACCTTTTTACTATATTTGGTTTTCTTCTTCAGCTTCGCACTGATTTAAGGAGCTAACTTTTGAGAAGAAACTATTGGAACTGATTATATTATCTTTGGTTCCGATTTATTTGGTTCTAATTAATTTAGTGATGATTATTCTTCCACATATTTGAAAAAGAGTTTTTATTCTTCATCGAAACAAACATACAATTTCTTTAACGTATTCTTACTTATCCAAGGAGGCTTCCACTCTTTAAATTATCCTTTTAGAGGAATATTACAAAATTTTAATATTCAAGAATGAACTTTGTAATAATATATGGATACATGATAATATGAGACTTTATGGATCCTGACTTCAAATTCTTGTTGGTTTCGAAAATATAACCCATGGGATTTACCTTTATCATGTTTACAAGATAATCCAGCATAAAAATGTTAGAAACCATAATAGTTTCTCTATCCCCTTTCCATGGGATTAGACATCCTTGCTTCCAAAGGAAAACAAACCAATTTTCTGGAGATAAATGAGCTATTTTTTATTTTACCTTAATTAATAAGAAATAATTACTTTTATGTTATTTCCTTATTAAATGTACTAACTTCCTCAGGTAACTTATGATATGGAAAAAAGGAATCACCTTCCGTTGGAACATTTAGAAAGTGTGCTACTTGTTTTAAAGACCTTGAGAATTTTCTATTGTACACAACAAATTTAATCATTATTTTCTTATCAAAAGTCATCGTATTGTCGAATTGGCTAACCTATTCTATAAGAATTGTGCATTTAGATATTGGTTTCTCAATAAAAAGATGTTCCCATCCTTGAAATAAGATAATCCTGTTGATTGTTGAGTCTAATCTATCAAAGAAATCCTAAGAAACTAACCTTTCTCAAAATAAATATTTCTCTGAGAATGTCTTTGAAGGAATATCGGCTGCAGTGTTGGGAGAAGTCTAAGACATAAAGATGAGTGGAAAAGGAAAATATCATACCTAGTCATAAGGAGGAGAGGTAGAGGTTCACCGAAAAATCATGAGAAACTGGTGTGGGTTTGAGGAGGGGAGTTCCTCTTTTTATAGATGAAAATTGATGATTTTTGGTCTTATATGGTTGTGATTAGAAGATAAATAATCCAACGGTGGATAATTAAAAAGTTTTTCTAAAGAAAACAAGAAACAATAATACATAAGAAAGAAAATACAAAATAAATAAATAATGTCCCTATCAGATATTTCAAGTAAGTTATTGGCTTCTTAGTATTATGAAAGTATAAAAAATAAAATAAAATAATGAAAATAAAATAAAAATGAACATGAAACCTATGAAAAAGAAATTTAAAACGATTGGTTGTCACACCGATGGAAAATAAAGTCATTAACTTAGGTTGTCAAGCTGATGAAAAACAAAGTCATTACCATAGGTTGTCAAGCTAATGGAAAACAATGTCATTACCATAGGTTTTCAAGCCTATTGTAGATAAATTCAATACCATAGGTTGTTAATCCAATTGAAAACAAAGTCATTACCAAAGGTTGTCAAGCCGATGGAAAAAATGTCATTATCATAGGTTTTCAAGCCGATGAAAAAAAGTCGTTACCATAAGTTTTCAATCCAATGTAAAAAACTTCATTACCATAGGTTGTCAAGATGATGAAAAACAAATTCATTTCCATAAGTTGCTAAGATTATGGAAAACAAATTCATTACAATAGGTTGTCAAGTCAGTGGAAAAGGCTCTTTCAGACCGATTAATAGATTGTCAAAATGATAAACAATAAATAAAATATCAAAACAATAAATAGTAAACAGAATGTTAAAACAATAAACAATAAACAGAATGACAAAATAATAAACAGTAAATAGAATGTCAAAATAATAAACAGTAAATAGAATATAACTATAATTTTAAAGAGTTGAGATAAAATAAAAAATATAAAGTATGAAACAAAATAATAAAAAATAAATAAAATAAAGAGAAAAAGACTAATGTTCTCCCCCTTTGAAGAGAAATTATTTAATGTAAGGATAAGTGTAAAAATATAAAGTAGCAATGAATGATTATCTTATCTTAATCATTCCTAGATTATGTTTAATAAATTCAAATCTATCAGAAGATAATGGTTTTGTAAAAATGTTAGCAAGTTGTTCTTGCGTTCTGATAAATCGTAAAATAATATCTTCTTTTTGTGTGTGATCCATAAGAAAGTGATTCATAATATCTATAAGTTTTGAATGTAAGTGATGTGCTGGGTTTTTAATAAGAGCTATGGCACTAGTATTGTCACAAAGTATTTTAGTTTTTGAAAAACTCATTCCTTAGTTAGTTAGTGTGTGTTGCATCCACAACACTTCAGCACAACAACTTCCAACTGCTACATATTCAACATTAGTAATGGAATGTTCTACTGAGTTTTGTTTATTTAATGACCAAGAGACTAAATAATGTCCAAATAAATGAAATTTTTTATATGTACTCTTTCTATACATTCTACAGCCACCAAATTCAGCATCTGAAAAACTTTTCAAAACAAAATCATTTTCATAAGAATAGAAAACACCCAAATCCAAAGTTCCTTTTAAATACTGAAAAATACTTTTCACATATTTTAAATGGGATTATTTTTTATTTTATTGGTATATTGAACATAATAATACCAAAAAAATTAATTCTCGTCATCTAGATATTAGGTATAAAAAATACCTATCATACCTCTAAAGGTTGTTTGATCCACTGGTTTTCCAGCTTCATCAAGATCAAGTGTATTTAAGGTACTAATTGGAGTGATAATACTTTTATTATTGTCATATTCATACTTTTTGAGTAAGTCTTTGTTATACTTATGTTGATATATAAAGGTTCCTTCTAATTTTTGATAGATTTGAAAACATAGGAAGAATGATAACTCACCCATCATACTAATTTCAAACTCAGATTTCACTAAATTTGCAAAAGAATCAATTATAGATTTCTGAGTTGATCCAAATATAATGTCATCAACATAAATTTGAACAATAAAGACATTTTTATTTTCATTTTTATAAAAAGAGTTGTAATTTCTATACCTTTTTCATAATTATTTTGTAAAATAAATCATGTATGTATACCATACCATGGTATAGGGGATTATTTAAGTCCATAAAAATATTTGGAAAGTTTAAAAACATGTTCAAGATGTTTTTAATCTACAAAACCATGAGTTTATTCTACAAAACCTTCTTCATGTACAAAACCATTAAGCAAAGCACATTTTACATCCATTTGAAATAGTTTTAAATTGAAGTATGTGGAAAAGGCTAATAGAATACGAATATATTCAAGTATAGATATCGGTTCATAGGTTTTTTCATAGTCTATTTCCTCTTGTTTATTATAGCCCTTTCCAACAAGCCTTGCTTTAATTCTCATAATGACTCCATTTTCGTCACATTTTATTTAAAAACCCATTTTACACCAGTTACAGTCATTTTGTTAGGTATTTCAACCAAGGTCTAGGCTTGATTCCTTTTATATTCATTTAGTTCATCTTACATTGTTTTAATCCAATATTCATCACATAAGGCCTCACATGGAGTTTTAGGTTCAAATTTAGATAGAAAAGCTAGGTGTTCTATTTCATTTATCAATAAATTTCTGGTTCTTATAGGTTTATTCACATCACCAATTATATTATCACTAGGTTGATTCCTATGAAACAATTGATTTGGGTTTTGTAAGACCTATTCAATAAAATAATATAGAAATTCTTCTCTGGTAAATATTTCAGAAACATTTTCTTGAGTATTCCCCGTATCAGAAGAGTTTGCAATCGTGGGTTGATAATAAGTTTGTTAAAATACATCTATTGATGTAGGTAAGGATTGTTTAAAAACAAATGGGTTAGTTTCATCATATTTAACATGTACTATTTATTCAAAAATACATGAGTTTTTGTTTAAAACTCTTTATGCCTTTGAATTTGTGGAATAACCTAGAAAGATTCCTTTCTCAGACTTGGGTGAGGATTTAGGTAGATTATCTTTTTTATTCAATATTAATACTTTGCATCCAAATACACTAAAGAATAAAACTTTTGGTTTTCATCCAGTCCAGAATTCATAAGGTTTTTTATTAAGAAAAGTTTTTGTTAAAACATAGTTTATAGTATAACATGCAATAATAACACCTTCAGCCCATAAATTCTTAGAAATTGAGTATTCACTCAACATGGTTCTTGTCATTTTTTATAGAATACGATTCCTTCTCTCAACCACAACATTTCGCTGAGGGTTTTTTGGATATGAAAAGTGGTGAGTAACACCTTTCTTACTAAAAAAATATTCAAAATCAGAATTTTTAAATTCACCACCATGATCACTACGTATAGTTATTAGTGGTAGTTTTTTTTCTCATTTTTAACATGGGATCTGAAAGTTTTTTAATAGAAAAATGATTTCAATTTCTTTTCTATAAAATAGACTCATGTAAATCTAGTATAGTCATCAAATAAAACAAATACATAGTATTTTACTCCAATGCATCCAGTTTTTGTAGGACTGAAAAGATCCATGTGCACTATCTGTAATGCCTTAGAAGTTGAAACTTCATTGATTGATTTAAAGAAAGTTTTATGTTTCTTTCTATATTGACAAAGATCACAGACCTTTGAAGATTCATACCTAAGATCCAGTATGTCCTAAACATTTCTTTTCTTTGAAATTTTAAAAAGGTTTCAAATGTTAGAGTGCCCTAAACTTCTATGCCATAACCAAGATTAATCTTCCATTGCACTTAATCAAGGTATGTCTTAGCTCCAAATGTCGTCTAAGTTAAGTGTGTATACATTCTCTTGCCTATGGGTAGAATGAATGAATTCATCCTTGGAATTGTGAACTAAACACTTATCATTCCTAAAATTCACAAGGTATAATTCATCACATAATTAACATATACTGATGAGATTGTGCTTAAGACCTTTTACAGACAAAACATTTGAAATTAAAACTTTACCAAGGAAAACAGTATTACCTATACAAACAATCTTTCCTTGAGCATTTCCTCTTAAGGTAACTTTTACACATTTTGTTTCAATAATATTTTCAAGGAAATATTTTTTGTAGTCATGTGATTATATAAACCACTATCCATATACCAAATGTTCTTATTGTTGGTAAACTTCTTGTTTTCCTGAAAAAGAAAAAATTAGTTTTTTGGAACCCAAAATTGTTTGGATCTGGAAATGTTAGATAAAATAATTTTGGGAACCCACATTTGTTTCGAAAAAATGAGCTTTATGAAAGCCTAACAATTGAGTTTTTTTTAAGGAACAATTCTTTTCCCTATGACCACCACATTGAAAGTTAGTACAGAATGGGAAACTTTGAGGAACAAAATAGTTATGACTAAAAATAGTTTTGAATGAGTATAACAAATTCCAAAACTGTTTTAAGAGGGAAAATTAGAGAATACAATTTTTAAAATTATTTTCCACCCAAGGTAAATTTTTATAAATGTTTCTTAAGAGAAATTATTTGAGACTTTATTCTAATGACTAAATTATCATTCTCACAAGGAATTTGTTTGGAATTGTTTTTTTGTTTCTAAAATATTTTTCATTAATACAAGTTGATCAAAGTCCTTATAAATTTTACCCTTCTCAGAATTTACTACCATAAGGTTTTTTGAAATATTTTAAAAATTAAAAAAATTCTCATTAAGATCTTTTGAAAGATCTAATATTTCTTTTATTAGAAAAATTATTCTAGGATTTTCTTTATTAATATTTTTCTTGAGTTTGGAATTTTCATTCTCAAGTAATTTGTAAAATCGAGATACTTGTTTAAAAGAATGTAAATTGTCTTCTATTGAAGAAGATTATTCATCCAAGGAGTAACACTATTTCTAATCAGGATAATTATAATTTAAAGAAACATTTTTAAGAGATTCAACATTATGTAACTTAGCCATGAAATAATTGTTTTCAATAGGTAGCCTTTCTATAAATCCAATATTCCTTTATCCAGAAGATTCATATTCTGAAGAATCATCTGATGAATCACCACCACATACACTCTAAGTATCATTTTCCTTAATTTTTTATTTGGATTGTAATACTTTTTCTGATTTCTTTTAGAATGTTTCTCCTTTCTGTATTTTCTTTTTAGTAAAGGATAATCAAGTTAGATATTAATTGTTCTCTTGCATTCATAACATATTACTTATGATTATTTCTTTCCCTTCCTATATTTCTTTTTTGAATATGTGTTAAAAGTATTGTATTCCCAAAATCTTGTTCATCCTTCGATCAAGATTAGTTAACTCATTTTAAGATTGATCACAATCACTTTATTTATATATAATAGCATTCTTTTCATTGGATCTTGTCACCCTTTCTGGTGTCTTATCTTTGGATGTAGTATTAAAAGCTACACTTCCATCTCCATTCTTCTTCTTATTGAAATCATCATCTCTTTTCATTTTTGTCTCATGTTGTAGAAGAGTTCCAAATAACTCATCAAGAGTGATTTGAGTAACACTTCTATTTTCATCAATAGTTTTCCTTTTCGATTCCCACTCGTTTGGAATTATATTGATAATCTTGTCTACAAGTGCTTCATCATAAAGACCCTTTTCACCCATAGAATGTAAAATATTTAAAATTTCCCTAAATCTTTATTGCACCTCACATAATATTTATCCATAAGGAAATAGAAATCCATGATATTCTACCTGAAGCATTGATCTTCTTGTTTCTCTGATTTTGGATGCACCCAAATGTGTGCATTCTAATTTCTTACAGATATAATTGGAAACTTCACAAGATGATATCTGAATATATATATTCTTGGTCATAGATCATAACAAAGTATAACGTATTTTGTAATTCAGTTAATATTATTTCTTCTCCTAATTGGTGAAAGTACTGACTTCTTTGTCAGTGATTTTGTAACCTTTTGTAAGCATAATAAAGTTGTATACTCTAGTATTAATAACAAATGACTTCATTCGATCTCTCCAGTACTCATAATCATTCCCATCAAAAAATAGGTTTTCTGGTTGGATTTATATTGTCAATTGATCCAATATTCATTCCTTCCATCTAATAAAACAATATTTTTCCACTCCACACGTTAGTGTATTAAGTAATTATCAAAATAAATTTGTAACAGTAATACAATTTGTAGTGTAAAAAATTAAGTGAATAACATAATTCAGTAGAAACCTCCTATGATACCAATTTTTGGTTTTTAATATAGATATATATGTATATTAGATGACACAATACAAGAGGGGGTAAATTATAAGTTAAAAAAAATTTTATTTAGACACTTAAGAAAGAAATTAGTTTAAAGGAACTTAAAGTAATAAAATTCACAATAAATATAATTAACCACAATGGTCTTGTATCTAATAGGTATAATAAGATGAAATACTTATAAGTAATGTAAAATATGTATTCTAATTGAATACAACGATCAGAGTAAAACAAATGAAAAAGATTCTACCCTACAGCTTATAGAATCTATTTATACAATATATATCAAAAGAATTGTAACTGAAAAAATTACAATTGAAATAAATATGAAACGAAAAGGGAAACAATACAATTCCCATTCCAATATAAATAGCAGTAGAAATGTAAAATTATTAAAATTATTTTATCCTAAATAGAAGGGTATAATTACACCTAGGATAAAAAGTTTTTCTTATAACCACCTTAATAAGCCCTCAATACTATGATCGGCACGTCTATCTTGCTATCCCTGAAAGCCCTTGATTTTACAAGTATTTAGAACCTCTATCTTTCAAACACTTTAAAGCCCTCAATAAGAAGATCAGTTGCACCATCTTCCTATCCTCGGTAGCCATAAATCGTTATCACATGATCAGTTGAAGAAAGAAAAACAAAGAAATTATTGAAATACAAAAACTAAGAATGATCCGTTCATGTTTTTTAATACCAAGGATTTCACATGAAGCAAGAGAGAAGTCAAAACCTCTCTGTATAGAACATGATATAAGCAAAAGCTGATCAAATTTTTTGTCTCTATTTAAAATGACCTCCAATTTATAAGCCTATGGATCCAATGGTCATATTTATTCAATGGTCATATTTCTTAGAAAACTCAGAGGGACTTGGACACTTGGAATTGTAACGGGCATATTGATATATAAAATACGGCATCATTTTGATTTGTTTATAACTAACTCCACAACATCATTATGGTTAAGAAAATAAGTATATGAAAATGATAACATTAGTAAAATTGAAGTAAATATGTGTTTTTTTATATGAATAAAACATGCATTATATAAAAGTAAAGTATGAGTACTATTAATATTACTTAGTGAAATGTATTGATATGATGCAAAGTGAGTATGATGCACAATAGTCAGTACGATAGAAAGATTCAGTACAGTTAACAGTGTTAATACGATGGACAAATCCAATATGATTGATAGAGTCAGTACGACTGACAAAGTCAATATGATTTACAAAGTGAGTACGATTGACATAGTCAGTAGGATTGACAGAGTCAATATGATTGACAGTGTTAATACAAGTGACAGACTCAGTATGATTGACATAGTTGGTACGGTTGACAGAGTCAATACGATTGAAAAAGAACCATATTAAATGTAAAAAAATTATTCGAGAATGAAATATAAAAAGATTTTTGATTTCCAAAAAAATAAATAAAAGTCAAAATAAGACTTTTGACTTAACAAAGTCATTTTTGAAAATCTGATGTAATAATTTTTAATGAAGAATTACTTTTAAAAATAATACTTAAATTGTGGATAATTGATAAAAATATTATGTTTTAAAAATTGTGAAGTAAATTTATTTCAAAGGAATTTAATTTAAAAAATAATCTTTAATGATATATCATTGAGAAAAAAAGTTTTTAAACCAAGAGTGCGGAGTGGAAGATAAAACATTTGATTTTGAATGGATGCTTCAACTTTTGAACATTGTTTTAAATACCATTATTAAAAACCCAAATCAATAAGGAGTGACCAAATAATAATTTTTATAAAATGACTATGGACATATGATTGTTTCAGGAAATAAAAAATAATTGGATTTCATTTTATATGGGGGAACATTTGATTGAATGGAAAATATAGACATCGAGGGGATACTATCATTTATGAGGATGATATATATTTTTTACATAATAAATTATTCTATCAAGAATATCTGAATAAAAAGTTACATTTCCCCACATAAAAACAAGATGCATCATGGAATAAAACCATATTGTACAAGAAAAAAACAATGGAATAAATAGTTAAAATAATATGAATTAAAAAAAAGATAGTTGATTTAATAAAGACATTTATTACATATGTATACATTGAATCAAAATCAATTAGAAGATAAAAAATCATATGAATATTGAAAATAATTAATTATATTAATATGGTAAAATAAACTCATTATAAATTAATCAAAAAATATAAATGATATCATGGTTCATGAAAAGAAATATTCCTCACAAAATTAAATTGTATACAAAACAACATTTCCTTAATTCAAAACGTCCACCAAAGAGAATAAAGATACTCTATATAAATAATAACATATATAATATACTATTTCATAAAAATATTCACATATATAATATTTATAATATTTTGTTTTTAATTATTTTCTGCATGTATATTATTTAGATATTATCTATTTTAAATATCTAGTCTGAGTTATCTTTATCATTTTAAAGTGATTTTGTAATAGAGGCATTGTTGTTCATTATTTTGCATGTTTAAAACATTAAAATATAATAAAACCTATTATAAGGGATATATCATGATATATTATAATAAAATAATTTCATTTGTAGAATGTTTTTCTCATGGTTCTTGTACGCTAAATAGAGGAAAAGCTTGTTTCAGTGATCATTAACTACTGAACGTTGGTATCATAATTAATTAGTATAAAATTAATTTTAAAAATAAATAACCAAAATGAAATCATTATTTACTTATTTATATCATATGAAGTTAGTAACTGAGTTTCAATATTAATCCTTGATATTATTTTATACCATTATTTAGGTTGGCGGTTTGACCAACTCAAATATGAACAGATAATAATAAATTGAGGATTATGATTGTGAAAGAGGATTAGTTTGAAGTAATTTCATTATTAATGAATGAAAAAGTTATTATTTACATAATTATATGGATCTGAATCATATTTTAATAGGTTTTAATTAATAAAATAAAATATATATGTAAAACAAGATATGTGACATTTATAATGTTGTAGTCCACATAACTCAAGGATAAAATTTTCATTTCGTGATGATTGTTAGTGAAATAAGGTTTATTATAAGGTTTCTATACATAATAAGAATATTATTATATATTTTATATTTATTCATTAATTTTACCATTATAATCATTGAAAATACATCGTGGTGGACACAGATGTCATCCCTTCATTGAGTTGTTGTTCTCCACAACAAACGAATAACTGGTTAATTATTATTAATTACAATGAAGAGTGGTGGTTAATCATTAATCAATTAGAATAATAAAATATAATATATAAAAAATATTAATTTAATTAAATATTAAATGATAAATTTTAAATTCACAATATAAGATGGAATTATAGAGAATATACAATAAATAACTACTCATGTAAAATATTAACATTTTCATTAGAGGATTTATTATAAATATATGTATTAGGAAACTTTATTGTGAAAATATGATCAATTAATTGTAATATTACTCTATAGTAATGAAAAAAGTTTATTTTAATTTTGAAATATAATTTATAGGGATGTCTTTAATGGATGTTGAGAGGACCCCTTTATAAGTCTCGATAATGGAATTTTATTAAATATTTAAAATTAATAAAAAGGGATAACATGTTTCAAATGTTAAGAAGAAATTAAAATTTAATATAATGGATTGGAGGATGATATATTATCACCCATTCCTCAAAATTTCATTTTCCTTATATTTTTAATCATTTTTATATCCATTACACTTTAAAAATTCGCATTTACCTTCTTTCTATTATAATGGTAACTATTGTTCTCCGAATTAGTTTATATTTAATACCAAAAACTAAAATTTATAATTTCTATATTATTAATTAAAATTTGAATTTTTTTTCATTTTTTTTGTGAAATAAAATTCAGTGTTTACATTACTTCATGTAACACATAAAATATAGTTTTTAGAAAAAGTGTATTTGGAACATAAAAATTATTCATTACATAAAAATATTAGGGTTCATGATTTCAATGATATAAATAGTTTTGTTATAAAATAGTTAAATTTTATTTTTATTTAATTGAATCTGAAACAAAACATAAACAAAATAATATGGTACTAAAAGAAAATATAATAATAGTTTCTTTAAATGTAAAATATTTATTATGTTTGTAAACATTTATTTTCTAATTTTATAAGTTTATTTTGATATATATATTTTAAAACCTCAAATAATTATTTTATCATGAATTTGTTTCATGTTTATATGTTATATTTACTTCTTGACATAGTCATAAAGTCTATGATTTTATAAAAAATGTATTCTCACAATTCATCTAAAAATCAATTATTTCAGAAAACACATAATATTTCACTATATGATAAAAAAGATATTTCTAATTAAAATATGAATATAATTTTATATAATTGAAATTTTATAAGTTAATTTCTAAATGAAAATATTAAATATATAGAATATTTATTTTTATTATAAATTAACGTTTTAAAATATTATGTTTTCTTAATATTACTTCATATCAATTTCTATTTTAATGATTTAAAGTATATTTATCCCTATATTTTTATATCATATATTAGCATAATAATCCTTTAAACCTTTTTTATTTTATTTAGTAGCACATTTAAAATTAATTTTAGAATAAAAAAATAAATCATATTAATTTTTATACACTTAAGGTAATATATTATAATTGATTACTATCTTCTTATTTACTAGTTATTTTATTCATCTTTTAATTTCTCTATAATATTATTCTAATATGTCATAGAATTTTTTTGATTTATTATTACTTTAGGATCATTCTATTGATCATAGTTTTAATTTAAAGAAAAACTTTATTCAAAAAACCTTTGGTGATACAAAAGGATTGGGAATTGAGGGATAATGTCACATATATCATATCACAGGGATGAGTGGTGCATGATTCCAACATTATATTAGATAAACATTACATTGAAATAAGAATTTATTTTTTAGAGGTGTGTAGGAGGATTATTTATTTGTGAGGGGGAATAAATAGTGGATTGTGATGTTTATAATTCACAATGTAATTACCTATATTTTGGATTTTTATATCACGTAGAAATTCTTACAGTTTTGATGAATTGTTTTCCAAAACATGAACTAATTTTATAGTTCATCATTATTTTATGAATCATTGTTCACATGGTCTGATCTCACTGTCAGGTAAACCATGTCCCAACTATGGAACTAATTTCTATGAAACACTATATGTATTTCATGGTTTCTTCTAATCCATCACATGGTCTGAGAAAACTTGTGTTATGCCACCCTTCACTGCATAATTTTGTTGTATGGTTAATAGCAAATATTCATTAGTTGTGTACCCTTTCCTTCCTCCATTTTCAAAACATCAGGCATCTAACTCCAAAAACATTAAAATAATAAATCCAACTCCCCATAAACAAATCTGTTGAATATTAATAGAAAATACCTTAGTGATTTAGTACATATTTAGATAAGGTCATTCTTCATGAAGAAATGGGGTTTTATATTTAATATAGTATCTGAATATCCTATATTTTTTAAATATGTTATTTAAAATAAATCTTTTTGTTATATTTATATACATGGGTTAATTAAATATTTTTTATATAATGGTAATGGGTGTCATTGAATAAATTAGAGGTATCTGTACACATTTAATAAAAATAATAATATAAATTTTTTTATATCATACATCTGAAGTTTATTTCATTAGGATGATACAATTTTGTTTGTATCTATATATTAAGTAACTCTACAAATTTAAATCATAATTTTATATCAAGATTTTTAAATTCCTTTAGAATATCCTCATAGTTTAAAGTCCTATTGAAAAATAGATTTATTTATTATTTCATGGATGGAACAAATAGATTAAATTATTTTGAAAAAAAATATTTTTTTATATTTTTTACATACACTCAAAATGTATGGTCTTATAAAAAAGGATTCAAAATTTAATTCTCTAATAGAGAGGTCTCATAAAATCTTGAATGAAATTTCCATAGCAAGGGATATTGACATAAAATATCTATATAGAAACTGAATTTTGTTTTATATTATATGGATTGATTGTAGTTATCACATTTGTGTTAAGAACTTTACCAATAGTATAATAGTTATATTGAAATTCATTAAAATACAGTAAAAGAGAAATGTATTTATATAATTTCATCTCACCTTATAAGAAGGAAGAACAAATGTTTCATTTTTGTTTAGAATAATAAATAAAGGAAACAAATTCTCAAAGAGTGTAGTTTTATTTTTGAATATGATGATGAAATAATATTTATATTATGAGAAATAATGAATTATATTTTTTGAATGGTATAAAAGTAAGAGTATTTATATATTAGATAATGCAAAATTAAATGTGATATAATTAAAAAAAATTAAAAATAATTAAATAGTTGAAAATATTTTTGGATTGATCTTAAAAGTGTATTCCTATTTATCACAATCAAGGAAAAAATTTCACATAGTTCAAAATATTATAATATTATATATTATTTAGATATAAGTAACTTATTTTAAATTTAATAAGGAAACTAATAACATAAAACTATCTTCTTCAAAAAAATTGTATAACTCTTTCCTTTAAGAAATGAGTTATAATATTTTAATACATGTTAGGCGGTGTACTATAGTGACCTAACATTCTCATTCCTGAAAATTACATGTTTTTATATGAATTTTAATTACATGACACAAACTCATGAAATAACACAATAATATAATAGTTCCTTTGTAATAATGGATCACAATGTAATAATCTGGTGATATATAATGAATGTTTCCTAGAAAGATCATCACCTTTATTACTATTAATATATATACCATTCGTAAAACCTATCTTCATAACATAGGGGTACGAAACATAAAAATTGAATATCAATGATGCTCAATAAGAGTAAACATGATAATTACATAAACATAACATGTGAATAAGGGTATGAGAACATGAGAATAACATAAGAAACCATACCCTATATAAATAATATCAAAATATTGAGCCAAAACATAAATATATGATGTTAATAAGAAATAAATAAATTTGAGATTCAAATAACATGATTCATATGAGAATAACATTTCCATAAGAGATAGAATTTTGTAAAACATATTAGTATAAAAAATCATTTCCTTAGTAATCAAGGCTCATTTCAAAGACTTATCATTGAACTATATGGGTGGCAAAACATCCTAGGAAGGATAGAAAACCATCCCCATTGGAATCCCTTTCCTCATAGTGGAATGAGTTAAATACCCAAAACATCATAGTACTCGAGGATCACTTCCAAGAATATTATAACAGAAAAATTACCTTTCTGAACTAGTTTCACAACATAATTCTAGTATTCTCTATCACATTATATATATATTATTAAACAATGGATTAGTGGGAGATATTGGTCCCACCTGTATATGGTTATAACATAGCCATTGTCTTTGGTTATAATGTAACCACCATTATTGGATATAACATATACTCTTTCACATAAGAAAAATCATACATACATATGCCACAATATCGGAAAACTATTACAATATCTTAACCCATGAAGTTAAATGGGATTAATAAATATTTTTTAATATTATAACTTATGGAAAAGAGTAAGGTTTCATAATTATTTCATCATTTCATCAAAGAATAATCCTTGAAAATAACTGGGTTTCAAAAATATTTTATCATTAAATAACCTATGGAAGGGAATATGCTTTCATTGACCTCATTTAATCATAAACATAATAAATTTAGAGAAAGAAAAATAATGAAATAATTAGTTCATTTCACTAGTAATGAATAAGTTACATAAATGGATGTGATCATACAACAAAAATGATTTTGAAATATAAATCCCTTGGGAAATTTCTTTAGGAAGATACATTTGATTTGAAAAAAAACTGTTCACAAAAAAATCATAAAATTTTAAAAATAAATTTAATTGAAAATAATCATTACAACGTATGTGTGAAGGTTTAAAAATCATTTAAAACGTTTATTCTGTAAAATTAATATTCCAAATTTCAAAAGACATTAAAACAAATAAAAATACATTTTTACTTTGTAATCATTTATTTTAAATATATAAATTTCCTGAATAACAAATAAAAAATTTACATTGAAAATAAAATTGATAACATTTATTTTATGTTAAAAATATTTTAGTACTCATGGAAACCATAAATACTATTCATTTCATCCATGTTAAAAAAATTCACATTTTTAATAAAAGAAAAACTAGTATTATTTGAAAATAGACAAAAATATTCATTTAGAAATATTTAAAAAAAATTAAAACATGGGTTAAAATTCATTTACTGAACTATTTGAAAATGTTAAACAAATTATAATATTTTTAGAAATAAGGGTTTTAGAAGAAAATATATTTACAAACAAATAGAGAAATAAAGTTAGTTTTCATACAAATATTTTATCAACTAGTTTAAGTACCAAAAATTGTTGAAATCGTAATATTATTTTAACATATAATGAATAACTAGAGGATATGAAAATTAATGAGTTATGAATCATAATATTATATCATTTAAAACATAACCATAAATAATCTCTATAAACAATGATATTGTAAGGTAAACACCATACAATTTTGGTAATATATAATTGTAAGAAACATGAAGGAGTAATTAAAAATGAAACATAAAATTTCATGATGGAAAATAAATTCAGAAATTAAATGTAAAATGGTATGTACACCTCATAGTAGAATATAGGTTTACAGTAGCTATGACGAATACAAACTATATAAAAAATGATTCTTAACAATTCTATTATGGACTTTTCTATAGTGAGATGCCTCAACATTCCAGGTAATTCCCCCTGGCGCTCTTGATGTGTTTTGGATCTTTTCATTTGTTTGTTTTCTAAAGTAAAAAATAGATGGATCCTTTAAAGGGAATCCTGGTTCAGTAGGATTTGGGACTGTCATCAAGGATCACAATAGAGACATCATTGACTATACATATGGGTCTTGTGGTCATCACACAACCCTTGAAGCTGAAATGATTGGAATTATTAATAAAGTCAAAATTTCTAGATAATGGAATTAGATTAATGTTTTGTTCGAATGTGATTAAAATAATATTGTACAAGTGGTTGGTCATCGTAACATACATTTTTCATGGATTCTCACTACTATATGAACTGACTGCATGGCCAAGCTCTCTACAATAAACTACAACATCACTCATGCATTTTCTGAATAAATTCTCTTACTAATGCTCACAAAAATAAGAAGTTTCCAATGATTCCTACATTTATGCTGATACACTCCTTCTTGATCTTCATAATATTCAATTTAAAGACAAATGTAAAATCCCCTATATCTAACTAGTGTAACTTCTTGTTTTTCCTATAATAAGAGCTAATGTGCTTACTTGTCGAAAAAAATTATGTCTCAAAGATTGAAAACAAATACAAAGAAACCTTATCTTATGTCTTGAATAATAGTATAACCGTTCATACAATCTGTATAATAAATATAATGTTTTTAGACATATATTATAGAAACATAATAACATATATCAAACCACATATTATTTTATAATGAAATTTTATTGCTTGTTTGTTCACAATTCCTTGTGAAAGTTACGTTTTGTGTAATAAAATTTTTTTTCATATATTTTATGATTTTTAATTTTTTTTATCCTCTTAAATTGATCACTATTTAATCATAAATATAATTATAAACAATATATAAACACTATATGTATTTAGAATATATGTATTCAATGTAATCGATAAAATTCAATGATATAAAGTGAAATACAATAGTCATGGAGACTGTAGGGTGTACTTTCAAACAAACAATGTTTATATTTTATTATGACTTTGAAATAATGAATTTTAATAGATATATAATCATTAAATAATAATTTTTTTGTAATATATATTATATTTTTTTATTGAACACTTCCTTATTAACTTCCATGTAAAGTATTAATTATTAACATTTAATCTAAAGTAGGTAGTCCACTATACACACAAGTGGTGTTATTATATTCCCACAAAATAGAGAGTATGATGGTTTGTGTGATATAATATTTTAATAGGTATAATAATATTAGAAATATCATATGTAAATTATCAATCCATATTTATGTCCATCATCAAGAGGTGGTAATGGAAAAATCAATTGAATCAGATTAGGATGTGGTAGTCCACCGTACACATGAATGATGATTTTATAACCCAATTGATGTATGAGAGTATTTTTATAGGCCATTCCATTAAAATTAAAATATCTACATATATGGAATATATTTAGGTTATTATATCATAATGGTATAAAAATAATTGAAGGATGTGGATAATGAAATAAAACAAAAATGTGTATTTCTGAATGTTACCTATTCTTTGGGTATTCTCCATAATAGAGGAGAGGCAGTGAACATTTATAATTGAGTAGGAGTGTCATTTTAGTAGATACCCAAAAGTATTAATTAATTGGAGGTCTCTAAACTTATTTTTCCTAAACATTCATACATAATCATGGTGAGGTATTATATGATAGATCATATCCTCTATAAAAACATGTTTAAACATCTCATTACAAAGTCTTTATGATTTTCTAACTTCTAACATTTTAACATTCACCACATTAACTAGTTTTTTATCCTAGGTAATTTATCCTTAAATACGAAAATAAGAAGATACATGTTAGATAATTTATTAATAATGATTCTAAATATTAACTAAAATTTATTAAAAAAACATATGTCTTTGTAATGTTAATTTTAACACAATTTTATGTAATTAAAAAAACATAGTTTAAACCATAATCTTAGTCATTAATTGTTTCTATTTTCACTAATCGTTATAGTAAAAATTAATGTTACCTCATTAGATAATAAAAATTATTCAAAATAAAAATATGAAATCCATTTTTATCAAATTAAATTCATTGAATTGGAAAAAATAATATAAATTTAATCCTATAGAAGTAATGAGAAAGTGAGGTTTCATGACTATTGTGCAATCATTTACGTTGATTTTATATAAAAATCAGAATAAAAATGATTAAAATTAACTAAATTGGATATATATATATAATTGGACTAATATTTCATTAAAATATTTTAAAATAATATTTTTCTTTTTAAATAATTTAAATAAAAAGGCCGATTTAAATTAAAATTCATTTTTTATTATAATATATCAAAAATAAATATTTTTACGAAACGCCCAAAAAATTACCCTATGATATTTTTTGATATTTGAATTTCAAAAATGATTTTTGTTAAAATAAATTTTATAAAACTAAAGAAATTTAATTTTATATTATGTGCTCCAAAGACAACAAAAATATTTTTTAGAAATACAGTTTTAAGAATAATATTAGTTTTATTCTAATATCATATATAGGAAAAGATATGATGAATGTCAAAAAATTTCTTGAATATATAACATAAAAATTTCACTACCATAATTCACCAAAAGTTATTTTTTGATTTATTTATGTTAAACGTGTTTATGTCAAAAAAAATTTTTCTAGAAAATGACTTATTTTATATTAAAATGGTTTAATTTTAATTTAAAATTGTCATTTCACAGAAGTATTTATTAAATATACAAGTGTAAACCAAAAAAATCATAATTCTGTTATTCCTATTCATACCCACCATTCCCACAGCTCGTTGATAAATATTACATTAAATATAATATTTTAATATTATGATGAGTTTCTTAAACTCAGTGTTTCATGTAATGAAAGATAAATTGAATATTATTTTTAACATGAGCCAAACTTATTTTTTTGTTATAAAAGAAAAAATTAGTGTTATGTGAAAAGAAATCCAAAGTCAGTATTGTGTGTGACACAAGTTAAACTCATTGTTTCAGGTTGTTGGCACTGAAAAACGAATCCATGTATTTCAATGAATTCTTCCAGACGTGATTCCAGAGCATATATTGTTTCACAGGTTTCAATATGAATGGTGTTGGAGCTCGAACGGAGTCACATATCAGAAGTTATGGCAGTTTTAAGTAATACTATAGAAAATGTCCATCTCGGATGATTTTGGAGGAAATATATGGTTTTTCATGCATGAATGGAAATTTGGAAAGAAAGAATGGATGTTTTCTACGCAAAAATGTAATCTTGTATGAAAAAACAACATATTGTGCACAACCTAATACACAACCCATTTATGTGCCCAATGTGATGTCATCTTCCACCCTGACCACCCAAAAAATGTATGAGTAAGGTGTGCACAAGTTTCAAGATTCACCTGCTAGATCGGAAAGCATGCACAAGATTCTTACAAGCCCAATGCAGTGTATGTTCAGAAAGCTCCACAAAGTCCCTAGGAAATGGATAAGTAAATTTCATGCATGTTTTGAGTTGTGCACACAAGATTATAATATGCATGTAAAATTGTTACGCACCCAATGTGATCCCAAACACCCCTTTGTGTGTAAACTCAACGATGGTTGCACATAAGATCTCTTCCATGCCTAGAATATTATGCGCAACCACTCACAGTTTCTCCAATAAATACAAGTGCACCCCCTCCCATAGGGGCCAGTTGCTGGAGGTCGGTTGTTTCTCTGCCACATGTATGACCGCCTCTTCCGTGACTATATGGAAAAATGTTACCCTTTGTGTGAGATCTTTCATGATAGGTCCCATATGAGACTTATTTAAAATGGTCCCACCATGCTTTTATCCTTATAGGACTTCTTTTCTTTGTATGTTAGGTGCATGCTAGATATTCTCTAGCTTACAAGATTCCATTCTTGCGTGAAAAACTCTGAATCATGCACCCAAGACTTTAATCTTGTGTACAACTGTGCCAATGTGCCCAATATTTCACATAACTATGCAGCACATTCCAATCTTGTGCATAGATCATCCTATGTGTGGCCCATCTTATGCACAATAGTATCTAGACTTGTGCCTCTTGTTCCATACAGTAGGGGCTATTCCCTCACACCCCCACTTGGGCTTAGTGCTGTAATGTGGTCTCGGGCCACAGTGTTGGTCCCTTCGTTACAATCACTGACCCCCATGACAAATGGAGGGTTGTATCATGATATTTGTTGGCAGGTATGCCGACCATTTCCAATTCACCCTTATGCGCATCCACCTATCACCTTTAGAATACCATGATTTAAGATACTCCTCTGCACTCCAAGAAACACCTTGAGTCGACATATTCCTCTTTGTCTATTTTCTATTCCATGAGTTGATATTCTCATCACCACTTCCCCAAGTAACTTGAGTCGAACCATTCCTCAAGTAACTCATTCAAACCCCATCAAGTGAATCCTATGGCAGGGTCCACCAGAAATGGCCTCTCTTGTGTAAGTCCCAACACCAGCCATTTCTAGGCATCTTATGCCTAATAGACCTCACCACACGACTATAAACTGTAGTACACCCTATATGATAGATATTGGATGCCTCTTGTTCTAAATAAGAGACTCTTTATGTGCCAAAAATAATATGCTAATAGTCCTCACTACATTACAATAAACTGTATAAAAACCAATAATTCAATAATAGGATGTAGCTTGTTCCAAATAAGATATGCCTTATGTGACAAGCATAATATGCCTCATTCCATCACTACAATGGCATAATTTCAAGAGAGTTGGAATATATTCAAGCATTCCATCACTCCACCTCATGCTTCGTGTGTCCTTTATTTTGGTCTTCATCCTCTTTCATGTCTAAAGGGACCCCTAATGGCTTGGTCCCATGCTGATTCGGCTCACCTACCATTCTAGGCAAATGCTAAAGAAGAATTTGGACGACACTTTGTGTTTATCCACCCATTTCAAATATGGTCAGTGGTTGGACATTATTTTTTTTATTTCCATCTTATTCTAACGCGATGTGGATGTTTCATTTTGAATATGGTCAGTAGTTATGTTACTTCATCATACTTCCCTCGTTTTGTTTTGAATGTTGGTCATATGATTCACACTTTTCATCTCCCTTTGTTTAGACCGATTCCAACACCCTTGGCATTATTCCACTTTTTCATTAGTTCATTAGTGTATTCTCTAAGTATATTCATAAACCCACCAGTGAGTTGGTATTCCCTCATGGCCAAAAATGAGGAAGACATTATGGTCTGATTCCATGCATAATCCATGTTCACTATTTCCACTCCATAGCGTCCCCTGTACAACTTCCATATGTAATCCCCATTCACCACCATTACTGGATGCGCCTTTGTGTCGCGATCATTAGGTCTGTTATTTCCACTTGTTTCTCACACCGATTATGACTCATGTGAGCTAAGAGTAAAATAATGACCATGACATCCTCTTTGAGCTGCTAACCACACATAATCCACATTCCACTATCCATTGAACTATGTGGAAATTGATCCTTGCCCCTTTTGGGAAAGGTGCGTAGGATGTATCCCTGAGTTTCAAGCCCATAACCCATCTATCCTTGACTATTTCATGTCATTCCACCCTCATCCCACATGAGGTTAAAATGTATGCCCATTTCATCCCACAATATGTTAAACTGTATACCCATTTTGTACCAAATGATGTCAAAATATATACTCTTGAACTATGTTGTAATACCCCAAGCTTCCACGGTACGTTTCACTTCGAATAATGCAATAGCGTGTGTTGTACGCAACCTCGAGCTCTAACACACACCACAACGAATTAAACTAGCCGTTGTGAATAGTAATACCTACTTTTTGAAATTTTATAAATTTTATTTATCAAATGGACTTCATTTTTGGATTCGGAATATTGAAATTAGCCTATGTTGAATTTTTTGTATTTTTCTGAGAACTTCTAATTTTTTATGAATAGTGAAAAATACTTTAAAACAACTTTTTTAATCAGAATAATTTATTGTGATAAATTATACTATTTAGTGTTTTTAAGGTATAATTAGAATATATTTATACCATTTTATCCAATTGTGGTCATTATAATTAATTTAACATTGAAATTGGACATAAATAATTGCCAATCTTTTGATATAAATTGTTTCTTAAAAACACGCTATTTGTCGTAACAGCGGGAATTAATTATAAAATTAATTAATGCAACTTATATGTTTGGAATTTTTTAAAATAGACATCATTTTTTAATTCAGAATATCAATTATAGCTTAGGGTGAAATTTTGGCCTTGTTCTGAAAAACTTCAATTTTTGATGAATAGTGAAACCACTAAGTGGTAGTTAAATAACTGATTTTTCGTTTAAATGAAATATTACCACTTCTGTGATTTGATTTTCAAAACTCCGACATACATGGTTGTCATTAAGAAGTAAAATTTGGTTCAATGAGATTAAAATAATTTTTTTGGTGAATAGTAACTTTTAAGTTCTTAATCGCGATTAGAGGTAATTAGTGTAGTTTAAGGTACAAATAATGTTTTAATAATATGAGATGAGCATGAAACTTGTCCTACTCCTATTGGATGAGTCATGGCCGACCAAGACAACCCATGGGTCAACTTGGGGACCCCATGGAGCCACTTTAGTTGGAAAATGACATTAATATATATTTATTTAATGTTAAAATTAAATTGACCCAAACATGAGTTATTTTACTAAAATAGTTTTTAAGTGGGGTTACACAAGTCCAAATTTTGACTATAAATATTCATTAGAAAGCTAAAAATATTTCCTACATCATAGTTTTTTTTTTATAATTTTTAGACATTAAATAAATTAAATTATTTATGACATCATTATGATGCAGCGATGACCTCATTATTTAACGATTTAAATAAAACGAGAAGATAATGAAAAATCCAAGGCTTAAACTTGTCCAAAGCCTATTGGATGAGGAGATTTCGAACCCTTATCACCTTATCCTAGAATTATATAAGTGTGGGACCTTTATAATCCGAAAATCATTGTGAAATAATGTAACATTTCAATCTTTCCAAAAGTGCCCCTCCTCTCCACTTATAAAAGGCCCCCACCTCTCCCACCTCATTTACACTTTCAAGCCATTTGGCTCGGCCAACCGCTGCCCAAATACTCTCCCAACTTCCCCCTCTTACTCCTAGAAGCCTTAATTTGGGCAGAACTCTTCCCAAGGAAGCATTTGGCTCAAATCAAAAAGAGTTACCCGAATCTGAGGAGGTTAAAGAACGGTTGAGTCAAGTCGGACACAAGGTAAGGGAATTTCTTAACCCAATTTTCACTCTTTGGGTTAATCTCCTACTTTCAAATTATGTCATGATATTATTATGTCCTATATTGTATTTGTACATTATTTATGTGTACTTATAGTGAATACACATTATAGATGTACTTTATTTAAAAAATGATCTTTTTAAGGGCTTCGTCTCAATCCCCTTTCATTGAGGCATATTTGGTTTTATACAAAACTTTCTTTTATACGGTGTATAAACCCCTTTGACTTTTACGTTTATTCAAAAGTAATCTTTTTTATACGAAGCGTTTTAATAATGACAAAAAGGAAATGTTTTTCTTTCCGTACTTATGCGGCGACAACGACTTCTCCGCCGCCGTGACCATTATTTGAGTTTCGGCTTCCTCTACAAGCCATCATTTTTTTTAATGAAAAATAAATACAAAGTTTTAACTTTCTTTTATTTTGGTATTGAAAATGGTTTTGAAAGAGTTTTTATTATATCAATGTGTTGTATTTATATCTTGTGATTGAAATGTGGAAATGTTATGTTTCCTTTATGCATGTTTTATGTGATACGATTATGTTATGGTTTATGATATGTTTAAACCTATTCATATGAGGAATGCATTGGACTTAATAAGTGACAGGTGGAGCCCGCTATAGCTCCTCGATGTATCGGCAGGTCTCATGAGACAAACTAGTGTCTTGGCACGAGGCCTTGACAAAATCTTATTTGTGGTCTTGGCACGAGGCCTTGACTACGTGGTTATGATAGTCTGGCATTATGCATTCCATTATTATGAAAGTGGTTATTGATATTTCATGTGATTATTCGACCAGTAGAATATCCATGTGAAGATGTAAATGGCATTATCTCATTTTACTTTTGCTATATTATGTTGAAGTTCATGTTTAAAAGGCTTTTGTTTTAGTTATACATTGCCTTAAATGTTAATGTTTATTTATGAAAGCTTCCGCTATATTGTTAACCTTACTGAGCATATGAGATCACCCCTTTCAATGTTTTAATATTTTTCCAGGATGTGAAGAAGTATTTTATGAATGACCTATAGGGGTAGTCAGAAAGGGATATGATTGTGGACTATGAAGACCATGTTATTTTAGTTTGTTTACTTTTTGATGTAATGAAAGACTTATGAATGTATCTAGTGTTTCCAAGGCTACTAAACTAATTGGTCTTTCGAGACTTGATCTTTTGTGATCATGCCAATGTTACGAAATAATGCACTGACTCTGGGTAGCTGGGGTCGGGGCGTTACAGTTGGCATCAGAGGAAGTTTAGTACAAACCTTGGAAGCTAGATTTAGATAAACTCTGATTAGAGCACATAGACTTAAGATGAACTTTGAGGATTAGTATAGAATAACTTCCTAGAATTTTGGTATTGTAGAGATTTTGTGAGTTTTCCAAGCAATACATCCCTTTCTGGATACGAGCAGGTAGAGGCGGCTCTGGCACAGATGTTCCTAGGGGTAAAACCCGAAAACACCGCTTTGAGCTAGACTCGAACGGGAACTGGTGCACGACAACGGGCCTTGCTGCACTCTTGGTTACGACACTCCTGGGGGATATGCTTAGGATAACTCTCATTTTCTTTACAAATAATTATGAAGGGTTTATGAGTATATACTTCCTCAAAGAAAAAATTTTTATGATTATGGATTATATCCATAAATAGTTCAATTTATGTTAAGTGTTTTATAAGTATGGGATTATGTATTTTGATTCATAAACTGATCTAGTTTATGCCATTGTTTAGAAATGGCGCCTAGTGGAAGAAATGGAAACCGTATCAATGCACGCACTCCATGTATGTATTTCCCTCCTGCTCAAGATAATTATAGTGGGGCTGGTGATGCAATTGGTGCCGATTAGCTAATCACCATACTGGGACAACTTACTCGGGTTATGAATAATAACCTTACCCGTATGGAGCACCCTGATCCACAGCGTGGAGGATCAATGTTAGATCGATTCATGAGGCAACAACCACCAACGTTCAATGGGAGTACAAATCCCTTAGTATCCGAGCAATGGATAAATTCCCTAGAGAAAATATTCCATGCCTTGGGGAGTAGCGAAAGGGAGAAGGTTGTCATGGCAGTTTACCACCTCACTGGAGATGCCGATCAGTGGTGGTCGCTGATTCAAAACACAAAAGAAGATGATGACGTATCGAATATGGAATGGAGGGAGTTCAAAGATTTGTTTTTAGAAAAATATTTTCCTCGTGACCATCGAGCAGATATGGAAAGGCAATTTCTGAGTTTGAGGCAGAAGGAGGATGAGAATGTCACAAAGTATGAGGCTAACTTTACAAGGTTAGTGAGGCATGCTGCCGATTATATACGTAACCCAAGGAGTAAGATTGATCGTTTCTTTGATGGGTTAAAACCATTTCTCCGTCGAGCTTTAGTATCACAATCCTTCTCATCATGCGAAGATATTGTCTCGTGTGCTATCAAGACAGAAAAGGAATTCTCTAAGTCTTATGACAACAAAGTAAAGCAAGAGAAGAAGAGAACGGTGGAACAAGAGACAGATAAAGGGAAAAAGGGAAAGAAGGATTTTCCATTATGTGATAATTGTGGGAAGAATCACCCTGGTACTTGCCTAAAAGGAATGGGAGTTTGTTATAAATGTGGAGAAAAGGGTCACCAGGATCGTGATTGCAAGGGAAAGAAAGAGGCTGTCAAAGTTCAATGCTACAATTGTAGGGAAACAGGGCATTATGCAAATGAATGTCTTAAGCATCAAGGAAACTTACCTCAGAAAAGGCCAAGGGATCAAGGCCAATCTTATGCTGTGACTATAGTTGAAGCGGAATAATTAATGTATTGGTGCCTTTGGACTCAAGGATTATATTCTGGTTATAGGAATAATGTGATATATATATATAAGGATTGTACTGCAGTACTTGTTTATTTCAGTAAGGTTTTAATATGATTAAGGTAATCATATTTTTAGTATGTGACAATAAGAGAAACTTTACTTTGTTTGGGGAATCTGATAAATTGATTTTGGAATTTAGAGACCTTTTAGAGAGAGTCTGGACGGAGGTATTTTGGATAACTATTAAGGTTGGAATGGATTAAGTTGAACCATGGATAGTATTGTTTAAGTTTAAATCATTTCTGAAGATTATTTTTGGAATATTATAATACTATAGTTTTAGGAAAAGGACAACCTGCAGGGTGGGGAATAACCCGTCGCGTCAGACAAAGCTGCAGGAATCGAACCCACAACCATAGTGCGACAAGCCTTTATTTCCTACCACTAGCCTATAGGAAGTCCCTGGTTATTACAAAATAGTTTTACTAATCTAAATGGTATGTGTTAACATTTTGAACCTTATACAATTAGGATAAATAGAATATTTTTGAGTTCCGTTACCATTTGGATTAAAAGTTGGGTTTGTGGTAAAAATTTATTAACGAATGAAAGTATACATAACAAGTATGTATATTCCCTTACGTTCTTATTAAATCTCCTAAATAAATTCCTCAACATTATAAAAGGTAACTTAAAACAAAAATGTTGTCGGTTAACTTTTATAACTGGGGATTCAATGACCGTTTAACCAGTCACAAGTTTGTGATTTTCTTGTAGTTAAACTTTCTCCTAATCCTGTTTTCTATAACTCTCCATCAGACCTTGATGGTTTGTTTCTCCTCCATATCCATATTTTCATAGAATCCTAGAATGGGCTATATCGGGTGACCTTTGTACTTATCCTGCTTTCTTTTAATGTTATATATTTATTAACCTTATTTCCGATGTGGGTTTTCCTCAAAGGTATTTTCTCTTTTCAACCTTTTATTTTCAGAGAAAAATTTCAAATTACGAGGACGCAATTTTTTGAAGGAGGGGAGAATGTAATACCCCAATCTTCCACGGTACGTTTCACTTCGAATAATGCAATAGCGTGTGTTGTACGCAACCTCGAGCTCTAACACACACCACAACGAATTAAACTAGCCGTTGTGAATAGTAATACCTACTTTTTGAAATTTTATAAATTTTATTTATCAAAATGGACTTCAATTTTGGATTCGGAATATCGAAATTAGCCTATGTTGAATTTTTGGTATTTTTCTGAGAACTTCTAATTTTTTATGAATAGTGAAAAATACTTTAAAACAACTTTTTTAATCAAAATAATTTATTGTGATAAATTATACTATTTAGTGGTTTTAAGGTATAATTAGAATATATTTTTACCATTTTATCCAATGGTGGTCATTAGAATTAATTAAACATTGAAATTGGACATAAACAATTGCCAATCTTTTGATATAAATTGTTTCTTAAAAACACGCTATTTGTCGTAACAGCGGGAATTAATTATAAAATTAATTAATGCAACTTATATGTTTGTAATTTTTTAAAATAGACATCATTTTTGAATTCGGAATATCAATTATAGCTTAGGGTGAAATTTTGGCCTTGTTCTGAAAAACTTCAATTTTTGATGAATAGTGAAACCACTAAGTGGTAGTTAAATAACTGATTTTTCGTTTAAATGAAATATTACCACTTCTGTGATTTGATTTTCAAAAATCCGACATACATGGTTGTCATTAAGAAGTAAAATGTGGTTCAATGAGATTAAAATAATTTTTTGGTGAATAGTAACTTTTAAGTTCTTAATCGCGATTAGAGGTAATTAGTGTAGTTTAAGGTACAAATAATGTTTTAATAATATGAGATGAGCATGACACTTGTCCTACTATTATTGGATGAGTCATGTCCGACCAAGACAACCCATGGGTCAACTTGGGGACCCCATGGAGCCACTTTAGTTGGAAAATGACATTAATATATATTTATTTAATGTTAAAATTAAATTGACACAAACATGAGTTATTTTACTAAAACAGTTTTTAAGTGGGGTTACACAAGTCCAAATTTTGACTATAAATATTCATTAGAAAGCTAAAAAGATTTCCTACATCATAGTTTTTTTTTATAATTTTTAGACATTAAATAAATTAAATTATTTATGACATCATTATGATGCAGCGATGACCTCATTATTTAACGATTTAAATAAAACGAGAAGATAATGCAAAATCCAAGGCTTACACTTGTCCAAAGCCTATTGGATGAAGAGATTTCGAACCCTTATCACCTTAGCCTCGAATTATATAAGTGTGGGACCTTTAGAATCCGGAAAGCATTGTGAAATAATGTAACATTTCAATCTTTCCAAAAGTGCCCCTCCTCTCCACTTATAAAAGGCCCCCACCTCCCCCACCTCATTTACACTTTCAAGCCATTTGGCTCGGCCAACCTCTGCCCAAATACTCTCCCAACTTCCCCCTCTTACTCCTAGAAGCCTTAATTTGGGCAGAACTCTTCCCAAGGAAGCCTTTGGCTCAAATCAAAAAGAGTTACCCGATTCTGAGGAGGTTAAAGAACGGTTGAGTCAAGTCGGACACAAGGTAAGGGAATTTCTTAACCCAATTTTCACTCTTTGGGTTAATATCCTACTTTCAAATTATGTCATGATATTATTATGTCCTATATTGTATTTGTACATTATTTATGTGTACTTATAGTGAATACACATTATAGATGTACTTTATTTAAAAAATGATCTTTTTAAGGACTTCGTCTCAATCCCCTTTCATTGAGGCATATTTGGTTTTATACAAAACTTTCTTTTATACGGTGTATAAACCCCTTTGACTTTTACGTTTATTCAAAAGGAATATTTTTTATACGAAGCGTTTTACTAAACGACAAAAAGGGAATGTTTTTATTTCCGTACTTATTCGGCGACAACGACTTCTCCGCCGTCGTGACCATTATTTGAGTTTCGGCTTCCTCTACAAGCCATCATTTTTTTTAATGAAAAATAAATACAAAGTTTTAACTTTCTTTTATTTTGGTATTGAAAATGGTTTTGAAAGCGTTTTTATTATATCAATGTGTTGTATTTATATCTTGTGATTGAAATGTGGAAATGTTATGTTTCCTTTATGCATGTTTTATGTGATACGATTATGTTATGGTTTATGATATGTTTAAACCTATTCATATGAGGAATGCATTGGACTTAATAAGTGACGGGTGGAGCCCACTATAGCTCCTCGATGTATCGGCAGGTCTCATGAGACAAACTAGTGTCTTGGCACGAGGCCTTGACAAAATCTTATTTGTGGTCTTGGCACGAGGCCTTGACTGCGTGGTTATGATAGTCTGGCATTATGCATTCCATCATTATGAAAGTGGTTATTGATATTGCATGTGATTATTTGACCAGTAGAATATCCATGTGAAGAAGTAAATGGCATTATCTCATTTTACTTTTGCCATATTATGTTGAAGTTCATGTTTAAAAGGCTTTAGTTTTAGTTATACATTGCCTTAAATGTTAATGTTTATTTATGAAAGCTTCCGCTATATTGTTAACCTTACTGAGCATCTGAGCTCACCCCTTTCAATGTTTTAATATTTTTCCAGGATGTGAAGAAGTATTTTATGAATGACCTATAGGGGTAGTCAGAAAGGGATATGATTGTGGACTATGAAGACCATGTTATTTTAGTTTGTTTACTTTTTGATGTAATGAAAGACTTATGAATGTATCTAGTGTTTCCAAGGCTACTAAACTAATCGGTCTTTCGAGACATGATCTTTTGTGATCATGCCAATGTTACGAAGTAATGCACCGACTCTGGGTAGCTGGGGTCGGGGCGTTACAGTTGGTATCAGAGGAAGTTTAGTACAAACCTTGGAAGCTAGATTTAGATAAACTCTGATTAGAGAACATAGACCTAAGATGAACTTTGAGGATTAGTATAGAAGAACTTCCTAGAATTTTGGTATTGTAGATATTTTGTGAGTTTTCCGAGCAATACATCCCTGTCTGGATACGAGCAGGTAGAGGCGGCTCTGGCACAGATATTCCTAGGGGTAAAACCCGAAAACACCGCTTTGAGCTAGACTCGAACGGGAACTGGTGCACGACAACGGGCCTTGCTGCACTCTTGGTTACGACACTCCCGGGGGATATGCTTAGGATAACTCTCATTTTCTTTACAAATAATTATGAAGGGTTTATGAGTATATACTTCCTCAAAGAAAACATTTTTATGATTATGGATTATATCCATAAATAGTTCAATTTATGTTAAGTGTTTTATAAGTATGGGATTATGTATTTTGATTCATAAACTGATCTAGTTTATGCCATTGTTTAGAAATGGCGCCTAGTGGAAGAAATGGAAACCGTATCAATGCACGCACTCCATGTAGGTATTTCCCTCCTGCTCAAGATAATTATAGTGGGGCTGGTGATGCAATTGGTGCCGATTAGCTAATCACCATACTGGGACAACTTACTCGGGTTATGAATAATAACCTTACCCGTATGGAGCACCCTGATCCACAGCGTGGAGGATCAATGTTAGATCGATTCATGAGGCAACAACCACCAACGTTCAACGGGAGTACAAATCCCTTATTAGCCGAGCAATGGATAAATTCCCTAGAGAAAATATTCCATGCCTTGGGGAGTAGCGAAAGGGAGAAGGTTGTCATGGCAGTTTACCGCCTCACTGGAGATTCCGATCAGTGGTGGTCGCTGATTCAAAACACAAAGGAAGATGATGACGTATCGAATATGGAATGGAGGGAGTTCAAAGATCTGTTTTTAGAAAAATATTTTCTTCGTGACCATCGAGCAGATAGGGAAAGGCAATTTTTGAGTTTGAGGCAGAAGGAGGATGAGAATGTCACAAAGTATGAGGCTAACTTTACAAGCTTAGTGAGGCATGCTATCGATTATATACGTAACCCAAGGAGTAAGATTGATCGTTTCTTTGATGGGTTAAAACCATTTCTCCGTCGAGCTTTAGTATCACAATCCTTCTCATCATACGAAGATATTGTCTCATGTGCTATCAAGACAGAAAAGGAATTCTCTAAGTCTTATGACAATAAAGTAAAGCAAGAGAAGAAGAGAACGGTGGAACAAGAGACAGATAAAGGGAAAAAGGGAAAGAAGGATTTTCCATTATGTGATAATTGTGGGAAGAATCACCCTGGTACTTGCCTAAAAGGAATGGGAGTTTGTTATAAATGTGGAGAAAAGGGTCACCAGGCTCGTGATTGCAAGGGAAAGAAAGAGGCTGTCAAAGTTGAATGCTACAATTTTAGGGAAACAGGGCATTATGAAAATGAATTTCCTAAGCGTCAAGGAAACTTACCTCAGAAAAGGCCAAGGGATCAAGGCCAATCTTATGCTGTGACTACAGTTGAAGCGGAATAATTAATGTATTGGTTCTTTTGGACTCAAGGATTATATTCTGGTTATAAGAATAATGTGATATATATATATATAAGGATTGTACTGCAGTACTTATTGATTTCAGTAAGGTTTTAATATGATAAAGGTAATCATATTTTTAGTATGTGACAATAAGAGAAACTTTACTTTGTTTGGGGAATCTGATAAATTGATTTTGGAATTTAGAGACCTTTTAGAGAGAGTCTGGACGGAGGTATTTTGGATAACTATTAAGGTTGGAATGGATTAAGTTGAACCATGGATAGTATTGTTTAAGTTTAAAGCATTTCTGAAGATTATTTTTGGAATATTATAATACTATAGTTTTAGGAAAAGGACAACCTGCAGGGTGGGGAATAACCCGTCGCGTCGGACAAAGCTGCAGGAATCGAACCCACAACCATAGTGCGACACGCCTTTATTTCCTACCACTAGCCTACAGGAAGTCCCTGGTTATTACAAAATAGTTTTACTAATCTAAATGGTATGTGTTAACATTTTGAACCTTATACAACTAGGATAAATAGAATATTTTTGAGTTCCGTTACCATTTGGAGTAAAAGTTGGGTTTGTGGTAAAAATTTATTAACGAATGAAAGTATACATAACAAGTGTGTATATTCACTTACGTTCTTAGTAAATCTCCTAAATAAATTCCTCAACATTATAAAAGGTAACTTAAAACAAAAATGTTGTCGGTTAACTTTTCCAACTGGGGATTCAATGAGCGTTTAACCAGTCACAAGTTTGTGATTTTCTTGTAGTTAAACTTTCTCCTAATCCTGTTTTCTATAACTCTCCATCAGACCTTGATGGTTTGTTTCTCCTCCATATCCATATTTTCATAGAATCCTAGAATGGGCTATATCGGGTGACCTTTGTACTTATCCTGCTTTCTTTTAATGTTATATATTTATTAACCTTATTTCTGATGTGGGTTTTCCTCAAAGGTATTTTCTCTTTTCAACCTTTTATTTTCAAAGAAAAATTTCAAATTGCGAGGACGCAATTTATTGAAGGGGGGGAGAATGTAATACCCCAATCTTCCACGGTACGTTTCATTTCGAATAATGCAATAGCGTGTGTTGTATGCAACCTCGAGCTCTAACACACACCACAACGAATTAAACTAGCCGTTGTGAATAGTAATACCTAATTTTTGAAATTTTATAAATTTTATTTATCAAAATGGACTTCAATTTTGGATTCGGAATATCGAAATTAGCCTATGTTGAATTTTTGGTATTTTTATGAGAACTTCTAATTTTTTATGAATATTGAAAAATACTTTAAAACAACTTTTTTAATCAAAATAATTTATTGTGATAAATTATACTATTTAGTGGTTTTAAGGTATAATTAGAATATATTTTTACCATTTTATCCAATGGTGGTCATTAGAATTAATTTAACATTGAAATTGGACATAAACAATTGTCAATCTTTTGATATAAATTGTTTCTTAAAAACACGCTATTTGTCGTAACAGCGGGAATTAATTATAAAATTAATTAATGCAACTTATATGTTTGTAATTTTGTAAAATAGATATCATTTTTGAATTCGGAATATCAATTATATCTTAGGGTGAAATTTTGGCCTTGTTCTGAAAAACTTCAATTTTTGATGAATAGTGAAACCACTAAGTGGTAGTTAAATAACTGATTTTTCGTTTAAATGAAATATTACCACTTCTGTGATTTGATTTTCAAAAATCCGACATACATGGTTGTCATTAAGAAGTAAAATGTGGTTCAATGAGATTAAAATAATTTTTTGGTGAATAGTAACTTTTAAGTTCTTAATCGCGATTAGAGGTAATTAGTGTAGTTTAAGGTACAAATAATGTTTTAATAATATGAGATGAGCATGACACTTGTCCTACTCCTATTGGATGAGTCATGGCAGACCAAGACAACCCATGGGTCAACTTGGGGACCCCATGGATCCACTTTAGTCGGAAAATGACATTAATATATATTTATTTAATGTTAAAATTAAATTGACACAAACATGAGTTATTTTACTAAAACAGTTTTTAAGTGGGGTTACACAAGTCCAAATTTTGACTATAAATATTCATTGGAAAGATAAAAAGATTTCCTACATCATAGTTTTTTTTTATAATTTTTAGACATTAAATAAATTAAATTATTTATGACATCATTATGATGCAGCGATGACCTCATTATTTAACGATTTAAATAAAACGAGAAGATAATGCAAAATCCAAGGCTTACACTTGTCCAAAGCCTATTGGATGAGGAGGTTTCGAAACCTTATCACCTTATCCTAGAATTATATAAGTGTGGGACCTTTAGAATCCGAAAATCATTTTGAAATAATGTAACATTTCAATCTTTCCAAAAGTGCCCCTCCTCTCCACTTATAAAAGGCCCCCACCTCTCCCACCTCATTTACACTTTCAAGCCATTTGGCTCGGCCAACCTCTGCCCAAATACTCTCCCAACTTCCCCCTCTTACTCCTAGAAGCCTTAATTTGGGCAGAACTCTTCCCAAGAAAGCCTTTGGCTCAAATCAAAAATAGTTACCCGATTCTGAGGAGGTTAAAGAACGGTTGAGTCAAGTCGGACACAAGGTAAGGGAATTTCTTAACCCAATTTTCACTCTTGGGGTTAATCTCCTACTTTCAAATTATGTCATGATATTATTATGTCCTATATTGTATTTGTACATCATTTATGTGTACTTATAGTGAATACACATTATAGATGTACTTTATTTAAAAAACGATCTTTTTAAGGTCTTCGTCTCAATCCCCTTTCATTGAGGCATATTTGGTTTTATACAAAACTTTCTTTTATACGGTATATAAACCCCTTTGACTTTTACGTTTATTCAAAAGGAATCTTTTTTATACGAAGCGTTTTACTAAACGACAAAAAGGGAATGTTTTTCTTTCCGTACTTATGCGGCGACAACGACTTCTCCGCCGCCGTGACCATTATTTGAGTTTCGGCTTCCTCTACAAGCCATCATTTTTTTTAATGAAAAATAAATACAAAGTTTTAACTTTCTTTTATTTTGGTATTTAAAATGGTTTTGAAAGCGTTTTTATTATATCAATGTGTTGTATTTATATCTTGTGATTGAAATGTGGAAATGTTATGTTTCCTTTATGCATGTTTTATGTGATACGATTATGTTATGGTTTATGATATGTTTAAACCTATTCATATGAGGAATGAATTGGACTTAATAAGTGACGGGTGGAGCCCGCTATAGCTCCTCGATGCATCAGCAGGTCTCATGAGACAAACTAGTGTCTTGGCACGAGGCCTTGACAAAATCTTATTTGTGGTCTTGGCACGAGGCCTTGACTACGTGGTTATGATAGTCTGGCATTATGCATTCCATCATTATGAAAGTGTTTATTGATATTGCATGTGATTATTCGACCAGTAGAATATCCATGTGAAGAAGTAAATGGCATTATATCATTTTACTTTTTCCATATTATGTTGAAGTTTAAGTTTAAAAGGCTTTTTTTTAGTTATACATTGCCTTAAATGTTAATGTTTATTTATGAAATCTTCCGCTATATTGTTAACCTTACTGAGCATCTGAGATCACCCCTTTCAATGTTTTAATATTTTTCCAGGATGTGAAGAAGTATTTTATGAATGACCTACAGGGGTAGTCAGAAAGGGATATGATTGTGGACTATGAAGACCATGTTATTGTAGTTTGTTTACTTTTTGATGTAATGAAAGACTTATGAATGTATCTAGTGTTTCCAAGGCTACTAAACTAATCGGTTTTTCGAGACTTGATCTTTTGTGATCATGCCAATGTTACGAAGTAATGCACCGACTCTAGGTAGCTGGGGTCGGGGCGTTACATATGTGTGTTTTGATCCCTATATCCAAGATAGGGTACGTAAAAAGCCTCTATGAGGTTCAACCCCAAAAACTGGAAAACTTCGGTGTCCCATTTGGGACCCACATCCTTGGTCCTTCCATTAGTGTTTTCAGACTAGTTCATGGGCTACTAAACACACATAAGCCCCAACCTCAATCCATACTCCTCCAACCAAGAGTGTCCCTCTTGGATGGGATTATAACCACACATAAGTCCTAACATATCTTATGGTTGTTTTCCCTTGTGTACATACTGATTCCATGAACCCTCCTGAACTACGTGGACATTGATTCCCTACCACAGGGATATGTACAAAGCCTCTATGAGGTTCAATACAATATCTAATGTCCAATCCTAGTCTCTCCCTTGAGCCTTTGTGTTTCGAGAAGATCATCCCCCAACCCAGAAGTTCTACTTCCTCTGGGTCCCATCCATGCGTCCATTCTCATGAGATGCCTCCTCAGCTGACTCATCACGCCACTGAACTATGTTGACTTTGATTCCCACCCACTGGGGTACATATGAAGCATCTCCAATGTTCAATCCCAACACCACTATCATATTCATGTTGGTTCCATCACATTCATCTCATTCAAGTTATCAAATAATCCATCATCCATCATGATTCAACCCGGGCCGCCACATATGAGGTAAATCGTGCAATCCCTCTAGGAAGCTAACCATGTGTAAGCCTCATTGATTTCATTTCCCCTTTATAGCACTTAGGCCTCTAACCATGCATAAGCCCTTACATGTATTTGGGTTCTTTTCTATTGTTTACATCCCAATCCCATGACTCACCCTCTCGAACTACATGGGTTTTGATCAATGTCCTCTACACAGGGAACATAAGAAGCCACCATGAGGTTCAGTCCAAGAAAATGGTAAACATTGGTGTCCCTTTAAGAGACCCATCCCGGATCCAGCCTTAGTGGTATCCAGATCATCCTTCAAGGTGTGAAATCTTCCCTTTATGGGACATACCATCATGGGTCCCCTCTCATTGGGTGTTCTGACCCATCTATCCAGTGTTCCCCTTTTTGGGGTGCACTCTCCCTGATCCACACTCAGTGGTATTTAGATCATCATTCATTGTGTGAAATCTTCCTTTTATGGGACACACCATCCTAGGTCTATTATCATTTGGAGTTCGGACATATCCATCTTGTGATCCCCATTATGGGGAACACTCTTCATGATCCCCCGTTAATGGTGTCTGAATCAATACTATATGTCTACACAAGATGTTAACCTCGTCACATACCCCATGTTAAAGATAGGAAGTCGACGTGACTATTTATCCACTGACTTTGACCAGATGAAAAATGTTAGGAATTCCCAAATTGAGGTAGTATCCATGTGAATCACATCTTCTTCATGAATGGGAGGATGAGTAACATTGGGTGCATGAAGACTACTATCCAGCGCCTCCTCACTGACTCTAACGCCTTCCACAGCCTTGTAGGGGGTATATACCCCTGAATCCATTGGCTCCTCATTGAATCCTCCTTCTTCATAGGTCGCATAGGGGGAATCCTCCCCCGAAATCCATAGGCTCCTTTCCGACTACACCGCCTTCACAGGAAGTGCAGGGGGGATATTCCCCTGACTCCATCACCTCCTCGTTGACTCGTCCGCCTTCATATACCGGACATGGTACATTTGTACCCCTGACTCCATCATCTCCTCACTGACTTTTCCACCTTCAGTGTTTGTGAAAGGGGAATCCACCCCGACTCCAACAGCTCCTCACAAACTTCACTACCTTCACCAGTTGTTCATGGGTAATCCTCTCCTGACTCTATCAGCACATCGATAACTCTTCCACCTTCAGAGGTCAAGAAAGGGGCATCCTACCCTGAGTCCACAGGCTCCTCACCGACTCCACTGCCTTCACCGGCCGCACAGGGGGCATCCACCCTGAATCCTTTGGCTCCTCGCCAACTTCACTGACTTTATAGGCCGCATAGGGGGAATCCCCTCAACTCCATAGACTCATCGTCGACTCCACCACATTAATAGGCCACAGAGGAGGATCCCACCCCCACCCCTAGACTTCATCGGCTCCTCCCTAATTCTGCAGCCTTCACAAGATGCACATGGGGAATTCCCCCCCCCCCCCGACTCCATTGGATTCTCGCCAACTCCACCGCCTTCACAGGCCACGCAGGTGGAATCCATACCTCGACTCCATTGTCTCCTCACGGACTCTGCATCCTTTGGTGGACATTTAGGGGAAATCCTCCCCTGACTCCATCGGCTCATCGCTGGCTCGGCTGCTTCCACATGTCACACATGGGGCATTCATCCCCAACTCAATTAGATACTCTCCGACTTTGCTATCTTTAGAGGCCATGAAGGGGCATCTTAACCCTGAGTCCATTGGATTCTCACCAAATATGCCTCCCTCACAGTCTATGCAGTGGGAATCCCCCTCGACACCATCATATCATCACCGACTCTTCCGCCTTTCAAGGTCGTATAAGGGGAATCCTGCATCCAACTACATCATCTCCTCGCAGACTCCACCACAATTAGATGTTTTTCAAGGGGAATCCACCCCTGACTCCATCAGATTCCCACCGACTCCACCACCATCACAGGCCACGCAGGGGGAATCTATCCCCTGACTTCATTGGATCTACTCCGACTCTACCGCGTTCATGGTCTATGTAGGGGGAATACACCCCCGACTTCATCATACCTTTATGACTCTACCACCATTAGAGTACATGACGGGGGAATCCACCCCCAACATCATCATCTCCTCGTCCACTCTGCCACCTTCATAGGCCACGTAGGGGGAATCCTTCCCCTAAATTCATCGGCTCCTCGCCGACTCCGCCTCCTTCAGGGGACATGATATGAGAATCCACCCCCTAACATCATCGGTTCCTCGTCGACTCTACCACCTTCATAGGAAGCACTGGGAAAACCCACACCTAAGCCAACAACACTTCAACAAAAGAACTAGATTCCAATACAGAGGTCATCCTCGAACCAATATCATCAGGCACTGAAGTACTCTCTGTCACAATAATTAGTGACTATGAAGGTCCTCCAAACACCACTATCATCAGTCATGAGAATCCTCCCCATTTTAATCATTAGCCACTATGGAGGTCCTCCCTTCAGCACTATCATTAGGCATATGAGTCCTCCATGTTGACATCATTAGCCACTATAGAGGTCCTACCTGCACCACTATCATCAGGCATGAGAGTCCTCCCCATCACCATTATTTTCCAATGCGGAGGCCCTCCCTGCACTACTATCATGAAGCAAAAAATTCCTCCTCATCGCCGTCATTATCAACTATAGAGGTCCTCCCCGTACAGCTATCATCAGGCACATGTGTCCTCCCTGTCGCCATCATATTCCACTATAGAGGTCCTCCCTGCATCACTATCATCAGGAATGGGTTTCCTCCTGATCTCCATCATCATCCACTATGATGGTCCTCCCCTCACCACTATCATCAGGATTATTAGTCATCCCCACCACCATCATTATCCCATACGGAGGTCCTCCCCGCACTCCTATCACCAGAAATGGGATTTCTCCCCATTTCCATCATCAACCACTATAGAGGTTCTCCCCACACCACTACCATTCGGTATAGAGGTCCTACCTGTTACTAACATCAACCATGATGGAGTTCCTCCTCATTCATCTACAAAATCTATCAAAAAGTACCTCCTTATATCAAAAACCTTCATTTTTATGATGATCCAATACTGGGCGTAGTTAGATAATATCCCTGCTCTAGTTTCTCTGCATTATGGGATGGCTTTTCAGGATTCCATGCCTTCCGAGCTCCATCACCTCATCTTACTGATGCTTCAGGGTTCCATGCCTTCTGGGATTCATCTTCATATTATACCGATACTATAGGGTTTGACAACTTTTGGTCTCCATTTCCCCATCGTACCGATGCTCCAGGGTTCCATGCCTTCTGGTCTCCATCTCCCCATCATAACGATGCTCTAGTGTTCCATGCCTCCAAAGATCCATCTCCCAATCCGACCAACACTCCAAGAATCCCTGACTTCCAAGATCCATCACCCCTTCAGACCGACACACCAAATTTACACGACTTCTGAACTCCATCACCCCATCGTATTGACATCCCCAGAATCCACTCCTTCTAGGATCCTTTACCCCGTTGTACTGACATTCTGGGTATCCACACCATCTGGGCTCCATCACCCCATTGCACTGACAACCTAGGATTTCATGCCTTTCGGGCTCCTTCACCCCATCATACCGATGCTCAAGGCTTCCATGCCTTTTGGGATCCTTCACTCGGTCGTACCGATGCCCCAGGCTTCCATGCCTTCCGGACTCCATCACCCCATATTACCAATGATCCAGGCTTCCAAACCTTCAGGTCACCATCTTCTTGTCATACCGACGCTCCATGATTCTATTCCATATGGTCCCCATCGACCCATTATACCAATTCTCCCAGCTTCCATGCCTTTTGGCCTCCATCACCCCGTTGTCCCGATGTTCCAGGCTTCCACACCATCCGGGCTCTATCACCCCTATAGTCTGAGGACATTTTGTCATCCCTACCATCCTTACGACACTCTATGTCATCCCAACTGCTGCATTGCATTATCCAAAAAGTTCCTCCCTATAGCCTCAACACCAGCTTTGGGAATTATCACCGTGAGGTAGGCCAACACAAGCATTGAGAACATCCATGCATGCATTGGGGTATTTTAGGGTAATCTCATCATATGGATTCCCCCATCATCCTCAAGTATCCCAAACAATTAGAATGGGGTAGAGATGAACATCCCTCTACCTATGAAATCCTTATGTCCACACATCCTAGTTGCATGTCATTAAACTGCGTAACAACCATGTCCTAGTTTCATGATATTAAACTACATAACAATCAAAGTATTTGTATCATGATGTTAAACAATTTGACATCATGTCAAATCTATGGGACCTAAAACCTCTAAAATTCTCGTCAAATATATAGGACCTTAAACAATAACCATAGATTGACCAAATCACATGAAATTAAACTATTCAATGAACCATCCTAACTGTATGACATTAAACTTCATGTATATCATGGTCAAAACACGACCTTAAACTATAAAATTACCTTGTGTTGATTATTGGATTCAATTCACATAATTATTTCATGATGTGAAGCTGCATAATTCCATGATCTCCCACATGAGATAATTCTATTCATTTGGAACTAGTCTATTATCTTTACAAATTTAAAACAAAAAAACATTAGGAACCTCATCTTTGAGAAGGGGTTCAACTCCCACCTTAAGATAATCCCTGTTTACGTGCTCAAATTCCCTATGGCATAGAACCTAGAGTGTTGGACTCCAAATGGACATACATTCAATCCATTTCCCTGATTTACATCATCCCTCTATTTGGATCCCCATCATCTTCATGATTGAAGGGTCCCCGTGATGGAATGGTCTCATTCCACTTTGGATCACTTTCTATCTTGGGGAAACGCCCCTAAAGACTATGGAAGTCCCTTTGAGTTTAGTCTCAAATTTCAAATTTGGTCAGCAACCAACACTCATTTTTCTTTCCTCATTCTAGGTAACACTATATGGATGATGTGTTTCAGACATGGTCAACAGCTATCCTCAATCGTTACACCACCATATTTTTTATCCATATATCAGATGTTGTGATTAATATCGTTCCACCTACTTATGTTTAGGTGATCTCCAACACCCTTGGTGTTACCCCTCATTACATTTATATGCGTTGAGTAGGTAGGTTTGTATCACTTGGGTGTTTCTCCCCCAGAATTCTCTATCCCTTGAAGTGTGCTTCTATATGTTTGTAAAATCCCACCACTACTCTTTGTTTCTCACATCGAGCATGAATCGTGTGGGCTTAGTAGTCTTGGTAGGGTGTGTACAGATATAGTTGTGAAACATAGGAATTATCATCCTTCATGACATTGAACTGATCATCTTTATCTCACATGACATTTAACTGCATTATCATCCTTCATGACATTAAACTGATCATATTCATCTCGCATGATGTTAATCTGAATTATCATCATTCATGACATTAAACTAATCATTTTCATCCCATGTGACTTTAAACTACTTTATCATCCTTAATGACTTTAAAATTCTCATCTTCTTCCCACATGAAGTTAAAATTCTTTATCTTCCTGCATGATATTAAACTGCTAATCTTTGACCTGCATGACATTAAACTACTTTATCATCATGCATGAAATTAAACTGCTCATTTTTTTCACATATGATGTTAAACTACATTATTATCCTACGTGACTTTAAACATATAATCTTCGTTCTGCATGACGTTAAACTTCATTATCATCCTGTATGACAATAATCTACTCATCTTCATCCCAAATGACATTAAAATGTACTATCATCCTGCATGACATTAAATAGATCATCTTTATTATGCATGATGTTAAACTACATTTTCATTATGCATGACATTAAACTGCTCCTCTTCATCCTGAATTATGATAAATTACTTCCTATTTCATGCCTTTAAACTGATCATAATCGTCAGTCACGATGTTAAACTACATTATCGCCCCGCATGACATCAAACTTCTTATCTTCATCCTACAGGATGTTAAACCATTTTTTCTTTAATGTCTTTAAACTACTCATTATCCCCCGTCATGATGTTAAACTGTTCATTATCATCCTACATAACTTTTAACTGTTTATTATCATCTTTCATGATGTTAAACTACTCATTATTCTCCACCATGACTTTAAACTACAGATATTCATCCTTCATGATGTTAAACTGCATTATCAACATACATGACTTTGAATTGATCATCTTCATCATCCATGATGTTAAACTACTCATATTTTCCCTTCATGAAATTATTATGCATTATCGTCATACAAGACTATAAACTGCTCATCTTCATCTCACATGATGATAAACTACAAAATGGTCTGAGCTATATTACCATAAACTAAGATCTCTTACATCCTTGTCGCATGATGTTAAACTACACGGTGTTTTCATAACTACGTATGGCTTGATTCCCACTCTAATAGAATACATAGGAATTCATTAGTCTTTCATATGTAGCCCAACCTTAGGTCCCTCGACCATGCTGTCCCCTTGGCCCAAGTTCTCACATGGGATTTTGTGGTGTGGTATAAACTCAATGTCCTTATTCATGTCAGGCTATTTTTTCCACGCCTTGCACATCCCTTTGAGACAATCCTCCTTTCTTCTTTACCACATGACATTAAATTGTATGACATTTCCCGAACTACATATGGCTTGATTCCCATCCTCATGGGATATGTAGGAATGCCCAAACAATTCATCATTTGGTCCATCCCAAGAAATCCCTTCACCCCCTTAGAGTTAGTTATATATGAGGGATTCCATATGGTGTGGTATGATGACTTATATTTCCTCACTCACTTTGGGTTTACAACAGTCGTAACATGTAACCCTACTCCCTATGTCATTTTCAAATGACATTAAACTACACAAAATTTTCAAAACTATGTCCGGCTTGATTCTCATCCTCCTGGGATATATAGGAACACCCAAAAATTTCATCATCGAATCCAACTGTATTTTAAAAAAACTTTTCTTCATTTTAGACCCTTGGCATATATTCTCTGAGGGGTATATCTTCTGGTGTGGTCTTATTTTCTCATCCAAATCGAGTTTGCAACAACCATTCCATATACCTCTCTCTTGAGAGCTCTCCAACCCCCTTTCCTCTACTCACCTCCTCGAGTTGTCTGTTACAAATTTTATCCCTCTAACCTTCTTGGTGCATCACTAATATTCCTATAGACACTGTGGTTTGGGACCTAGAGTGTGGGATTCTGTATTGAAATGATTTCATTCCACCACCATGCTTCACATCTTCCTTCATTTGGGGGTTTCATAATATTTCACATCTGAAGGAAACCCCGAATGGTATGGACTCTAGGATTTAGTGCTCTCCTACTGTCTTGTTCCAATGTCCTAGAATAACTCAAACAACCTTATGAAACAAGTACCACATTGCAAAATGGTTAGCGGTTGATACTCATTTGTTGTTCCCATTTTATGTCACATGGTGTGGATGATGTGTTTTAAACACAGTCAACGGTTACCCACACCATCACCATTATTCCCCAAATATTTATCTCATGATTCATGCCACTTTTCATTTCATCACGTCCAAGAATAATTATGACTCCCATGATGTTATTCATCCATGTATATTAGTGTGTTAAGAAGACAAATCAAATTTATGGTGTCATCCTTTATTTCAAAATGTTTCCACTTACTGGGTATTCCATGTGGGGTGACGATCTTCTCCCCCCTTGTTTTCTAATCAAGTGTAGCTCACGTGGGATTAGGGACCTAGTTAGGGTTTACACCTTCATGGAGGAATGTCACTTATTTTGGTCCACACTCTATGACCTTAAACTAAGAACCCCTTGTCCTTTCCATATGACGTTAAACTACACGGAATTTATATAACTACGTATAGCTTGATTCACATCCTTATGGGATACATAAGAATTCCCAAACATTTTATCATCAGGTCCATATCAATATCCACTAAATATCTCTTATATTCCACCTTTTGGCCCTATTTATTGTGGGGATGTGTGGTGTGGCGTATGTGGACTTTTTTCCTCGTTCACATTGGGTCTGTAATTTCCACACCATGTACATACCCTTATAAGCTAATCCCTCCAATCGCCATCCTTACCACATGATGTTAAACTGCATGGAATTCTAGAACTATGTGTGTCTTGATTCCCATACTCATGGGATACATAGGAATGCACGAACAATCCATCCGTGGGCCCAACACTAGGTTCAACAACCCATTTTCCCCTCCTTGTCTGGACTTCTCAACCACTATTAGGACTCCCCAACCTGCCTAGAATCACTATGGTTTAGGACCTAGAGTATTGGATTCTATATGGACATGCTTTCATCCATTTCCATGCTTCAAGTTTCTAATTATGTGGGTTTCCATCATCTTTCACCACCGAAATGACCCTCGAACAACATGTATTCTTGGACTTAGTGCTCTCCTACCATCTTGGGCCAACATCCCTGATGATTTTGAATGAAAATTTTATTCAAGTCCAATGTTGTGAATATGGTCAATGGTCGATGCTCATTTTTTTCCAATTCAGGTCACACAATATTGATGTTGGGTTTCAAACAAGGTCAACAGTTACCCTCCATCATTGTACCACCCCCATTAAGCCTTAAATGTTGGTCGCATGATTCATGTCGCTTCCCACTGCATCCTAGTCAAGTGGTATTTCAACACCCTTGGTTCTATTACTCCATGAAAATTTGCGTGTTTAGAGGATAACTGAGCATCATGAGGGTTATCGTTTACTCTTTTTCATCTCCCCCAGTTGTGTATTTCATGTGTTGAAAATATATTCTCTTCCCTTATTTCCCACATCAAGAGTAGATCAAGTGGGATTAGTGATATGGTTAAGGTTGTGGATACATTGAAAAAGAACATTTATTTTGGTTCTAACTCTAGGACCTTAAACTAGGAGCTTCATTCCCTTAGTTTGGGCATTATGACTTTAAACTGTGTGCATTCTTATGGAAATTTGTGGTGTGGTACAATCTATTTTTTCCTCATTCATGTCGGGTCACTTTATGTCATCACATCACATATTTCCACTTCGGTAGTCATCCCATTTTTTGTCTGAGATATATAACCATAAACTAAGATCCATTACGGCTTCTGCCACTAGGATGTGTAACAATAAATTACCCGACCAATCGATGTATTCACTCGAGAAGATGTTTCCTCTCTTGGTATTTTCCTCTTACCATACCACCTTCATGAACTACATGTGGATTTATTCCCATCCTCATGGGATACATATTGACAACCAGACTTATTGTCAATGTTCTAGTCGCATCACTATGAACCCTCCCATTTCATTTTGGCCTGATTTTTCTCAGAAGTATGTGGTGTGGTGTAGAAAATTATGTCCTCATTCACTTCAGGTTTTCTGTATGCCACATAACTCTCTCAAAATTTCTCCATTTTATTTTCTTTACCATATGACAATAAACTACACGGGAATTTCCCACACACATGAGATTTAACTGAGAACCTTGAGGTCTGATCTCTACAACATTAAACTAAGATTCTTACCATCTATGATCACATGACGTTAAAATGCCTAAAAAACATGGTATTAATCTTTGAAATAGGATATCACTCCCTTTTGGTATTGGCCACATGTCATACCACCTTCAAGAACTACGCGTGGCTTGATTCCCATCCCTATGGGATACGTAGTGACGCATAGACTTCTTATCTGTAGTCCTATCACAGCCACTTTCACATACCCTATCTCTTTTGGTCTAGGTTCCCCAAAAAATACATGGTGTGGTTAGTACTTATTTGGTCCTCATTAATGTTGGGTTTATAATAGTTGTTCCATGTAGTTCTATTGAGATTACCACTCCTTGTGTTCGCCCTTCATAAAATTTAAACTGTACGTGTAATGTTTGAACTTTGAACATTCCTTCATTTGGGTTTTCATTATCTTTCACATCCGAAGGGACCCCATAACAGTATGGACACTAGGCCTCACTACTCTCCTACTATCCTGGGCTAATGCCCTGAATGATTTCAAACAACAATTTGATGAAAATCCCATAATACGAATGTGGTTAGTGATCGATGCTCGTTTTTTTTCTCATTCTAGGATAATGTGAAGTGTATGTTATGTTTAGAACACAGTCAATAATTATACTTCATCTTCATGTTTATCCCACTACATCATAAATATCGAATGTTCTGAGTTGCATGTTCAATTCCCCATTCCGTTTTACAGATCCTTGACACCTCTGGGGTTGTAACTCCGCACATTCGCGTGCGTCAAGTAGGAATGTCGATTCGTCTGGGATTATCCCCACCCAACATTTTCTCTCACCATTAAACACTCTCGTTAGATGGAGAGGGCCTCACAATTCTCCTTGTTTCCTACACTAATCATGGATCATGTAGGCTTAGGGTTTTTGGTAAGGTAGTATCCATATATGAGACAGTGTGAACCCTTGGTCCCACAATATGGCCTTCAATGGTTACACTATCTTCCTCACCACACGATGTTAAACTATTTACAATAAAAATAACTACATAGGTCTTGATTCCTTCTCTTGTAGGATATAGAGAGTCATTCAAGCATCTGATTCCTGAGTCCATCCAGTTGAATGATAAACTCCCTTCCTTGGCCTTATAGGCCTCAACTTCTCTTTATGGAATGTGCGATGTGGTGTGGACCTCTCTGCTCATCATTCACATCATTTTATGAACCACACAACAAATTTCTCTTTTGGGGGTGCCCATGTTCTCAACGCATGAATTTAAACTATGGCCCTACCCTGAACAAGTTTAGGATTCCCCATGATAATTATGGGATGCATCGATTTTCTCGGTAGGGAGGATTTCCACCACCATCACTGGTATCTTAGCCTGATGTGATTAAGACCTACATTTTTCCTGATTATCATCCTTATGGGATATGAAGAAATGCCCAAAAATTTCACCTCCAACACATCCCCAGGAGCGATAACTTTACTAATCATATGAATCTAATTATTTTCCAAACACAGTGACCCTAGACTATGAGTCTCCAGTCCGTGTAACATGAATTTAAACGATTTAAAAGGTTCTTGGCAGTATGACCTTAAATTATATGCAACTTCCTGATCATATGATGTTAAACTGTGACACTATTATCTTTACCACATGATGTTAAACTGCGTTCTTATCTTCCTCATTTTCATGATGTGAAACTGCAATCCATTCTAGTCCATAACCAGTGAGGTCCTGTCTAGAGTAGTATTGACCTTTCCTTCGACTGATACACTCACCCAATGTTCTTTCATCATGGTGGCATAGTTTCATGAGTGTTGAGATTTATTTGAATAGTCTATCATGAAATTACCATGCTTCGAGTTCCCTGTATTTCAGATCCTCATTTCATCTCACATATGATGTAACCCCCTAATAGTTAGGATGCTTGGCCTTAAGGCTCTCCTACCATCCTGGCCCAACATTCTAGAGGACATCAGATGACACTTCAACTTTTCCCTCGTGTTAGAAAATGCGGTCAGCAGTTGGCCCTCGTATTTTTTTCCCATTTTAGGTAACATGATGCAGATGAAATGATTCAAATCTAGCCAACATCTATCCTCCATCATCATTCCATCCTCACTACATTCCAAATTTTTGGGATCATAATTCATATTCTATATTACCCTTTGTTCGGATTTATTCCAACACCCCTGGTGTCATCCCTCTCATGCACTAGCACACGTTGGGAAATGCATTTTGGTTGTTCCAAGAACACTGTTCTCCAGTAACAACCTCTCTCATCTTAGACGCTTCCAAAGGTGATCGATGTCCCATTCTGATCACAACAAATCCTATTTGGTTTGGTACTCTAGTACAGGTGAATGATCTTCTATTGTATATTTTTTCCCACTTTGTGTATGATATATGTGGGTATAAGTACATAGTTGGTTATTTCATCAATGCGATCAAGATATAGGGTCCCCTAACGAAGGAATTTTCAATAGAGGTTTTCTCATAATGTGTTCCACCTCTCCCCTTTCATCCTCATTCGACCCTATTCTTTGGGGGGATTTGTTGGAACTAAAAAATTCTACCATTTATTTCACCAAATTCTTCCAAACATGATCCTAGAGAATATCTTGTTTTACATGCTTCGATTTGACTACTAGTGGACCCTGAATGATGTCACAAATCATAGGTTTTGGAAATTTTAAGTAAGACAATTGAAAATGGCCATCCAAGTCCCTTCACTACCATCATTGACCCCTGTGAAAAATGGAGGGTTGTACTGCAAACATTTCGAGTCGGGGCATCGACATTTTCCATTATAACCTTATTCACATCCACCTTCCACCAATAGAATACCATGATTAGAGATACTCCCCCACACTACATGAAACCCCTTGAGTCGACATATTTCTCTTGGTCCATTTACCACATCGTGAGTTGAGATTGTCATCATCACTTCCCCAAGTACCTTGAGTCGAACCATTCCTCAGGTAACTCATCCAAACCCCATCACTTGAATCATATGCCATGTTCCACCAAAAAGGGCCTCTCTTGTGTAATTCCCAACACTATCCATAACATGGTTCCTTAAGACTAATAGTCCTCACCACATGACTATAAATTGTATTACACCATATGTGACAAACATAAGATGCCTCTTGTCCCAAATAATAGATGCCTTATGCGCCAAATATAAGATTCCAATAGTCCTCACTACATGACTTTAAACTATAGTATTCCCTAACATTGAATAATAGGATTCATCTTGTTCTAAATAAGATATTCCTTATCTTACAAGCATAATATTCCTCATTCTATGAATATAATGGCATAATTTCAAGAGCTTTAGAATCTGCTCAAGCATTCCAGCACTCCACTTCATGCTCCATGTGTCCTTCATTTGGATCTTCATCCTCTTTCATGTATGAAGGGACCTTGTAATGGACTTATCCCATGCTGATTCATCTCACCTACTATTTTGGACCAACTCCCCGAATGACTTTGGATGAGCCTTCATGTTTGTCCCCACATTTAAAATACGGTCAGCAGTTGGCCACAATTTTTTTGTTTCCATCTTAGGCTAACGCGATGTGGAAGCTACGTTTTGATTATGGTCAACAACTATCTTCAGTTGTCATTCCACTCCCATTATGTTTTCAATTTTGGTCATATGATAAAGACTTTTTATATCCCATTGTTTGGAATGATTCCAACAGTCTTGTAATTTTCCTTCTTGTGCACTAATACATCAATGTAGGCCCCAATTATATTCATCAACCCACTTGTGATTTAGGATTCCCTCGTGGAAAAAGATGAGGAGGACATTATGGAAGATTCTATGAATAATCCTCATTCACCATTTCCACCCTATAACGACACCCAGGTAGCATCCATGCATAAGACCCACTCACCACCCTTCGTGGTTGAACCTTTGCGCCATGATCGTCAGGTCTGTTGTTCCCTCTTGTTTCTCACACTGAGTCTGACTCACATGATCTTAGAGTGAAATAATGACCATGACATCTTTTTTGGGAAGCTGTAAATGAATATGCTCCATTACCCTCTCCACTGAACTATGTGTACTTTGATCCTTTCCCTTTTCAGGCAAGGTATGTTGGAATCCTCCCAAAGGTTCAATCCCAACACTCATATATCCCCGAACACTTCACATCGGTCCACCCTATCCCTAGATGAATTTTATTTTTATTCCCTCTTTTCCCGCATGACGTTAAATTGTATTACTCTTTCTCCCTGCATTATGACAAACTATATACTTTTGAACTATGTGGGTTTTGATCACTTTCTCCAATACAGGGTACGTAGGAATCCTCCATGTGGTCCAACCCCAAACATTGATACACTTTAGCGTCCCCTTTTTTGGTACCCACATCCTCAGTCCTCCATTTAGTGTTTTTAGACCTATTCCCAGGCTTTTAACCATGCATAAGACCCACTCTCAATCCATACTTCTCCAAACAAGAGTGTCCCTCTTGCGACAGGATGCTAACCACACGTAATTCCCATAATTACTTTGGGTTGTTGTCCTTAGTTTGTACACTGATTCCATCCACCATCCTGAACTACGTGGTCATTGATTCTCTTCCATGTGGATAATTATGAATCCTCCCCGAGGTTCAATCCCATCTCTCAAGACCCATCCTGGTCTTTCCCTGAAGCCTTTGTGTTTCGGGAAAATCATCCCCCAACTCGGAGGTGATACTTCCTTTGGGTCCCATCCATGCATCCATTCTCATGAGCCGCCTCCTCATGAAAAAAATCGCACCACCAAACTATGTGGACATTGACTCCCACCCACTCGAATACATAGGAACCCTCCATGAGGTTCATGCTCAACACCACAGTCATCTTCACATCGGATCCATCTCATTCATCTCATTCATGTCATCAAATCATCCATCATCCATCCGGATTCAAGCCAGGATGCCACATCCCAATGTAATAATGCCATTCACCTGTGAATATCACCATGTGTAAGACCCATTCATTTCATTACTCCTTTATTTCCCCAAGCCCGCTAACCACATGTAATCCCTAGAAAGTCATCAGATTGTTGTCCATTGTGTACATCGCGATATGATGAATCACCCTTTTTAACTCTGTGGGTTTTAATATCTATCCTATACACATGGTGTGTAGGAATCCTCCATGAGGTTCAATCCCAGCCAATGGTAAACCTTGGTGTCTCGTTTATGGGACCCATCCCTAAACCTCCCTTAGTTGTGTCTAGATAATCCTTCAAATTGTGACATCTTCCCTTTATGGGACACACCATCCTAGGTCTTCTCTCATTAGGCATTCTAACTTATCTATATGGTGTTCCCCTTTGTAGGGTTCACTCTCCTTGATCCGCCCTTAGTGGTGTCCAGATTATCCTTCACGGTGTTACATCTCCCCTTTATAGGACACACCATCCAAGGTCCGATCTCATTGGGCGTCCTCACTTATCCATCATGTGTTCCCCATTTTGGGGTGCACTCTTCCTGATCTAACCTTAATTGTGTCCAGATCAATTGCATCCATCTCTACAAGACGTTAAACTCATGGCATGCTCCATGTTAAACATGGGAAGTTGAGGAAAACATCAGGGGCACGCCTATGGCATACAATTCCTTGAACTTGATGAGGCATGCCTCAGGTTCTGTGCCATTGAGAATCCATCCTATGATGATGAATATAGTTGACCAATGTCCACACATCCAGATATGCCCCGACTTTCCTGATGTAATCATCTACTCTAACCGAAGGATGTTGCCCTGTAAGGACCTTATAGAATGTCCTCACAGAAGTAGTACATTTAACCAGTGTTCACAAAGATATGGCATTGATAATAGTTTCAAAAAAAATGTTTTAATCACCAAGTTAGACCCGAACTAGGTGATGAATTCCAAGGAGGAATCCCCGGAAGGAGGGGATGACATACAATCATACCATTTCGACCATGGAGAAAACTTTCTTGAAGAAGTGATAGATACCTCCTACCTTTGGAATGTGAGAATGAGGAAAAACAACAAGCTTGTCACAGCACAACGATTCCAACCCCGATAAAATCATTAGAAACACATGTAATTAAAATTGTTGAAGTGATTAAATTCAATAGATAAAAATATATCCACAAATATCCGGGTGTTAAATTTTAGCCCATAAAAAAATTTGGCCCTCAAAATTATTATCGGTATTCAAAGGGTTAATTTTTTTTTTAAATTCCATCATAGAAACCAACATTGTAAAAAAACCATAATAAATATTTTTCTTTTAAAGGAAAATTTTATGTTAAAATTTTATCTATAATAACACATAATGGGTATCCAAATATTATAAAATAGGTGGGAAGTGAAGACATCGACATATAAGAGAAAAAACAAAATATAGATTGATAGCGGTGATGAACATTATTAGGAGAATTCTAATGAACACAAATCGATAAGCCAAAGAGGTGTGAAAAAGTACATTGATTTCATAAAAAATTATGTTAATGAAAGAAAATTTTATTTCAATATCCCTTTTATAGTGTTTCCTATTTCCTTTTCCATTTATATTGAGAACAATTGAAAATTTACATAATTATTATATTTTTATTTCATCAGCATAATTTCTTGATGTGAGCATGCCTTGATCAAATTTCACATCATGTCATACTCTAAGAGATGATTTTTTCATGCCTAAAGCACAAATATAATATCAATAATAGAATTATAATTCATTAATTATATCTCAAGTTAAAAAATTTGTTTCACTAGTTATCCAATATGGATAAATCATCATATGGTGAAGTAATACGTTAGTCTCTAAAATCCTTTGCGAAGTTCAACTTAAACCATTACATAAATGGATAACCATATAAACCTTCCAAAAATAATTATTTAAAACTTATTTTACTAAATTTATCATAATTAATAGAACATTAATCCCCCATATATCATAATTTAGCTCTTTATTTTCACAAACCTAACTTGTGAATTACTTCATTATGTATTCTCTTGAAACTTGATAATAACCTGAATTTCCCTAATAAAAGGTTGGGGATGATGCCTCATATTATTATTAAAGAAAAAGAAAGTCCTCTTTAAAATGGGTAGGGGGATACCCATTACATATCTCGAAGGCCCAGTGGGCATATATTCCACTATATGCCTCGTAGGACCAATTTTTTTGGCCCAAGGCCCATTTTTTAAATAGTACTACTATAGTACCCACCTGCTACAGTACCACACAGTACCCGCCGCTGCTACATTGTCCTACCGCCACTACAGTGACCTGCCACCGCTATAGTGCCTACCATTTCTACAACTTCACCTCTACTACAGTGCAGCTACTACAACATTACAACTATAGAACCTATGCCCAATGGGTATTGAACCCCAATTTTCATATAGGATTATGGGGAGCTTACCACTATGCCAAATCCCAACTACAGAATTTCCCTAATACCATATTGAAAACATACATTCATCCTTAATTATTATATAAAAAATATATTGTTTAATATAATCCTTAATTCCAAAAAAAATTATAATCTCCAGTAGTGATAACATAAACAACTTTTTCAAATATACATTATTAGTTCTGAGGCCATCAATACTATCTAATTTACTTTATCTATATCATTAGACTCTTTATCCAAAATAAAGTCTATTTTCTCATCCTTGGGAACATATTAAGTGTTATATTTCTATAATCATTCCATTTTAGTAAAATATTTCCTCGATATTATATCACATTTTTAGTTCAATGGTGCTATGGATGATATTCTTGTGTATCCCTAAATAAAAAATATTCTAAAAACCTTATATGTTTTAGGATTCATATAAAATAGTCCTTAAATTCCAATACATGGATACATTAATCATTTCACCTAATCATTAATCCATTAAATAGTTTTTTCCATATTATTACTTAATACATCACTCCTTTCATATGTCTTTCATACTCTCGTGGTTTTTAATTGATAAAAGAATAATCATACAACTTTACTGATTATCATTAAAAGACTTACACACAGGACATAGAATTGAAAAATTCCCATAAATTCCACATTTAAAAAATTCAATTGTCAAGGATTCATAAGGTAGAACATTATTCTCATCCATTGTGTTAAAAGTACATTTTATATTCCCATTATAATTACTTTAATTGTGTTCTTATATTAAACACTCAAAACATGTTCATATCCCTATGAGAAATTCCATTAATTACTTTTTCCCACATTGTCAACATATTGGAAACTGAATATTCAATCCTCCAAGGTCTACATTACCTGAACACTCCTTGAACTCTATCTTTATCTTCTTTGGTGAGTTCAATATTTGGTTATGGTGTAGGTTGTTAAACATGTTCCATGAAAAATTATTAGGAATAATCATGCAATACTTCACTCTAGCCATCATCCCATTTGGTTTCCCAACATAAAATTTTCTATCATGTTTAATGTTAACCAAGTTCCTTCTAGTTTATTTAATTAATAAAAAACATATTTATTGAAACACTAATTATAGTGGAAAACCACATAATCATGAAAAATAACATATATTATGTCTAAATATTGACAACCAATTTTAAATAAATGAATCCATAGGCTCATCCTAGATCATCCATGATCATTATCTATTTAGATCATTCATGATGGTTCATAAATAGTTTGTGGATATCTGAAGAATATCTATAGGGACTGACAAACCATGAGTGAAGAAAAGCACATTTTCATGAACCAGGTGAAAATCGAGTCTAGATTGATGTTCCTATTTGGGATTTATCACCTCTAGGTACATATGTTTCAGATCCACATCCACTTTTAGTATGTATACATAAATGTAAGTCATGGAAACTAATTTCCATATCCTTTAAAAATCAAGAAAAATTCATATACATTTATTCATCTTAGACTTATTCCTAGATACATACATAAACATATCATTATAAATATACATAGGGATTCCACTAAAGATTTATCATCCTAGTTTCCAATGGTTAACTAAAATATCACTTTAATACAAACTATAGGAATCGATGCTTCGCATACAAGGAAATTACATATTTTTAGACTAATATTCATTAAATGAAAAAAATAAGCACGAGGACTGTAGTAGTGTAGTGCTTTTGGAAAATAGAACACAATATTCTAATATAGTAAGATATATTAAATGTTTCCATAAAGGATATTCCCATTTATTACTCATTATAGACATACAATACAAAAAATCTATCTTTATAATCAATGGAAATGAAACATAAGAATTAGTGAGCTTATATGATTTGTATGGGTAAACAATTGAAATAAATAAACATAACATTAACATAATGGTATGAGATCATGTGAATAACATATAAAGGAAATAACCTATATAAAAAAGATCAAAATTTGGATTCATGAAATAAATATTGGAAGTTCATAAGACATGAATCCATAGGTAATCAAATAACATGAGTCATGATAGCATAACATTGGAATAGTACATATAATTGTTCCATACATATAAGAATAGAAAATCCATTCCTCATTAAATAAGGATAATTTCAAAAACTTATACAGGAACTCCATGTGTAGCTACTCCTCCTGGGTAGGAGATACCACCAAACCCAATGACATCCCTTTCCTCATAGTGCAATAGGTTCACTCATGAAAACATCATCGTAGTCATGGTTAACTTCCAAGACCATCATAGAGAACACAATCCCTTACCAAACTGGGTTCACTCCCAATTCCATTCTTGGCTGTCTTATGAGATATAAATCAATAATATGTGGGGTTTAGGTATATATAGGTCCCACCTTCCATTTTTTATATTATTAACACCACCCATTGTTATTATGTAACCATCTACATTGGTTTTAATGTAACTTCAATCACATATTGAAAATAGTGCATATATATGCCAGAAGATGATAAAACAATCACCATATCATATATATGGAAATTAAAAGGGTTTAATAGTCATTTCATTGTTTCATAAATTGTGGAAAATAGATTCGTTTAATAATTATTTCATCATTTCATTATATTAAAACCAATTATAAAAAATGGATTTATTAAAAAAATATCATGGAATAACACGTGAAGGGGAAACGATTTTTGTATAAATTATTTCATCATAAACATAACCAATTCATATAATGAATAATAATGGTATACTTTGTTAATATCCCATTAAAATAATATGTTACATAAAAAGATTTTATATTAGATCGATAGTTATATTGAAGGACAAATCACTTGGAACATTTCATGAAGAAGATAACTATTCATTGAAAATCATGTTGTAAAACTAAAAAATTATAAAAAAAATTAAATTTTTTTTGTATATAATATTCTTAGATAAAAATAAATAGATCTGAAAAAAATAATTTAACACAGTTCATGATGAAAATACCACTTGCACATAGAAAAATAAAATTTAAAACATTTTTGATTTTTTTCAATGAAATAATTTATTTAAAATATAAAAAAATATTATGGAATGAATTTTATTAGTAAATATAATTTAAAAAATTTAAGGTAATATTGAAATCATTGAGATGTCATAGACATAGAGAAATACTATTCATGACATGCATGTTAAAGAATGATTCTTCTTACATTTTTAGTAAAATCTAAATGGGAATTTTTTGGAAAATGACATAGCGGTTCCATTAAAAACATTATTTTATTAATTAAATAATTGGTAAAAATTTCATAAATATATGATTTTAAATTTTCTAAAAATATTATTGAATGTTTTTGGGGAAATGTTTTAAAAAAATTGATTTCAAATAGAAAAGTAAAATAAATTTAGATTTTCATGAAAAATTTCTCAATTAATTATATTTAAAAAGAAGAAAATTTTAATATTACATGAAAATATCATGAATAACCATAAGATAATAAATTTCATGAGTTCCTGGAGGTATTGTATGTCATATTTATTTAATGAAAAAATAATAAAAAATAATCTTAATAAATGATGAGATTGTAACATGAAATATTTACAACTTTGGTAACATTCAATCCAAATGAACATTAAGGAATTATATAAAATGAAACATAATATATCATGAGGTAAAAAAATCATGATATTAAATATCAAGGGGTCTATATATAAACCACTCAAAATAATATAGGTGTATTACATAACATAAACCCCAGAGAAGGAAAATTCAAAAAAAAAATCCCTTACCGTAAGTCTTCAAATTAATCATAGACAATAAATCATCATGTATAATATATATATGTTTATTATACATCAATAATATATAAATATTATTTTATATCATATAATATTTTATTGTCTTATAATATTTCATTACCCATTAATTAAAAATTCAATGTTAATGTTATTTTTTGTGTAATAACTGGTTTGTTTTTATTATATGTTATGATTTGTTTTTTTATTCCTCATAATTTAATCATTATTTAACCATATAAAAAATAAAAAAAATTAAAAATAACTTATATATTCACTATATATTTATTTAGACTAATCCATAAAATTTTGTGATAGAAAATGAAATAAAACATTCATGAAGATGGTAGGTTATACGTACACTAGAATAATGATTCCATTTTCATATAATATTAAATAAAATAATGATAAATCATATATTATAATTAAAAATATTTTTTATTTAACATTTATCATGTATGTTCATTAAACACGTCTTTATTACCTTTTATGTAAAGCGTGAATGAATTATATCACTTTGTGAGGCGGTAGTCCACCGTACACACAAGTGACATTATCGTATTGCCATAAAATTGATCATATGAAGGTTTGTGTGATATAATAATTCCATAAGTATAATAATATCATAAATATTATATATATATATATAATAAATCCATCATTATTTCATTCCTTTAGTGGTGTTAATGGAAATCATATTTACATTAGTTCGCAAGACTGTAGTGCTTTGTATAAACAAAAAATGATTTCATAACAATTTGATGAAAGTTGTGATGGTTATAGGTCATGAACGTAACATAAAAATATATCATAATATATAATTAGTTGAATTTATTATATCATAATCTAATAATAATAATTGAATAAGGTGGATGAAGAAATAAAACAAAAAACAATCGTTGATGAATGTTACCTCTTCAACATGTGTCCTTTTTAGTTTTGAAAAAAACACACCATGTGGTTGATTTATATAAAACATAAGCCTAGTAGAATTATATGATATATTATTTAAGTGATTGGTATAGTTAATTTTTTATCCAATTATGTTTGATGCTATGAACAAGTGAGAAGACTTCCTCTCCTTTTATAATTGATGAGGAGTGCAATGTTTTTAAACAACCAAATGTATTCAATAATTGGTGGAAACTCCCACAACATGTTGATCAAAAATAGATAAATAATTTATGATATAGATTATATGGTATTTCCACACCTCCAACAATAAAATAGATGTTTTAAGAATTTTATTTCTTATCATTTAAGTATAAATCACTTTTATAAATTTAATTTTTACCACGGTAATGAGTTTTTATAACCTAAGAAATTAATCTATTAATACTAAAATAAAAAGGTCTCTATTAGACAATTTGTAAATAATCATTCTAAATATGAAATCTAATTTATTTAATAACAATAATATATTTGTGAATGATAATTTTAGCATAAGTTCAAATAATCAGGAACACCATATTTTAGTCTTAGTCACAAAAAATAATTTTTAACTTTTTTTCATTATTCTAAAAATAATTTCAAACTTAATAAATAATATATATTATTAATACTCCAAATATTGGTAACATTTTATTCGAATTCCATTCATAGAAGTGGTAAATTTTAATTTAAAATTAACCTCATAGATGCAATGAGCAAGCATGTTCTCAAAGATAAAATGAAAAAATGTTGATGATTTTTTATTTGAAAAATCAATACGAAAATAATTTCAATGAAATAAATTGGATATATATATATATATTTCTTATATATTTTTAATCTTTTTTTTAATTATAAATAATTTAAATGAAATGATATTTTTTGATCAAACTCAATATTTTCACTATTCGTCAAAAAAGGAAACTATTCAGAAAATCCTAAAATTATCCTCTAAAATTATTTTTATATCCCAATTTTTAAGATGAAGTTTATTTTTTAATAAAAATAATTTTAATGTTATTATTTAAATTAAGTTCTCTAAAGGTGAAAAAAAATTCTTTAAAAATATAGGTTTAGGTATAAAATTTGAATTTTTTCAGATCTCTTTTATTGAAAAAGAATAATATTAATGGTAAATATTTTTATAATATAAACAAATTTAATTTCCTTAGAATAATTATTTAAATGGTATTCTATATATTTTTTGATGAAAAAACCCTTTATAGGCCTAAAAATACTTTTCAGAAACTAATTTCCTTTATATTAAATATGTTTTTATTTTCATTTATAATTTATTGGGCATAAAAGAATTTATTATAAAAACATTTTTAATCATATATTTTTAAAATATAGTCAATCCTACTCATACTCACCATTCCATACACTATGTGATATATGTGATATGGGGTACTAATATTTTAATTTGATGTCACTTTACATTTCAACTCAATGTTGTGTGTAACACAAGCTAATCCTGGTATTGTGTGTAATATAAGCCAGACTAGTGGTTCATGTAATACAAAAAACCCCAATGTTTTATATAATTAAATCCAAACTGAGTATTTTGTGTAATGTAAACTAATCTCATTATCATATGTACCATAAAATATTGTAATGATTAACTTCATTTGAGAAAGTATATATTTCAAAACATCTTAAGGGATTTCAAGTATAGTGTATTTTAGGTAAGTGAATCAAGAAAAATTTGTTTTACTTTTTCAATTCAAAATATAAAGGATACTCCATTAATATCGGGTCTCATTAGATAAACTGTGATATGGACAAAACATAGTATCCGATAATGAAACTGAACATATAAAAGATGGGAATGGGTATACGAAAAAATTATTATGATAAACTATAACATAAAATAAACATCATGTTTTGAGTCATTTAAATTAACATGATAAATGTATATAACATTCAAGAGGGTAAAATGATATATCATATCAATATATAACATATAGATAGAGAAATTAAGATTAAAAAATTGGAGTGTGCAATAATTGAGATTCAAAATAACCATGTTTTACAATTTGTGAATATGCATAGAAGGAAAGACATGGACACACATGGGTTATTGTAGCTAGTACATTTAAATTTTTTAATTATTTAGTCTATAAATAATCATACATCAAATGGAAACTTGGAACATATATTGGATTACACGTTAGTATTGGGAGTTTTGTTCATTCATTAAAACCATGATTAGGTAAATTTATATTTAAAGGATTATAAAAAAATCATCATTGATTTAATCTTTAAAATTTATCCACTTATGATTTCATTCAATAAAATATAATGATTTTGATTTTATTAAAGTGAATAAATAACAATTCTTAGATATGAGAAAAGAATGAAACTATCCTTTTAATTTATTCATTATTGTTTTAAATATGGTAACAACCCTATCTGAGTTTCCATTTTATTAGTGTTAAATATATTAAATGGTCATGGAACTACATGATTTTATTATATAAGTAATGTTCCTATACCAATATTTATATATTAGTAGTCATTAAATTGCTTGAAAATTATCCTCTATATTGAAAATTGTTTGTGGTTCAACTCAAAATGAATTATTTGATGTTTTTTTCATACCAATTATATTAATATTACAAGTGACTGTAGAAGTCATAGAATGTTTTATACCTCATAAAAATATTCTAGCTTACTTCTACAAATCCCCAATTATAAAAAAATATCTTATTTTAATAGTAATGTGAAATATACTTCATAGTGCTAAAAAAACTTTCTCATACGTGGGAAATATCTATAAGTTCCAACGGATCATTAAAAATATATTATCATAGTATCAGATCACTTTACCATTGGGATGGGTTTTTTAATATGTGTGTTATTGATTGAATGTTTGTTACAAAGAAGAAATATAAGTGTGATGAGGATGTTTGTAGAAAATAATTGTCAATTTGTGTATAAATCACTATTATTATATTGGAAAATAGTAACACATACACTTATATGAGTTATTATAAGAATGAGAGGTAGAGATCAACAAAACTCAAAAAAATAACATGCTTCTCAAGAGGGTGTAGTGTGAAACAACCCATATATTCCACGATGTATTCCTTTGATAAAACCCAGGGACTAAATAATGAATTTTTATTTACTTGTGAGTTTTCTTATGAATCCCCACATTTTAGTATGAATTATATCATTCAATGATAATGGAAATTGCTACCACATCTAAATGTGGTATTGTTATATGTGTTAATAATTCTCATAATTATGGGTTTTCAATCCATGATATCTTCAATTTAGATATATATATATCTCATAGTGTTTTAATATTATTTCCACTGCTGATTCATCACTAATCTCCCATGATGTCTTATATATTGATTTTGTATTTTACTATTTAGTGCCAATGATTCTGATTGACAAAAAAACACTTATAGGAGGTGAAATTGAAATAAATTCATATAAAATTCCATTTCAATATATAACATTTCAAATATATTTAGAAACACTATAAATGAAATAGATATATAAGTATGGTAAGAAAATCATATTATACAACCTCAGAAGAAAATTTTCACTCATTAAGATAATAGGTCCTCTAATTCACCATTATTATTAGCTTCCTACCCATATTTACCATTGATACCATATATTAAGTTTTAAAAAAAATTCATAAAACCATCTAGGATATGTACTAATATAGCATGAAACTAAATTCAATTCCATATAGTTATATTTCCTACCATTTTCCTTCCTACATCAGTATATAGCATCGTATAGCCCCATAATTACTCTTCATAATATTATTTCACATGGATATTATTCCATACACATTATTAGAAACCCCATCCTTTTACACATATCATTTCATGACTTTAAGCGTAATTAAACATCACATTACTATCCAAGGATCGTAATTTCTAGTGTCTTGGAAGACTAGGTACATAATTAATCATCATAAGAGAAACTTTTATTAAATATAAATTTTAAGATCTTAACATCCATTGTTCTCATACATTATCATAGGATAAATGGTGATAACAGGAACAAAGTGATGAGATGAAAATCCCAGTAAGGGAGTATACACAAGAATAAAACTTAGCACATGGGTCAGAAGACTTAACATAATGTTATAAAGAGTAATGGTACATGAATAAACATAAGGAATCATAAAATTTATAAGATGGGATAATATATGAATAGAATAATAGGAATTTTTAAGAAACATAAAAATTTACTTTAGAATGATCCCATCTCATTTCACATAGAGGAGCACAAGTCAAGGTTAACTACAAATATTGTTTCACATAGAGCACGAGTCAAGGAAAACTTCCAAGACCACTACACATAACATCTCATTAGGCTAAACTATACACAATTAAATGGAGTGATATATATTTTCACCCATATTAACATATTTTTGAATATGTTTCCACATAAATAATCATACATAATCAATCATTCATAAACATAAGTGTACCCATGGAATGAAATGGGTATGTTATGGAAAATACTAAAGCACATTTAAAATAGAAAATGGATTAATAATTTATACTAAAACAGAAGTGTAAAAATAAGGTTCTAATAATAAAAATACTAATTTTATAAAAACAATGGTCTCATAAAACATATGATATGGTACACTTTAAATTGGGAAAGAATTCGAGAAGTTCCCTTAAAACAGGTTTGCCTTTCGGGAAGAATTGAGAATGGATCCACTTAAAAATATTTATATACATGAAATATATTGATGAATGGATATTTATACATGATTTTAGAACATATTAAGATAATTTATAAGATGTAAAAAATAAAATATAACATCATTTTGTGTAAAAAAAAAGATAGACCAACTCGAAGGAATAATGGAGGTTTGGGTAGAATCTCTTACCTTAAGTCTGAAGATGTTCTTCTCATAATATTAATATCCTAGATAATAAAATTAGATTATTTAATTAATAATTAAAAAAAATACATTTAATTTATGTATTATATCCTTATTAACTTCATTCATGGCCTTTTTTATGGGTTAACATTTTCAATCTCATTGTTTTGGAGCGTTTGTGTCTGTGGTTATTCTGATCAGTTTACCTATATACATTTATAGATAATCATTTAATATGATTATGGTTGTACATAATTGAAGTTATATGTTATTAGATAAAGTCCATAAGATTAAATATTTATAAAATTCATTTGGTTACATGGAGTGAGGTTGAATCATTATATAAAATATTAATGATAACCGTTTGGGTTAATTGGTGGTTTTTTTATCACAATGAACTCATTTTTTATAAAATAATACCATTACTAAAAAATTATTCCATAAAATTAAATGGGAAATATTACTTAAATATATATATTTTTTCACCATAAAACAAGTTTCATGACCATAATTGTAGACAGTAACCGAAATTGAAAACTCATCCTCTTTGAATGTGATAAATTAACACATCTCATATAGTATTTTCATTTCTTTTAAAAAAGGAGGGGAGAGGGGAGATGATGAAGAATTATTCCTTTATAATAAAAAAATTCAAATAAATGTATGGTATTGAAGTTATCATACCATTTTTATGAGGAGAGGTGATTATAGAAAAGAATATAAAGGAACTTGAAAAGAAATTGAAAGAAAGCAGAAAATGGTTTTACCTCTTGATTCCTTTCTATTGAGAACCCCCTTAGGGAAGGGGATTCGGTTTTGGTTATACAAAGATATATTTTATGTTGGAGAGAGGAATATTTAAATATTTTAGTAGAATTTGGACAAGGAATGAGGCTTGAGTGGTGTGAGGAGAAGAGGTATTGAGGGGTGGTTTTTATAGTGTATGGGGGGGGGGGGAATTTTCTCAATATTGAATTAATTAGTTTATTTTCATTCTAAAGACAAGGAATGTGAAAGAAAATAATAATATGTGAATGATAGTTCAAACTAATGTTCATTTACTTCATCATTGATTCAAGAATAATGCAGAAACTCATTTATTTAGCATTTGTCCTAAATTATAAAATTTCTCTATTGACCAAAAATTCAATTATTTCAGAAAATTCACAAAAAATAACTATATCTATTTTTCAACATGTAGAATCTAAAAAATGAACTCAATTTTATGAAAATAATTTAATAAATATGTGAAATTTAACTTTTAATTTAATTCATAATTTTCATGAAAAATACAATGTTTAAAATTATAACTGATTTTATAACACTTTGAAAAATTAACTAAGGTCCCATAAAATTATATTGTAATCCTAATAAATAATAAAATTATTTTATAAATAAATTTTATGGGAATAAATTTTTATTTAAATTATTCAATTGTAAATAAATAATTATGACTTACTAAAAATACCAACACCATCATATTATCGCTTATAAGGTGGATAAATTATATTTATACTTTCACTGGAATGGATACTATTGACTTGGAAAATTTACTATTCATAAGGGTAACAATACTATTCATAAGGGTAAGTTACTATTCAAAAAATATTAAGTTTGTCCTTTTGGAATCCAAACATCTTACTGATCGTAACAGTGTATGTTTGATTTTTGAAATTCAAACCACAGAAGTGGAAAAATATGTTTGAAGGTCACATAGTATTTAGTAGTTCATTTAAGCATGATGTAGAATTTTATTGTGATTTTATATGAAAACAATATATGAAAAAATTATAAGAAGGGAATTTCCATTGATTAATCTTTAGGTCTTTACATTCTTTCACCCTTATGAAATTTTTCCCTTGAAATTTTATTTTACATTATATGATGAAAGAAGGTGTGGGTACTCTTCCTTCATCGCATCCTCTAGTTCTCATATTGCCTCTTCGTACATATGTTTTCTCTATAGTACATTGACAAGGTGAGTATTCTTGTCACATAAAGCATTACCTCTAATATCCAAGATCTTCAATGGCCACTCCTCTTAAGGAAGATCATACACCAGTTGTACCACCTCTGAAGATAGTACATGTGAAGGATATATTATATACTTTTTTTGGAGGGATATGTTGAATATATAATGTAATTTATACATGGTAAGTGGAATTTATAGTCGATTGGGCACAGCTTTGACACGATCAATAATTTTGAAGGGCCGATGTTCTTGGGACTTAGATTTATTTTTATCCCAAATCTCATGACCTTCTTCCATGGAGATATTAAGAGGAATACCATGTCTCCATATTTAAACTTAAGGACTCATCGACGATTGATTGCATCACTCTTTTGTCAACTTTGGGATACCTTGATGTGTTTTGGAATGGTTTTCACCTTCTATACCATTGGTTTGACCATTTTATATCCTAAAAGCTTACGCTCACCGACTTCATCACAACGAACTAGTGTTCTACACCTTTTCCCATAAAGGGATACATATGGATCCATTTATATACTATAGTGGAAATTGTTGTTATAGGAGAATTAGACCATTTGAAGATGTTTGTACCATCCTCCTTCAATGTACATAGAACATGCTCTCAATATTTCATCCTTTGTCTAAATAGTTCGCTCGGATTGGGCATAAGTGTGAGTATGATAGGCCATACTGTAGTTCAATTCAATTCTTAGAGAATGTTGGATAGTATTCCATAACAATGAGGTGGATCTTGGATCTCTATCAAATACAATAGATAGCAGAAATCCATGCAGCCTTACCACATCTTTGATATATATCTGTTTAATTTGTCTAATGATAAGTCATCTCGAAATATTATAAAGTGATCTATCATTTTAAGATGATCCATAATGACCCATATAGCATTGTTTCATCTAGATGTATTTGGAAGTCTAGTGAAAATGTCCATAGTGATGTTCTCCCACTTACAGGCTGGTGTGTGTAGTGGTTTCATCATCCCCTTATAATTTTTCCTTTCATCCTTCACTTGCCGACATACCAGACACTTTGATGTATACTCAGTAATCTTCTTCTTCATATTATCCCACCAATAATTCTCATGAATATCTGGATACATCTTTGTGCACCCTGGGTGAATAGGGAAGTTTGAGCTATGTGTGTCATTCAGAAGATCATTATTTATCTATGGATCAGATGGTGCAAATAATCGGGACCCAAAACACATGACTTTGTCCTTGTAAATCTTGAACTCAAAGGATTTCCCATTTCTGATAGCTTCTACCCTTTTCTAAATTTCCATATAAAATCTTTGAGTATGATTTATGTTCACTATGAGGGATAATGAACCATTTTTTTGAGAAAGTATTGCTGATTTTCATCCCTTAATGGGTCCCATGTCCATCCTTTATAAATATAAGAAGATTTTATCCTTATCAATTCTCATCATTGATAAAGATGCAATATCCTTTGAACTTAGAGCATCTACCACATTATTTCTATTATAAAGATGGTAGTGGATTGAGGATTCATAATACTTGATGGGATCTAACCATATTCACTCCCACATATTAATCTCTTTCTGTGGGAATACATATTTGAGACTCTTCTGATCAGTATTTATCTCAAACTTCACCCCATAGAGAAAATGACACCATATTATTTATATAAAGATCACAGTCACCAACTCCATATATTGAATGAGATTTCATTTCCCTTGTATTTTTTTTCTACCTTGGGTCATTTTATATCACTTAATCATTTTTCATTATCACATAAATTAATAACATAATTTAATCATCACTATACAACACAAATATTTCTCCAATTATCGGTAGTGTTTTTACTAGCATGGTTATCAGCATTTTTTATGCTACTTAAAACTTTCTTCACATTCTTGAGTCTAGAAGAACCTTACCCCCTTCCTTGTTATCATGTTCATTCGGTTTGAAAATGGTGATAAGTTCTTCAAGAAATTTCGATAATACCCATCTAGACTCAAAAATCTATGGATATCCATTACAAATTTTGGTTTGCGCCACTCTTTTATTGCCTTTGTCTTGGATGGGTCAACAAATATTCCTTTGATAGTGATAACATACCCCATGAATGATACTTCATATATCTAGAATTCATTTTTACTATACCTGTATAATGTTTCTACCATCCCAATTTCACCATCATAGTATTCAAAAGCTCCTCAAGTTCCTCATTTCTCCCAGAGTTTTGAGAACATCATCGATATAGGATACCAAATATTTGTTGAGGTAATCTCTAAAGACTATATTAATTAAATCCATGTATATTTTTAGATAATTAGTGAGTCATGTGGTCATCAATATAAACTCATAGTGTCCATACCACACCCCAAAGGTAGTCTTGGAAATATCTTCCTTCATCACATTTTATTGGTGGAATCCTGACTAATGATCTACCTTAGAGAAACTACTGGCCCCACATAGCTAATTGAACAAGTCATCTATCTGAGGCTGGGGTTATTTTTTATTTATCATGGTTTTATTAATATGAAGATAATTTATACTAAGGCACATTGATCTATCATTCTTCTTGACGAGGAGGACTGACTCACCCCATGGTGAAACACTCATGCATACAAAAATATTCTACAAAGTCTCATGTAACTGCTTCCCCAACTATTTTAGCTCTACTATCAGTATTATATAAGGTGTCTTTGATATTGGTAGGGATACAGGAATAAGTTCAATTTAAAACTCAACCTCTTAATCAGGAAAAATATAAGGAAATTATTCTGGGAATACATCAGTGTAATCCCTCATGATGGGAATATCATCGAGAAGTATCATATCTATTGTTTCAATAATTTGAGGAAGATATTCTTCCTCAAAATTGAAAATTATCCACACTTGAGACAATGATTCTGAAGGATATTCATCTTCATCCTTACACATATACAATATTGGAGGATACTCTCAGATGTGAAGAGTGACCTACCTTTACCGAAAGTTAATGTTGGCACTATATAAAGATACCCAATCCATGCCCAAAATAGCATCAAACTCCACCAGAGGACGTATGACAATATTTTCTAGTAGGATTATCTCAAAAAAATTACAAGGGAGGAGTTAAAAAATTTGGATGCAATAATTTCCCAATTCGTTGTTCTCATAGATAACTCAACCTTTAAATTTAGAGGTGGGTTTTTAACTTTCTACTAAACATTAATGATATGAAAAAATGCGTAGAACTAGAATAAAATAGTATGTTCCCTATTCTTGAATTAATAGATAGAATACTTATCACCACATCGTTTATAGCTCCACCTTAGTAGTAGTGATTACATAATCTCTTCCTTGTTGTCATGGAGGTTGTTGTTGATTGCCTCCAATAACCCTTGTCATATAGAAATTATTCACATAATGACCAAGATCATTGCATTTGTAACACTACACTACAAGCTGAGTGTAGATCTGAAACATCCTTTCTTCTTCCATGTTAGTGGAAGTCTTTATATTCCTCTCGCAGTTCATAGCAAGATTTCCCATTATTCCACATTTGAATCTATTCGTGGTTCCCTTTAGATAGTTCCAAGGATACTTGTTCCGAAAATTTTAACATGTGGGATGTTATGTCTTATTTCCATCATGGGATTTATTTTCTAAATCATCCATATTAAACTCCATTTTTGATTTTTTTTCACTGGGACCATTAGACTGTAGAGAGTATTCGATCGTCATTTAAACCTTTAAGGAACAATATAAAATTTCCTCATAACTATCGAAGTCATGAATCGCCAATGCTTTTTATATGACCAACTTTAGTCCATTAAAGATGATATCCACCTTTTTTAGTCTTCTTGAAAAATCGGGAAGTGTATCTTTTAATCCACAAAAAGTTTTCTTCATACACCTTGATAAACTCATCTTCCTTCTACTTATGTCAGATTAACTCTATTTCTATTTTGATATAGTGGGGTAAGGGAAACTATTTATTGTAAATTTTTATTGGATTCCTCCTAATCCATAGAATCAATTTTCTCATGGGACTTCATATTCTAGATCATTCTCCATGACTAATCATCTTCCCATAAAAAAGATAGACCACCAACAAGGATTTCTCTTCTTTTAAGCATGTGAGGATAACGAATATATTTTCAATGAATTTAATCCATTTTTACATGAGGAAGAGATCAAAATATCCACTAAACATGAGAGGGCTTTTCTATAGGAAGGATTCGACAAAAAAATTATACTTCCTTGGAAGAGGAGAGAGTTAGACATGATTCATGTTATTATTCATAACGTGAGCCAGCTAACCAAGTACTGTATTGATGTTTACAGCACCTATTCCCATCATATTTGGCATCTCATTAGGTAAATATTCACATTCCCCATCATAGTGAATATTGGAATGTGTTCTTCTATTTCCCTCCATTATCTACAAAATGAAAGTGAAATTACGAGGCTTAAATATTTATCTTATAAGAATAAAATGAAACATTGAAGATAAAAGGATAAACTTGTAATGGAAAAATATATCCTAACTTTTGATTCCATAGGTTTAAATTTAGGTTCTCCTTGATTGTTTCCTAAAATATATTTTTATGGTAATTTTTTTGTTCCCTTAATAATTTTTCATAATTATATTTTGAATTTAAAAAACCATGTCATCCTAGAGTGTCAATCCAGGTGCACAGTAAGGACTGTTGTCATTTACTAGGTTACCTCGAGTCAGGCCCATAACACCTTGTCGGAGTTTTCACTCTTAGGTACATCTGTTCCAGAACCACATTCACATGTATTATACAGTTATGGATTTATTTTCTCAACAAACCACTTACTATATACATACCAAAATGGAGTTATGTTTTCTTATAATTAGTATTATCCATACAGTTCTTACTAATGTTCTCTATTCCTAATCTACAAAAATAATTAGACCGTCTTCTAAAACAAAAATTAGAGAACCCAACCTTTTACACATATCATTACATGATTTTAAGTATAGGTAAACATAAGATTACAAGCCAAGGCACTTAATGTCTAGTGTCTTGGCAGACTAGGTACATAATCAAACATCGTAAAAGCAACATTTATTAAATATCCATATTGATATACTAGCTTCATTTGTGCTCTTACATCTGCATAGGATAACCTGGGGATAACATGAATAAACAGAAGATCAAAAAATCCCATTATAGGAATAAACATAATAATAAAGCTTAACAAATGGTTTAAAAGGCATGACAAAATGATATAAAGAGGCATGATACATGATTAGACATAAGGAATGATAACATTTTGAACATGGGATCATATAATCAAAGAATCAATAGAATATTTTTGAAACATAAAATAACACTTTAGCATGATCCCATCTTGTTGCACATAGAGGATCACATGTCAAGGCTAACCACCAAGACCGTTGCACATGGAGAACGAGTCAAGGATAACCGCCAAGACTGTTTCACATAATGTATCATGAGGAAAAACTTTACCCAATTCATTGAGGCACTATCTAGTAGAAACCATATCAACACATTCATGAATATTTTTACAACATAATTAGTCAAACATAATCAATCTTACATAAACATAAGGGTACCAATGGAAATAAATGGGTATCATAATCATGTCTTAAAGAATAATAAATGGGCATATCATACAAGTGTACATGATATAAAGGAATTAAAACATTAATGGACATTTATAATGTAAAATATGAATTTTTCATGTTATTCAATCTCAAACATAAGTGACAACATGTAAGAAGAGTATTTGTGAAATTTTAGCATTAAAATATTTTAGTCTGGTTTTAAGGAAAATCCTAAGGCATAGTTAAAAGAGAAAATGGAATAATATTTTTTAAAAAATAAAATTTTAATCAATAAGGATTAAATAATAATAAAAATTATTTTTAAAAACAATTGTGGCTTTAAACATATGATAGAGTTCACTTTAAATTGGGTTTGAATTCAAAAAGTTCCCTTAAAACAGACTTTCTTATCAGGAAGAATTGAAAAGGGAAAGACATAAAAATATTCATATCCCTGAAGTAGATTGATCAATGGATCATTATTAATGAGTTTGGAAATTATAAAAATAATTTTTAATATTTAAAAAAAATATGAAATCATTTGGGTAAAAAGAAAGATATAGGAACCTAAAGGAATAACAGAGGTTCAGGTTGATTCCTTAACCTTAAGTCTAAAAGTGTTTTTCACATGATCTTAATGTCATGGATAATAAAATTAGGGTCATTAAAAAAAATTAAGTAACCTATTATACATTTAATTTACTTAGTTTAACCTTATTAAGTTAATTCATGGCCTTTTGATGGTTTAAGAGTTTCAATATCATTGTTTCAGAGCGTTTTTTCCTTGGTTTTCATGATTAGTTTACTTATATACATGTATGAATAATCATGTAAGATAAGGATTGTTATCTAGAATTTATCTTATATATAATTTGAGAATATAAATATGATTAAATGGTTATAAAATTAATTTTGTTATTATAATTGAGGAGGAATCATTGTATAATACTTTAATGATAATAGTTTGGGTTAATTGAATATTTAATATCAAATTGAACTCATTTTGTTTTATAAAATAATAACATTTGTAAAAAATTATTCCAGAATCCTACATGGGATATATTACATACATTTTAATCTATTACAACCATAAAAATGGTTTCATGAATTGAATTGGATATGATAACAAAAATTGAAAACCCATCATCCTAGAATGTGGTAAATTAAAAAATATCGGATGGTGTTTTCATTTCTAGTATAAAAGGAGGGTAATGGAGGGATGATGACGAATTATTCGATTAGAATAAAAAACATTATACTACATGTATGTTACTATAGGTATCACACAATTTGGATGACGACAGGCGAGGATAGAAAATAATACAGAGGAACTTGAAAATAAATTGAATGAAAACAGAAAAACATCTTACCTCTTGATACCTTCCTCCTGAGAAACTCGTTTGGGAAGATTTTTTTTTGAAGAGAACAAGAGCATTTGGACGTGGGATAGAGGATTAAGGTGATATTGGATAATAATTGGGACAAAGTACATGGTTTGAGAGGTCTTAGGAGAAGAGGTGGTGAGGGGTGGTGTTTATATTGGAGCAGAGGAGGGTTTTCTCAATATTTAATTTATTAGTTTGTTATTTTTCTCAAGATAAGAAATAATTCTGATTATTATGACAAAAAAACCAAAATAAGTGTATTTTTGTTGAAAAAAACGGCCATTTAAATATTCAATGACTAAAGCATGATGCAAAAATTCATTTATTCACCATATTTCGTAATTTATCAAATTTCACCAGACAAAAAATTGAAGAATTTCAGAAAAATATCAAAACTTCACCCTAACCATATTTGGACATGTAGAATCAAAAAAACACACTCAATTTATTGAAAATAAATTCCTTAATATGATAAATTTAATTTTTAATTAAAATCATAATTGAAATGAAAAGTAAAAATTTTAAAATTTTAACTGATTATATAGCACTTTGAAAAATTAAATATGGTCCCATAAAATTATATTATAATCATATGACATGAAAATATTATTTTATGAATTCATTTTATGAAAATAAATTTATATTTAAATTGTTAAATTTTAATCAAATATTTATTACTTACCAAAACTACCAACACTATCATATTAGCAGTTATAGGATAGATAAATTGTATATATACCTTCATTGGTAAGGTTACTATTCACTTGGATGATTTATCATTCATAAGGGTCATATTACTATTCATAAGGGAAAAAATTACTATTCATAAGGGTATGTTACTATTCACCAAAAATTATGTTTGTCTTATCGAAATACTAACATCTTACTAATCAAAACCATGTATGTTAAATTTTTGAAATTCAAACAAATGAAGTTGAAAAATTATGTTTAAAGGTAAAATTTGTTTTTCGTTGTACATTTATGCATGATGTGGATTTGTGTTGTCATTTTATGTGATTATACTATATCACAAAATTATAAGAAGGGAATTTACATTGATTATACTTTTAGTTGTTACAATTTTCTTGATCTAATAACATAACATGTAAAGTGATCATTCATATTCTATATTTCACTAATGTTGTTTAGAGATGATAAAAATGGCATAAATTTATTCTATCGATCAATTTTTAATAAATTATCACCCAGGGATTTTATAATTGTTTAGTAATTAATCATTTATTCCATGAATGTATTTAATAATTTATTGTTTTATTGATCAACTATCATAGAATGAATAAAGTAAAATAATATATAGATATCCTGAATTCAAGATACATAGATTCTATGGTTTATAATAAAAGAGATCAGCTCTTGTTGTCATACAACTATGGGGGGTGGAGGGTGAATCAGTGGTACTAGTTTTTTTAAATTACTCTCTTGAATTTTACCCACTAGAATATTTAGTGTTTAGATTCTTTTGATGAAACAGTTTTCCTCACTGATATAAAATAACTGTAATGAAGCACCAAATATTTTATATTTTTACAATATTTGTCCTCACTATGAAACATTACTCCTTAAAATGATAAAATAATATTGATATAAAGATTTCATTATTACTATAATTTTCTGTGAAAAAACTATCATTTGGAACATTAGTTTTAATATGGGATCATCCACTCCTATAAGTGGCATGTTTTCATCCACTTCCCAGAGCCTAATTCATATCATTTTTTGAATTGGGGAAATTGTTTTTCAATGCTATATATTTTTTTCTAGAATGAATCAGATCTTTAATACAGTTCAAGGTCCTTTTTAATCAAATGGAAGATCTTTTATTTATCATCCTTGACTATAGGAATAATTAATGTTATGTAACAATAAATATTTATTTTAATTATAAAATATTTGGTAAAATATTTTCAAGTAGGAGAGCTTGAATGAATTAAAATATATCCTTTTGAGTCAAAAACACGTTATAGAATTAGTAGAAACTGTATTCGAATCCATCATACCCTATAGAAAAAATGGATTCAGTGTGTTTAATGTTATTCTTCATTATTTCTCTTAAACACGTATGAGTCTTCAATTTAGTAGAGTATTAAGTGTAATTTTTAAAAAAAAAACCATTTTTAATATATTCATCATTGAATACTCAATATATATTTCTATAAATATTATTTAAATTATACATGATGTTTGTGTAAAAATTATTTCCTTATCAACAACTTTAATTTTATTCTAATATAATTTATAATGGTTTATTATCAATATTTAATTTTAAATATCTAAGAATATTACATGATCATTATTAATTTAATTCAGGTAAAAAAGCATATTCAAATCTTCATGAAAATATGAATAAATACCCCTTTCAATTCTTCTATGAAAATTTCATGAATTAAACTCCATTAAAAATTATATGATGTTGTAAAGTGAAACCATATTTTATTATGTGGAGATCTAATTTCAGTAGAAAAAAAATAACATTTGGGTTGATGCTAAAACATTATATTGGAAGACAGTATATTCAAATAAACATTATTTTAGATATATAGTTGAAAAGGAATGAGTATATAATAATTTGAGATTCACCAATTGTTGGTGATTTTATAATACTTTAAATGTATCAGGAATTGTTGATAAATTTTAAAAAACTTCCATTTGAAAATCCATACACCATATTTAAGTCAAAAAAACATTTTAAAAAGTCATACAAGACTCACTGAAATCACTCACCACTCATAATGAAGTCATATGAAACTTCTAAAGTCTTATTTTCTCAACATCAATATCATAAAAAACTATATATCAATGTCATATATGGTTATTCCCTGGCCAATTTTGTTCCCACAAAAATTTCACATGAGTTGTGAAATCACATTAAAATCATGAAGAAGTGATTTTTACCAATGATGTCATAAAAACTGAATATTCTTATGAATTCATTCATAATACATATGTGGAATTCATAAGCTAGAGGAATTTTATATTAATCCTCTCCAGCTGGGGATTTTAAAATAAGTACCAAACAAGAAAATACATGCATATACTTCTCAAAACATCATCAAAACCCATTAGGAACCTCAAAAAACTTCTCAAAAAAACTCGTAAAAAACATAAATCATCAACAATAAAGAAAAAATATCAAATAATTATTAGGTAAATTCAAACTTCACCATTACAGTTTCTATCAACCCATAGAACTATTTTAAAACCCACTCTTGAAATATAACTTCAAATTCAAGCAACAAAAAATAAAAGTATTTTTCTTGTGACAAACATATTAACACCAGAAAAATGGTTATACTATTATTTTTTAGATAAATTTATCTCTTGATAATGAGAAACATTTTCACTATGTGATAAGATACTCTTTGAATAAAACTATGCAGAATTGTTATTCATAAAATACCCATCCTCATAAGAATAAAATCCAACGAATTTAAACATATAATAAAATTAAATGCAAAAGTCCATGACAATATTTGGTCACCATTCCTCCCCTTTAAAAAGAAAATCCATATATCAGTAAGGGTCTTAACAAAATATTAATGGTCTGGAAGGGGCTGAACAATAATGTTCATCCCTAAAAATCGAAACATGTCCTTTAATATTTCCATGGAGAAAATATCCACAAAATGTAATTAAATAGAAACATATCATAACATTAGGTCACCACATCGACCTTCTCTTTAATAAAACGAAACATAATATCAATATACATAGATCCTGAGTGTTCTACATGATATTTATAATGGTCTATATAACATTAATTATCATGATTTATTCTGAGTGTTCTACAATCAATCATGTATTATGCACCCAGTATCTCCTTCTTTTAAAGAATTTGAGTGCATTCACACATAAAATCCTTGTACTCTGCCATTATGGTGCTAAAAGTCTCTAGATTCTTCTTTTAATAGTTTCAGATAATACAAGTATCTTCTATGAGAAAAATTCAACATGAATAAGATCTTATATCATCAAAATCATGTATCTAATTAGAATCAGTATGTATGGATAAATATAAGATGGTTCATCTATTTCATATCAATACATAATTCAATATAACTTCAGTAGACCACATAACCGTTTTAGAATACATAAGATGTGACTCCTTTGGGCCACATTGATATTTATCAAAAAGTTCATAGATATAGAAATATTTTGTCTAAAATCAATGAGATGAACTAAGGTTCCAATCAATCTTATAAATAAAATTATATTTACACTATACACTTTAGAATATTTAGATAATATCAACCCCACTTTTTATATATGAATAGATTCTATTTGACTCAACTATTTTCAAATTCATTAATATTTCTCAAGAAGTATCTTCAACAAAAATAAAATATAAAATTTCCCATTTCTATTACATGTAACCATAATAAGTATATTAACTTAATAACTATGGAAATTTCAATTTCATGATTCATTGTTTTCATAAATTACACTCAATCACTTTCTCGATCACCTATAAATATGATATCATCCACATAAATAATAAAAATTTAGGAACCTGACTCTATTTCAATAGTATACAGATCTTGGTCTACCTTGATCTTGAAAAATATCAACAATTTTAATCATTTATCAATACATGAATTACAGAACCCTTGTGATTTATCTAATCTATATAAAACCTTAATTATATTTATATCCTTGAGATATCATTATCAGGATAAAAACATTCATTCTTTTCTTTATATGAATCAATTTAAATATATATATTCAGATAAAAAATATATTATCAATATGATATATTTTTTATAATCAATAGGATCCACTAGTAATAAACACTCTTATGGCCTCCATAATTACATTTAAAGAAATGGTTTCATATTTGTAATATCTAAACACATGAGAATAACCATTATAAAAAGTATGGTGACATTCTTGATAGAATTTAAAATATCATTCATATTTTTTCTGAACAACTATTTTTTAACGACATATTTGTCACTCTGACTTTTAATAAGGTCACAGGTAGCATTATTTTCAATCAGATTCAGATTATCTTCCATATGAGGAAAAATAAATTATTCAAATTGAATATATTTATCCACTAATATAGATCAACATTATTTCTTAAGGTTATTTGGTTTTTTAACTAAAGTAATTTCATTTTGTTAACTATGTAGAACTGTTTAATAATAATAGTTTTAGTCTTCACATGTTTCATCAATTATTAAATCCCCTTATTTTCAAACATTTAAATCTACATTTCATCATTAGTCATGTTAGTGTTGGGCCCAAGGCGGTTATTCTTATGATGTGAGAGAATAAAGTTCTATATATGATTATATTACTTATTCTATTAATGACTTGGAAAAAAATGATTGGTTTCTAGTCCTAAAGAATATGGGATTTATGAATCCATTAAATCTATCTTTCTCATGAGCTCCCTGAGTCAATTTGTATTTTCATGTCCTATTCACTCAAATTATTACTACTTAATAAATAGGGAAGTGGTGAGTATTAGCCAATGTAAATTTTTTGGTCTGTCCTTTTTATAGGTATAACTAATAAACTATTAAAGATCTCATTCATATGGTGAATCATCCCAATGGTTCTATTTAATTATATCATATTAGCATGTGGAAATTATCCTATAATGTGTTAGGGACCACTATCAATTGAACAATGTTTATTTTCATTGCACTCCATGTTTTTAAGGAATAATATTGATTTATTAAATGTAGGATCATTCAAGGTGCTATAGGTTATTAATATAAAATTATTTATGATCTAGAGAAGAGTGTGATAAGCTGTAATGTAATGATTAAAATATACAAGATATGGTCTATAATTAAATATATTCGTCCTTCATAATTAAATAGTTCGAATAATGTGGGTTTTCTGATTTTTTGGTGATCTATTATTATGGTGTTTATACTCTCATTGGTTCACCATTTCTGTTATGAAAAAATATTCAATATTTTCAAATCATATTACAGTTTGAGTTATGGGGTCCCAATTTTAAACAGACTTTTCGTTTAATCCCATGATGTTGTCAGCAGAAATATTAGCATGGGCCTTATTGAATAGATTTTTCATCCATTCAAAGGGAGGAATGGATTATTTTATATTCCTAATATTTTAATTATTTATTATATGTTATATTTTCTCAATATTAGTGAATTTTATATTAAAAATTTCAAGATTATTGTTTCTATTTATAGCAACAGTGATTTTCAATGTATTGATAAACATACAATTTTTTTATATCAAAGAGGCTCTCAACTAGGGGATGATATATTATTCAAGATAGTATTTAATTTCATAAAAAAATATTTCCTTTGGATTATTTTCGATATCCCTTTCCTAATGTTTGGTCTAAATTACACCATTGTGAATATATTGTGTGAAGTATATTATGCAAGATATTGAACAGAAAAATACCCTTCCTTTCCTTGTGAGGAAGAATTACCTTGGTAAACATATTTTTATCTTCCTTCCCAATAAGCAATAAATTTATTCATATACCTCCTCAAGAAGTGTTATAGTATGTTTAATATCTCCTAAAAATATTTATTTAGGACTCCCATTAATAAGGTCATCCTTATTGGTCTATTTTTTATATACATTTATGTCATTTTCATGTAGCATGTATAAATTTCAATTGTGTGAAAGAATTAATGCAGTATTTATAGGATAAATAAATATAGGGGCCCACATATAGAATCTCCATCCAGTCCTCCTTTATTAAATGTTAGTATTTAAACTACTGCTTTGATTGGTATAATAGATCCAATGGATCCTACCACAATTGTAAATTCCATGGGATTTTGCACCCAATTTTGGAATTCTCTAAGTGGATTGTAGGGTGTAATGAACTTTATATCTGAAAAAAGTTAGTTTTTATTAAACATTATTTTATTATATTCTAATCTATATTTATTTGTAATAAAAAATATTGTGTCTATTCTAGGTTCAATTAGGTTGTACTCAATGAGAAACAAAAAGAATTTTCACATAGAATCCATTTTTTGACGTCCCCTACCAATGTTTCATCACATATGCCCCCTCAGGGATATTGATCTACTGATGTTTTTATATCATGATTCAATATTCTCTAAGTATAAATTTTATTGGTACCATATCATAGTTCAAGGAAATTTCCCCAAAATTTAACAAAACCTTTGAAGGATCCACATTTGAGTCGTTCCCATTGATGATAATATTTAATGATTAGTAACCACTCTTTAATCAAATTCAAAATGATTCAATAATGAAAATTTATAAACTATAACTCTCATATTCTTTAATAATTAATGGGTTCAAAGTTGTGGATTTAGGTTCGAGGAAGTCCAAGCTCTATAGATAGGGAAATATCAGTAGAAGTGTCTCATTAGAAAATATAGGAATTTCAAGTGGAGATATATGTATAGGCCATGGACCAGATTATTTTCACCACTAATACCTACTGGGTCATATAAGAAACTAAACTTTGGTCTACGATTAAGACCTTTATCCCAACCACAAGTACATTAGATATAAATTTCATGGCCTCCTCTAATCACTTCTGTATAAGATTAAATTTTTTCTCATAACATTAGATTATAAATCCTTTCTAACATATATGTGTTCCCAATGTAGTGTCACTACACATGGTTTGAGGGAGTTAGGTTCCATGGTTAACTGAAATTCCTCACTATTGGTCTTTAATTTAACCTTGATGGATCTTGTTTTCAAGGTATTATGATAGGTGTCAGTATATCTCAAGACTCTTGAGGCATGTTCATTATGGTTTTTTGAACATTCATGTAGGAGGGTAATTTATTGGTGGATGTTGATTTTTAGATTATTCAAGGGATTAATCTATGAAGGTCTAATTATATAACTTTTTTGAAGAGGAATCTTACTCATCCATTATTTTCATTCCTTTAAAACACACTATAAAATTTTCATGGAATAAGATATATTACATCATTAAATATATACCCATTGTATAACCAAATCTTAATTTTTTTCACAAATGGTGTGAGGGTAAAATGTTGGTTAATAATCTCAATTACAAATGTAAGAAAGTTTATAGGATTTTTATTAGAGTATTACTAATTTTCCAACTAATTATACCAAGTGGATTACCTTATCCATAACTATTTAATCTAAAAATAATCTATTTTTAATGTTTAGATTATGTTCTGGGTTTTCCCCTCATATTATTAAAAATCATCAACTGTGACTCAATTTTTTTTCCTATCACTATCTTCACTTGTTTAATACAAATTATATATTTATTTCATTTTTTTTTATTTTCAATCATTTACTCATCCTAATAACCATCCATAACACATGGTTATTTATTCATGTATTTATATCCTTTCCCAATATATATGTAGCCAAGAAAGATAACTCCATAATCTATTTCATTTAATTTTCCAATATTTATGTCCTTATTTTTTATTATGATATGTATAAAAAAATCCCTGAAATAAAAAATTATAGGACTGTATGAATACAATATTTCATATGAGGACACATTTTTGTTTTTCATAAATAATCATTAAATTTAAATTATCAAAAAAATCATACAACATATCTCAAGAATAAGATAGATCTTTTAGATTCATAAGGGAATTTATTCACCATTTCTATAATGATATTCATTAGTCTCTCAGTTACCACATTATATTGAATTGTATTAGAGTGCTTTACTGTTTTTTAATCACATAATTAATATGATTATATTATAAATTATTTCAATTACAATCCTTCCCATTAATAATTATCAATTTCTTAATGTGAATGTCAAAAACTATTTTAATTAATTTTCTATAAATCTTTAACATGATTACTACTTACAACCATTTCTTCATAAATAAAACTATTTTTAAAATTCTATAATCATAAATTAATGTGATAAAATAAATTTCATCTTTTAATGACTTATTTACATAATTTCTATACAAAACTGAGTGAATTAATTTAGGCATTACCATTAATATATATCTAATATATTATGTTTTACTTTAACCAATTTCACTTTTTATAGGTCTAATTAGCCCAATAACTATTTTTAATAAATTTTGGAATTCTCCTAATGACATTTTATATAGATATTTTACTCATATTATTTTGGAAAATTTTCCATGTATTCTATAAGAATGATTATTTTCTTCCCTCCCACTAATGTAGAATGTTTTTCAAGGATCAATTATCCAAAATAAATTCACAAAGGATATTTCTCATTTTTTGATAAATTTTCTTTCATAAAATAATATTATGTGGAAATAAAGTTTCTTAATAATCATCACATTAACTTTATCACAATTTATAATTACACTCAACTGATTATTCTTAATCCCATCAATACATAAGAAATTTTCAAAAAACAACATGGGGTTTCCAATTATTGTTATTCAAGAGTCTCTCATTTTCACTGAGATATCATTTCCAAAGGTTACTAAAAAAATTTTAGGATCACAAATAATTTTAAAAATATTTATATCCCCAGATATGTATGATGCCAATACACTAGGAATGATCCATTTATTTATCATTTTACAAGGAATAAGAGCTATCTCAAAAATAAGTGATTTTTTTGGAAATATATTGTTGTTGAACATGAAAAATGGCCAAGAAATATTTCATGTAGATATTATTATATTATAATATTCCCCAAATTTCTTCGATCCAATCATATTTATTGTTAATAGATACACCTTTTATCCTCTCATACCTACTTCTATTCATTATAGATTTATTTTTTCTCCCATCAGTGAACCTCTCCTTTAATTATGAGACTATTTATTTCCCTGACACTTGTATTTTTTAACCAAAAATATTTTATTTGGTCCCTTAGTAACTATATTAGTATAAATTGACTCTTAATTTAGTTACACTTGGAAACTATAGGTTTTCAATATAAATTATGATAGTTTTCCACTTCAAAATCATAAATTATTTAATTTTTATTAATGTTCTAGAATATTCATAATATTCACAACATCAATTGATATAATATTAAACATATCATTGTTTTTTATAACCTAGGTTTATCAATATTTGAATTTGGAACCTAAAATATTAACTAATTAATATTTATTATCATAAGAAACAACAGGATAGAATTTATTATTAGTTGAGAAACTATAATTGTCAATACTCTGTAAGTACCCATACCTTAATTAAATAGATCTATCAATGTCACTTTTTTCCCTTATAATGTTATTTTATGCCTTATAATTCCCTGATATATTTTGGTTAATCATTTCCCCATATTTAAAAAACTTCTTGATAAATTATTTTATGATTCTTTTTTGTTCGAACACCATCAATTTAAGAATTTAGATTTCCTAAATATGTTATTTATCATTTCTCTGAAACTTATATTAACTTATATTATATTTACTACCCTCTGTAAATAATTATTTTATTTCATTATTATGTTTTTTATTCCTCGTGATATTAGTATAATATTAAATTAATTAAATACTATTCTAAAATGATTCCTTCTCACGGAACATAAACTAAAATGAAAATGTCATACTTTAAAATAAAATTATTAAACTATACCATTATAATATTTTAATTAAATATTAGGTTATAAATAATTGAAATTGTTTTATGACATTTTAAGAAAAAGAAGCAATGGAATCAAGAAGAAGATGTCTCCCATAGTAAGATCATTTATCCTATCATTGATTGAAGTAACATCTATAGGATTTACCATATACCAAGACCAATTTGAACTCAAATAATTCAGATATGAGTGAAACCATATATAATAGAAGATCAAGAAACTAGAAACTTCCATAAGATATATACTAGAGTAATCAACATTTATTACTTCTACCAAGGCATACCTTATTCTTATTTCATACATATAGACCAAAAAGGGTTCTATAAGTATAATTTTTGTATCTTATCAACAAGTATATATATATATAAATATATATCATTAATTTTTACATTGAAAAGTTAAATTTCCATAATTTGACTTATACTTTAATTTTTTTTTAGAAAAATACCATTTAATATGATTGAACTATTATAATTATGATTGAGTAATCATAATACATAATAGTTTTATTAAATAATAATAAATTTTTGGAACTTGAATAGTTAATTTACAAAAAATCATCATTATATAAAAAAAAATTTATTATATTTTCTATTTTTAATTAAATATATGAATTATAAAATCTTAAACTTCTATTTTAAATAATTAAAATATTTTAGGATTTATCAATGAAATATTATCTTATGAAGAATGTTTCATTTTTTTCTACAAATAATTGATTTATATGTTAATAATAAAAATTATATTTTAAAAAATCTATTAATTTTATAATACAAGAACACCTTATATATTCATAGAACAATTTTTTATTAAAAATACATATTTAAAAATTTCATAAAATCATGTAATATTACTATATCTAATTTATAAAATAAATGACTTTCATTTTTGAATATCATATAATATTGGAAACTGTGAACTGTTTTTACGCATTTATATAAAAATAGACATTATTACTTTTTGAAATTAAATATAAAATATAACATTTCTATTTATGATTAAAATTTAAATATTAGTTATCATGTTCAGTTTTATTTTTTTAGGAACAAGATAATATTGGCAAGATTAATGTTAATTTGAACAATAGTAGTGAAACAATATTTAAATTGAATTATTTTATTATTATGGTGTAATTTTGATTATAATTGTAACGCCCCAACCCCAGTTACCGAGAGTCGGTGCAATATTTTAATACATTGGCATGATTACAAGGAATCAAGTCCCTAAGAACCGATCAGTTTAGTAGTCTTGGAAAATAGATTACATACATGAATGTTACATTACACTTCATACATACAAAACAACATAAATAATCCTTTATTAATGCAATTATTCCCCTGTCTAAACCCTGCATATCAATCAAAATACACTTCTTGGAATCCTGAGAAAAAACAAAACATAGAAAGGTGTGACCTCAGATACTCAGTAAGGATAATAATACAGTGGAAACATTCATAAATAAGCGTAAACATTTAAGGCAATGTATAACTAAAACAAAAGCCTTTTAAACATGAACTTTAGCATAATATGGCAAAAAAATGAAATGAAATAATTCTATTTAATTATTCACATGGATATTCCACTAATTGAATAATCACATGAAATATCAATAATCACTTTAATAATGATGGAATGCATAATGCCATACTATCATAACCACGTAGCCAAGGCCTCGTGCCAAGACTAAAAATAAGATTTTGTCAAGACCTTGTGCCAAGACACTAGTTTGTATCATGAGACCTACTGATGCATCAAGGAGCTATAGCGGCCTCCACCCATCACTTATTATGTCAAATTCATTCCTCATATGAACAGGTTTAAACATAACATAAACATTCGTATTAAAACTAGCATACAAAATGTCAATACTTTCTCCATAAACCATGAATGGTATAAAAATAACACATCCACAGTCAAACATATCACAAAATCTTGAATAGAATATGGAAGATTTGTATCTTTATAAATCAACTTCAAAACAAGTTTAAAATCCATTAAAGAATTTTGACATAGAGGAAAATTATTTGTACAACTCTTTGAAAGAAATACACCTTTTTCATGAAAACATTTAAAAGTCACACAATTTAGAAAAGAAGTCATTTAAAGACATTTTTTAATCAAAGTGTCCCATATCACTTTGAAACTTTTGAATGGAATTAACATTTTAAAAACATTCATGTCCATATAAATAAATCCTTAAAACCCATTTTGAAGACATGGACATTAATGAGAAAGATTTAGAAGAATAAATATTCAAAACATTTGAAATGATTTTTTAATAAAAATTCCCTTAATATAATCCCTTTGAAAACTCTTTCATAAATCATGGACATGGATAATAAATATGTCCCAGTAGATACTTACGTAAAAACAACCTCGGATAATAAAGAGATTGTGAAATTAACCCTTACCAATTTGGTAACTTACGAAACATACACCCCGTGAAAAAGGTATCATACAATGAATATGTAAATACACATAAATTAAATTTTATTACATAAAGAATACAATTATGGGTAGTACAGACACCATACAAAAGGTTATAGTGGAAATATGGCATGAATCTCCATGGAATAAGGAGTGAGATGAAAACCCCTTACCTTGCACTTTCCTTTAGTCGAGGGTACGTATAGCCTCCTGTATGAAGACTATAGTATGTTATTAAATTATTCCAGAACAATATAAATATTTACGATATCATACATTATTCATTTATTACTTTATACTACCCATTTAATAATAATTTCCATGTTATATTAATATTTCGGGTAATAATCACTTTATTTATCGTACGTGTTTTAACTTGTTACTCTTGATTGTATCACGTAGATCATGATTTAAATACTTCCAGAATATAAAAAATGGATTATGTATCATATATATTTAGAATATAAAAATTTATAATATATGTATATATGAAATGGAAAACACCATTTATGGATACGGTAGTCTGTACGTACGCATAAACATTGTTTCTGTTTTCATATAGTATTTAACAGAAGTAAGTGAATAAGATATATGTAAGTACATAAATACTTATATATATAAATATATATATATATCTCCAGTAGAATTATTATTTCAGATATTACATACATATTAGTAATATATATTTTTTATAATCGTCGATGAATGGTGAACTTGGAAATGAATCTCATCGCGTCGTGGAGACAGTAATCCGTACGTACGTACGAGTGAAAATATCACCTTTTTTATATTAATATAATATATAATTGTATGGTATATAATATATACAGAATAATTATCATGTTATATTTATTATATACATGAATTACACATCATTATTATACCCATCCAAATAATAATATATTGAATAACAATTACACCACGATGTGGAGACGGTAAGCCGTACGTACGCACATATGGTGACATGTCATTCAAAGGATGGACAGAATACTGAATATGTTGTACCATATTAATAATAATATCATAGTATATAGTAGATACTAGATTTATTATTTTAGAATGGGAATAACAAAGAAAGAAGAAGTTGAAGAAGAAAGGAACTTGAAAGAGGGTGGTGAAAACATTACCTCTTCTTCGGGTTCTTCCTTTTGATTTGATCAAAAGGAATTATTAGGTTCGATTTCTGATCAAACTAAGGACTCTAGGTTGAAGTTAGGTAAGTTGGGAGTATATTTTGGAAGATCTTGGCTGAGCCAAATGGCTTTGAATGTTTGAATTAATGAGAATGGAGAGTGCCCTTTTATATGTTGGGTGAGGGGCTCTTTAGGAAAAACTTAAAGTATTATTTTATAATAAAATCATATTCAGTTTCTAATGGATCCAAAGTGGATTATTCAAAGTCTAAGGTGGGGATGGGTCGAAATTATTTCAACCAATAGATTTTAGACTGCTTTTTGGTCATTATATTAACCTTATCTTTTAGTTTCAACTCTTAGTTAATTAGTTTGACACATACCATGTCACTTTGTATTTTTATATTATATAGTTAATAAACTCACTATATACATCCAAGAGACCACAAAGTGGTCCATTAATGATACAAAAATAATGATATATGTCATTTTGTCGAACCTTAGATTTTTAGGAATATAATATAAATTAATAATATAATATTTTTTTAAAAACTCATTTATGTCAATTTTGACACTACTCAATAATTGATTTTTGTTAAAGTCATAAAAACATTATTAATTCTAACCAAATTAATTTAAGAAATAATAACATGTCATATTAACCAATAAAACTCTTTTATGTCATCACAACTTTCAAATTATATTTATTTAAACATTTATAATACCAATTATTTGATTCTTTCATTAATAAGGAAAATACTGCATCATTAATGTGTCATATATATATTTTTACTTTTTCAATGTCTAAAAATTATAAATAAAATACCATTATGTAGGAAATATCATTATATTTATAATTAATATTTATAATCTAAAATATAACATATATAACCCTATTTAAAAATTATTTTTCTAAAATATATAAGCTTATGTCATTTTTGTATTTACTTTAACTTAATTAATATAAAGTGTCCCTATCACCTACAAGTGGCTCCATGGGGTCCCAAAATCGACCCAAAGATGCCCATGGTCGGAAATGTATCCCCCAATAAGGTTAGGACACATTTTAGGGTAATTTATTATTATTATAATATTATTTTTTAACCCTTATTTACTGGATTTACCCTTTAACCATGGTAAATAAAATATTTACCGAAATAATTATTCAAAATGTCTAAAAATAAAAGTTACCTATCTACAAAATTTCGACATCCTGATTCCAAATATGGAATCCATTTTTTCCAATTTTAAAACACAGAAGTTGTAGAAATTAATTTAAAATTAATTTCCACTGTCAAAATAAAAAGCGTGTTTTTAAGATATAATAACTATCAAAAGATTGACACTTGTTTATGTCCCGTTTAATTGTGAAATTATGTCCAATGACCAACATTGTATTAAATGGTCAAAATATATTCTAAATATACTTTTAAACCACTCAAATTCATAATTTATCACTATTAAGTATTTTGATTAAAAAAGATGTTTTTAATTAAAATTTAGTAATTTTCACTATTCATCAAAATATAAAAGTTATCTGAAAAGTGCCAAAATTTCACCCCAGGATAAATTCAATATTATGAATCCAAAAATGAATTCCATTTTGAGATATAAATTTTATAAAATTTCAAAAATTATGTATTACTATTGATAACGGCTACTTTGATTGGTCGTGGTGTGTTAGAATCTTGAAGTTGCATACCACACAGGCTACTGTATTATTCAAAGAGAATCGTACCATGGAAGCTTGGGGTGTTACATTCTCCCCTACTTCAATAAATTTAATCCTCACAATTTATACTCAGTATTGGAAACTTGGGGTTGACATTTCAAAATATCTTAGTTGAAATCCCTCATCCAAAAATGAATTAATGAGGCCTCTATTTAAAATAAAGAGTGTTAAGTATGAAGCTTACCAAAAATAACACATACTAGGGTTCCATGTATGAAAATATGGATATGAAAGAGAATTCTAACCATCAACATCTGATGGAGAGTGGTAGAGAACATGGCTATGAAAAGGCCAACAATCCCAAAGCCATAAATTTGTGATGATCTATGGTATTATCTAGGACAACATTTTTGTTCTAAGTTCCTTTTCTTAATGTTGAGGAGTTTATTTATGAGATTGGATAATATCATAAGGAGATATACTTACTTCATAATTATAATTTTATCCGTTAATAAATTTCTACCACAAACTCATCTTTCACCCCAAAACATAATACAACACAAAAATACTCTATTTATCCTAATCATATAGGGTTCCAAATATAATGAATTTATAATTCACATATGAGACCCTTTATGAAAATAAATTACATTATACTATCCAGGAACTTCACGTAGTATAGTGGTAGGCGATAAATCCCAATTCCACTATGGTTGTGGGTTCGATTCCTGTAGCTTTGTCCGACACGACGGGCTGTCACACGATCTGCGTGTTTTCCTTTTATAAAAGTCAAAAAATAACCTTTCAAACATAATCCATTCCAACCTTTATACTTACTCAAAATACTTCTATAAACTCTCTTTCTAAAATTTATATGAAAGGTAAACATAATGTAGATCCTTTTTACACCATAATAGCATGTGAATACCTTCATCTTGTATTATTTTAAAACACTCAAACATCCTGAATTACCATAAACCTTATTGATTACATTCATGCTCTAATATTCCATAAAGAATACTGGATATACATCATCCATCCAAAAATGTTGTAAAATCCAACAATGATGGAATATACAAATCTTTAATCGGTTTCAAGGTAGTCAATAATATCCAATATAATTTGACCAAATCAACCATATCTTATTCCAGAATCAGTACCTCAATTTTAGGACCATATTAATTTTTATATTTCCTTAAACCATGTAATTTCCAAAAATATTAACTCATTGTAGTGTCACTTTTCCTAGTACCATAAAATCTCAAATCCTTAATGAAATATTACTATAGTACAATCTTTATTTATTTCCAAAAAATCATTAATACAACACTTAAATGAAATAATTCTAAAATAACAACATAAGAACACTATTCATTCCTATTCATAAGTGGTAGTATCATAACTTGATTATTATCCAATAGAATCATTTGTGGCATAGTCTGATGACTGGGACATTGGTTCGTGAAGTGTCCAAACTCCTTGCAGATGAAGCATTATACAGTTGAAACCTTTTTCTTACACATGTAGTCACATATTTGGTGTCCTTTTTCTCCACACTTATAACATACTCCCATTCCCTTCAAGAATTTTCCATGGTGATTCTTTCCACAGTTATCACATATGGGAAAACCCTTCTTTACCTTCTTCCCTTTATCCATCCTTCTCTCTACCATCCTTTTCTTATCTGGATTCCCTTCAAAGACACAGGACTCTGAGAATTCTTTACTTATCTTATCAACACATGATACTATTTCTTCATATGATGATAATACATGGGAGACTATTTCCCTTCTAAATTCTGGCTTAGGACCATGAAATATAATATCCTTATTACTCTTTGGATCATGTGTATTGCTGGATTTCTCATTCCTTCTACAGGGCGCCATTTCTTAACAATGGCATACACTAGATTAGTTTATGAATAGAAATACTTAATCCTGAACTTGTAAAACACATAACATAAATTAAACAGTTTATGGATATAATCCATAATCATAAAAATGTTTTATTTGAGTAAGTATATACTTATAATCCCTTCATAATGGTTTGTAATGAAAATGAGAATTATCATAAGAATATCCCTCATGAGTGTCGTAACCAAGAGTGCAGCAAGGCCCGTTGTCATGCACTATTTCCCGTTCGATTCTAGCTCAAAGAGGTGTTTTCGGGTTTTACCTCTAGGTACATCTGTGCTAGAGCCGCCTCTACCTGCTCGTATCCAGACTGGGATGTATTTCTTGGAAAACTCACAAAATCTCTACAATACCCAAAATTCTAGGAAGTACTTCTATACTAAACCTCAAAGTGTATCTTAGGGTGATGTGATCTAATCAGAGTTTATCTAAATCTAGTTTCCAAGGTTATTTCTAAACTTTCTCTGATACCAACTGTAATGCCCTGACCCCAATTACCCAGAGTCGGTGCATTATTTTAATACATTGGCATGATTACAAGGAATCAAGTCCCAAAGAACCGATCAGTTTATCACTCGTGGAAAATAGATTACAGACATGAATGTTACATTACACTTCATACATACAAAACAACATAAATAATCCTTTATGAACGCAATTATTCCCTTGTCTTAACCCTGCATATCAATCACAATACACTTCTTGGAATCCTGGGAAAAAATAAAACATAGAAAGGGGTGAAATCAGATGCTCAGTAAGGATAATAATACAGTAGAAACATTCATAAATAAGCGTAAACATTTAAGGCAATGTATAACTAAAACAAAAGACTTTTAAACTTGAACTTCAGCATAATATGGTAAAAACATGAAATGAAATAATTCCATTTACTTATTCACATGGATATTCCGCTAATTGAATAATCACATGCAATATCAATAACCACTTTCATAATGACGGAATTCATAATGCCAGACTATCATAACCACGTAGCCAAGGCCTCGTGCCAAGACTAAAAATAAGATTTTGTCAATGCCTCATGAAAAGACACTAGTTTGTCTCATGAGACCTACCGATGCATCGAGGGGCTATAGCGTGCACCACTAGTCACTTATTAAGTCCAATGCATTCCTCATATGAATAGGTTAAAACATAACATAATCATTCGTATTAAAACTAGCATATGAAATGTCAATACATTCTCCATAAACCATTGTTTCCGACTCTTTCGTCGGGGCGCACGTGTCCATCCTCTTGGGCGTGACAGGCGTGGATTTCTTATGTTGCCCTGCATTCCCACTTTCCAAAGGCGGGCGACATCCGCTCCTTATTCAAGGACGTCTGCTCCTTGATCTAAACCGGGATGATGGGATGTCGGTTCCTCCTTTCGTGGATTCCTCCTCAGAACTTGTCACCCAGTACGTGTCTCCCTCATAGATTTAATACATTGTTCGTGAAACTCTTCACAGTGCCATGTTTCCATGGACGCTGGTTAATTACATTGCTTCTGTCAGGACATTCCAAAAGATCCGGTCAGGGAAGCAACCTTCAGTCGGGGGATTAGTCACGTCGAGGCATTAGTAGCGTGTCTGAACGCTGGGGAATTGGTGTGTCTGTAACACCCTAGGATTTCATAGTGTGTTATTTCTTAAAAATAATTCAATAACTTGCACTACACGCACCACCGAGTTCAATCACACCATGACGTACAAAAAAATCCATTAAAAGAGGTCATGAATAGTATTAACTACATTTTGAACTTTATATAATCCTTATAATTTTAGAATCCCTATTATGAGTTTCTTAGTCATAATGCAAGAACAGATTCATTTTCAGTATTGCACTTTTATCAACTTTTAATAGTTAAACCTTTTTAAATAAAATATTTTAAACTATCTGAATAAATTGGGACATCAAAAAATTTAAAATGAAACATCCCAAGCTTCCACGGTACGCTTTCCTTTGAATAAAATAGTAGCGTGTGGTGTACGCAACCTTGAGTTTTAACACACGCCACAACCAATCAAACTAGCCGTTATGAATAGTAATACCTAAATTTTGAAATTATATATATTTTATATTTTAAAATGGACTTCATTTTTGGATTTGGAATATCGAATTTAGCCTAAGGTGAAGTTTTGGTACTTTTCGGATAACTTTCATATTTTGATGAATAGTGAAAATTACTAAATTTTAATTAAAAACAACTTTTTAATCAAAATAATTAATAGTGATAAATTGTGAATTTGAGTGGTTTTAAAGTATATTTAGAATATATTTTTACCATTTAATATAATTTTGGTCATTGGACATAATTTTACAATTAAACCGAACATAAACAAGTGTCAATCTTTTGATAGTTATTACCTCTTAAAAACACGCTTTTTGTTTTGACAGCGGTAATTGATTTTAAATTAATTTCTGCCACTTCTGTGTTTTGAATTTAGAACAATGGATTCCATATTTGGAGTCAGGATGTCCAAATTGTGTAAATAGGTAACTTTTATTTTTAGACATTTTGAATAATTATTGTGGTAAATATTTTATTTACCATGGTTAAGGGTAAATCCGGTAAATAAGGGTTAAAAAATAATATTATAATAATACAAAATTACCCTAAAACATGTCCTAACATTATTGGTGGACACATACCGGACCATGGGAATCCTTGGGTCGATTTGGGGACCCCTTGGAGCCACTTGTATGTGGTAGGGACACATTATATTAATAAAGTTAAAATAAAAATAAAAATGGCATAAGCTTACATCTTTTAGAAGAACAATTTTTACATACGGTTATACATGTTGGATTTTCGATTATAAATATTCATTAGAAATCTAAAAAGATTTCATACATAATGATATTTTATTTATAATTTTTAGACATCATATAATTTAAATTATTAATGACACAATAATGATGCAATGTTTACCTTATTAATAAATCATTTAAATAAATAAGATTTTAATGATTAAAATATTATCTAAAACCTGTCCAATTATTATTGGTTGATGTTATTTAGAATATGAGTCATCTTATCTTCGACCTCAATGATTTTTGGACCATTATAAACCGAATATAATTATATTATAAAGTAATACTTTTACTCTTTCCTAAAGAGCCCCTCCTCTCCCTTATAAAAGGAGACCACTTCTACTCATTCCTCACAACTCTCAAGCCACATGGCTCGTACAAACCCTGCCCAAATAAGCTCCCCACATCCCTCTCCTCCTCCTTGAAGATTCCACTTAGGCATAAATCATTTCAAGAAGTCCTTTGGTTCCAACCAAAGTGAGTTACCTAAATTAAAGGTAACGATTTCTCTTAAATTATTTTCATTTATTTTGCTTCTCCAACCCCCAAACTCTTTTTATTTCATTTATTTTGTAACAAAAAAAGTATCCTCAATATACTAGGATGTTTTTATAAGAAGGATTCTAACTACACATACACACACCTCCATCTAATGGATGATGAACATAATGTTTCTGTGAATGGCAAACTAACGCCTCACGAAACGATGATTGTTCAAATACATCTTACCGCCTCTCATGGTGGCCATTATGATGGCACTGTAATTAAGTATGATATTAATGAGACATATTTTATATATAACCTTATGTAATTCTATTTTATTTCATACCATTATTCGTTTCATGTTGTATATACGTACGATAATTTAATTTGAGGAAGTGCGGACTACCGCCCCCTTAAAATGATATGACTCGTTCATACCACACATGGAACGTATAAAGAATGGTGTTAATGAACATAAGTAACATATATAAAATATTATATTATACTGGAATAATAATATACCTATGTATCATTTGGATTCAATTCTTTTAAAATGAAAAATTAAATGGAAGTAGCATTCGTGCGTACGTACGGACTACCGTCTCCACGAACACGATGAGATCCATCCTCCATCGTATCCATTCAAGTATTATTCTCATTTTAGGGATAAAAATAATGTTAATATAATTCTGATTATGAATAAGATATAATATATCCATTACAAACATGTCTTACGTAACCAAACATTTAAGAAGAACGAATCGATTATCACCCAAAACGACGATAATACTAAGATATTATTAATAAAGCAATGTTAAAAGATCATATATGATATCATATTGATGTATATGATTATTGTATAATTTAATGAATGTTTTAATTATTAAACAGGAGGTTAACATACCATCGACTAAGGGAAAGTTCAAGGTAAGGGATTTTCTTATCTCACTTTCAATTCCGTGAGATTTCCATTGTTCGCCACTAAATTATTGAAAGTGGTGTATTGTGTACGGCCATTTGATATATATTATCATGATTCTCTTTATATTCATGTTATTCTGTAAATAATTTGGTGGTTATTAACTTTTGGACATACGACTCAGTTGATTAACGTGGTAAGGGGTTTCTTAACTCACTCTTAATTTCGTGAGAATTCCATTGTTCACCACTTAATTATTGCATGTGGTGTATGTGTACTGCCCATGATTGTATTAATTGTGTATTATACATCTTTTTATGGGTATTTACATCATCATGGTATGATCTTTCTTTCATGAGTTTTTGTTTCGTAAGTTACCTAATCGATAAGGGAATTTGAGATTTCAATTTCCACTCATTTGGCTTTACGCATATTTCATTGATTATACTACCCCAAGATTATGTGTGGAATAACTATTCATTTGATTATGTCATAATTTCCACTCCCCTTCCTGTGGATATACTTTTGATACACATAATCACTCCATTGAAAATTCTCAAGTCATTGATATGAATTTGATAAGAGTAATTTTAACTCTTTCACCAATTGTTGAGTTAAACATCCAATTCGTTGGTGTTGTTTTTACAAGAATATGTGTGAATATCCTTTGATTGTTTTACACTGAATATCCAATAATATTTAGTGTATTTATATTTTTCACACATAATTATGTTTTTGATTTATCCTTAACCTAAGGATATGGCCTTTATGAGAGATTTCATCTCAACTTACATTCCGTTGAGACTTCTTTGTTGATATACACCAAATAACTTTTATGTGGTGTATATAATGTACTTTGACATAGTATATCATGAATTACCTTTATTCTCATGATATTACAAAGTTTTTATTACCTCTATTATTTGTATTCAAGTGTCTCTCTTTTGGTTAGAATCTCTAACTAAAATACCATTTTTAAATGTTTTAAAGACTTATTCATCTAAATCTTTCTCATTAATGTCCATGTTTTAAAAATGGTTTTAAGGATTTATTTATATGGACATTAAAGTTTAGAAATTAAAACTCCTTTTAAAAAGTTTCAAAGTGGTATGGGACACTTTGATTCAAAAATCTATTTTTAAATGGCTTCTTGACAAATAGTGTGACTTTTAAATGTTTTCAAGAAAAGGGGGATATTTCTCTCAAATAGTTTTGATGATTATTTTCATCTATGTCAACATCCTTCATTATTCATGATTGAGGTTAATGTGATACAATAAAATCTTCCATATTGTATCAAATGAGTTATATTTGACTGTGGATGTTCTATTTTTATACCATTCATGGTTTGTGGTTAAAGTATTTACATTTCGTATGCTAGTTTTAATACGAATGTTTATTTTATGCTTAAACCTATTCATATGAGGAATGAATTGGACTTAATAAGTGACGGGTGGAGCCTGCTATAGCTCCTCGATGCATCGGTAGGTCTCATGAGACAAACTAGTGTCTTGGCACAAGGCCTTGGCAAAATCTTATTTGTAGTCTTGGCACGAGGCCTTGGCTATGTGGTTATAATAGTCTGGCATTATGCATTCCATCATTATGAAAGTGGATATTGATATTCCATGTGGTCATTCGGCTAGTAGAATATCCATGTGAGTAAGTAAATGGCATTATTTCATTTTACCTTTACCATTTTATGCTGAAGTTCAAGTTTAAAAGGATTGTGTTTTAGTTATAAATTGCCTTAAGTGTTTGTGCGTATTTATGAAAGCTTCTGCTATAATGTTATCCTTACTGAGCATCTGAGCTCACCCCTTTTCTATGTTTTATTTTTCCCAGGAAGTGAAGAAGTAAGTTATGAATGACCTGCAGGGATATTATGTGGGGATATGAGTGTGGATTATGGAGACAATATGTTGTTGTAGTAGTTTTTCGTTTTATGATGTAATGTAAAACTTATGAATATATCTAGTGTTTCCAAGGCTACTAAACCAATCGGTCTTTCGAGATTTGATCTTTCTTGTGATCATGCCAATATTATGTAATAATGCACCGACTCTGGGAAACTGGGGTCGGGGCGTTACAGTTGGTATCATAGGAAGTTTAGTACAAACCTTGGTAGCTAGATTTAGATAAACTCTGATTAGAGCACGTAGACCTAAGATGAACTTTGAGGATTAGTATAAAAGAACTTCCTAGAATTTTGGTATTTTAGAGATTTTGTGAGTTTTCCGAGCAATACATCCCTGTCTGGATACGAGCAGGTAGGGGCGGCTCTGGCACAGATGTACCTAGGGGTAAAACCCGAAAACACCGCTTTGAGCTAGACTCGAACGGGAACTGGTGCACGACAATGGGCCTTGCTGCACTCTTGGTTACGACACTCCCGGGGGATATGCTTAGGATAATTTACATTTTCTTTACAAACCGATTTAAGTAATATATACATAAGATGAGAGTAAATGACCTTGGTTAATCCTAATATGTTTCAAATTGAGAATATGGTGACATTTTAATCTCTAAATGATTTTACGACTACTATTACTCACACAATGATTTCTGGTTTTAGTCAATGGCTGGATTCCAAGGAAGTCATAGTGACTTTGAGAATGATGTACAAGGTGGGAACGGTAGTGGCGATGAGCAACAAAATGGAATGTTGATAGGCGTAAAAGATATCGTCTTTATGCCAAATCAGTTTTCCAAAAATATGATCAACAACATATATATTAACCAACTCCCAGACTCAACAAGGAAGAGAAAGGAGATAAATGATAAGATCTCCAGCAATGGAGACCATGGAGAAAAGAAACCTCAATTTTCATCATGTAGGAAATGTGGAAAGAGACACCCAGGAAAGTGTCTCAATGGGACAACAAAATGTTTTACGTGCGGGAAGGAAGGGCATAAAGTGAAGAATTGCCGAAGAAAAATGAAGAGTACTATGGAAGAAGATAAAAATGGTCCCAAGAGTCCATTTACAGTCATTTGCCGTAAATGTAGGGGACCTGTCCATTACCCGAGTGAATGTCCTATTCTATAGGATATTTTCTTGGTCAAAGAAGAAGCTATGTGGAAATAAATGGTTGGAGAAAAATTTAAAAAGTATTAGCACTCCTTGTTGATGGGTTTACATTGGAATAATTTTCTCTTGTATTTGTAACCCCGCAGTTTGCCATGTGAGAATGATATTTGAGGAAGAATTGTCTCTTATCTTGTGGATATAGGTATAAATAACCATTTGGTTTTATATGATCATTGGGGTTTGAGAAAATGATAAGTTATTATAATTTGGGATGAAAATGCAAAGTATGATATAAAATTTGTGGTTAAATTATGTTATTTTGAGAAATTTATCTCATTTTGGTAATATTATAAAATATAGTTTTTGAAAAAGGACAACACGTAGACCGTGTGACAACCCATCGCGTCGAACAAAGCTGTAGGAATCGAACCCACAACCAAAGTGCGATTGGGATTTATCGCCTACCACTGGACTACGTGAAGTCCCTGGTTAGTGTGACTATTTTTTTTGTTAAATGATTTTATTAATCAATAATAAGATGATTTGGGTTCTTATGTCTTATCAAATGAATACCCTTGGTATAGGAAAATGATTTGGTGATTAAGTGATAAATGTTATTTTGGAAGATGTTCGTTTTGTTAGGAACACTATATGCCCAAGGAAAATAGAATACAATGAGGTTTCATTTGTAGAGTAATGGTGGATTTTTATCTACGTTTTTATTGTTGATTTATAGTGATTTGGGTTATTTATGGAAATGATTAACCTATAACAGAGAATATGTGATGATGTTAATTACTTTTAAGTATGTGACTTTAAGAGTATTTGATGTCATTTGGAGATACAATGTAACATGGGAGACTACATAATCAAATTCTTCTATGTTTTGGGTTTCAATATTAGTTTGGATTATATTAAAGGATTTTAAGGACAATTCGTTATTGAATGGTATCTATTTAACTTTGGGGTATTGTTGGTTTAATTTTAGAAATTAAGATTAGTGCATATTTATCTCGATGAATATCCTTTTGGGGGATCATTAGATCATTCACTAACCATTTTGGTTTTGATTAATCTTCAAAGACAATGTAAATATATGGTTTATCCTACATGGATCATGTGATTCTATAGAAGTTTATTCTAGTTCTTCCAGTGTGACCAAGTCTTCTTGAATACTCATCGTTTAAAAAAAATTGAGTTAGTGGTTGAAATTTATTAAAGAATGAAAATCTACTTAAATTTTAAGTATATATCATAATGTTCTTAGTCAATATCATAAATGAATTCCTCTTCCTTATGTAATGTAACTTTAAAAAAAAAATGTTGTCATAGATGGTACTGTAGACGCCGGAAAAGCCCGTTGTTCCCAAACGAAGCTCCGGATGCGGAAAGCGAGGTCATATTTGGAGTCGGAAGGATGTTTCGGAGGGCCCGGAGGCCTTGCGCGGAATTTCTGAGGCCCGCGCGCAAAAGTGATGTTCCGCGCGCAAACCCTCCGGGATGCGCGCAAGGCGCCGGTCCGGCGCACAATTTTGCGCGCCGCGGGTCCGCGCGACTCCCTTGCGCGCCGCGCCCGATTCCGCGCCCGCGAGGAGAATTTCGCGCTCGCATCCTGGATTCCGCGCCCGGGGTTGCCTATAAATATAAGGCGACCCCCAACATTTCAAAGGTTGCTGGAAGTCGAAACGTCTCCCGTGCGCGCAATTCAACCCCTTCCGCGCGCAATGACGAACTTCATGTAACCTCCTTTCTTTCGCGCAAGAAAGCCTCGGGGTCCGCCTTCACGCGCAATCCCCGCTGGCTCCTTTCATTTGAATAAACACTCACCCTAAGGCCTTTGCGCGCAAAAGAACCCGCTTGCGCGCAATTGCCCCCGGGGTGCGCGCAATCCGGCCTGATTGCGCGCACCCCCCCTTCTTTCAAGTGGCCATTCATTAGAGAATGAGCCGTTGCCCCCGCGCGCTATCCGAAGCCCGGTGTGAGCAATCTCAAGAATCCGCGCGCAAGGCGCTGGCCCAATTGCGCGCCAGCCGCCCCGATTGCGCGCCGGCCCGCAGTATTGCGCGCAAAGCTTCCTTTTTGCGCGCAATCTGCCAGGGTCGTCCCCGTTGACCTCCTAAGGGTACCCGCCTGCGTGGCGCCCGATGGTCTTCATCCCGGGTGCCCGCACCGTGCGCTGTCTTCCCGTGCAGCCTTCCAGGCTCGTGCGAAGTGACGCGGACCCATCGGCGGCAATTATCGTCCAGCATGACGTTAAACTGTGCATTCGTCCAGCATGACGTTAAACTGCCCATACGTCCTGCACGACGTTAAACTGTACATCGTCCGCGCTGCAAGACGTTAAACTGCCAAGTGCTTCGTCCGGCAACCTATGCCCAGCATGACGTTAAACTGCGCATTCGTCCCGCATGACGTTAAACTGCGCATACGTCCAGCATGACGTTAAACTGCATATTCGTCCAGCATGACGTTAAACTGCACATCCGTCCAAGCTGCACGACGTTAAACTGCCTAGCCCCCATCGTCCGCGCTGCAAGACGTTAAACTGCCAAGTGCTTCGTCCTCAACACATGACGTTAAACTGTACTTCGTCCGGCAAGACGTTAAACCGTCCGCTTCGTCCTCAACACATGACGTTAAACTGTACTTCGTCTGGCAAGACGCTAAACCGTCCGCAACCTGATCCCGTGCTCCGCACGCAGGGTCCCCCCGGTTTGGATGTGGCCCCCACCCGCTCGTCTCTGCAGGGATGTCGGGATTGTCCCCCTTTTGGGACGATTTAATGGGAGTGGCTTTTCCCTACGGGGGCAGGGTATTACAAACCCCTAGTTCCTCGTGGGAGGCTGCACATGTGTATCTCCATTGCGCCTCCCCACTGCCGAAGCCAGTAGAGGGTCTGACTGGGATCGAGGTGTCTTCCGCTTTCGGTCCAAGTCCCTTCCAACTGAGTTTTGCAGCATCCGGGCTGCCCCAAGTGCGTAAGTCCTGACAGAATGAACTACGTGGACTTTGATCCCTGTCTTCTATACAGGGTACGTAGGAAGCCTCCCTGAGGTCCAAGCCCGCCACCTGGTCGTCCCGGTCGTATTTACGTCGGTTCGTCCATCAGTGGACCCCTCCAGGGTTCACGCTTGCGTTGATTCACCTATGAATCCGCCCCTGTGGGAGACTGCCCGTGTGTATCTCCGCGGTGCCTCCCCACAGCCCCCCTTTTCCATTTCCCCTTTTATCGTCCATAATGACGTGAAACTATGATCCACCCGGCCGTTCCATCCCCCTCTGTGCGAGGTGGTTCGGTTCAATCCTCCGCCCGGCGGCCTCGACCTCTTCGTGAGTCGGCTTGCCGACGTCCAGCATGACGTTAAACTGTATGCCCGAACTACGTTGACTTTGATCCGTGTTAACGCGCGGTACGTAGGAAGCCCCTCTGGGGTCCAAGCTCTTCACTCCATCATCCATCCTGATCCTTACCCGGGCCGCCACATCCCGGTGGGGTCATGCCACTTCACTCCACTCCACGTTACTTGGGAAGCCGCCCATGTGCTGGCCCCAGCGTCGGAGATTCCCCGCGAGAGGTTCTGTCATCTGATCCACTTTTCGTGTTGATCGGTCCGATGCCGTCCCCGCTGGACGTTAAACTCGCGGCATACCCCGTGTTAAACACGGGAAGCTGAGGAAAACCTCAGGTGACACAGTTCCCCGCACCTAGTACGGGATGCCTCAGGCCATTATGCCTTCGAGAAGCCCTATTAGGGACGGAAGACAGATGTGCAGAGCCGCAGTGTTACGACACGCCCCCAGCACCCAGAGCCACCCGGCCTTCTCACCGCAGGTTGCTGCCCCGCCCAGACTCCTTGGAACGTCCGGGCGGAAGCAGCGTAATTAACCGGTGTCCATGAAGATATGGCGCCGGGAACGAGATTCACGAACATTCTTAAGTCTATGAGGGAGACCCGGATTAGGCGACAAGTTCCGAGGAGACGTCCAAGGAAGGAGGAGCCGACATCCCATCATCCCGGTTTCGATCAAGGAGCAGACGCCCCTGAATAAGGGACGGATGCCGCCCGCCCTTGGAAATCGGGACTGCGGGACCACAAGCCGCGCGCCCATCCCCTCGGGTTGACGGGTGCACGCGCGAACGCGTCCTGGCGGAACAGCGTAACCCGACGCACATCCGCACCGAAACAGAAAAATGGTGAACCCGACGTGAATCTCTTCTCCTCGATACGAAGACCGATGGCTTTCAGAGGTGTTGGAAGACCGGCGTGTTGCCCGGCCAAGCATTCAGTCTTACCCGCCAGGGGCTGGGGAAGTGAAATCGGGCACTCCGTCTCGCAACGTCGAGGGCCTGGGTTCCCCCCACGGAAGGCGTCGTGGCGCTAATGGTTGGTTGTCGATTCCTTTTTCCTGTCAGTGTTAATGGGTCTTTCTCCCTGCTTTCAGAAATCAGGTCGCCCGATCCAGTGCCCGATCGCCACCCGCCCACTGGCGCAGGGACAGGGGAAACACCGACGCGGCTACTCCGCGCGGTCCCGCCCGTTCCGCAGCCGTCCCAGCAGCCGCAATTGCGGGACGACCACGCCCTCTCTCCCCCTCGGAGGTCATCCAGAGAAGGGTGATCAACACCCTGGTGCGGAGATACGAGGAAGAGGGAGTCATCCCCACTAGGGAAATGGCTCGCCTAGACCTCGAGGAGGCTGCGCCTCGCCACCACCGCCGCCCCCGAGGGCCGCGCAGGGAGGCACCGCTGCCTACCTCAACGTCCAACCGCTTCGGGAGCTTATCCCCGGAGCGCTCTGACAGTTCCCTTCCCTACGCGGATGAGGTGGGAGATGCCCGGGATCACCCTATCCGAGGTCCGCTCCAGGGATCCACGATAAAGGCTCCCGCCAGGCCACGGCGACATCGCCGCCAGGCCCCTCAAGTCGAGGAACAGGCTCTCCACCTGCCCGCGCCGCTCATCCCGACTCGTCTGTCTCGACGCCAACGTCGGGCACGAGCGGAAGAGGATGCCCACCTTGGGGCTCTAGCAACAGCGGCCGCATTGGCCCGAGCCACCGCTGGCTCCAGTCGCCAGGCCTCTGTGCATCCTGAGCGGGGGAACTCCTATGCCCGACCCGGATCGAGGCCCCGACCGCCCCAAAGGCAGGTTGGGTCGACTCTCCCGGTTGCTGGCACTAGCAGTAGCCACCGCGGACCACCTCGCGGTAGCGCTATTCACCGGCAGGATCTACTCTGTGTGGCCGATCCAGGAGGTGTGGGTCATCCCACCTTCCGATCCCGGCCCGGAGGCCTGCCCGGAATCATCTCTCCCCGCGTCCCCTTTGATATCTGTCCCGGTGCCCCTCGCACCTTGGTTCCCAGTCCTCTTGGCCCCAGCACCAGTGCGGCCGGAGGACGCCAGGACAGAGATCAGCCCTGCCCCGAAGAACCACCCAGGGGCAGGAAGGCAAGGCGTCGACGCCGAGGGAAGAATGTTACGGAATTCCGGACAGAGATCCGACCGGTGTGCTTCTCTGACTCAGAGGCAGAGTACGATTCGGCGACAGAGCCCCTTCCCCAACCCCGCCAGTCAAGGGCAGGGGTAGGAATGCGGCACGTCAGCCTCGTGCTCCCCGAGAGCGAGATCGATGTGATCCCCGCGTCTCTCCGAAGGTATATCCGGAGTAACGAGGGCCTGGTAGACCCCCAAGGATCAAGCTTGCGGTTGGTACCGGCCCCTCCGGAAGTGCCTTCCGCCCCGATCGGAGAAGCCGGAGACTTTATCTGGGGACCGACGGTCGAACCACGATCTAGTGTACCCTCGGCGAGCACCGATGCTACGGCAGGATGTTCGCTCGCCGGCCCGTCCTATCGTGATGTGGTAGCTGGGGCACCGCCACCCTCAGGGGGAGGCCCGGGATATGGAGGCCAATCGGCCTGCTCGCCGTATTCACCGCCGGCCAGCCCGTCAGCCCGGCGGCCCGCCTCGGCACCACTACCAGTTCCCCGTCCGTTCCCAGCCATGGAAGAGGACCAAGGAGATCTGGGTCCCGAGTTTGAGTCGTGGAGCTTCTGGACCGTCCTTGCAGAGGGCCACTTCCCTGAGAAGTTTTGGCCAGTCGCAGGACCGGGCTTTGATGCACCCGAATCGCTCACCCCGGATGAGTTCGAATGCTTCCGCCGAACTCTCCGGGAGACACACTCCCGTCTTCACTGCCTACAAATGCCATACCCCGGGAGTCAACTACACCTGGAGGATATTGGTGAGCAGTGCCGTCAAATTGACCTGGCCACGCTCCCCGCGGTTCGGCACCCCGGGTCATTTGGGCACCACGAGGCCCTCCAACAACGATGCGTCGAGTGTTTTCAAGCACTCCGCAAAGTTATCGAGGAAGCCACTCCCCACGTGTATATCTGTGGATGGGGGCAGTACGCTTCCCTACGCTTCAGTGTGATCCGCCGACAGCCCGATTCGCTGGGTGGCCCTGAGGGTATATCCCCAGGGATAGGAACGGTCAATATGGCTGACCTGTCGGGAGAGGGGAACGACTTGGAACTTCTCGACGGGGGCTTCCCCCCCGAAGACAAGCCGTCGTCAGACCCATCAGTGAGAGTTACTCGTCATCAGAGGAACCTCCTGGGGCTCCCCGCACCCACTGAAGCACTGACGTTGAGCCGAAACGTCAGCAAAGGAAAAGAACACAGCGAGGCTGTAAAGCCCGCCGACCCATCTGCCTCCATGCGGAGGGCAGAGGAGGATCCCGAGAAGGCTACGCTACGTCAGCAGCTCGCCGAACAGAAGAGGCTGGTTGACCAGCTCCTCGCCGAGCGCGCTGCAGAACGGCGGCCTGACTACGGTGATCCCAGGCCAGGACAGCAGGGACCGGAACAACCACCCCTCGATGAGACTCTCCCGGGCAACCGTGATTACGCCGTGTTCGCCGACAAGAGAGAGGCCATTGCCTACGGCAAGAGGGCGCGGTATGTTTCGCCACACCCTCCCGAGCGGCGTGACTACCTGAGAGATCCCGCTCGGATTCCTCCCGCTGCCCCAAGGGCCGCTCCGCCCGCCATCCCACGAGCTGCCGAGTTCGACGACCCGGTCGACGACCCGATTGAAGGGCCATGCAATGCGCTCGTGGTTAGAGATCCTCGCCAGGACTGGAACCCATGTCCGGACGATCCGATGGCGGCACTCATTGCCCGCTTGGAAGCCTTGGAGACTCGGCAGGTGGCCATCCCACCGGACGGCAAGCCCTACCCAGCATGGGTGGATGACATGCCGACGCCTCCGGGATTCGGGAATCCCACTTTCGCCCCCTTCAACGGGACTGGAGATCCGCCACAGCATTTAGCCCACTTCAACTCGAGGTGCGGGCCTATGTTGGGGACTCCGGCGCAGCAGGAGGCCGCTAAGCTTCGCTGCTTTGTTCAGACACTGGAAGGGCCAGCATTTGTCTGGTACAGCCAGCTCCCCGTCGGGTCGGTAACCAGCTGGGAGGACCTCCGTAGACAGTTCCTCTACCAGTTCAGTTCCACGACCCGGAAGACGAGTATCGCAGACCTCTTCAAGTGCAAGCAGAGGCCTGATGAGCGAGTCGCGGACTTCGTCGCCCGATGGAAGGGTCTCACGTATTCCCTTGACATGCCATTGACTCAGGAGCAGTTGCTGACAATGTGCGTCGGGAACGTCAAGACCGAGCTGGTCCCTTCCCTGATTACTCAGAACTACCCCGGAGGGTTCAGGGACTTCTCAGACAAAGCTCAACGTCTTGAGGAAGCCCTGCAACAGGCCAGCCAGGCACACCCGCTGCCTCCTATGATTCCTGCAAGGAGAGCCAGCAGGGCTGAGCCCGCTGCTGTGGCCCAGATAGAGGCTCCCAGGCCGTTGGAGCTGCTGCCGGTGAGGCCAGCTCCGCAGCCTCACAGGAATCCGCCTCCACGGGCTCAGTTCCCGGCCCAGCAACGGCAGCCTCAGAACCGGCCGGCCCCTCCGCGTAATGTACCGCCACAACCCAGGCGAGATAATCAGGGTCCACCTCCTCGGCAGGCCCCTCCAGCCCCTCGTCAAGACCGCGCTCCCAGGGGCCCGCGACACCTGACGTACTCATTCCATGAGGATCAGGTCCCCGGTTATTTCCGGAGCGCCCTGGAGCAGAGGATTGTGCGACTGCCTGAGTGTTGGAAGCCAGAGGAGGCACATCTCACAGATAATCCCCGCTACTGCCCCTACCATCGGGCCCTGGGGCACACCATCCAGCGGTGCTATGTGTTTAAGGACTGGCTCCAAGACCAGATTAACAACAATGTAATCAGGTTGGGCCCAGCTCCGGCACAGGTAGCGGGCGTGTTCGTGGGATCAGATGACGATAGTGGCAACGAGGACGAATGGCAGCTGGTCTCCAACCGCGGATCCCAGAAGTACAATAACTGGATGGCCCGCAAGATGACCATTCGCGCCCAGGGAATCATCCGTGCGCGCTTGAATCAGCCTGAGCCCCCAGAACCTGCGGGTGCTGCTTCGGCATCGTCGTCCCGGTCTGCCTCCTCCAAGAGGAGCAAACGGCGGCAGCGCAAGAAGGAAGAGCGCGCCCCGCCAGTTCCGCCACTATCTCGTACTCTCGGCGATTTCATGCCCCCGGAGATGGGGGTCCCTCCTCGGACCCGCCCGGTGATGGATGACTCGTCCGATGACGGTATTGGGTACGCTTCGGTTAATACCGTCGAGCTGGTAAATCCCTTTTCGGTTCCCGACGTTGAAGAACACCAGGTGGACCTCCCTAGTGTCCCCGGTCGTCGCCACCGTCGGAAGAACCGCAGCAGCAGGAGTTGCCGGGGCACAGCCGTCGGTACCTCCGGCCAGGCCGTGCACGCCACTGAGACTAGGCGGCAGGCTCAAGATCGAGCTCAACGTGCGCAGGCTCCCCATCCGGGGATGACGGATTCGCCTCCGCCACTGTTTGTGGTGTGGGACCAGGCAGAACCGCCTCAGCCGCGTCGCGACCAGCTCCGCCCTGCCACAAGTCCATCCCGGCCTCCTGACTCCAGTACGGTGACCATTTCCCGGACTGCGACCAGTGAACAGCGAGATGCGCCAAGTACCAGTCGGCCGCCGATCCAACCGGTAAGGCCCGTCATGCCACCAACCGCAGAGCAACCTCCTGCAACCAGGAGCTCGCGCTTGGCCAAGAAGTATGATGTCCTGAAGCACTTGGCCGACATCCCAGCAAGGCTCTCCATCCTTGAGGCTCTGCGCATGTCATCTGAGATGCGCGAGGCACTCGCTGAAGCCCTGAAGAGCCCCCTCCAGTTTGAGACAGAGGTTGCGGCTGCAGAGGCCTTTCACGCCGAAACGATCGAGGACGCCGAATGTCAGGCAGTTATCTCGTTCTCTGGTAAGGATGAAGACCCTCCTATACAGGGACACATTCGTCCGCTGTATGTCACTGGCCAGTTCAACGGCCTTGAAGTCCGGCGTTGTCTTGTCGACACGGGGTCCGGGATTAACCTGATTCCAACTCGGACACTCCGGAGATTGGGGTTGTCTGAGGATGACTTGATTCCCTCCGACCTCAGGATCCAGGGGTACGACCGCACCGAGCAAACCCCGGTCGGCAAGATACGTTTGAAGACCCAGTTCGGTGACTTGGTTGCCAACACCGAATTCATGGTAGTCTCTCAGGACACTGCGTATAACGCATTGATGGGCAGGCCATGGCTCCACCTTCACGCGGCGGTTCCCTCGTCATACCACCAATGCCTCAAATACTCCCTTAATGGTCGAGTAGGCGTGCTTCAAGGAGATGCCTCTCCTTTTGCCTCATGTGAAGCCCGCTATCTGGACGCGGACTATTACAAGAGCAAGGATAAGCAGATCCTGGCAGGTGAGGTTGAGCCTGTCGCTGTTGCAAGTGATCCCTGGGCAAGTCTGGATGACGCTTACGTCCTCCCGATTCACCGGTTGGACGTCGCCATGGTCTTGACGGTCCGCGAGTCTCCTGATGAGACGGCCGCGACCGCCCGCGCCAGCACCAGTGGCCCAGCAGGACCTGGTAGCCCCAATGCAGTTTCCAACGCAGTCTCTCCCGTGGATGATCCCTCCCCGAGTGGAGAGGGTATGGAAGACGCACCCCCAGCCTTTGAGGAGGGCGTCCCCGCCACGGTCGATGAGTTAATACAGGTGAACCTTGGAACCGAGGCCGATCCAAGACCCACGTTGGTTAGTGCCGCCATGCCCTCTGAGGAGCGGCAGCAGTACGTGGACTTTCTCAGGCAGCACCGTGATGTGTTCGCTTGGGGCTATGACGAGATGCCGGGGCTAGATCCTCAGGTAGCCGTCCACCGCCTTGGTCTCCCGGCGAACCATCGCGGGTTCAAGCAGCCTCCCAGGAAGATGCACCCATCCCATGGTGCCATGGTTGAGGCCGAAGTTGACAAGCTTATCAAAGCCAACTTCGTGAGGGAAGTTCAGTACCCCAAATGGCTGGCCAACATTGTGCCGGTCAGGAAGAAGAACGGGCAGATTAGAGTCTGCATCGACTTCCGCGATCTCAACCGCCACTGTCCGAAGGATGATTTTCCCCTTCCAGTGACAGAGCTGTTGATTGATGCCACGGCAGGGTTCCAAGCCCTCTCCTTCATGGATGGATACTCCGGATACAACCAAATTCGGATGGCCCCTGAGGATGAGGAGTTCACTGCCTTCAGGGCCCCCCAAGGTACCTTTTGCTACCGGGTCATGCCTTTCGGCCTGAAGAATGCAGGTGCCACCTATCAACGGACGATGCACCGCATATTCAAGCCAATCCTCGGCACACTGGTGGAATGCTACGTCGACGACTTGGTTGTCAAATCGCGCCAGCGTCAGGACCATCTCAAAGATCTTGAGAAAGTGTTCAGCTTCCTCCGGTCTCGCTGCCTGAAGATGAACCCGTTGAAGTGTGCCTTTGGGGTCACCTCCGGAAAGTTCCTTGGATTTGTGGTAAGATACCGGGGTATTGAGATCGACCCAGAGAAAATCAGGGTGATTAGCCAGATGCCTCCCCCGGGTACCGTCCGGGAACTGCAAGGGTTCCAAGGCCACTTAGCCTATATACGCCGATTCATCGCGAATCTGGCCGGCAAGTGTAAGCCCTTTTCTCGGCTTATGAAGAAAGGTGCCACCTATGTATGGGATAAAGAGTGTCAGACCGCTTTCGAGGAAATCAAGCAGTACCTGCTTCAACCTCCGGTCCTGATGCCGCCCGTATCCGGAAAGCCGCTGGTCCTTTATGTGACCGCCCTGGAACGGTCCCTGGGTGCCCTTCTCGCCCAGAAGAACAACGAGGGAACAGAGAATAGCCTCTATTACCTCAGTCGCATGCTCCTCGATGCGGAGGTTAGGTATTCCCCCATCGAGAAGAGCTGTCTGGCGCTCGTATTTGCCGTACAGAAATTACGGCACTACTTGCAGCACCATTAGGTACAGTTGGTTTCTCGGGTAGACCCGTTGAAATATATCCTGAGCCGACCTATGTTGACTGGCCGTCTAGCGCGGTGGGCTGTGATTCTCCAGCAGTTCGACATCAGGTATGTGTCTCAGAAGGCCATCAAAGGGCAAGCGTTGGCAGACTTTCTGGCCGCTCACCCGACCTCCGCGGATCAGCCGCTGGATCTAGGCTTTCCTGATGAGACCATTCTCTCGGTTGATCGAGCCGATCCATGCTGGCAGATGCACTTTGACGGTGCCTCCCGGAGCCCCACCGGTAGAAGACTCGATAATCCTAAGCTCAATAGAGTGGGCTTGGGCATCGTCTTCATTACCCCGGAGCGAGCCGTGCTGCCATACTCTTTCCTGTTGTCAGAGGGCTGTACCAACAATGAGGCGGAATACCATGCCCTCATCACCGGCCTCGAGTTGGCTCTCGAGATCGACGTGCCCCGTCTGTGCGTGAAAGGGGACTCCGAGCTGGTCGTTAAGCAGATCAATGGCGACTATGTTGTCAGGAAGCCGGAACTTGTGCCATTGTTGGAGTGCACCCTCCTTCTGATGGCCCGGTTCCCTTCTCGGCCAGAAATTGTCCATATTCCCCGGTCGCAGAACGGTCGAGCAGATGCTTTGGCCAGCCTTGCTGTGTCACTTGCGGAGCCTGAACAGGACAACCTGATCGTCCGCGTGACGCGCCGCAGGCTCATCGCTCCTGTTATCCCGGAAGAAGATCGCGGCCCGTTGGTAAGTAATCTCACCACGGTTTCCCCTATGCCCGGAGCCCCGAGTACCCCAGATATGACAGTCGGATCAGCCCCTGATTGGAGGACGCCTTTGGTTGAGTACCTCCAACATGGCATTCTTCCGTCAGATCGGGCCGAGCGCGAGCGAGTTCGACGCCGCGCATCGCAGTTTGTCCTCCAGAGCAGTCCCGGTCTGGAGCAGATCCTCTACAAGCGCGGGTTTGATGGTGTTCTCCTCCGTTGCCTTCAGGGAGTCGAGATCCCACGAGTCATGCAAGAGGTTCATGCTGGTTCATGTGGCGCCCACCAGACTGGGCCGAAGCTGTCCCACCAGATTCGGAGGTTGGGATACTTCTGGCCCTCTATGATCCATGACTGCATCGAGTACGCCAGGAGGTGCCATGCGTGCCAGGTTCATGCGAACTTTGTGCATCGGCCGCCGGAGCCTCTCCATACCACAAGGTATTCCTGGCCCTTTGCAGTCTGGGGACTGGACGTTGTGGGACCTTACCCGCCGGCGACAGCTCGCCAGTGCCGGTTCATTCTGACCGCCACGGACTTCTTCTCCAAATGGGCAGAAGCGATTCCCCTCAGAGAGGTCAAATCCTGTTCGATCGCTGACTTCGTGACCTCCAACATCATCTATCTATTTGGAGTGCCTCACGCTATCCTCACGGATAACGGAGCCAATTTCCGAGCAGCCGAGTTGAAGAAGTTGTACGCCAAGTATAACATCCGCTCGAACCATACATCTCGCTATCATGCGCAGGCGAATGGACAGATCGAGGCGTTTAACAAAACCCTCTCTAACATTCTGCAAAAGATGGTTGGTCAGAACAAGAAGAGTTGGCCGGACAAGCTCCCCAACGCCCTCTGGGCTTATCGGACGACGACTCGCAATTCCACCCAGATGACCCCTTATTCCCTGGTGTATGGAGCTGAGGCCGTCCTGCCCATCGAGATCCAGTTACCGTCCTTGCGCACTGCGGTCTACGACCAGCAAGCGCCGGACAGAGTTGCTGAAGCCCGTCTAGTCGAGTTGGAAGCACTGGATGAGAATAGACTTCGTGCTTTGCACAACTTGGAGAGGCATCAAAGCAGAATGGCTCGAGCTTTCAATAAGAAGGTTCGCCTCCGCTCCTTCCTGCAGGGTGATCTAGTGCTAGCCCTAAGAGCACCGATGATCCCCGGCAGGAAGCCGCCCAAGTTGGAGCCCAAGTGGGAGGGACCTTTTGTTGTCCACAAGGTCTATCCCAATGGCGCGTACTCCCTAGCGACTATGGATGGTGAGCGTGTCACTCCTCCCACCAACGCTAGGTTCCTCAAGCAATACTTTGCCTGAGTGTCCGTTCGTCCTGCATGACGCTAAACTGCACTTCGTCCTGCATGACGCTAAACTGCGCTTCGTCCTGCATGACGCTAAACTGCACTTCGTCCTGCATGACGCTAAACTGCACTTCGTCCTGCATGACGCTAAACTGCACTTCGTCCTGCATGACGCTAAACTGCACTTCGTCCTGCATGACGCTAAACTGCACTTCGTCCTGCATGACGCTAAACTGCACTTCGTCCGGCATGACGCTAAACTGCACTTCGTCCTGCATGACGCTAAACTGCACTTCGTCCCGCATGACGCTAAACTGCACTACGTCCGAGCTACAAGACGTTAAACTGTTCAGCATTCGTCCTGCATGACGTAAAACTGCCACTTAAGAACTACGTGCGGCTTGATTCCCATCCTTATGGGATACGTAGGACCGCCTGAACCCTCGTGTTTCAGGCCCAGCCCCATCCTTCGGGAATTTCCATCCCATCTCGGGCCCTTGGCCCAGTTGCCCCTGGGTGTGCGGCGTATGGTGTGAGTACGGGGCTATGCCCTCATTCACGTCGGTTTGCTCGTCACGCTGTACGCCCCCCTCCACGTTTGGGGATGCCTTCTGCTCCCCCTTCCTTTTTCCTCATCGTCCTGCATGACGTTAAACTGCGCTTCAAGAACTACGTATGGCTTGATTACCATCCTTATGGGATACGTAGGACCGCCTGGACATTCATGTTTCAGGCCCAGCCCCATTTCCAGGGAATCCCTATCCCGCGTTGGGCCTCTGGCCCCAGTTCCCCTCTTTTTTGTGCGAGGCGTATCGCGTGAGCGGGGGATTATGTCCTCATTCACGTCAGTCTACTGGCCGCGCCGTACGCCTCCCCCGTGTGTGGGACTACCTCACACCCCTCATCGTCCTGCATGACGTTAAACTGCCTTTCCAGAACTACGTATGGCTTGATTCCCATCCTTATGGGATACGTAGGACCGCCTGGACGCTTGTGTCTCAGGTCCAGCCCCGTCTCTTGGTTGATCACGGGGATCTGCCCCCCTTCGGTTGCTCTCAGGGTGAGTCCTCCGACCCTTTCCGGAGATCTGTTAACATGTTTTGGGTGCTTCGGTCTATGACTCGTAGTGTCAGATTCAATCCCGACAAGTCCTGTGTTGCTTGTCAGGCCTCGCGCTTCCTCTTGTTCGAGCCTTCACTCAAAGGGATCCTCGTTAGCGGTTTGGGTACGATTCCTCAGTGCTCTCCCACCGCTCCGGGTCGATTTACCGGTGGGTCTTGGGCCGCAAATCGATATGAATCCTGCGATTGAGCGGTTGATGCTCGTTTGCTTGCCCCGTCTTAGGCTGACGCGATTGGATGTTGTGTTGCGAATGCGTCAGCAACGTCCTTGATCGCCATGTCAGCTCTCTCAGGCTCTGAACATTGGTTGCGCAGTCCTCATCACACTCCGCCTTTGTGCGTTGTAGTGGAATCTTGACACTCTCTTCATACTGACCTCCGGTACGCCTCTACACGTTAGGCAGACCAACCAGGGTAATGATGTCGTTCGAGGCTCCCATGATCTGAGCACCAAGGATATATGCAGATATCCTCCCTAAGGGCCATGCGTAGCTGGACCCTCGTCCCCATAAGGAGGAGGGAGTCGCCCGAACAATTGCGTTCTGGGCCCAGTATATCTGGAGGCTAGCATCTCTGCCCCTCGGGTGATGGACATATGCAGACCCCTATCCCAAGACTCTTCTCCTGGAATCGTGCGTGACCGCAGGGCTGGGTATGTTCCCACCCCCGCCGTGTCCGCCGTACCGCAATAAGCGGATTCCTCCATGGTCCGAACCACACGACCTTAAACTGTGTTGTCTAGTCCTACCACACGACCGTAAACTGTGATCGTCTTGGCCGCCCGACGAGAAAACGGCACTGCATCGTGATGTTCCCCTCAGGGGACACTCATGTTGGGCGTTGGTTAATAACCACGCCATTCATCAATGCCTTCCGTGGCTTGATTATTGCGGCGACGCCAGAGATTTCTCAATCACAGGCATGTCGCCGCACAAAGAAAAACCATTCATCTTTAAGGACAAACAAGAAATATCAAATGCCGCTCCTTTTGTGTGCGAGGGTCAGACCCGCACTCTTCCCCGCGCTGGTGCCCGATTGTGTTGCACCGCGCTTCAAGAACTACGTGCGGCTTGATTCCCATCCTTATGGGATACGTAGGAACGCCCGGATGTTTGAAACTTCGGGTCCAGCCCCCCACCTCTTAGAGATTCCCCCTTCTCTGGGGAATCCGCCGCCTTCAGGTCACCCTCAAGGCGTGTTCCCCGACCCCTTGCCGTGGTCCACCGGTGTCAAGAGTACTCTGGTTTATTGCCAGGAGGGTCAGGATCCGCTTGGTCAGGTTTCCTCCACTTTTCAGGCTTCGTGCTCCCTTTCATTCGGACCCATCGTCTACGCCCTGGGTGGAGCCCCCGTGAACGGTTCGGACACAATGCCTCAGTGCTCTCCCACCGACTCGGGCCGGTACCCCCAATGGCCTCGGGCAGCAAATCGATATGAATCCTGCGATTGAGCGGTCGATGCTCGTTTGCTGCCTCATTCCACCAACGGTTAGTGCGATATTGATGCTGCTTTTCCGCCACGGTCGGCAGTACTCCCATATCGTTACGCCGGTGCCCCCAGTCCTTGAGTGAATGGCCGCATGATTCACATTTTCCACCTCCCATTCTGACCAGGCGAAACCTCGACACTCTTGACACTATCCCTCAGTGCATCTTCGCATATCCAGGGGATATGACCACGATGTGGCGTGCTTTGAGCCCTTATGGTCCGAGCTCTAAGACCTTAAACTAAGATCTCCCCTTATGGTCCGAGCTCTAAGACCTTAAACTAAGATCTCCCCTTATGGTCCGAGCTCTAAGACCTTAAACTAAGATCTCCCCTTATGGTCCGAGCTCTAAGACCTTAAACTAAGATCTCCCCTTATGGTCCGAGCTCTAAGACCTTAAACTAAGATCTCCCCTTATGGTCCGAGCTCTAAGACCTTAAACTAAGATCTCCCCTTATGGTCCGAGCTCTAAGACCTTAAACTAAGATCCCCCCTTATGGTCCGAGCTCTAAGACCTTAAACTAAGATCCCCCCTTCTGGTCCGAGCTCTAAGACCTTAAACTAAGATCTAGCCCTTATGGTCCGAGCTCTAAGACCTTAAACTAAGATCCCCTAGCCCTATGGTCCGAGCTCTAAGACCTTAAACTAAGATCCTCTAGCCCTATGGTCCGAGCTCTAAGACCTTAAACTAAGATCCTCCACCTTTATGGTCCGAGCTCTAAGACCTTAAAACTAAGATCCAGCCCTTATGGTCCGAGCTCTAAGACCCTAAACTAAGATCTACCCCAAATGGGGTCCTACGTCCTGCATGACGTTAAACTGCACTCACAGAACTACGTGTGGCTTGATCTCCAGCCTGATGGAGTACGTAGGAACGCCCGGGCATTCCGACTCGGGTCCAGCCTCAGGGATCGTTAAGTCCCGCCCCTCCTCGTCGCCGGCCGTCTGGCCTGACTTCGGGTAGAGTGGTGCAGTTGTGATATTCTCCCCGATTCAGCTCGGGATGCCCCATCGCAAGGATGGGAAGCGACAGTTTCCTCGTCAGAGAGGTGCTGTCTGAGAATTGAGGTGACTCACGGCCAGATTAGTGCATCCGCCTAATACGTTTTCCCCACGGTGGCGCAATTTTGAGAGCGTTGGATTCTGTCCGAACAAATCGTCACTTCGCCCCACGCTTCGCATGCCCTGTTGATCTGGATTTTCCACCCTTGTGTCTGAAGGAACCCCAAAGCGGTATTCATGATGACATGTGGTCCGCCTCCTGCAATATGAATGATGGCCTTTTTCGGTCCGTCTATTGCAGTTGTTATGGTCGATCCACTGTCCGCCTACCGTCTTGGGCATTTCCTGGAAGGCCGGCCGTTGTGGATGTCTGGATTCGGGACACGCGATTCACCCTTTCTCATTTCCCTATGTTCGGATAAAATCTCAACGCCCCTAGCATTGTCCCGCTCGTGTGTTGGAACAGGTTGGGGGGATGGTACATTGATTAGGTCTGAGGTCTCCTTTCTTAGGAATGACCTCCCTCTTTTCTCCAGGAATCCAGGCCCAATTGTGGATGCCTGATGCTTGGTTAACACTCCCGCAAGACAACGAATTGTGGTTGAGCATGTTAAACCGAAAGACGCAGATAAATATATTGATTCATACAAATGGATCGAAATATTGAATAACGGAAGCAAAATGTTCTAGGAATGGAAAAAAACAAAGCCCCTAGGGATTAGCGTGCTGGATAAGTCTTTCTAATGCCGCTACCCTTTGGCTGGCGGCCTCCAGGGCTGCTTCTCGTTCTCTGCGTGCCCTCTCCTCGTCGGCGGTCGCAGCACGCAGTTCGTCAATCCTGGCCTGTGCGCGCTCCCGCTCGACTTGGAGTGTGACCATCTGTTGGCCCGCCTCCGTCAGCTGTACCTGAGCGTCGATCAGTTGTGCCGATAGTTGCTCCACAAGCTCGGTACATGCTGCGACGAAGGCCTCCTTCTCTGCCGCCTGCCCTTCGAGGCGCCGGACTTCCTGCTCTGCCTCGATGAGCGCCTGCGTGCTCTCCGACATGTCCCGACTTTGTGCGACGTCGGCACGCCGGCGGCTCTCGCGCATCTTCTCGGCCATGAAATCACGGACCGTCAGATGGAGGCGTTGAGCATCAGCTCCCCCGGCACACAGGAAGCGCAGCCAGGTCTGAAGTGATCCCATGCGCCCCAGCCATTCCGATGGGTCTCGCTTGAGGAAGCGCTGGATGCACTTCCACCCCCTGCGTCGCGTTACCCGGCTATCCTCGACCGCCTCCGCGTCCGAGTCATCCATCTCCTCGGGGTCGGCAGGCCGGTAAGCAGGGAAGGCAGCCAGCAGGTCTGCTGCAGGGTCCGCCCCTGGGATGTCCTCACGAGGGATAGGTTCCCCAACATCCGGGCAACCTTCTTCTCTCTCCCCAGCGGCGCTGACACCCTCGTCAGCCCCCAACCTCTCTCCGATGTCAGCACCGCCGGCGTCCGGAGCCCCCTGATCAGCAGTTGATGGGGCCGGCTCGGTTTGGAAGGTCTGTTCCGGAGAAGGCGGCATGTCCACCACTGGTCCACTTGTAGATGGCCCGGGTTCGGCAACCCGACGAGCCTCCAATGTTGAGATCACTGCGCGGGGCATGCCATGGTTAGTCACGGATCGTCAATGGCAAGCACCAGCAGTAAAGTAGGGAGACTTACGGGAGTTCGGAGCGTCATATTCCGCTACCCCGGTCGCCGCAGGAACAGTTGCAGCAGGGGATCCCTTAGCGCTTGACAGTTCGATAATGGGTGCCTGGCCCCCGCCTTGTCCTGCTGGCGCCTCTCCTACTCCTGTTGAGGACGCCTGACCGACATCCGTGTGCTCCTGAGAAGGATGGAGAAACGGGTTAGAAGCTGCATAAAAGAATGGATGAAGCAAGTTGAGTAGGGATAGAAGCGGACCTCGAGGAGCTCAGTGACATCAACGTTGTCAGAGCCGGCCACCTCGCCACTCTCCCGTGGGCTCCCCCGATGGGACCTTCCCTCGGAGCCTTCATCCTCCCCCGTCTCCTCCTCCTCCTCGGAGTCGCTACTGTCATCTTCTCCCGGCGGCATCTGTTCTGGAGCGGGCTCGAGACCGAGCATCACCTTCACCAGAAGGGATGGCTCCGCACGCTGACCACGTTGGCGCGCGTACTCGTCCATGGCCGTCAGATATGCATATTGCCGGTTGAAGTCCACCCTGTCGGTGATCTGGAGAAGCCCGACCTCTGGCAGATAGATTCCTTCTCTGAGTATCTTTTGCCAGATGACGTCGGTCCCCAGTGACTGCCGCAGGGTCATCCAGGCCGACCACAGCGCCGGGAAGACCGCATCGTGGGAGGGTTCGAGCAGACGCCTCACCTGCTTCCCGGGCCGCTCCCCGACCGACGCATGCGCCCCCTCTCTGGGCGCCGAGGTCGTGGCGGCAGCCTGCGATGCGCCCGCCGCCGAAGTCCCTGCTCGCGCCGGCCCCGCTGCTTGGGGCGCCTCCGTTCTCCCCCGTGTGGCGGCGCCTCGCCTCCTCCCTTGATGCCCGGTCTCCGTACGGGTGACCTCGAGCCGTCGAACTGGCTTCCGTAGAAGCCCCTCAGGGTACGCGATGGCCCAGTGTTCGGCATACTCGGTTGCCAAGCCTGCGTCGATCCCGGTAGGAGGGAGAGTGATGACGTCGCCAGAGCCGAAGGCGACGAACATCAGCCACATCTGGCGAAGGACGCAAGGGTTCGTCTCCTCCCGGACAGCGGTGAATACCCTCTTCGGCATCCGCTGAAGGCACCCGAACTGCCTGGCGAACCGGGTCGGCACGTAAGGCTCGCAGATCACCTTCCCGTCGATCCGAGTCACGAGCACCCCGCCCCGCATGTTCAGGAAGTATTCATGCTGCTCCAGCGGGCCCTGTCCGTTGTCGATCATCTGGCCGACGGGAGTGGGGAACGGGCTGAAGTTGAAATTGGCATGATTGCCAATCCGAACCCTCACGCCCTCCTCACTGAGGGTCATCGGAGCGACCCCCGCAATGTTCAGCAGGGAGGGTCGCAGGCCATTGCCCGGAGGACTGATGGCATTTGGGAACGTATACCCACCAAGGTGAGCAGCCACCCAGCCGTGGAAGAACTGAAAGGGCCCACAGATCCTTCGTGGCGACCCCCCTCGTGAGATGCGTCCCAGAATGGCATACAGCCTCGCCAGTACTGGGACCCCGAGGTTGTACCTCTTATTGGCAGCCATGGCGCCCGCCATCGCCAGCGTCGCCGGGCGGACGCCCATCCTCGCATCCCGCACTGGCAGGAGCCACCCGCTCAGAAAGGCGGCCAGGAACGCCGCGTACCGGACGTTCGGGTCCCGGGCCTCGATGACGCGGTACCCCCATGAGCGGTAATCGCCCGTCTCCAGGACCCGCCAGTACGACCCGTTCCGGCTCCTCTGAGCTGCGGTCGGGCATCGCTTCCCCCTGCCTGGCATCTTGACCGCCGGGTCATGCTCCAGGAACTGGCCAAACCAATCCTTGTAGGCTATGTCCTTCTGGAAGTCTTGGATCCCGAGCCGCTGCGAAGCCAGGTCAAGAAGATGCCAGGTCAGAATGGGAGTCCGTGACCTGTCCTCCCAGATGTTCTTCGGTGGCAGGAACTCATCGTACTGGTAGCCCTCCAGCGGGATACCTCCGATGCAGTGGATGTCCCAGAGACCGATGCCGACCTCCCCATGGTGAAGATGGAAGGTGTTGGTATCCGGGGACCAGCGAGTGAACAGCTCCGGCCCGAGCTCAGACTGCTGGTAGAAGTGGAACTGCGACGTCCACACCGCCTCGAACAGGCCGATGTACCGCAGCTCCTCTGCGAAGTGATCGCAAGTGTGGCGTACCCAGAACGCCCAGGCCCATTCACTGGTAAAGTTGCCCCCAGATCGCAAGTCCCAGTCCTTCAGCCAGCCCTTGGTGTCGTCAGTGACACTCTGACGGTATGTGCTCGAGTAGAGGGCTGGAGAATTCTCCGCAGTAGGCTCACCCCCGTCAATGGTCCGCGTCCTCGGGTTCAGGACGTAGACATCCAAGTGCCTGGTTTCCCTGGCAGGATGCCCATTGTTGGTGATGTTATAGCGGTGAAGCTCGTCCTCCCGAGTCACCCAGGTCCGCGGCGCATCAACCTCGAACCCTGGCACCGGAACCTCATCCAGGATGCCGAAGTTCCAGAGCGGCAGGTTGTCCGACAGTGGATATGTCTTCTGGGCCGGCGTTAGTAAGTCGAACAAGGATTGATTGTTAGAAACAATCTCCTTGGCTCCGTAAACCTCCTCGTTCGTCGCCATCTCGGCTCTGCGAGTGGCGGCATCCCCTTCATTTCCTCTGTGCGCGGCCATCTCGGAAGATTCGGGAGTCGTGCGGGTTAAGGGATGAAGCGTGCGGGATCGGACGAGGCTGGTGGAAAAGTTTGAGAGGCGGCGCGCAATCCAAGTGGATGGCGCGCAATTGGGAAGACTGTCGCGCAAAGTTCCGGGTTTTCGCGCAAAAACAGGCGAAATCCGGACGGGTTTGCGCGCCGATCGGGCGAATTTCGCGACCGGAAGAGGCAATTTCGCGCACGAGAGCTTTGGAGCTTATCGCGCGGAAGGCCAGAGTACGGAACGCGGGACCCAGCGCCCCTATTTATAGGCGAGGCCGGGTCCGCGCTGCGCGGAAAGCGCTTTGCGCGACCGCAGCGGCGAATTTCGCGACCGGCGCCCCTTTTTGCGCGCCTAAGTCCCGCGTCGCCCAGGACTTCGGCATTCCGGTGTCTCCCTCGGAACCCGATCGTTGCGACCTCTCGCCGATCAGATTCCGAGGGGGGGCTTTTGTAGACGCCGGAAAAGCCCGTTGTTCCCAAACGAAGCTCCGGATGCAGAAAGCGAGGTCATATTTGGAGTCGGAAGGATGTTTCGGAGGGCCCGGAGGCCTTGCGCGGAATTTCTGAGGCCCGCGCGCAAAAGTGATGTTCCGCGCGCAAACCCTCCGGGATGCGCGCAAGGCGCCGGTCCGGCGCGCAATTTTGCGAGCCGCGGGTCCGCGCGACTCCCTTGCGCGCCGCGCCCGATTCCGCGCCCGCGAGGAGAATTTCGCGCTCGCATCCTGGATTCCGCGCCCGGGGTTGCCTATAAATATAAGGCGACCCCCAACATTTCAAAGGTTGCTGGAAGTCGAAACGTCTCCCGTGCGCGGAATTCAACCCCTTCCGCGCGCAATGACGAACTTCAGGTAACCTCCTTTCTTTCGCGCAAGAAAGCCTCGGGGTCCGCCTTCGCGCGCAATCCCCGCTGGCTCCTTTCATTTGAATAAACACTCACCCTAAGGCCTTTGCGCGCAAAAGAACCCGCTTGCGCGCAATTGCCCCCGGGGTGCGCGCAATCCGGCCTGATTGCGCGCACCCCCCCTTCTTTCAAGTGGCCATTCATTAGAGAATGAGCCGTTGCCCCCGCGCGCTATCTGAAGCCCGGTGTGAGCAATCTCAAGCATCCGCGCGCAAGGCGCTGGCCCAATTGCGCGCCAGCCGCCCCGATTGCGCGCCGGCCCGCAGTATTGCGCGCAAAGCTTCCTTTTTGCGCGCAATCTGCCAGGGTCGTCCCCGTTGACCTCCTAAGGGTACCCGCCTGCGTGGCGCCCGATGGTCTTCATCCCGGGTGCCCGCACCGTGCGCTGTCTTCCCGTGCAGCCTTCCAGGCTCGTGCGAAGTGACGCGGACCCATCGGCGGCAATTATCGTCCAGCATGACGTTAAACTGTGCATTCGTCCAGCATGACGTTAAACTGCCCATACGTCCTGCACGACGTTAAACTGTACATCGTCCGCGCTGCAAGACGTTAAACTGCCAAGTGCTTCGTCCGGCAACCTATGCCCAGCATGACGTTAAACTGCGCATTCGTCCCGCATGACGTTAAACTGCGCATACGTCCAGCATGACGTTAAACTGCATATTCGTCCAGCATGATGTTAAACTGCACATCCGTCCAAGCTGCACGACGTTAAACTGCCTAGCCCCCATCGTCCGCGCTGCAAGACGTTAAACTGCCAAGTGCTTCGTCCTCAACACATGACGTTAAACTGTACTTCGTCCGGCAAGACGTTAAACCGTCCGCTTCGTCCTCAACACATGACGTTAAACTGTACTTCGTCTGGCAAGACGCTAAACCGTCCGCAACCTGATCCCGTGCTCCGCACGCAGGGTCCCCCCGGTTTGGATGTGGCCCCCACCCGCTCGTCTCTGCAGGGATGTCGGGATTGTCCCCCTTTTGGGACGATTTAATGGGAGTGGCTTTTCCCTACGGGGGCAGGGTATTACAAACCCCTAGTTCCTCGTGGGAGGCTGCACATGTGTATCTCCATTGCGCCTCCCCACTGCCGAAGCCAGTAGAGGGTCTGACTGGGATCGAGGTGTCTTCCGCTTTCGGTCCAAGTCCCTTCCAACTGAGTTTTGCAGCATCCGGGCTACCCCAAGTGCGTAAGTCCTGACAGAATGAACTACGTGGACTTTGATCCCTGTCTTCTATACAGGGTACGTAGGAAGCCTCCCTGAGGTCCAAGCCCGCCACCTGGTCGTCCCGGTCATATTTACGTCGGTTCTTCCATCAGTGGACCCCTCCAGGGTTCACGCTTGCGTTGATTCACCTATGAATCCGCCCCTGTGGGAGACTGCCCGTGTGTATCTCCGCAGTGCCTCCCCACAGCCCCCCTTTTCCATTTCCCCTTTTATCGTCCAGCATGACGTGAAACTGTGATCCACCTGGCCGTTCCATCCCCCTCTGTGCGAGGTGGTTCGGTTCAATCCTCCGCCCGGCGGCCTCGACCTCTTCGTGAGTCGGCTTGCCGACGTCCAGCATGACGTTAAACTGTATGCCCGAACTACGTTGACTTTGATCCGTGTTAACGCGCGGTACGTAGGAAGCCCCTCTGGGGTCCAAGCTCTTCACTCCATCATCCATCCTGATCCTTACCCGGGCCGCCACATCCCGGTGGGGTCATGCCACTTCACTCCACTCCACGTTACTTGGGAAGCCGCCCATGTGCTGGCCCCAGCGTCGGAGATTCCCCGCGAGGGGTTCTGTCATCTGATCCACTTTTCGTGTTGATCGGTCCGATGCCGTCCCCGCTGGACGTTAAACTCGCGGCATACCCCGTGTTAAACACGGGAAGCTGAGGAAAACCTCAGGTGACACAGTTCCCCGCACCTAGTACGGGATGCCTCAGGCCATTATGCCTTCGAGAAGCCCTATTAGGGACGGAAGACAGATGTGCAGAGCCGCAGTGTTACGACACGCCCCCAGCACCCAGAGCCACCCGGCCTTCTCACCGCAGGTTGCTGCCCCGCCCAGACTCCTTGGAACGTCCGGGCGGAAGCAGCGTAATTAACCGGTGTCCATGAAGATATGGCGCCGGGAACGAGATTCACGAACATTATTAAGTCTATGAGGGAGACCCGGATTAGGCAACAAGTTCCGAGGAGACGTCCAAGGAAGGAGGAGCCGACATCCCATCATCCCGGTTTCGATCAAGGAGCAGACGCCCCTGAATAAGGGACGGATGCCGCCCGCCCTTGGAAAGCGGGACTGCGGGACCACAAGCCGCGCGCCCATCCCCTCGGGTTGACGGGTGCACGCGCGAACGCGTCCTGGCGGAACAGCGTAACCCGACGCACATCCGCACCGAAACAGGTACATTAAATCATCACTAATTTATGGCTTTGGGATTGTTGGCCTTTTCATAGCCATGTTCTCTACCACTCTCCATCAGATAATTAATGGTTAGATTTCTCTTCCATATCCATATTTTCCTACATGGAACCCTAGTATGTGTTATTTTCGGTAATCTTCATACTTTCCACTCTTTATTTTAAATAGAGGCCTCATTAATTCATTTCTCGATTTGGGATTTCAACTAAGATATTTTGAAACGTCAAAAATGTGTTATCCCAATACCCTATGTTTTCTTGGACCGATGGTATTTCAAATCATCATATATTGATGAGTTTAAGGACCTCAATTTTATACTTGTTTGTGATTGATGACCTCAATCACTACCTATAAATATTTACGTTTTTCCTCCAATTATATGTCTCTAATTGCCACCAATGTTCTCCTAATCGAGATCATAATTTGGTGGTGACCCTTTCATTTCTCTTTTCCTTATATTAAGACTAAATTTTAGTAACCCAATTTCCGATGTGGGTTTTCCCACAAATATATTTTCTACTTTCAACCTTTTATTTTTGAAGAACAATTTCAAATTGCGAGGACGCAATTTATTGAAGGAGGGGAGAATGTAACACCCTAGGATTTCATAGTGTGTTATTTCTTAAAAATAATTCAATAACTTGCACTACACGCAACACCGAGTTCAATCACACCATGACGTACAAAAAAAATCCATTAAAAGAGGTCATGAATAGTATTAACTACATTTTTAACTTTATATAATCCTTATAATTTTAGAATCCCTATTATGAGTTTCTTAGTCATAATGCAAGAACAGATTCATTTTCAGTATTGCACTTTTATCAACTTTTAATAGTGAAACCTTTTTAAATAAAATATTTTAAACTATCTGAATAAATTGGGACATCAAAAAATTTAAAATGAAACATCCCAAGCTTCCACGGTACGCTTTCCTTTGAATAAAATAGTAGTGTGTGTTGTACGCAACCTTGAGTTTTAACACACGCCACAACCAATCAAACTAGCCGTTATGAATAGTAATACCTAAATTTTGAAATTATATATATTTTATATTTTAAAATGGACTTCATTTTTGGATTCGGAATATCTAATTTAGCCTAAGGTGAAATTTTGGTACTTTTCGGATAACTTTCATATTTTGATGAATAGTGAAAATTACTAAATTTTAATTAAAAAAAACTTTTTTAATCAAAATAATTAATAGTGATAAATTGTGAATTTGAGTGGTTTTAAAGTATATTTAGAATATATTTTTACCATTTAATATAATGTTGGTCATTGGACATAATTTTACAATTAAACCGAACATAAACAAGTGTCAATCTTTTGATAGTTATTACCTCTTAAAAACACGCTTTTTGTTTTGACAGCGGGAATTAATTTTAAATTAATTTCTGCCACTTCTGTGTTTTGAATTTAGAAAAATGGATTCCATATTTGGAATCAGGATGTCCAAATTTTTTAAATAGGTTACTTTTATTTTTAGACATTTTGAATAATTACTGTGGTAAATATTTTATTTACCATGGTTAAGGGTAAATCCGGTAAATAAGGGTTAAAAAATAATATTATAATAATAACAAAATTACCCTAAAACGTGTCCTAACCTTATTGGTGGACACATACCCGACCATGGGCATCCTTGGGTCGATTTGGGGACCCCTTGGAGCCACTTGTATATGGTAGGGACACATTATATTAATAAAGTTAAAATAAAAATAAAAATGGCATAAGCTTACATCTTTTAGAAGAAAAATTTTTACATAGGGTTATACATGTTGGATTTTAGATTATAAATATTAATTAGAAAGATAAAAAGCTTTCCTACATAATTATAGTTTATTTATAATTTTTAGACATCAAATAATTTAAATTATTAATGACACAATAATGATGCAATGTTTACCTTATTAATAAATCATTTAAATAAATAAGATTATAATGATTAAAATATTATCTAAAACCTGTCCAATTCTTATTGGTTGATGTTATTTAGAATCTGAGTCATCTTATCTTCGACCTCAATGATTTTTGGACTATTATAAACCGAATATAATTATATTATAAAGTAATACTTTCACTCTTTCCTAAGGAGCCCCTCCTCTCCCTTATAAAAGGAGACCACTTCTACTCATTCCTCACACCTCTCAAACCACTTGGCTCGTCCAAACCCTACCCAAATAATCTCCCCACATCCCTCTCCTCCTCCTCGAAGCTTCCCCTTAGGCAGAAAGCATTTCAAGAAGTCCTTTGGTTCCAACCAAAGTGAGTTACCTAAATTAAAGGTAACGATTTTTCTTAAATTATTTTCATTTATTTTGCTTCTCCAACCCCCAAACTCTTTTTATTTCCTTTCTTTTGTAACAAAAAAAGTATCCTCAATATACTATGATGTTTTTATAAGAAGGATTCGAACTACACATACACACACCTCCATCTAATGGATGATGAACATAATGTTTCTGTGAATGGCAAACTAACGCCTCACGAAACGATGATTGTTCAAATACATCTTACCGCCTCTCATGGTGTCCATTATGATGGCACTGTAATTAAGTGTGATATTAATGATACATATTTTATATATAACCTTCTGTAATTCCATTTTATTTCATACCATTATTCGTTTCATGTTGTATATACGTACGATAATTTCATTTGAGGAAGTGCGGACTACCGCCCCCTTAAAATGATATGACTCGTTCATACCACACATGGAATGTATAAAGAATGGTGTTAATGAACATAAGTAACATATATAAAATATTATATTATACTTTAATAATAATATACCTATGTATCATTTGGATTCAATTCTTTTAAAATGAAAAATTAAATGGAAGTAGCGTTCGTGCGTACGTACGGACTACCGTCTCCACGAACACGATGAGATCCATCCTCCATCGTATCCATTCAAGTATTATTCTCATTTTAGGGATAAAAATAATATTAATATCATTATGATTATGAATAAGATATAATATATCCATTGCAAACATGTCTTACGTAACCAAACATTTAAGAAGAACGAATCGATTATCACCCGAAACGACGATAATACTAAGATATTATTAATAAAGAAATGTTAAAAGATCATATATGATATCATATTGAAGTATATGATTATTGTATAATTTAATGAATGTTTTAATTATTATACAGGAGGTTAACATACCATCGACTAAGGGAAAGTTCAAGGTAAGGGATTTTCTTATCTCACTTTCAATTCTGTGAGATTTCCATTGTTCGCCACTAAATTATTGAAAGTGGTGTATTGTGTACGGAAATTTGATATATATTATCATTATTCTCTTTATATTCATGTTATTATGTAAATCATTTGGTGGTTATTAACTTTTGGCCATACGACTCAGTTGATTAACGTGGTAAGGGGTTTCTTAACTCACTCTTAATTTCGTGAGAATTCCATTGTTCACCACTTAATTATTGCATGTGGTGTATGTGTACTGCCCATGATTGTATTCATTGTGTAATATACTTTATTTTATGGGTATTTACATCATCATGGTATGATCTTTCTTTCATGGGTTTTTGTTTTGTAAGTTACCTAATCGATAAGGGAATTTGAGATTTCAATTTCCACTCATTTGGCTTTACGCATATTTCATTGATTATACTACCCCAAGATTATGTGTGGAATCACTATTAATTTGATTATGTCATAATTTCCACTCCCCTTCCTGTGGATATACTTTTGATACACATAATCACTCCATTGAAAATTCTCAAGTCATTGATATGAATTTGATAAGAGTAATTTTAACTCTTTCACCAATTGTTGAGTTAAACATCCAATTCGTTGGTGTTGTGTTTACAAGAATATGTGTGAATATCCTTTGATTATTTTACACTGAATATCCAATCATATTTAGTGTATTTATATTTTTGACACATAATTATGTTTTTGATTTATCCTTAACCTAAGGATATGGCCTTTATGAGAGATTTCATCTCAACTTACATTCCATTGAAACTTCTTTGTTGATATACACCAAATCACTTTTATGTGGTGTATATAATGTACTTTGACATAGTATATCATGAATTACCTTTATTCTCATGATATTACAAAGTTTTTATTACCTCCATTATTTGTATTCAAGTGTCTCTCTTTTGGTTATAATCTCTAACTAAAATACCATTTTTAAATGTTTTAAAGACTTATTCATCTAAATCTTTCTCATTAATGTCCATGTTTTAAAAATGGTTTTAAGGATTTATTTATATGGACATTAAAGTTTAGAAATTAAAACTCCTTTTAAAAAGTTTCAAAGTGGTATGGGACACTTTGATTCAAAAATCTATTTTTAAATGGCTTCTTGACAAATAGTGTGACTTTTAAATGTTTTCTAGAAAAGGGGGATATTTCACTCAAATAGTTTTGATGATTATTTTCATCTATGTCAACATCCTTCATTATTCATGATTGAGGTTAATGTGATACAATACAATCTTCCATATTGTATCAAATGAGTTATATTTGACTGTGGATGTTCTATTTTTATACCATTCATGGTTTGTGGTTAAAGTATTTACATTTCGTATGCTAGTTTTAATACGAATGTTTATTTTATGCTTAAACCTATTTATATGAGGAATGAATTGGACTTAATAAGTGACGGGTGGATCCCGCTATAGCTCCTCGATGCATCGGTAGGTCTCATGAGACAAACTAGTGTCTTGGCACAAGGCCTTAGCAAAATCTTATTTTTAGTCTTGGCACGAGGCCTTGGCTATGTGGTTATAATAGTCTGGCATTATGCATTCCATCATTATGAAAGTGGATATTGATATTGCATGTGGTCATTCGACTAGTAGAATATCCATGTGAGTAAGTAAATGGCATTATTTCATTTTACCTTTTCCATTTTATGCTGAAGTTCAAGTTTAAAAGGCTTTTGTTTTAGTTATAAATTACCTTAAGTGTTTATGCGTATTTATGAAAGCTTCTACTATAATGTTATCCTTACTGAGCATCTGAGCTCACCCCTTTTCTATGTTTTATTTTTCCTAGGAAGTGAATAAGTAAGTTATGAATGACCTGTAGGGATATTATGTGGGGATATGAGTGTGGATTATGGAGACAATATGTTGTTGTAGTAGTTTTTCGTTTTATTATGTAATGTAAAACATATGAATATATCTAGTGTTTCCAAGGCTACTAAACCAATCGGTCTTTCAAGATTTGATCTTTCTTGTGATCATGCCAATATTATGTAATAATGCACCGACTCTGGGTAACTGGGGTCGGGGCGTTACAGTGTCTCTCTTTTGTCCCTTTTTATAGGGATTCTAGAGGGAGTGGAAGCCCGAGGCATCCCACATTGATCGTGGGGAATCATATGCCATAGGTATGTATCTAAGGTTTTCCTCAGCTTCCTATATTTGACACAGGGTATGTCGCAGGTTTAACATCCAGTGGAGATGGATCGGCCTGATCAGAACACTAGCTGGAGTTGATCAGGTTGAGGAATTTCCCCTTGAGGGGGGGACACCGATGTCGGGGCTGGCCCATGGGTGGCTTCCTGGACGCTGTGGAAGGGAGTGGAGTGGAATGATCTCACCGGGATGTGGCATCCCGGGTGAGAATCAAGATGGATGATAGATGGATGAATGAAGTGGAGGGGGAATGAAATGGGATCATCCCAAGGGCGACAGGGAAGTTGGTCTTGAGCCTCGAAGAGACCTCCTACGTATCCCTGTGGCAGGGAATCAAAGTCCGCGTAGTTCGTTGGGATGATGGGACACCTGAGGAGGCGGCCCGTGAGAATGGATGCATGCATAGGTGATGGGCTTGAACCTCGTGAGGTTTCTTACATACCATGCCTTGGAACGGATCAAAGACCATGTAGTTTAGGTTGGAAGACGGAAGGCCGATGTGAAGGAGGACCAGGGGTCCAGGTGGTGGTGGGATTGAACCTCGTGGAGGCTTCCTACGTACCATGCCTTAACATGGATCAAAGTCCCTGTAGTTCAGGTTGGACGTCAGAAGGTCGACGTGAAGGAGGACCAGGGGTCCAAGTGGTGGTGGGCTTGAACCTCGTAGAGGCTTCCTACATACCATGCCTTAGCACATATCAAATACTATGTAGTTCAGGTTGGATGCCAGAAGGCCGACATGGAGGAGGATAAGGGGTCCAAGTGGTGGTGGGCATGAGCCTCGTGGAGGCTTCCTACCTACCATGCATTAGCACGGATCAAAGACCCCGTAGTTCAGGTTGGACGCCGGAAGGCCGACGTGGAGGAGGACCAGGAATCCAAGTGGTGGTGGGATTGAACCTCGTGGAGGCTTCCTACATACTATGCCTTAGCACGGATCAAAGAACACGTAGTTCAGGTTGGATGCCGGAAGGCCGACGTGGAGGAGGACCAGGGTTCCAAGTGGTGGTGGGCTTGAACCTCGTGGAGGCTACCTATGTACCATGTCTTGGCATGGATCAAAGTTGTCGTAGTTCAAAGGGCTTCGTTAGTGCACAGACGTGGAGATGAACCCAGGGGTCCACTTGTGGTGGGCTTGAACCTCATTGTGGATTCCTACATACCATGCCTTAACATGGATCAAAGTCCATGTAGTTCAGGATAGTCACAACGGCTTACCGCTGGACTAGAATGCAGTTTAAAGTCGTGCGGGATGAGGGTGAACCCTGACATGAATAAATGACGAACAATGGTCTTGAACCTCGTGGAGGCTTCCTACGTACCATGGATTGACATGGATCAAAGACCTCGTTGTTCAAATGGATGTACATATTAACGTCATGTGGGACAACATACAGTTTAACGTCAAGCTGGATGGGGGCATACAGTTTAACGTCATGTGAGATGGGGTATTGCCATGGCCAATGCTTACCCTAAGACCACGTGAGTCATGCTCGGTGTGAGAAACAAGAGGAAGCAGAGACCTGACGATCAATTCGTGAAGGGTACGTCCGTGAGAAACGAAGAGGGGCTTACATGTTAGGCGGCCCATGGTGCTGGGACATACTCCGGGATGGAGGACCAAAGTGCAGCAAAGTGTAGCGGGAGAGGGATTTGGGACCAAAGATGGAAGGTGCCTCGTTCCCTATCGCTCCCTCCATTGGTCTTGGTAGTGGGGAAGTACGAAGGTGCTTGGGTGCTACCTTCTGCAAGAGAGGCTTGGGGGATTACACCAAGGTGGTTGCCCTTACCCTGTGGACATACGCAACTCTGAGAAGGAGGATATCATCCCATGTGAGGGTGATTCCATTCTCGTGGAGACGTATGGCGTAAAGAATGTCCGAGCTGGGGGTACTCTGCGTGCGAGGCATGGGGTCGGGTCACAGTTTAAGGTCATGTGTTGAGGATGAGGTGCTTGGAAGATTAACGTCATGCAGCTCGGACGAGGTGGATTTACTCTACACCCCTAGGACTTACATAACTGGTACCCCCCTGCCCCTTTGTCGAAGGGAAGGTACCAGCAAAGCCGTGGCGAAGGGGGGTCGTAGAGCGAACCATATCGGGGTCCATGTTAGCGTGGATATGCGAAGAAGTAATATCCGTTAGCGTGCCTATGAGAAGAAGCATTAGGCAAATCAACGCTATGAGTGGTGTCGTCCATGGGACTTTGAAATCACATCGTGCAAACCTAGAGGGTCGCAGGGGAAGAGGAATTGCCAACCAAAGGGGTATGCTTTGTGAATTGAAGTGCCTTGGCCTTATCATGGGGCAGAAGTACAAGTGGGAGGTGCTTCACGAAGTGGAATGGTGTTCACGGAGCACAGCCTCACGAAGCGGAGGTTCCTCATGAAGAAATGTGTTGTGAAGCAGTGTACTTTGTGAAGGACAGTGACCATGCCTTGGCATGTGGATCACCTGTACAGGATGGGTGTTTCTCGAAGCATAAACGCCCCACGGCTACCCGAGTTCCCTTGGGAATCACTTCCTTCACGTAGGCCCTGAGGCTTTGTGAAGGGCATCCCTCTCGAAAGTAGGGGCTCAAAACGGGACAAGGCGAAGGCCTATCACGAAGCAAAAATACCTCATGGAGCTCATGATTCCTAGAGCGAAGGGTGCTTCGCGATTTGGGATCTAAGAATCTGAAAGGTCGGAATGTCCGTCTCGAGGGATCAGGAGGAGCCCAGTATTTATAGTCAAGGGGCGCCGCGAAGCAGAGCTCACGCGGCGCGAAGGGGATGCAGTTGCTTCGCGGTGGGTTGCGAACGTCAACCGGGTTCGCAGAGGGTTACCACCTCCTCTACTTCGCGGTGGGCTCGCGAACGTCAGAGTGTTCGTGGAGCAGTACCACCTCCTTCGCTTCGCGGTGACTGCGTTGCTCGTGGGAACTCCACGTCGGGGCTTCGCGAGGTAGCGCGCAGGCTTCTTTTCCTTCTTCCCTTTGCGTCCAATATTTTGGCACCAACAAATTCCCCCCCTCAGACTTAGAGCCACAGAGGGATCAAGGGTTGAAGTCTGAGGGAAAATCTCCAAAATTATCTGCATTTCACGATGCGTACTCGCGAAGAGGGCGCACGGGGTGGCCAGCGGCCGCGCGGTCCGGACGCGTCACGATGCTCCGCGCGGGCGGTACGTGCTGCAAAGCTCTGGTGTCGCCGCCTATAAATAGGGGGGCTGAACTTCCTTTTTTCCCCTTGCAACTTTTGTCCTTTTGCGCTCTCGACTTCGCGAAGCTACGCGTACTCCGCATCTGCTCTCCGTGAATCGAGCATCACGGCAAACCGCGAGTCTCTGACTCTGTGAATGTGCCAAGAGAGATTCTGTTTTCCAACCAAGGCTAGGCCCCGCGTCTTTGTCTTTGCACCCGAGCTTCACGAGCTATTTTTGCGATCTACCTTCACGATCTGGCCTAAATTTTTTTTTGAGTTCCGAAACCGAAATAGCCCATCAAGAAGTTGTGCTACGGGTGCTTACAGACACCACCCGGAGGGATGAGATGGAAAACTCTCTGGACCTTGGAGAGATGGTCCAAAGTCACTCAGACAATAATTCTTTGACATAATTTCAATCATAGAGTTAGAAGAACAATCCTCTATGAAAGAAGCTTCCCTTGTATAGCTTCGGGCTGAGTGATGATGTTTTCATTCCTGGGGTGGATAGGGACGAACCAGCTTGCGGGTTCAGAAGCACGCCATGCCAACGCCAACAGATTAGGGTAGCTAGTGGTCATGCGCAGGAGGACTTCACACCTGTCACTACCAACTATCTGTACAACCATCTGAACAATATTTACGGGAAGCCACTGCAACCGGAGACGTCCCCTCCTTTGTACTATACCATGCTGAAGGCGGCTTTGCAGGATTCGAAGAAGGGGTAGTCCGATGAGTGGGACCTGTGCCAGGGAGGCAAATTCACTTACGACTGGGCATGGGCCTACTGTGTAGGTGCCTCATGTGAAGAGTTTGGGGCCAAGCTGAGGAGGGAGGGCCTATATGAGTTGGCATGGGCCTCCCAGTTCCACATTTACCAACCGAAACAGATGATGTCGGAGCTACTGAGCAGATGGTCGTCTAGGACCAATACTTTTCACCTGAACCATGGGGAGGTGGGAATTAGTCTATGGTATTTCCATCATATTTCTGGGGTCTCGATCTTGGGGGCCATGTATGATGAGTTCTCCCTGTCAGGAGTGCGTGGGAGGATCTGGAGCAGATGCCGCGATTGGCGTCGGCACTAATGGAACTGGTCCCTGGAGAGGACAAGGAGGCAGTGAGGGGTTTCCACTTTAAGAAGTTGTTCAATCGGTTCCTGAACATTCCGTAGGATCGTGAGTTCCCTCCGAGGCCTTGAACTTGTCCGAAATGGGCTCATCGGGGCAAGGAGCACTCGTATTGGCAGCTCTTGGAGGACAGCCAATAGAAGACTTGGGGTTTCAGTGTCAGCACTGAATAGCAGCCGATAATCAGGCTGGTGGAATTCATCATGGCCATTATCTACGGTTAGATCCTATCGTTGAGGGATACCAACATGGGGGTGCGGCCTAGCTCGTTCATCATGGCGTCCATGCTGGACATGGGACAGTGGGTCAATCCGGGGATTCCGATGCTCGCCAAGCTGTATAGGATGTTGTTGCACGTTAGCGAGGGCAAGAAGCCGCCAAGGATATGTGGGCCCTTCCACCTTCTATACGGATGGATCACAGCGCACATCAGGGGGGTTTATGAGTATCCAAACCCCATCTCGCCACCAGGGTCGAACTTCCTCCCCTCCATTCTGAACGCATACGGGAGCTTTCTGGTCAAATTAATCGTACCGATAGTGCTGAACCAGGTGTGGAAGGCGGATGAGTTTAACTTCCACCTATTTCCGTTGCCGATGGGGGTACTCACCAACAACGGGTAGGGAACGGAAGAGCACTGGGCTTATCTCCTGGCCTTTCGAGGCAGAGTCTTGGTGGCATGGGTGGACTGTGATCCGCTCTGCGAACCATACACCTCGCATCGGTTTGCGAGGCAGTTCTGGTGCCTGTAGTGGCTGACCCCACAGGTCTACTGGGAGGTGTGTCACGAGGAGCACCCATGTGTGATGAGGCAGCTGTGGCTCATGTTCACATGTGAATATGGGAAGATTCGAATTGTATTGCCTCCATCCACTACCGCTTTCGGATTGGTGAAGGAGTATGCCATCAGCCGGGAGGCCGCTTATCCGGGGGAGATGCTAAGGAAGCCAATCATTCGGGTTGGTGACAGTGGGCCTCCCCTATCCCGAGGTTGGGGTCGGAGGGCAACAAGGGCCTCTCTTGTTGGCGAGGCTGCCATGGCGGTGAGACCTGCACCGGCCGAGGGTGTGGCAGTAGTGGCGGATCCAGCGATGGTAGTGGACCCGGTGGTCCTGGAAGAGCCATGACATCCGGAGGGGCGACCGCCGAGGGGATTTCGTAGGATATCCACTTAGGCTCCGAGGAAGCTACTGCGCCACATTGACATGCCATAGGATGTTGTTTTTCTAGAGGCTTGGGACATTTGGGATGTCAAATGACAATTCCTCAGTCCACCCAAGATGTGGGCACACATGAATCGTCTCGAGATGGAGTTACCGGGCATAGGCCCAGTTCGGGCTGGGTTCACGGTGTCTCCGGTGGAGGCGGAGCAATACTTGGATGAGATGGAGGACTATGTTCACTCTAGTGGTGTCCCATGCCCAATGACAGACCAGGTGAGGGTACTTCTAGATCGTACGGTTCCCCTATAGCTGTCAGCCGCGGATCTGAGGGAGAGCTTCCACCTGCCAGAAGAATTGGAGGAATCCTCTCGGGGGGACGAGGCTAGCGGAGGGAGCCCGTTGGAGGAGGGTGAAGTCGGAGATCAAGACTTAGATTCCGATGATTTCGTGGAGGTTCTCGAGGTATCATTCCAAATTTCTTTCCTTAGGGCCCGCTCTCAGGCCATCATGGATTTCTTACCACTGTTTGAACCATGCTGGAGGAACTTGTACGCAGGCCTTGCTCTCGCCCCTTGGCGGGTGACGATGCAGGACCTTCGGAACCCGCGCCAATGGCTGCATCCAGTTCTGCATCTGGTGGGGGCAAAGCACCTGAGGTGGCTCCTCCAGAATCTCTATACCTTCCAATAGTATACAGAGGACCACACCGCAGGGTCCCGTCAGCATCGACTTAGGAGCAGCACCGGGAGTTCGATCTTCGTATGTTTCCTCTACTGGATTCATTTCTGTCATGTGTAGATCATGCCAACTGATGTTCACGCCCTTCTCTGCCGTACAGTTCTCTAACTAGCATGGGCCGCTGCGGAAAAGCTAGTCGGGATGTCTGGTCGCACCCCTCCTAGGGGCATGTCGGTGATGGTGGAGATAGTCCCCCTATCTACCCGAGCTGCAGCATTCCCTATCATTGGAGGGACCACCCGCAGGGTTGTTCCCGAAGTTATCGTGGTGGAATCTGATGGTGAGGATCAATCGGTCGACCCAAGTCTTGCTACACCTACTCCAGTTTCAGATGCCGCGCCAGATTCAACTCTAGATGTAGATCCTGTCGAGGACTTCTTGTGGGCGTATCCTATATACGAACCTGCCAATCATGCAGACAGGGACGAAACAGCCTCTGATGAAGAAGACAACAGCATAGTCCACCATCGATTGTGGAAGCTAATCATGCGCTTCATCAAGGAAACCCCTTAAGTGTCATGGCTGAATGAAATAGACAGACTCCGCTCACGACTGTGCGAACTGTGCATTGGGGGAGTGGATACCCAATGTCCTCATGCGTTCATTCGAGATCTCATGGCCGTGAAGATCCAGGATTATGATCGCGGGCTCAGCATGGGCTGGAAATGGAGGAAGGCGAAAAACATCAAGAAGCTCCAGGAGGCTGAAAGTGAGGTCTAACAGCTACAGTCCTGGGCAGATGAGCACTTAGCCTCTCTAAATACACAATCTGAGCTAATCTCACGGTTGAAGGACCAGCTGGAAGAGGTAGAATAACATATCAGGCATGCTTCTGGAGAGATGGTTGCCATTCAGGCTGACATAGAGAGGACCAGGGCCAAGGCTGACGAACTGTTCCCCACCGCTGCTGAGGAGGAGTGGGAGCTAATTCAGCGGGAGCTATTCCTGGATTCCACAAGTCAAAGGGTGGCAGAGCTGTAATGCTATTTTGATGGGATTAATCCGTCCATGGGGAGATTCGACCCCCAGGTACTGTGACAATTACAAATCTTTTAATGGTATTCTTGTTCTTCAACTTTCTTCTTTCTTTGAATGTTGTAACATGCATGATTTCCACTATTTTCATCAGTTCATTACATCCCTACAATGTTTACAGGACGTCCTACAACAATTCCCTAATCCCACGTGGGTCAGGCCCATCATGAGAAACAAGAGATAGTTTCCCCATCATCCCACCCAACATAGGAGTGGAAACAGAGCTTCGGGCATCCGAGGTTTGGATAACTAGTCCGAGTTTCCGGGAAATGGGAGAGACCTGGCCGGAGAGGGAAGTTATCAAAACATCTGAATTACCATTTCTTCAGCATGCTCTTATGCACAAACGGTGCAACTCCAGGGGAGCTGAAATTGGTTCGAACATATGGAAATGGGAAGTGTGAATCACGATACCCAAGATTCGGAACACTGTGGGGATGGCGTGACAATAAAAGACAACCTTTAACCATGGCGGAGAAACGGTATCCTTACTGCGTTATCATAAAATGGGGACAACAAATGAGGGTCAACTGCTGACCATATTTGGAACACGGGACCATGTCACAAATGTTTTCGATCAATCCTTCGGGACATTGGCCCAGGATAGTAGGCGGACCCTAGGTTGAGCATCCATACTTTTAGGGGGTCCTTTCAAACATGACCAGTCTTTCGAAATGTTGGCCCAGGATGGTAGGTGAGCCGATGTGGCATGAGACCAGGCCGTTAGGGGGTTATTCCAAACATGAAAGGGGATGAGGGTCCAGATAAGGGGCACGCAAAGTGTGCAATATGGAGTGATGGTTTGTCCTAACAGAATCCAACACTCATGTAACTACACCACCGTAGTGGGAGTACGCTAGATGGGCGCATCGGTTTGATCATGGATCATTCATTCTTTGGGACAGGGCCTCTCTGGCGAGGGGTTTTGTCACTTCCCAATGGGATCTTGGGACATACTGAACTTGTTCAGGGCAGAGTCCTAGCTACATGGTCCTCTACGAGGGGTCCGGCCAGGGGGCGGAAAGGGGAAGAACATGGTTAATGATTCCTGGGGGCTGGACCCTAATAAAAATACCAGGGTGTCCCTATGTATCCCATGAGGATGGGAATCAAGACACGCGTAGTTCTGGAAGCATAGTGCAGTCATAGACCAACACTGACAGGTGAAATTCTCTCTAGCAGAAGCTCTGGTTCATCCCATGATTAACATGGGGTACCCTGAATTTGTTCAGGGTAGAACCACAGTTTCGTGTCATGCGTTGAGGACATATGGACTCCCATATTTTAACGTCATACGATAGGACGTGGAGTGAAAGGGAGGATCCCAGGGAGCATATGGTTTGGTAGTTATGAAACCGACGTGAATAATGACTTAAAGTCCAAATCACACCATGTACCCCCGGAGGAAACTCTTTAGGTCGAGGGACCAAGAGTGAGAATTAGGCGGGGCCCGAAGCAGAGTTTTTGGATGTTCCTACCTACCCCATTATGATAGGAATCAAGCCATACGTAGTTATGAGGAGACAATGAAAATCCTGGCCGTTTTGGTACACATCATGCCAAAACAACTAAGCCCACGTGAGTCATGCTCGATGTGGGAAACAAGAAGTAGTGGTGGGACTTTCCCGACATAGAAAAAGGCAGGTTAGGGTGAAGGGATGCTCAGTGAATACTGTGCCCATAATACTAACGCGACCATGTGGCGCACCTATATGCCCGAAGAGATAGATCCGAGTATGTTGGAATTCCACTTGAACATGAGGAAGTGGAAATGTGTGAATCATGACGCTTGAGATTTGGATCACAATGACGGCGGCGTGATGATAGAGGATAACTAGTAACCGTGGCAGAAACGCAGAATCCATATCACGTTATCTTTTAAAGGAGACAGACAAATGAGGGTCGACCGTTGACCATGTTCGAAACACGGGACCATGTCACAAATGTTGTTAGAGATCCGTAGGGACGTTGGCCTGAAACGATCGGAGGGCCCTTAGGTCCAGCATTCATGGAGAGCCCTTAATCCTAGCATCCACATCACCTGAGGGTCCTTTTGGATGTGGAAGAGGGCGAGGATCCAAACAGCGAGCGCACAAATCTTGGTCATGGGACGAGGGAAATGTCCCCATGAAAATCCCACACTTCGATCACTTTTTCAAAACGCATCTGAATACGACAATGAGACGTATTAGATAGAGGGAGAAAAGTTCTTTCTCATATGGAGATCTTAGTTTAGGGTCATTTAATTCGGACCATGGGTGGGAGGAAACAAAGGAGGCACATGGTGAGTATTTACAAAAACCTGATTTGGATGAGGACATAAGCCCTGATTACCATGCGTTCTCTAGGGAGTGCTCGAGTTGAGGGATCGGACATGAAAGTTAGGCTGGGCCTGTGGGGAAGTGCCCAGGCGCTCCTACGTATCCCATGAGGATGGGAATCAAGCCATACATAGTTCTGAAGGGTGGAACGATAAGGTACCAGTGCGAGGGAAAAAGGGGAATTGCAGGCGCGGTCCTTTCACCAAAAGAAGCGGAATTTGATAAATCTTGTTTGTCCTTTAGGGTGAGTGGTTTTTTTTGTGAAGCAACAGGCCAAGGGTATCAAGCCCTGGTGCCACCATAGGAATCAATCCGTGATAGGCATTGACAAATGGCATGGCACGTGACCAATACCCAACGTGATGTCTTCTACCATGAGGTCATCACAATGAAATGCTATTTTTCATCATGCGGACAGGATGATAATGTCACGGTTTAGGGTTGTGTGATAGGACCAAGCATGCATTTTAACGTCATACAGCACAGACGTAGTAGAAACGATGCTATGTGGGGAATGTTTATGGTGTCGTGTGACATAACCGACGTGGACGGGGACATGATCCCTCATCACACCACGCATTCCCGTAGTCAGGGTCCCGAAGGCAGGACGCTGAACTAAAGCTGGACCCAAAGATAGGAGGTATGGGCATTCCTACGTATCCCATGAGTACGGGAATCAAGATAGATGTAGTTCTTCGGTGATCTTAGTTTATGCTCTTAGATCATGGACCAGGGGTGGATGAAAACTTTCTAGGTAAGTGCAGACCTCGACCCGATCCCTAATCCCACGTGAGTTGAACTCGGTGTGGGAAACAATGGGGGAAGATCCTTATCATAATACCTGAAACATCCATTGAGTGGAAGTCGGCAAATATCCCTGAAAGATGCCTCTGACGTGGATTTGTTCCCCTGATGCAAAGATGTACACTGAGGAATAGTATCAAGAGTTTCAAAACTCTAATTGGACATGATAATAATGGAGAAGAATGTGAATCGTGTAACCGACATTTTGGGCTTAATGGGTTTGGCATGGCGATGGAGGATAACTGTTAACCGTGGTGGAAAAACAGTCTCCATATTGCGTTAGCCTGAGGTGGGAACAACAAACGAGCATCAACCGCTGACCATATTCACAACGCGGGATTTTTATTGATTTATTGTCTGAAACCCTCTGGGGCGTTGGCCCGTAATGGTAGGAGATCCTTTGGACGTTGTATCCAGGCCGTTCTTGGGGGTCCATCCGGGTGTGAAAGGTGATGAAAGTCCTGATGAAGGGAGACACGAAGCCTGAAAAGTAGGTACGGATGTGTCTGGGTAGAATCCGACATTCTAGGTAACTTAAACCAGAGTACCCTTATGAATATCGGTGAAACACCGACAGGGGTCGACGAAGTGACTAATGAGAGGTAGGCCAAACGGCCATGGTGGGATGGATATTTTCAAGATATGGGGCTAGACTCGAATCTTAGACATTCAGGTGGTCCTACGTATGTCATAAGGATGGGAATCAAGCTACACGTTGTTCTAGAAGATACCTAGGGGGCAGGATACCCTCACGGGGATGTGTACGATGCGATGAGTACCCTAACGTGAATGGGGACATAATCCCTCACCACACCGCGCAGTCTTGTAGGAAAGAACCTGGGCCAGGGGGGCACGAAATGGCCAAAGGGCCTGAGGCAAGTGGTTTCGTTAGGGAAGCCTGGCCTACTCGTAGTTTAACGCCTTATAGTGAGGAAGAGGAGGGGAATAGGAGTCCCTGGACAGAGGAGGTGCATGGTATGATGAACAAACCGATGTGAATGTAGACATAATTCATCACCACACCATACACTCTGGGTAAGAACTCGGGCTAGGGCCTGAGAAGGCCAAGGGTCCTAAGGCTAGGCCTTGGTGAGGGAGGCCTGAGGTTGGGCCTCGGTCAGTAAGACATGACTAACTTGCAGTTTAACGTCTTGCAGCAATGATGGGGTCTGTGGGCCTGGAGAGGCCAAGGTCCCTGAGGCCAGACCTTGGTGAGGGAGTGTGTACGGCATGGAAAGAAACCTGAAGTGAATGAGGGCATAATACTACACCATGATGCACATCCCTTATAGGAGAATTGGGGCCATGGGCCTAACCGTTGCCGCCACCCGAAGGGAAGTTTTTCGCTTCAGGATGGGGAAGAACGAATCACTGCACTCGCTATTTGGGACATCTTGGGGTGTTGGCCCATAGATCCAGGACAATGTTGACCATGTTAGAAACACATCGTCCCTATGGTGACCTGATATGGGAGCAACAAATGAGTGTTGACCATTGACCAAATTCACAACGTGGGACTTGTATCAGCTTGTTGCTCAGAAACCCTCAGGGGCATTGTCCCATATCGGTAGGAGAGACCTTGGGCGTGGTATCCCGGCCATTCTTGGGGGTCCCTTTGGGTGAGGAAAGTGATAAAATCCCAGTCATAGAGTGGGTGAAGCATAGCCGTATCCATCCATTAAAGAGGCGGACATCTCCAGGGGGACGGGTAGTCGGGTCGAGGCTTGCTCGATGTGAGTTGGGGAAAAAGCTTGAATCCTGCCATATGTCTTTACCCAAGGGGAAGATTTTGGCTTTTGGGCTAGGCCAATAGAAGAAATGTCTGGCCATTCCTAAGTATCCCATTAGGATGGTAATCAAGCCATACGTAGTTCTTGAAGGTCATTCAATTTAACTTCATGCGCTGAGGATGTGGGAGGATAGAAGAACGGGAGTGGGCACATGGTGCGGCCCTTATAATCCTTGTATGAGCGGGGCTAAGAAAGCCTACTCCTCATCATGCAAGGAACCTATGAGGAAAATATACCAAGGGGGGAAGTGAAAGAGAAGATCTCGGGGTTGGGCTCAAGACGAGACGTCCGAGCGTTCGTGTGTATCCCATTAGGATGGGAATCAAGCCATACATTGTTCTTGAAGCGCATGTTAATGTCGTGCTGGACGAGAGATGCATCTCATTTGGGGATATGTATGGTACGGTGTGTAACCCGGCGTGAATGAGGATGTCTCCCACACCACACCGTATAATCCCATAAGAGAGCCTGAGTCGACGAAGGCCAAGGGGACTGAGGCCGAGCCTCAGTCAGGGAGACCTGACCGGCTTGCAGTTTAACATATAACAGTAAGGACGGGGGCTAGGGGCCCGAAGAGGCCAAGGGGCCGGAGGCTAAGCCTCGGTCAGGAAGGCCTGACTGTCTTTCAGTTTAACGGCTTACAGTAAGGATGGGGGATGGGGGGCCCAAAGAGGCCAAGGGGGCTGAGGCTAAGCCTCGGTCAGGAAGGCCTGACTGGCTTGCAGTTTAACGTCTTACAGTAAGGACGAGGGCCAGGGGCCCGAAGAGGCCAAGGGGTCTGAGGCTAAGCCTCGGTCAGGAAGGTATGACTGGCTTGCAGTTTAACGTCTTACAATAAGGACGGGGGCCAGGGGACCAAAGAAGCCAAGGGGCCTGAGGCTAAGCCTCGGTCAGAGAGACCTGGCTGGCTTACAGTTTAACGTCTTACAGTAAGGATGGGGGTTGGTGGCCCAAAGAGTCCAAGGGGCATGAGGCTAAGCCTCAGTCAGGGAGACCTAACCGACTTGCAGTTTAACGTCTTATAGTAAGAAAGGGGGAGATCTTAGTTTAAGGTCATAGAGCTCAGACCATTTTTCAGTTTATCATCTTGCAGTATGATATCACAATTTCAATGTCATGCAGGACGGTGGTGCAGTTTTGGGTCATGCGTGATCGTAACGCGCAGTTTAGGGTCATGCGGGACCGTAACACGCAGTTTAGGGTTGTGCGGGACCGTATATTTTAAGTTCGTGCAGGAACAAGGGGCTCAAGAAAAGTACTACTTGAGGAACTTGGCATTTGGGGGAGGAGTTATGCGTTCACCATTCGTGGTCACCAAGGAGTATGATCTGTTGGGGTAAACCTTATGGATGACGTAAGGTCCTTCCCATTTGGGCTCTAGCTTGGGTAGTTTCCTACTAGGAATCATTGGCGCTCAAAGGGCCAACACTAGGTCACCCTACAGAAAAGAGCGAAGGCGAACCTTCTTGTTGAAGTCTCTTGCTATGTTATTCTGATTCCTTTTAAGATTGTGTAGGACACGAAGCATGTTCTCTTCCATTGCTTCCAATTCAGCTAGACGGATTTCGGCCACCATATCTGGCACCTTCTTGTCGTAGACAGCCGTGCGTAATGATGGCAGCTGGATCTCAATGGGTAGGATGGCCTCAACCCCATACACCAGAGAATATGGGGTCACCTGGGTGGAATTACGATTCGTCGTCTGATAAGCCTAGAGGGAATTGGGGAGCTTTTCCATCCAACTTTTCTTGTTCTGACCAACCATTTTCTGCATAATGTTAGAGGGGGTTTTTTTTAATTCCTCGATCATTCCATTTTCATGTTCATGATAATGAGAGGTATGGTTCGAATAGATATTGTACTTGGCATAAAATTTCTTCAGATCGGCTACCCAGAAGTTGGTGCCGTTATCGGTGAGGAAAACGTAGGGGGGCTCCAAACCGGTAGATGATATTGGAGCTCATGAAGTCAATGATGGAATGGGCCTTGACCTCTTTGAGTGGAACTGATTCTTCCCACTTGGAGAATAAATCTGTAGCAGTTAGGATGAACCTACACTGGCGAGCTATCACCGGTGGATATGTTCCCACGACATCGAGTCCCCACACCAGAAATGACAAAGAGTACTTGGTGGAGTGGAGAGGCTCTACTGGCCGATGCAGGAAGATAGTGTGAACTTGGAACGTGTGACATATCTTGGAAAACTCTTTACAATCATGTATCATAGAGGGCCATAAGTACCACAACCTCTGGATCTAATGGGATAGCTTTGGCCCAGTTTGGTGGGCACCACAGGAACTGTCGTGAACCTCTTTCCTAACCTGAGAAATCTCGACTCCCTGAATGCAACGGAGGAGAACTCCATCGAAGCTCCACTTATAGAGGATCTTCTCAAGACTGGGACCGCTCTGGAGGGTAAATTGTAGTGCGTGACGTCGGATTTTCTCACGCTCGGCCCGATCGTCTAGGAGGCAACCATTTTGGAGATAATCAACAAAAGGTGCTCTCCAGTCAGGAGTGGCCTCAACCTCTGTGTTTGACGAACCTAAGACCCCTGAATTAGAAGGTTCAGCAGTAAGATGACCTACCCACAGGCCATAATTTTCCTCTGGGGTGGTGGGGGCAATGACTCTCCGGTGTGGCACATGTATGATCAAATCATCTTGATCAGGTTCTGTGAGCGACACAGCTAAGCCAGCCAAAAAGTCTGCTCAACCGTTCTGTGACCGAGGGACATGGGTAACCTCTGGTCGAGAAGATAATTGGGCCATTAGACGGAGGGTGCACTCCAGTAATGGTACAATCTATGGCTTCCTGAGGACATAGTCTCCATTTACCTGCTTGATGACCAGCTCGGAATCCCCTTTAACATATAGATGGTGCACATTGATCTCAAGGGCCGTCTTGAGACTGGTGGTGAGAACCTGGTACTTTTCCTCATAGTTGGTGCATCCTTCTGACAACAGGAATGCGTATGGTCGGATGACTTGCGCCGGGGTGATGAAGACGATACCCAGACCCACTCTGTTGAGCTTAGGATCATTGAGCCTCCTACCGGTGGTGCTCTGGGAGGCACCGTCGAAGTGCATTTGCCAACATGAGACGGCATGATCGACTAAGAGGATCACCTCATCAGGAAAATCTAGGTCCATGGATTGATCTGTAGAGGATGGATGGGCAGCTAAAAAGTCTTCCAATGCCTATCCCTTGATGGCCTTCTCAGGCACGAACCTGATGTCGAACTGCTGGAGGATCACCACCCATTGTGCTAGTCGGCCAGTCAACATGGGGCGGTTCAGGATGTACTTCAGTGGGTCTACCTGAGAGACCAATTGTACGTCATGGTGCTGCAGGTAATGCCATAACTTCTGTACAGCAAACACGAGCGCAAGGCAGCTCTTTTCTATAGGGTAGTATCTGATCTCTGTATCGAGAAGCATGCAGTTGAGATATTAGAGACTTTTCTTCGTACCCTCATTGTTCTTCTTGGCGAGAAGTGCACAGAGGGACCATTCTTGGGAGGTCACGTAATGAACCAAAGGCTTTCCAAAGAGATGTGGCATCAAAACTAGAGGTTGGAGTAGATTCTACTTGATTTCCTCGAAGGTGGTCGGACACTCTTCATCCCACTCATAGGCAGCACCTTTCCTCATGTGTCGAGAAAAGGTTTTACACTTGCTGGCCTGATTCGCAATAAATCAGTGTATATAGGCTAAGTGGCCTTAGAGACCTCGAAGCTCCTGAATATTGCTCGAGGGAGGCATTGTGATGATGGCCTTGATCTTATCTGGGTCGATCTCAATGCCCCGATATCTAACAACAATTCCAAGAAACTTCCCAGAGGTGACCCCAAAGGCACACTTCAACGGGTTCATCTTCGGGTGGCAGGAACGGAAGAAACCGAACAATTTATCAAGGTCTTTAAGATGGTCCTGGAGCTGGTGAGATTTGACCACTAGATCATCCACGTAGCATTCCAACATCGTCCTGAGAATCGTCCTGAATATGCAATTCATGGCCCGTTGATAAGTGGCACTTTCATTTTTCAGGCCGAAGGGCATAACCTGGTAACAAAAAGTACCTTGGGGAGCCCATAAGGAAGTGGAATCCTTGTCCTCTGGGGCCATCCGGATCATTTTTTTCTCAGAATACCCATACATGAAAGAGAGGTCTTGGAACCCAGCCGTGGAATCAATCAATAACTCGATCACCAGGAGGGGAAAATCATCCTTTGGGCAGTGGTGATTAAGATCACGAAAGTCGATGGAGACTCTGATCTGCTCGTTCTTCTTCCTGTCTGGCATAATGTTGGCAAGACACTTGGGGTACTAGACTTCCTTGACGAAGATGGCTTTGATAATCTTGTCAACTTCGGCCTCAACCATGGCACAATGAGAAGGGTTAATCTTTATGGGAGGCTGCTTAAACCCATGATGGTTTGACGGGAGGCCCAGGCGGTGAACAACTACCTGAGGATCTAGTCCTGGAATCTCACCGTAACTCCAGGAAAACACATCATGGTGCTGTTTGAGAAAGTCTATGTACCGCTGCTGCTCCTTGGGGGACATGGATGCCCTAATTAATGTGGGTCTCGGATCTTCCTCACTACCAAGGTTCACTTGTACCAGTTCATCAACCGTGGTAGAGACGCCTTCCTCAAAGACGGGGGGAGAATTCTCCAGATCTTCCTCTCCGCCTCTGGAGGGATTTCCCACAAGGGAAGATACTTTTGAGTTATCAAACCCTGACAAGTAGCTGGTGCCGGCTTGGGCAGTAGTGGTCATCATATCAGAAGACCCATGCACCGCTGAGACCATACCAATAAAGGCAGTCGATCCTATACCATCTGGTCGTTAGCCTAAGGGGCCACTTTTGATGACATCAAAGCAGTGGTGACATGTCGGCATGAGTTGGTTGATTCTAGCCCGGCGAAAGAGACATGTATGACATACTTCCATTGTAATAAGCCTGAAATTCTGATATCGCACAGGGGTAGGAGGATCCGGGATCACCTGAGCCTTGTTGGTGTAGGAGTACGATGTGATTTTCTACCATCACTTAGACATGGGAACATGCCTTCCTTTCGTACCTGAAACAAAAAAACACAGCCCCATATCAGGGGTTGTGGCCTCCAATCAATGGATCGAGAAGATGTAGGCGTCATCCAGGCCTGCCCAGGGATCACTCGTGGCAGAGGCGGGTTCAACCTCGCTCGCTAGGATTTGCTTGTCCTTGATCTTGTAATAGTCAGCATCCAGATAACAGGCTTCAAAAGAGCCAAAAGGAGATGCATCTCCTTGGAGCATGCCTACTATACCATTGAGGGAGTATTTGAGGCATTGGTGATATGACGAAGGGACCACTGCGTGCAGATGGAGCCATGTCCTGCCCATTAATGTGTTGTACGCAGTATCTTGGGAGACAACCATAAATTTGGTGCTGGAGATTAGGCCACTGAATCGGGTCTTCAAGCGGATCTTGTCGAATAGAGTCTGATCAGTCCTGTCATATCCCTGAATTCTGAGGTCGGAGGGAGTTAGATCATCCTATGACAAACCCAGCTTCTGTAGTGTCTGGGTCAGGATTAGGTTGATCCCAGAACCCGTGTCAATGAGGAAATGGCGGACTTCCACGCCATTGAACTAGCCAGTGATGTACAGTGGGTGAATGTGACCCTATATGGGAGGGTCTTCTTCTTCACCAGAGAACGAGATAATTGCCTGGCATTCGGCATTCTCAATTGCCTCAGCGTGGAAGGCTTCCACACCTGCTACCATTGTCTCAAACTGGAGGGGGCTCCTTAGGGCCTCGGAAAGTGCTTCGCACATTTTAGACGATAGGCGAAGAGACTCAAGGATAGAAAGCCTTACTGGAATGTCGGCTAGGTGCTTCAGAACATCATATTGTCATGCCAGACATGAGCTTCTGCCTACAGGAGGTCGCTCTGCAGTTGGAGGTATAGCGGGTCATGTCGGTTGAACCGGTGGCTGGCTAGTACTGGGTACATCCCTCTGCCTACTAGATAAGGCCTGGAGAGTAGTCGCCGGGTTAGGACCAGAGAACGGAGATTGGCTTACAGCCAGGGAAGACTGACCGTGATACGGACGAAGTAGCTCTGCCTGATCTAGTAGCACAAACGGCGATGGAAGTAGATATGAGGGCATCAGATGAGGTTGTGCGTGCTAAGCTCTACACTGAGCCTACTGTCTGGTTTCAGTAGCATGCACGTCCTGACTAAAAGTTCCCGCTAACGTGCCTCAACGACCTGTGTGGTTGCAGTTCTGCTGACTTTGACATCGGTTGGGGATGTTGGGGAGGTTCTCCTAGCGTTCCCCCTCATCAGGAGTATATAAGTCTTTACTATCTCCACAGTATGAACCGATGTGTACCCCTAGCTTTTTCTTGGCGAATCATCCACCACTGGGTGGATTCTAGGAGTAATCCCCATTTCAGGGGGGTATAAAGTAGCCAAGAGTGTGGGATGACGACGGCAGTGGTGGATCGTGTTGCTTCTTCATGCACCATCATTGCTTGCCCTTTTGGGAAGAGGTCGGATGTGATGATGATGTAGAGGTATTGGATACTTCCTCCGAAGGCTCCAGCTGATTCAGGCTTGCCCGAATGATACCATGGGCATGAGTGACGGTTTTTCGAGCCATCCAGTCATCGTATTTCTGGGACCCACGGCTGGGAACCTGGTGCCACTCGCCTTCGCTGTCGCTATCGATCTCTGACCCTACGAAGACACCCACTACTTGTGTCGGGGCCAGGCCCAACCTGAATTTGCTGTTGTCGACCTGGTCTTGAATCCAGTCTTTAAACAAATTGGACTACTTGAGGGTGTGCCCCAGAATCTGGTGATAGAGCTATTAGTTGGGGCGATTGGTGAGATTTGCCTCTACCGGCCTTCTGCACTCGGGTAAGCGCACAATCCCTTGCTCTATAGCACTTCAGAAGTATCCAGGGACATGATTCTCGTTAAACGAGTAAGTCTGGTGCCTTATTTCCGGATAGGGGGGCCTGGGAGCCTAGCCCTGATGAGGGGCCAGAGGGGCCTGCCGAGGAGGCGGTGACTGATTGTCTCTCCTAGGTGGTGGTGGTGCAGTGCGCGGGGGAACCTGTCGATTTTGAGGTGGTCGCTGTTGGGCAGGAGCCTGCGCTTGAAGTGGAGGGCCTCTGCGGGGTTGTGGGGCCGGTGCCGTTGGAAGTAATTCTAGCTACCTGGGGGCCTCTATTTGGGCCGCCGCGGTGGGTTCGGCTCTGTCAGCCCTCCTGGCTAGGATCACAGGGGGCAGCAGACATGCCTGACTAGCCTGTTACAGAGCTTCCTCGAGGCACTAAGCCTTATCTGAGAAATCATGGAACCCTCCAGGGTAGTTCTGGGTGATTAGGGAAGGAACCTGCTCTGTTTTAACATTCCCTACACACATCATCAGTAATTTCTCCTAATTCAGTGGCATGTTGAGCGAGTATGTAAGCCCTTTCCACCGGGTGATGAAATCCTCAACTTGCTCATCAGGCCTTTGTTTGCACATGAAGAGGTCTGTGATGCTGGTCTTTAATGTGGTGGAGCTGAACTGGTATAGGAACTGCCGGCGGAGATCCTCCCAGCAGGTCACCGATCCGATAGGGATCTGGCTGTACCAGATGAATGTGGGGCCCTCCAATTTCTGCACGAAACAACAGATCTTGGCAGATTCTTGCTGGGTCGGGGTCCCCAGCATGGGGCCACACCTAGAAGAAAATTGGTCCATGTGCTGCGGTGGGTTCCTTGTCCCATTGAAGGGAGAGAAAGTGGGGTTCCCAAAACCCAGGGGTGCGGGCATATCATCCACTCATGTGGGATATGGCTTTTCATACGATGGGACTGCCACCTTCTGTGTTTCCAATGCTTCGACGTGGGTGATGAGTGCCACTATAAGATCATCCGGGTGGGGGTCCCTGTCTTGACGGGGATCCCTAATCACAACTGCGTTGCCAGGTTCTTCGACATGGTATATGGCTTCAGCAGCTCGTGGAGCGACTGGAGGAACGGCCTGTGGGGCGGCTGGGGGAACCCGGGCTGGATCCCTCAGATTGCCCCGCTGTTCAGGAGGGTTTGGCGAGACGTATCGCACCCTCTTTCCGTGAGTTCCGGCTTATGACCTGTCTGCAGAAGTAGCGTGATCATGGTTTCCCGGAGGCATCTCACCGGGGGGAAATTGTTCCTTCCCCTGCTACCCCGGCTTGGGATTACCATAGTCGGGTCGCCGCTCTGCAGCGCGCTCGTCCAGGAGTTCGTCGACCAGCCTCTTTTTCTCATTGATCTGCTGCTGCAATGAGGTCTTTCCGCGGCCTTCGTCCGTCTTCTGCACTGAGGTCTTTCCGTGGCCTTCGTCCGTCTTCTGCACTGAGGTGTATGGATCAAAGTTCTTGACAGTTATGACGTGCTCCTTACCCTTACCGGTCATCCGACTGAGTACCAGCAACTCAGTGCATACATGGAGGCCTAGAGGGCTCCTTTGCTAATGATTAACCCTACCTAATGGGTCCAGCAGTGGTGGTAAACCCTCAGGGGGTAATTCTCTGTCAAGAAATTCAAGCTCGTCCTCCTTGTCCACTACATCAGCGATGTGGACCGCGACCCTTCTTGGGGGCATGTCCTCAATGTCGCATAACAAATCAGGCTGCCATCGGATAGGACTGAAGAGAAGGGCGGCATAATGTCCCCAGCCACGTACTTGCACATTGGGGATTAGCTTCCCTGATGATTCTGCAGAGTACTTTGAGACTCTGAATGCATTTCCGTTGAAGGGTGCTCTGGTGGCCTGGTGACTCAGGGCGCTGGACCACAGGGAGTGCGGCCAAATCGATCAGGCGACATTGCTCACCAATTTCCTCAAAGTGCTCTCGGCTCCTGGGGTACACTACCCACTCACAACGAAGGCAGAAGTGCATCGCCCATAGGTTTTGGCGGAAGCACCCTACTTCCTCTAGGGTAAGGGACTCCAGCGCGCAAAAGTTTGGCGCTGCCGTCGGCCAGAACTTCTTCATGAAGTGATCCACTGTGAGAATGTTCCAGAAGCTCCTGGTCTCGGACTCAGGGTCTAGCCCCGTATTTCCCCACTCGTCAACCGAAGGCGGCTGAGGAACCGGTAGCGGTACCGAGGCGGACCACTGGGATAGTAAGTTGGGAAGCGGAGAATACAGAGAATGAGCTGACTGGATGCCGAATTCTGGGCCATCCTCTGAAGAGTGAGGTGACCTGACCACAATATCACGATACGATGGGCTGATAGCCACATTTTCTATCACAGGAACTGCAGTCACTGATGATGGGTCACGTCGTTGGTCCCCAAAATAGCTCTCTTTGATCTCTGGAAGAGGTAGAGGGCGCTTCTGGTGATGATGGTCGTGATTTCACAGTCGAAACCTGTAGGATTTCCACAATTTCCTTCTCCTGGATGTACTTTCAGAGAGAGGTGGGAATCTGGTGGACTTCACGTTCTAGGAGAAGGAGTCTAACGGGCCTTGTTCCTTCCCCAATCCTTAACACGGAGGAGCGGGGAGAAGGTTCCATCGTTGGGTCTCATTTTTCTTCAGAATCAGAGAAGCGGTCTGGTTTGACCTCCACTTGGGCCTTCCATGGACTCTTCTTGTGGCGGTGACGACCCGCTCTCCTGCCCCTGGATGGCTCTTCAGGACAAGGTTGATTCTCGACATGTAGTCTCGGAGCGGCGCTGGCACCATGGCGGAGAGGAATCCCTCTTGAGACAGCCGGGGTGCGAGGGGCACCAGGGAAAATGTCAAAGGGTACATGGGGAGGTCCTCCATGGACAACACCCATGTGGGCGGAACCTCTGTTGGAGCCGGCAGGAGCATGGGGAGGACCTCCATTCTTGGTGCAGGTGGAACGAGGCTGACCTTCACCCCTTGGGTTCCCAGGGCGATGAGGACCTTCAACAGCTGCAAAGATGACGTAGGGAGGGTCCCCGCATTGGGGAGGGACCATATGAGCAGTGCCTTCACATCAATGGTCAGGGGCAGGAGGAGGAACTCCATACCCAGTGTGGTGGGTGCGGGAGAGATCTCCGCGCTAAGCGTCACTGCCATGGGGAAAGTCTTCATTCGGGATAGGGGTAGCATGAGGCATCCCTCCATGATGAGCTTCAGAGTGGGGAAGGCCCATGCTCTGTGGAATGGTGGTATGGGGAGGACCTCCATACGGAGTGACGTCACCGCGGATTGGTTCGCGGCGATCACCACTCGGGCCTGTGACCCCGATAGCCAACCCAACCTTCCCATGGGGCGGTTGGGGTCTTAGTCCTAGTCGGGTGAAAGAGTGCCCCTGCTCAGTGTATACAGGGACTTCATGATTCACGTCGGTGGTGGATCGGGCCATAGTAGTAGTTGACATCGACACCCCTTGAAGGGCGTCCTCAGCTTGGGCCCGACGCTGGCGTCGGGTCAGACGAGCTGGCGCAGGTGGTGCAGGGGCATATCCTACCTGCTCCTATGGTAAAGACGGAATGATGGGATGTCAGTTCTTCCTTCCGTGGATTCCTCCTAAGAACTTGTCACCTATTTCGGGTCTCCCTCATAGATTTAATACGTTGTTCATGAAACTCTTCCCAGTTCCATTTTTCCATGGACGTTGGTTAATTAAACTGCTTCTGTCAGGACATTCCAAAGTGTCTTATCAGGGTAGAAACCTTCAGTCCGGGGAGTAGTCACGTCGAGGCATCAGTAACTTGTCTGAACGATGGGGAATTGGTGTGTCTATCTTTTTTCAATTATTATAGGGCTTCTTGAGGGCGTGGAAGCCCGAGGTATCCCACATCGAGCGTATCCTTGTGGTAGGGGAGTGGAGTTGCGTGATATCACCAGGATGTGGCGGCCCAAGTGAGAATCAGGATGGCTGATAGATGGATGAATGAAGTGGAGGGGAAATGAAATGGGATCATCGCAAGGGCAACAGTAAATTTTTTCTTGAGTCTCGAAGAGACCTCCTCTGTATCCTCGTGGTAGGGAATCAAAGTGCGCGTAGTTTGGTGGGACTATGGTACACCTGAAGAGGCGGCCTGTGAGAATGGATGCATGGATAGGTTATGGTTTTGAAACTCATGCGGTTTTTTATGCACCATGACTTGGCACGGATCAAAGACCATGTAGTTCAGGTTGGACACCGGAAGGCCGACGTGAAGGAGTACCAAGGGTCCAGGTGGTGGTGGGCTTGAACCTCATGGAGGCTTTCTACGTACCGTGCCTTAACATGGATCAAAGTCCCCGTAGTTCAGGTTGGACGCCGTAAGGACGACGTGAAAGAGGACCAGGGGTCTAGGTGGTGGTGGGCTTCAACCTTGTGGAGGATTCCTACGTACCATGCCTTAACATGGATCAAATTCCCCGTAGTTCAGGTTGGACATCGGAATGCCGACGTGAAGGAGGACCAGGGGTCCAGGTGGTGGTGGGATTGAACCTCATGGAGGCTTCCTACATACCATTCCTTAGCATGGATCAAAGACCATGTAGTTCAGGTTGGACTTCGGAAGGCCAACGTGGAGGAGGACCAGGGGTCCAAGTGGTGGTGGGCTTGAACCTCATGGAGGCTTCCTACATACCATTCCCTATCATGGATCAAAGACCATGTAGTTTAGGTTGGATGCCAGAAGTACGACGTGGAGGAGGACCAGGGGTCCAAGTGGTGGTGGGCTTGAACCTCGTGGAGGCTTCCTACGTACCATGCCTTAGCACAGATCAAAGACCACATAGTTCAGGTTGGATGTCGGAAGGCTGACGTGGAGGAGGACCAGGGGTCCAAGTGGTGGTGGGCTTGAACCTCGTGGAGGTTTCCTACGTATCATGACTTGGAATGGATCAAAGTCATCGTAGTTCAAAGGGCTTCGTCAGCGAACTGACATGGAGGTGAAAACAGGGGTCCACTTATGGTGGGCTTGGACCTCATGGAGGCTTCCTACGTACCATGCCTTGACATGGATCAAAGTCCACATAGTTCAGGATAGTCACAACGGCTTACCACTGGGCTGGAATGCAGTTTAACGTCGTGCGGGACGAGGGTGAACCCTGACATGAATAAATGACGAGTGGTGGGCTTGAACCTCATGGAGGCTTCCTACATACCATGGATTGACATGGATCAAAGACCTCATAGTTCAAATGGATGTACAGTTTAATGTCATGCAGGACAACATACCGTTTAATGTCATGATGGACGGGGGCATACAGTTTAACATCATGCTAGATGGGGTATTGCCATGGCCAATTCTTACTCTAATCCCACGTGAGTCATGCTCGGTGTGAGAAATAAGAGGCAGCAGAGACCTAACGACCACGTCGTGAAGGGTGCGTCCGTGAGAAACGAAGAGGGGCTTATGCATTAGGCATCCCATGGTACTGGGAAATACTCCGGGATGGAGGCCCAAAGCGCGGAAAAGCATAGTGGGAGATGGATTTGGGACCAAAGATGGAAGTTGCCTCGTTCCCTATCACACCCTCCACTGGCCTTGGCAGTGGGGAAGTACGGAGGTGCATGGGTGCTACCTTCCGCAAGAGAGGCTTTGGGTCTTACACCAAGTTGGTTTCCATTCCCCTGTGGACATACGCTACTCCAAGAAGGAGGATATCATCCCATGTGAGGGTGATTCCATTCCCGTGGAGATGAGTGGTGTAAAAAATGTCCAAGCTGGGGGAACCCTGCGTGCGAGGCACGGGGTCGGGTCACAGTTTAACGTCATGTGTTGAGGACAAGGTGCTTAGTAGTTTAACATCCTGTAGCTCGGATGAGGTGGATTTACTCCACACCCCTAGGAATTACATAACCGATACCCCTGCCCCTTTGTGGGAGGGAAGGTACCAGTAAAGTCATGGAGAAGGGGGATCGCAAAGCGAACCATTGAGGGGTCCATGTTAGCATGGCTATGCGAAGAAGCAATAGTCGTTAGCGTGATTATGAGAAAAATCATTAGGAAAAGAAACGCTATGAGTGGTTTCGTACATGGGACTTTGAAATCACATCATGCAAACTTGGAGGGTCGCACGGGAAGAGGAATTTCCTAGAAAAGGGGTATGCTTCACGAGGTGGAGTGCCTTGGACTTAGCATGGGGTAGAAGTACAATTGGGAGGTGCTTTGCGAAGTGGAATGGTGTTCGCGGAGCACAACCTCGCGAAGCAAGGTGCTGTGAAGTAGTGTGCTTCGCGAAGGATAGTGACCCTGCCTTGTCATGTGGATCACTTGTACATGACGGGTCTTTCGCGAAGCATAAATGCCCTGTGGCTGCCCGGGTTCCCTTGGGAATCCCATCCTTCGCGTAGGCACTGAGGCTTTGCGAAGGTCATACCTCTAGGAAGAGGGTCTCAAAACAAGACAAGGCGAAGGCCTCTCGCAAAGCAAAAATACCTTGCGGAGCTCATGAATCCCAGAGCAAAGGGTGCTTCATGATTTGGGATCTGGGAAGCCGAAAGGTCGGATTGTCCGTATCGAGGGATCAGGGGGAGCCCGATATTTATAGGTAAGGGGCGCTGTGAAGCAAAGCACATGCGGCGCGAAGGGGATACAGTTGCTTCACGGTGGGTCGCGAACGTCAACCAGGTTCGCAGAGGGTTACCGCCTCCTCTGCTTCGCGGTGGGCTTGCAAACGGAAGGGCGTTCGTGGAGCGATACCGCCTTTGGGGATTCACGGCGGGCTCATTAATGTCAGGGAATTCGTGGAGCTGTACCGTCTCTGGGGCTTCGCGGTGGGCTCGTGAACGTCAGAGCGTTCGCAGAGCGGTACCGCCTCCTTCGCTTCACTGTGGCCACGTTGCTCGTGGGAGCTCTGCGTCGGGCCTTTGCGAGGCAGCGTGTGGGCTTCTTTTCCTTCTTCCCTCTTCATCCAATATTTTGGTGCCAACAACCACAAATGGTATAAAATAACACATCCGTAGTCAAACATATCACAAAACCTTCAACACAATATGGAATATTTGTATCATGATAAATCAAATTCAAAACAAGTTTAAAATACATTAAATAATTTTGACATAGATGAAAATGATTTGTAAAACTCTTTGAGATAAATACCCCTTTTTCATGAAAAAATTTAAAAGTCACACAATTTAGAAAATAAGTCATTTAAAGATATTTTTTATTCAAAGTGTCCCATACCACTTTGAAACTTTTTAAAGGAAATAACATTTTAAAAACATTCATGTCCATATAAATAAATCCTTAAAACCCATTTTGAAGACATGAACATTAATGAGAAAGATTTAGAAGAATAAATATTTAAAACATTTGAAATTATGTTTTAGTAAAAAGTACCTTAAAATAATCCCTTTGAAAACTCTTTCATAAAACATGGACATGGATAATAAATATGTCCTAGTAGATACTTACGTAAAAAAACCTTGGAAAATAAAGAGACTATGAAATTAACCCTTACCAATTTGGTAACTTACGAAACATACACCCCATGAAAGAGGTATCATAAAATGAATATGTAAATACACATAAATTAAATTGTATTACATAAAGAATACAATTATGGGAAGTAGATAGACCACACAAAAGGTTATAGTGTCAATATGGCATGAATCTCACGGGAATAAGGAGTGAGATGAAAACCCCTTACCTTGAACTTTACTTTAGTCGAGGGTACATTTAGCATCATATATGTAAACTATAGTATATTATTAAATTATACCATAACCATATTAATATTTATGATATCATACATTATTCATTTATGACATTATACTACCAATGTAATGATAATTTCTATGTTATATTAATATTTCGGATAATAATCGCTTTCTTTATCGTACGTGTTGTAACTTTTTAATCTTGATTGTATCACTTAGATCATGATTTAAATAATTCCAGAATATAAAACATGATTTATTTATCATATATATTTAGAATATAAAATCTTATAATAGAAGTATATATGAAATGTAAAACATCGTTTATGGAGACGGTAGTCCGTACGTACGCAAAAACGCTGTTTCCGTTTTCATATAGTATTGAACGGAAGTAAGTGAATAAGATATATGTAAGTACATAAATACTTATATATATAAATATATATATCTCCACTATAATTATTATGTCATATATTACATACTTATTAGTAATATATATTTTTTATAATCATCGATGAATGGTGAACTTGGAAATGAATCTCATCGCGTCGTGGAGACGGTAATCCGTACGTACGCACGAGCGAAAATATCATTATTTTGATATTAATATAATATATAATTGGATGGTATATAATATATACAGAATAATTATCATGTTATATTTATTATTTACATTAATTACACATCATTATTAAACCCATTCAAATAATAATATATTGAATAACAATTACACCACGATATGGAGACGGTAAGCCATACGTACGCACGTATGGTGACATGTCATTCCAAGGATGGTTAGAATACTGAATATGGTTGTACCATATTTATAATAATATCACATTATATAGGAGATACTGAACTTATTATTTTAGAATGGGAATAACAAATAAAGAAGAAGTTGAAGAAGAAAGGAACTTGAAAGAGGGTGTTGAAAACATTACCTCTTCTTTGGGTTCTTCCTATTGATTTGATCAAAATGCCTCCTTAAATTGGCTTTATGATCAAAATAAGGCCTCTAGGTTGAAGTGAGGGAAGTTGGGAGGATATTTGGGTAGATATTGGCCGATCCAAACGGATTTGAAGTTGTGAATTAATGAGAAGGGAGAGTGCCCTTTTATAAGAGGGGTGAGCGGCTCTTTAGAAAAAACTTAAAGTATTATTTTATAATAAACTTATATTCTGTTTATAATGGATCTCAAGTGGATTATTTAAAGTATAAGGTGGGTATGGGTCGAAATCCTTTCAACCAATAGATTTTAGACAGGTTTGGGACATTATATTAACTTTATCTTTTAGTTTTAACTCTTAGTTAATTAGTTTGACACTTACCATGTCACTTTGTATTTTTAAATTATATAGTTAATAAACTCATTATATACATCCAAGAGACCCCAAAGTGGTCCATTAATGATACATCAATAATTATATATATCTTTTGTCCGAACATTAGATATTTAGGAATATAATATAAATTAATACTATAATATTTGTTTTTAAATCTCATTTATGTCAATTTTGACACTACTCAATAATTAATTTTTATTAAAGTCTTAAAAACATTATTAATTCAAAACAAATTAATTTAAGCAATACTAACATGTCATAGTAACCAATAAAATTCGTGTATGTCATCAAAACGTTCAAATTATATTTATTTTAACATTTATAATGCCAATTATTTGATTCTTTCATTAATAAGGAAAATACTACATCATTATTTTGTCATATATATTTTTACTTTTTAAATGTCTAAAAATTATAAATAAAATACCATTATGTAGTAAATATTTTTATCTTTCTAATGAATATTTATAATCGAAAATATAACATATATAACCCTATGTAAGAATTGTTTTTCTAAAATATATAAGCTTATGTCATTTGTGTATTTACTTTCACTTAATTAATATAAAGTTTCCCTATCACCTAAAATTGGCTCCATGGGGTCCCAAAATAGACCCAAAGATTCTAATGGTCATAAATGTATCCACCAATAAGGTTAGGACACGTTTTAGGGTAATTTATTATTATTATAATATTATTTTTTAACCCTTATTTACTGGATTTACCCTTTAACCATGGTAAATAAAATATTTACTGAAGTAATTAGTCAAAATGTCTAAAAATAAAAGTTACCTATCTAAAAAATTTGGACATCCTGATTCCAAATATGGAATCCATTATTCCAAATTCAAAATACATAAGTGGAAAAAATTAATTTAAAATTAATTCTCACTGTCAAAACAAAAAGCGTGTTTTTAGGATATAATAACTATCAAAAGATTGACACTTGTTTATGTCCGGTTTAATTGTGAAATTATGTATAATGACCAACATTGTATTAAATGGTGAAAATATATTCTAAATATACTTTAAAACCACTCAATGTCATAATTTATCACTATTAATTATTTTTATTAAAAAAGTTTTTTTTAATTAAAATTTAGATAATTTTCACTATTCATCAAAATATAAAAGTTATCCGAAAAGTACTAAAATTTCACCCTAGGATAAATTCGATATTCCGAATCCAAAAATGAAGTCCATTTTGGGATTTAAAATATATAAAATTTCAAAAATTACGTATTATTATTCATAACGGCTACTTTGATTGGTCGCGGTGTGTTAGAATCTCGAAGTTGCGTACCACACACACTACTGTATTATTCAAAGAGAATCATACCGTGGAAGCTTGGGGTGCTACAATAATAAAATAAATTGATATAATTAAATTATTACTATCATATTATGTTTAAAAAATTTATAATTATATTATCAATCATTCAATTGGAAATCAATAGGAAATAATATTAAGAACACATAATGGATTAAAGTCATTTTAATTCAAAACAAATTATTTTATTTGATATATTCTTATTTTAATGTTTAAATTAATATATTTGGAAATTGAACTATAATAATATTAAATTGAATTTTGTTTCAACAAATTAAAATTTGGTAATATTGGATACATTATTTTTTTTAAATAAAAGATTAATATCATAGCTCAAAAGTTGTTACCAATGTAAAAATCATCTAGTTAAAATGAAAAATCTTATGGTAAAATACCAAAAATATGTATAATTTTTTAATGTATTGGTTTAAGATTTATCAACTCATTATCACCACAAAATCCATTATTATGAAATTTTAGAGTCAATTTCCAAGTAATGGTGTATTGATATCATGAAAGTGTAAATGTTATTCCCAAAAGATCCCATTTCATCAAATATTAAAAAGTATTACTTTTATCGATCCATTGCTACACATACCATTCAAATTTCCCCTAAAAATATCCAAATATTACCTATTATATAATTAATTTATTTATCCATAATACTAATGTATATTAAATTTAGATTTCAACCTTGTTTCTGAGGGAATTTATAATATAAGATGAAGTCTCTGATGTAAATATTACCTTCTTCTTAATCATTTTCCTTAATATTAGTCCTCCAAATATCTTATATACAAAAAATAAAATGTTATATGTAAAATAATTATAAATATATGTTTTTATTTCAATTTAATATCAATTATTTATTCATATCCATCTTCTATTAAAAATAACAACAGCATTAGTGTGTTCTATAGGCTACTGCCTCTAGAAAGAGACATCTTTCGTTCTACATCACCACATCTACTAGGAGGTAAAAATGATATAATGTATGAATATATATGATATAAAAAATATATATATGAATCTAAAATGTCAAAATTATCATTTAACCTAATTTTATCTCATTAGTTTTTAAATGCAAACATTAATCGTATGTACTTACAAACTACCCCCTCAATGATAAATAAGATTCATTTTTTATCACCTACCATAATGGATGGATTAAAAAATATATTTAATATAAATGATTTATATCCATAAGAATAGTAATATTCTAGATACTCTAAAGATATTTTATGAGTATTTCTACTATAGTCAACAAAGATAATGAGTAATGGAAAAATTGACCAAAAAATCTCATATAACGGACACAAGCATGAAAATCAATGAAAAAGTAAAATTAAAATGAAAATAAATGGTCCATATTAAATTAAATATAGATGACTAAGGTTACTAAGAAGGTATATGAAAATATTAATTTTATTATTCTTTAATTTAGTCCCATTTAAATAATGAATCGGGAATAAGGCATGGGTTTCCATCTCAATAAGCCTTCATTGAGTAATGCTTTAATATTATTCTCTAATATTAATTTATATAGGATAACTAATACCAAATTTAATTTTAAATCCTAAATTAATTTTTATATTTGAAACCATAATTCCATTTATTCTCTTCCTTTTTGTGTTATATGATTGATTCCATACCTCAAATACTACGGGTTTTAAAAATCCTATTTTCTTTCATGGGTTATAATGTTTCCCATTGAATTTATTCATTAATTACACATTATATAAGCTATATATATCTTTTTATACCACATGTGATTCAAAACAATCCATTTTTACAATTTTTATTTTTTCTCCAAAATGAAAATGTATTGATAATATTTCACTACCTCTTAAATGATGGGTTTCCCTCTACGTATATTATTTCCATTCCCTTCTAATCTATATATTTAATTTGAAACATAATTAATTTTCATATCATTTAACATTAATATTTTACTAAAGATTTTTGAAATTAATGTTTTATTATCCTTTTATTATTTTGGGATTTTACAAATGGTGTTTTTTAAACATAAAGTGGGAACCTTATGATTTCTTATTTAAAGACAAGTGTCACCTCCATAATATATAGTTCAACAAGAACAACATTAAAAATCCATCCCTATTAACGGATAAACATCCTAGTTCGAATATGGTTTTATGGAAATAAATATTTGTTTACTTCATTAAATTTATCCTTATCTTATTTCACAAATCATCCCCAAATTTGATTATTTTAATTATTTCTTATGCAATTAATTCTAAATAATTTTTTACATTGGATTCACATGTTAAAAAACTATCAAAATCATTCAGAAATGAAAGTCCAAAAATATATAATAACATTTTCCCTTTGTAATTATTGGTATTTATCCTTAAAATATATCTTGAATTATAATCATTAACCTCACCTCAATCTCCTAGGTTTGATTATGATGGTAGAATATGTATGGTTTCTTTTCGTTATGTGTAAAAAATACGCTTGATTTTCATTATATGATGGATGGTCCTAAAGATATATTTCTCAGGAGATGTTATGTATAGTATTAGGGATTAAACCAAATCAACTATAGTTATTTTTACATTATTTATGTTCCTATAGTAGTTAGTATAATCACACAATCATTTATGATGGCTTCGAAAAAGATGATATATCCCTCTAATGATTTGTGGAAAGCCTCACATCTCTTGAGATTCTATTTAAGGGATTATGGGGTGAACCTAATACACCATGGGACATTGTCCACTGTGTTTTTTGGAATGGGGTCTAAAAATATTCCCCCTAGGGGAATTTTCCACTATATTTATTGGAATGGGGAGTGAACCCTATCTACTATGGGACATTTTCCACATTGTGGTGATTTTCATATGAGTAACCCTTGTTTTCATAAAATATATTATTTGATTATATTTTGATTTAATTTTCCAGTAAAACATTTCCACTATTACGTCACACACTTTGGTAGTGTTTTATTCTTATTCTTTTGAGATTACATGAACTTGATTCAGTATATTTGGACACCTATTATTTTAATGGTAATTTTAAATATAAATTATGACCTGACCTTATTTTTTTCATATTCTTATGATCTAACCCTTGATGGAATAATGAAAATTTTCCTCTTTAATTCTTGAAAACCTACCCCATTATTATGTTTTTTATTCCTAATTTAAAGAAGATATATATAGAATATTTGTTTTCTGGAAGAGGGATTGAAATATTTTCATTATGGAGAAATGTTCACATATTTTGTAAAATAATTTTTCTATTTAATTATTCATAAATTAAACTAATATTTTTTGAAGGGATATGTGTGATTTTTATGATTTTTATGGTTTAAATTATGTAAATGAGGTAAAATAATGATATATTTAGACTGCATTAATATTGTTTCTATTATTGGAGTTTTTAGTTATTTTTTATTATTAGTCTTTTTATTTTATTGGATTAATTTTTGAAAACAATATTGAAAATCATAGGTATAATCCATGGTGTGGAATAACATCCCAATAATAAGGAAACGTTTTTAGTATGTGTTTTTCAATGAAATTATATCCCTATCTAGATAATATAATTTTGATGAGACTATAGTATAGATAAACCATGTGGTAATAAACCTAAAAAGGTTTTCTTGAACACTAAATCGATCACCAATTAGATTGTTGATGATTGGGTTTAAGAAATCATATCTTTCCAGAAAATCTTAATTTTTATGATTTGGTTGATTATATAACCATTATTAACCAATATGAAGGGTTTATTTCCCTGTTACATTGAATGAATATTTTGATAAATATAAGGGAACCAAATATAAGTTCAACTAGGATGAAACATGAATAATATAAGATGAAAAGTAACATATTATTTTTATCTAAAAATGATTTAGTTTAAACTATTAATGATATAGGTCATGAAAATAGTGATATAATTTAAACTAAAATAATTGTAGTATAACATGATTATGTTAGAAAGAGATATATCTTATGGTCATATACCCATTTTAAATCTATGATACATCACTCATAATGATAATGTTCCATCAGTTAGGTTGACTCCTTTTTGTTTTAGTAATGACTGTAACAATATTGTAGTTAGTTAATAACATGTGTGAGAGGAAATGATGTGATTTTTTATATAATGAACCCATTGGTCTGTGTGTTGGGGTGAGAAATATTTTGATTATGTAAAACAAAAAATCATGAATTCTGATAAATAACATCAAAAAAATTATGTGACCTAACACTTGAAAAATAAAAGGATATGGGGTTATGTAATATTTGGTGACAATGATGATAAAAAAAGAATATTTAGTTTCATAGAAGTAAAATATTTGGAAATATGTATTGGGAAAATTTATTTAAAGGGATATGTGAATTAAATGAATTTACATATATTGGTCATCATACTAGTAATTGTAAGGTAATGAGAGGAACTACAAATTTTTTCCCCTCAATTTCATAGAAACTAGACACTATAAAAATCAATGAAATAATAAAAGGTCTAATGGTGAAAATAGTCACCAACAACCTATTAACTAGTTGGAAAAGTAAAATCCTATAATATGACTTCAATTGAAGTGTATTGTGAATTTCCTTGACTATTTTTTATTTGTTTTATGAAATCTTCATTTTAACTAATTAGATGTTTTGTTATAAATTAAAGCATTTTTTGGTGTAAATATAATATATATAGTGTATCAATATTCTTCATGTTTTGTGGGTTGTTATTCCATATAGATCTGGCTTTATATACTTTAGTGTAATTCTATGCGGTATTAAGAATTGAATATCTCTTCATAAAAATAGATCAAATGAAAATTATTATGGGATTATCTCACTTTGTATCAGTAATAAACCCATGATAGTGTACCCGTGTATAGTTAATTTAGATATATATAATACTCACATCAATTAATTGTTAATATTACAAGGTTATAATATTTTGAGGGGGATAATGTAAAGCCTAATTTTTTTTACAAGATTCCATTATGTAAATAATATTTTTAAATGATCCCTTCTTTTGATACTCTAAATTTAATAAAAAATTCCATCCCAAGAAATAAAATTATTATATCAGATGGTTATAATATTTAAGTTAATACCTAAATATAAATAAGTGTAATAAAATTATAAAATTTAGGATAAATAAAAATTTCATCATGTATTATAAGTCTCCATTATAAAGCTCATTATTCTGAGCTTGAAAAAGATTTAACATCACTAGGGGTTTCTATTGTCTACAGAAAAGCTTAACTTGAATACTTTTAGTATAATCTGAATAATATGAGAGAGAAGCTCAATCTTATGGAAATTTACATGAGATCCAAGAAGGTAGAATAACCACACACAACATCCATCATATCATAATTTATACTTAGTTCTTAAATGGATATCATAAATGGTTATGTTTTTTGAAATTATTATAACATTTAATAATAATTTAATATTTATTGACATATCATGAAATTTTATTGTTTTCAAATGGTCATTTTTTATAAACTATATGGATAGAAAAACTTGTTCTAGATTATGTAATTTTTTATCAAGGAAGTATTTTTTTATTCAATGATGTCACGACATATTTATTGTATTAATGATAAGTTAATATAAGAATAGTTTGTATTTTATACCAAAACCGAAGTGTTAATATACTAAAATATGGTATCCAAAAAATGAATTTTTCTATATTTTATATTTTTAATTACAAATATAACTTTAAAAATTTAATTCCATTTTTTTATTTATCACGGAAATATTAACTTACGAAAGAATTTGTGTATTTTTATAGAAATAATCAACTATTAAGTGAATATAAAAAATAAAATTTTTAGTAAAAGCTCTCAATTTTATAATACAATCATGATTTAAAATATTATGAAACCATTTTGATATACAATAATACATTTAATTAGAACTATATGGAATCTAAATATATATTTTTTAATTTATAATTTTTTTTCATTTTATTAACTAAAGTATTATTTATCCACAAAAATTGTTTTTACATGATTTTGTTAAAAATTGGACATAAACACATTTAGAAATTCAATATAACAAAATTGATTTTATATTGTATTTAAAAATTAGAATAATAATTAACATGTTAAATTTATTTTTTTTATAAATAAATAATATATTAGTAAATTTGAATAGAATTTTTATGATAAATGTGAAATATTTTTTTAAATGAATTATTTTATTAATACTTTGTAATTTTAATCTAATTAATTAAATTGACATAATTTGAAGGATACATCTAATATATTTTTTTAAAATATGTTATTTTATTTTAAAATTATTTTAGTTTTTATTCAGAACTAAAAAATATTAAGAATAAATAATGGTTGAAATTCATTTTTTTATCAAATTTATTATATATATATATATTATAAATGTTAATTTTAAAGATGATTTTCACATATATATATATTTAATTATAGTAAATAGAGATTAAATTTTCATTCAAATCATCTAAATTTTTTAAATTGGGTTTACCCCACATTTTTAAATAATGTATAAATTACTTACTTATGAAATAGATATCATGGTAAAAATAATAAATGTTTAAATTTGATAACATATTTTAAAAGGAATGAGAAATGTTTATAAAAAGTGTGTAAATCATGTTTGAGGATTTATCATCCCATTAATATCTTAAAAACTAGTGTTATTAAACTTATATTCATTACCACGTAATAATTTAATGTCTTCATAGGAGTTTAAAGGGAATTCCTAAAAGTTCCCTTTTATTCACTTATAAAATTTGATCACTTCAACCCATCCATCATTACACATAAAATTGGAATATCTCATGAATCTATTAAAAAATAACCTCTTATATAAGTCCTATGTTACTCCAAATGTACTTGATCTCTAGAAATTTACTTAAGGCCATATTTTCCATAGAGATCTCAAAGAGAATATCATGTCTTAAATATAAATATTAACATCTTCATATTCTTCTCTCATTCAATAATACAATTCCAAATCGCTTATATAGACATAAATATTATTAAATCATCATCTTCATTATAATTATATTATATTATATTAATGTAATAACCATTATGTATTCATCTCCATTTGTTAGGAAAAACAAAAGTGTCATTAATAGGTTTTGTGGACTACAGCCTATATAAGGTGATGCCATACATTTTTATTCATCGCCATTCAGGAATTTTAAAAATGTTTTAATTTATTAATATAATATGATATCTATAAGATTAATATGTTTTTTAAATTTCTATATTTTCATTTACCCTCAGCCAGTCTCATTAATTGAGAAATCGAAATGTTAATCGTGTGTATGTGTGGGCCACCACCACCACAAGCAATAAGTTTCGATCATTTTCACCACTCATCATGCATGTATTTAAAAATGTTTTATTGTAAATTTTTTTGAAAATATAACTATTAATTTCCAGATACTGTGAAATTAGTTTATGAATTATTCTATAATTCTTAACATATATAAGGTTTTATGTAACACATTGATAGAACTACCTCAAATAACTGATGTATGAACAATATTTTTTTTCAAAATAAATAAAATACTATAATAAATGCTCCATAAATAAATTAAAAATTTATGAATATGTTTCCTATGAAGGAATTTAGAAAAAATAATTTCATTATTGAAGAAGCAATGTGCATGAATAAAATGAATCTTGAAAATTTTAATGGTTTCTATCTCTGTCACCCTTCATTGTGAAATGATAGGATATTATGAACCAATATTAATTTCTATGGTGTGTACTCTACCCCAAGAAATATATTCTCCTATATTAATGATTAATGTAGAAGATTTAATTCTATTAATTTACTTCCTTGTTGTGGGATATGATTGATATCTTCCATAAAATATAAGGGTCTTTCATAACTCTAGTTTTTTTATTGGGTTGAAATAATTATCCTTTAATTTAGGTGTACCCTATAACTTCCTAATATGGTAAATGTGATTATGATATTACTTATTAATGAATATAATTACTTATTGAAAATAAAATTATTTTAAGAAGAATACTCATCCACTTAAAGGGTGGTTTCCCCTCTTTATCCATAATTTATATTACCATCAGTGCAATATTTTTAATTTTATTAAAAATTGTGTTTTATTTCATGTTACCAGTATAATATCCTTTTTATATTTTTAAAATAATGTTTTATTATCATCTTTATAATGTGTGATTTTTGTAAATCTTTCTATAGACATGAAATGGGAACCTTATAATTTCTTATTCCATTGAAAGTGGTAATTCCATTAAATGGGATTTTACCATCAATAACGTTTTAGAACCATAATTATTTTATAAAAATTCATTATATTTAAATTATGGTTTTTTGAGAAATAATAATATTATTAATTACAAAAAAATTCATTTACTTATTTCATAATTAATTTCCCAAGTAGTTCACTTTTATTCTTCCTTCTCCAAATCATTCTCATGAATATTCTTCACTATTTCCCATATTAAAGACAAATTAAAATTTTCTATTATGAATGTCAAAAACAATAATAAAAAATTCTATTGGGAATCTATATGATTTATACTTCACTTTTTCTTTGAATAATTATTTTGAAACCCAATTCATTACCCTGTATTGATCATGATAATATATTATATATGGCTTCTTTCCTACATGTGGCAAAAAAAGTATGATTTTAATTTTTTTGATTATTGGGTGTTGAAACTTTGGTCAGTCATAATGTTTAAAAAATGAAAAAGGGAAATACCTTAGAAAAAAATAGGAGAAAATACATGAAGAAAATAAAGGTTTGAAAAGGTTTGAACAATGTATCACCTTAGTCTAGCCAAACACATTTGGCATGCAAGGTACTTTTGTGCCACACATTTGGAACACAAGACACTAGCATGCCCAAATATCTTTTCTGCCAGGGTCCTATTTTTTCCTATAAATAGACCCTTGGGGCCTTCATTTGTAGGGACGAATTTTCCTAAAGCCCAGTTGCTACTCTGTTCACCCTAGTGCTTCGATCAAGTCTTTCAAAACTTTCAAGTTAGTTCTTTATCACCAAAAGTGGAGTAATTGAAGGAGGATCATAGGAATTAAGTCTTTTTACTATTAGAAATCTATAACACTTGCATGCCTAAAGCACCCAACCTCCCAAAATTAGAAGCACTTGTGTGCCACTTATTCCTCTAATAGGAACATGAGCGCCCACTTCTAGGAATACCTATGAATACTCTTGAAGGTTTGAGTTTGGTCTCACCCATGTATTAACATCCATGTTTCTCTTCACTCAAGTGAATATCAAGTCTCCCAAAACTACTTGTGCTCCCATAATTGTGAGCCTGTACCTACTTGGGAGCCCCTCTTTGATTCACCTACTCTCTTCAATCTATAATTTATTAATCCCTCTTCAAATCCATTCATGGAAAGGCTTATTCTCCATTGGATCGCTTGTTTGAAAGGGATTCTGTTGATACCTCCACCAAAACCTTCTGACTTATCAGTCCTTTAGGAAAGGCACATTAGCGTGTCTCCTATTTGGGTTTGTATATTCACAGTCAGAGGCTTCCCACATTTGTTTCACATTGGTGTTAGGATTCATGGAGTGTGTTTGGATTTGTATATCTGCAGTCACATGGACCTTTCTCCCAGTAAGAATGTTGTGAAGTTCCCAGTTTAAAGGATTAAGGGTTGGGTTCTGACCTCCCCTTCCCATCTATAAAACTCGGAACCATAGGTCTCTGGTAGAGAAGTTATAGTTCATGATTCATTTCCATGAAACCAAAGGAGGAGTCTCCCTTCCCTACCAAGATCCACTTGAGCATCCATCCTAGATTAAGCCCCTAACCTTTCATGTCGGAGGTTGCAGTCTTGATCCTCTATACTTCCTTCACCTTCACTCATTACTTACATTGGACCCTTTTCCAATGTAAAGTGAATATAGTGAGGTCTTTTATCCATGCCCTCTTCCTAGGTCGACTCAACCTCATCCATCATTGGCACTATAGGCGCACCTTATTCCACCAGCTGAGAAGGAAAAGTGTGGGTGCCTTTTGGAATATTTGACATCCTCTTGTTTCTCACACTGATCATGACTCACATGGGCATAGAAATTTTTCATAATCACAACATTTGAACACAATATTGAACTTTGAGAACTCTAATTCTTGTTCAAACCAGGATACATAGGACACCTTCTTGAAGTTTTGAGCTCAAAAGGGTGCCCTTAAAAAGGGTTTACTCAATCATATCTCCTCCAATGGGAATCTCTTATGCATATGTACCAACAAAATGAATGAACAAAAAAACTATTATTCCCATCATAATTGGGATACATAGGAAGAATTCTTAGGGTCTGAGCTCATTGGATACCCTCTTTAGGAATTCAACCATACTTCCATTAATCTATGCATACTTATTAGGAATAAGCCTCAAATTAAACCCCTAAATCATCAAGGAATCCTCTTCAAGACGTAAACCAAAAATCATTTCTCTCAAAGAACTATACTCTCCTGTGAGACATATCGAACTACGTGGGCTTTGATTCCCATCCAAATTGGAAATTTAGGAATCCCTCTTGAGGATCAAACCCAACACTCCATATAAACCCTGTTCATCCTGGGCCATATTCCCAATAGGTTATAATATTACATGGAAATCCATATCCTTCCCATGTTCCTTGGGCTACTTCGGCATAAGTCTCACACCAAACTTTGACTAAGCACCTTTTGATTAGATGTATATATCACATGACCTTAAAAGGTATGATGTGTCCCATTAAGCAGCACCGAACTACAAGGGTTCTGATTAATTTAACAAGGATACGTAGGTAGCTCATTTTGTGGTTACAATCCCAATATCAAAACATACCTTCATCTCCCTGGATGACAATAAATTCCAGAGTGCCCCAATGAGTTACTTAAAAACCAGTATCATCAAAATGATTATTAAAAGAATACCTATGTAATATATGGGAGGATACTAATCATGTAGAACCTCTAATATATATAGATATCTCCCTTAATGAAGAACCTTGATTACATACAGTTGATTATAAATTTCAAACATGTTAATAAGTGATTGAAAATTACAAGGGAAACCTATGTGATAATTGGGGAATTAATAATGATTCATGAAAATATCTTAAATTTATATAGAGAGTCCCAGAGTAGACAAAAATTCCACCCAAAAGGGTGTGATAAGTCTGACCTCCCATTTTCTCGACCAATGCATGTTCTTAAGTATCGTAAATTTCAAACAAAACAAATGATTGCCTTTGGAAATCAGGTCCCTTTTCGATAAATAACTGTGGTTTGTTTCTAGTTCCATGAATAAATCCAATGTAAACCACTTGGAGCAGTGATCCATAAACTAAAATACATGTTTCATGGAACTTTGAAAAAATGGTGAACTCGACGTGAATCCTTAAGCAAGTTAATAATGTTACCCACATGTCTAGCCCCTATAAATTGATAAAGGATGTCCAGAAAATGGAATAAATAATGCATGTATCCATCTAAAATACGTTTCTTTAATGAAGTTTATTGTTGTTTTCATGTTTTATCTCAGAACTTCCTTCACTCCAAAATGGATTTCTTCAAGATGACACTAGTGAATTTCCCGACCACTGCTTAGGCTGAATCCTCATCTATAGGAAGGAAATCATCACCCACTCAAAATCTTCAATGTTGGGTCTCCAATGTGCTGGTAAGGGTGTATCGACATCATGGTACTATACCAATAATGAAGGATTCCCAACAAGATCTCTAGGTTAATAACAATCCTCGATCATCTGGTCAGGGACGATCGATGGTCAAGAAGCAGACAATTACAACCATTGTCTTCAACCATTTGCAGTCCTTATCTCCAGAATGTAACAACCAATCCCTCTCATTCTATAGGGAGGTGGATCAATAGGTCACTCATGGAATAAATTCAAAGATGTAGGTGTCCTTCCAAAGGACCCCACCCAATAATCACCACCAGCAGAATCGCGTGCCAATGAACCCCCAACATGATGGGGGTGTTACATCTGGAAATTTGGCCTAGGTCCCCCAGATCCAATTACGTATGATGAACGGCCGACAAAATTTTCAGTCAACAGGGAGATGGTTCTTACCTTTTCCCCCTTTGGGGAAGTCCATCAATCTAGATCTATGGAAAACATTGAGCGAGCACATACTCTCGTTTGTCCTAATTCTGCTGCCCAGCAGACTCGTCTCGTAGTGTCCCACCAATCCCACCAGGAAAATATGGTGGATTACTATGAACATGCACATACACCTATTTACAAATTATCATCCAATCAGCAGACTCGTATAACTATATTTGAAGAATCATTCCAATCAAATGTGGTGGAAAATGTAAACAGGAATATTCACTTGATTACACTCACCAATTCTTCCACGAGTCTCATCTTCCAGTATTGAATGAAGTTTTTCAACTATGTTTGATGGAGAATAGCCAACATTCTCATACACCTTCCAACATTCATCAGGCCTTCCAACAATCTCATTAGGAAGCACCCAGAGAAATTAGTTGGAAAACTCCAACGACAAGTCTGGGACTGACATAACGCTCTTCCCCCATACATGAGTACTGTCCGTACCCATTGATAGAAAAATGTTGATAGGATTAGACAAATAAACCTAATCTAGACACAGAATAGATGTATATTTCTGTTCTGGCCACTAAATTCACCAAACATATCTTATCATTGGTGAAAGGGAAGACACAAATTCCTACCTATATTTTAGAAGTATGCCAGAATATTATAACAACAACATCATAAATACTAAGATAACAGACACATATATTTTTCCTTACACATGGGATGACACATTGGAATCTCCTCCCAGAGTAGATACATATATCTATTCTATTAAAGTAGGGTTATGGGGTATACTCCCCCAAATAATACAGACAACATGATCAAATAACATAAACCCTTTCCAATTGGAGGTAATCGGCCCCATTCTGATAACCACTCCAAGGTAGGCACATACACCTACCTATGATGACCAATTATCCTATCAAGTGGCCCCAACTATGTTTAAGAGAGAATATAAGAAGAAGTATCACTAAAAAGAGTTAGAAAATCAAGAGTGAAGCTGTGATCTGGCTCCTCTTAATGCTGGAGTTCTTGAATCCATTAGACAGTTTTCTATTTTAGCCCAAGATCCTACCCTCTCATAACCCAATATGGGAGTGGTTGAAGTAATTATGAATTTCCCCATCATAAACTTCATCATGAATAATTTCTTTATGAAAATTTGGTCAATCTAGAGACCCTATCTCCAGATGAGATCCATGGAAATCCTCCATGTGGCCAGAAGACCAAGTAGAAAGATGATTTTTACCTTGATCTAATCCACTCTGATGGTCCTCCCCATGTTGTTATTCCCTGAAAAATTTCATTCCACAGTAGTAATTTTCATTATCAATAAAATTCTATAATTGAAAATGTACTAATGAGAAAGTTTTCTTATCTCGAGGCACTTGCAAACATAAGGCCAGTCATGTTTGATGTCTTGTAATTAACATGTGAAATAATTTCTCAACCAGAAGAAATCTTAAGGGTATGGTCATTCTCTGAACCTCCATTGGGTCTTTTGTCTCCCAATATAAAAGAGGAAAATGCGACTGATTCCATTTATTTAATTAAAAAATCGATAATCGTCCACTTAGGACATACCTAGGGGATAATCCTCGAGTGAAAGATGATGAATAAATGCTAATCATTAGAAAAAAATTGGCTAAAGGAGATCTACTAGTCATGTCCTAGATTTTGTAAGATTCTCAATAAAACATTCCAAAATTAATGGAAGAAGATTTCATTCATGATGTCCACCTCAACTTATATAAGACTCTTTGTTATTTGAAAACTAGAGTATTACCATATGATGAATATCAAAATCATGTAATGGTAATAAAAGGGTTGAAATTCCAAATTGACTTGGCATATCTCTCAGTTTCCCAACATCCATAGGTTGAAAAAGCATAAGATACCCCTTCAGCATGCATCCTTTAACGCTCTAAAGAGTCAACACCAATTAATTTTGGATGCCCCATATAGTTTTCATATCATAGGATGGGGTGCGCATTGAGAATTTCATTTCACTACACTCCATAATCAGAAATGTCTACCAAAAGTGGTCTCATGCAATGTTATTTCCCATGGACAACTACAATCAACAAATTTTGTATATAATTAAATATACGCTCAAGAACAAGCCGCAAATTACTCTCATCAGAGTTTGGCCTAAAGAAAATAAGTTGTTGAGTTAATATTTCATCAAGAATATGTGAATCTTTAGTAGGCCTCCTACTTAGATGATTTAAGCCTTTAGATAATGAAAATTTCTAAAATAACACATCAATAATCCAAAATAGGTGATTTGAGTGGTTCTTGGATAATGCACCCATCTAATGTCAGAACCAAAATTCAAAAAATAAGAAGAGAAGATGCACGACTATCATCCATAACAGTTCAAGACCCACCCCAGATTCCTGGGCTGGGGGCTTGTTTAATTCAACCTTCAAAGTCATTAAACAAAATTAGAATGTTTGAAGAAGAAGCACAAAAATAATATCAACCTGTAGGAATGGGGGATTTCTCACATCTACAATCCCCTCCTCAACGAAATTCAATTTTCTCCCAATTAGGGAAGAACCCGAAAAAAGAATGCACAAATGAAATATGCAAGGATTCCATTCAAGTTACTATCTATCAAACATTTCTCAGGAATCCATCGTATAGGAGAATAAAATCTGATGGAAGATACAGAGAGAGACAATCTTAAAAAGATACTGACAGAATGCCATCAATGCAATATACGTCAATGAATTTTATTAACACCATTGTAGAATATCCTCTAGAAAATTAGTCTAGTTCAGAGGAATCATAATATGAGGTTCTTATCCATAATACAGTACACACTAAAGTAAATGAAGGAGGCGTGCATACCTGAAATCAGAGGCTTACCCAGAATCTAGGTATGCCATCAAATAATCAACTAACACCACTTATAAATTTATCCAACATGGGAAAGTTAAAATCTAGATAATTTCTCACTCTTCCACTGCTGAATGTCAGTCTCTTTCACCTGAAAAACTATTTTCACAGCAATAAGAGGAGATGAAAGATTTTAAAATACTCAATACTAAGTTTCATCGAAGCAGAATTTCTGCTAGACAAACTCCCCTAAGGAGATCCTCAACTTTCACATCCTATAGGAGCTCCTCAACAGAGGGAATTGTGGTAACTATAGATGAGGATAATGAATTCCCTCTATTGGGTACATAGTCAGGGAAGGATCAAACCCCTCCTTATATGTCTGTTCCCATGGGTTATCCATGATAAATACCAGCAGTACCACCACCAGTAGTTTTTCCAGTCGTTGCACTAGTTCAAGATCCATAACTATAACTGTATAGGCCCCAGCTCTTCTGGATATTACCCAAATTATTATTAACACAATTGAGGCATTAAAATCTTGATTGGAATCTATAGAAGAATGGTGTGTGCCAGTTCAGCTAGAAAAGAGAGCTTACCCTTAGTGAGTGGATCTGATTCCTCCCCCACCAAACTTTTTGAATACTACATTCCCAATCTTTAATGGTTTGTGAGATCCAGATCAACACTTAACACATTTCATTTCTCTTTGTGATCCCATAATGGGGACTCCTCAACAACAAGAAGCAGTAAATCTTATGTTCTTTGTGAAATCATTTCATGGAACAAATTTTTTCTGGTATACAAGTTTGCAATCTCAATCAATTAATGGATGAGAAGATCTCTGTTAGAAATTATTTCTTCAATTCAATTCAACATTAACAAAGACAAAAGTTTTTGATCTTACCAATTGAAAACAAATGGAACCAGAAATCATCTTTGATTTCATTGCTCAATGGAAAGGATTAACATATTCCATAAATATGGGACACCCTCAGGATGCATTTCTGCAAATTTATGTGTCAAATTTGCGTGATGAGTTACGCACACCATAGATCCCTGTGAAATACATAGGAGGTTTATGACACCTTTCTTCAATTTCCTAATAGGTGGAGGATTCAATTGTGGAAACTAAAGTTAAAACACATGAAATTCCATCAAATCTCGTAAGGAGAACATGGATAGTATAGTATACTATAGTTACACTCAAGAAAGCACTTGTACCTACTTCCCTTTTAAAATCTTCATCATATCAAAGGGATTTGCCTCCCAAATGTCACTAGCAATGATCTCCTCATCAATATTATCAAATAGATCAAAGGAAGAAAAAGTTTGAGGAGTTAAAGAACAATTTTTTATTGTTTTCGTAATGAACAGGTTCCTAGTTAATTCACCATAGCTCTGGAAAATTATTTGGTGCAATTTTCAAGGATAAAGAAACCAAACAAAAAATGAGTTGAAGATCTTTCTAATTTTTTTTCCTTTCGCCAGATGTTGGGGAATCTCATTTATGAGTGTTTTTTTTAAGGATCTCCTACAAAAAATGGTAGACTTTGGACAAGTGAAACTGAAAAGTTCATCAGCATAAGTGGTATATGATACTACTATAGATCCAAAAGAATAAGGAAAATGGAATAATGTCAAAGGTAAAAATGAATAAAAATATGATGATTGGATGATCAGGAAAACGATCACCCAAAATCATGATATTATACAAACATAGTTCAAAAAACCGATTGTGTATTCTACCACTCTTTCCATATAAAAACAACCTTCATCAAATGATTAGTCCTCCAAATCTCAATTTTCAAAGAATCTATGTGATTAGAAGGACAAAGAGTAGTCAGAAGAAGACGAGCTCTTGTCAAGGCCAATGTTTTCATTGACTCTGGTAGATTCCAAGCCATCTATTTCAAAATCACTGGCACCACCCAAACAAATGGCACAATCTGAACTGACATGTCAAGAAATATCTTCATCAGATGAAGAATAGATCTTTGGTTGCATCAAAGTTATCCACTTAACAGATCACTATGTCGATGGTGATTCTAGTTATGATGAGCTGGAGATCCCTATACCTAATTGGGGAATTAGAAGAAGAGGTCAAGGTAGAGGATACAAGGGAAGACGTGGGTACTCTTGAATCCATTATTTTAACTATACCCCTGCTCAAACTGTATATGCGGTAGAAACTCATGGGAGAGCCCTTCAGCGGGCTCAACAAGAACAAGGAGATTCTTCCATGCATGATTGGTTCAGTCCTGATATTTTTATTTTGGTGGACCGACTAGAGGTTTGATATAGCTAAAATTTTCCACATTTTTTGTGTGTATTTCAATTATTTTAATCATCCTATGTTATTAATTTTAGCTTATATGAATCATATTTAGGGTTTTTGTGTTATTTTGAACATAAATAAAAAAATTTCATAATTCTACAATTTTAACAGATTGTTATCACAAGGGTATTTTTGGAATTTCTCAAATGATATATGTCCAAATTCAGTGATTAAATTTTTTAGAATCCTTATTTAATTTCTTTCATCTTTTTCCTTTGGACTAGGGGATGAATCGATCATCTAGAGGCTGTAAAAATCAATGAAGTTGAAGATGTTTCCAAGAAAATATCATAATCCCCACCACCGTAACTGACATCAATCCCAGCCTACACACCTCCAAATGAGTTGATTCTACTTGAGGATGAAAGAGGACTAAATGGGGCGTTCACACAATAAATTACATTGAGTTTGGAATCCATTAAGACGTCCATTGAATGACATATGTTTTGAGGAAGCTGCCTGGATCCTTTGTCAAAAATAAAAATCCCCAATGAAAAATTAATAACTACTACAACGGAGGTCCAACTATGCTGAAATTTGGATGGTGAACTTCTAACACATTTATGAACAACATTCTTGAAGGGTTCCATGTGTGAATCAGCAAATTAGTCCAAAACACGATAACCTCTTGGGTGAAGAAATTTTCCTATAAAAGTAGAGGAGCTCTTACCTCTCAAATCATTACATTCCTTCCCAACATAATATGGGGCACAATAGAGAGGAGGCCAAGGGATATTTATATTTTTATTCTTTCTTTATTTTAGTTTTCATTTACATTGTAATACATGCTTATTTTTTTATATTAAAGTGTTCCCCTTTCTTCTTCCACCCATTTTCTATTCCAATATCAATCTCATTTTCTCTCGTCCATCGTTCCTTTGTGATCTCTATGAAATTATCCATGGAAAGTTACTAACTCAAGGCTTGGACCTGGGGGAGGACTCACAGTGTTATTCATTATTAGGCTTCAATTCAAAATGTTTTTATTCTATTTGTGGTGGAGGCGGGAATATTGCACGGGCACGGCGGTCGTCCACCAAGACACTATTTTGAAATTCATTTATTTTCATTGATTACTCATTTTCACTCTCTTATCTTAGAAAAAAGCTTCATATAGTGGAGTTGGGGTTGCTATAAGGTATGAAACGATATATGGTGGAGTCGGGTCTTATAGGAATAACATTCTCAGTTGAAGTGTTACCCTAATTGATTACTGGAGGAGGTGTGGTTTGGTGTGCCAGACACATGATTCAATCAAACAATTTATAAATCAATAGAGAGAAATTCATTAATGAGGTTTCACTAATTTAATTATCAAATTTAATTTAAACAATAAATAAAAAATTAATGAACCTATGTTATCCAACCATAGGACCAAGAACTTTCTTCCCTAATTTCATTCTATCTGCATCAGCATCAACATTTAGATTTCAATTCTGCATTGCACTATTTTAATTTAACTATTTTTAAAAACCCCTAAAACCATAATTTTTTATTAAATATTTAAAACACAAAAAATAATTAGAATAGGTGAATTAGGATTAGTGATTTAACCAACTACAAAGCTCCTAAATTAAGACGACCTTGGCCCGTCACTGTGCTATATTAGGAATGTAAATCTACTTTTTCCATGCCCTATGATAGGCATGCGTTAAACCTAGCACCATTTCTGGGGATCTAAGTACTTATTTAGATCACTTTTTCAAAATTCACATTTTCTTTGTTTTCCTTATTAAAAAATCTAAAAAAATAATTTGTTTCCCAATATATTTTCGAATGACCATCTTTTCAATTTCGGGAATGATTACTCATAGGTGTGAGAACATGAAAGAGATTATACTAAGGAGGAACACCAATGAAGGGGGGGACTCTATTATGATAATGTTCAAACAGTTTCAAAAAAGACAAGAGACATGGATGTCACCCCAAGTTTTTATGAGCATGATTGAAGAAATCCAAATTGACTTGCAATGATTCAATGCCAACAAATAAGTACCCCTAGTTTTCACTGAATACATCCAAGAAGTAGAGTCCAAACTTGGGGTCGAGGAGCCCAACTAACTACCTCCATCCAGTGATAATTAAATCCAGGAGGAACTTTCAACTGAAGAAGAGATTAAACCATAATTAAATCATGGAGATTCTCCTTCCATGAACTTTACCTTTTCTGATTTCATTCAATATGATTTGAGAATAACTATTTATAATTATGAATTTTCAGATTTGGTCAATCATTACCTTTAATTAGAAGAAGATGAAAAATAATATGCACCTATTTCGGAACACTTGAATCTACCTAAAGACAATGAAAATTCATTATAGCGAGTACTATAAGATATGAATAAGGTTGCACAAGTACAAACCAAGGAAGAGAATGATCCATACTTCATCCTACCCCCGCCATGCAAGATGTACCACAATGTGAAGGGGGAGGATATGGTGTATTGTATCCATGGATCTTCCTTCAAGAACAAGGATGAATCACAAGTTGGGAAAATCCACACGTGGTGGTTCAAATCAAAGAAGCTTCATCCACCATCTGATTTTGGTGAACATCTAGTACTGCCCACTAGAGGCAGTAAAAATTCAGGGCCCACTTTGGGGATCATACCAAGATTTATCATTACATGATTTTTAGGAATTTGGATTTTTCATTTAGTCTTAGGGATTAGTCAATAATCCATCCCCTCCCTCCAATATTTTTGAGCCTTAAAGACATGATCCTTATGGTTAATTGATTTGTTTTCTTTAATAGGCCCATAATGGAAGAAGGAATCCTTCTACTATGGAAGAGAAGGATTGAGATTAATTTCAAAAGGGAGTTCACTTTTTGTGTTTAAAATTTTAAACTCCTTACATATTTTGGTTCCAAAACATATTTTAAGCTATAATGATAACAAATTTCATGTCCACACTTGAATTATTACATTACTTGACTTATCTAAGAGACATGAGTTTCTTAGGAACCCTATGATTCCAAGTTTTATATTTCAATGTTAATGAGAAAGAATGAGTAAAATGGAAAATTGAATGTTTAATTTGAAGCATAGATATTTAAATGATGACTCATGATTTAATATAATTAGTTTATTTCTGTAAATTTAATACCCTTCCATTTTTATACATTGAATTTCTAAAATTCATGTGAATTGATTAATTATTATTAATCATGCCATTAGTGATTTTCCAATATCATATGTCTCATTCCCGAGAGGATTTCTAGACCATGTACTTCCTATTTATTCTTGATCATATTTCTTGAGTGATCTTGGGACATGTCACCGAACATAACTTGCATTTTAACTTGTCAAAGCTATGGCTGTACAAAATAACATTTAAAATGATTGAGGCATTTTTGAAAATCCCTTATACTTAATGAACTACTTTACATAAATCCTTCTTATTATCTCATAGAGTCCATGAATGACCTTTATAGGGATGATCCATGTTTTAATCCATTTTTATCCATTCCTACCCTACTCTTGGTATTTGCATGACATTTTAAAAATGAAGTGTGGGGGTGAAGGGAATCATGGTGGAGAAGATGTTATATATTTTAAGTAAAAAGTTTTGGGGTTTTATTTTGTGAATTTTAAAAGGTTTTGGAATCATTCATTGTACTTCATTGTTTTCTCCTCTTGATTTTAAAAAAATGACAAAAAGATCCAGAAAAAATGGAAAAATGGGTTGCAATTTGGGAAAATAAAAAATCATCATTTTCTAGACCAATGATCCTATTATAGTATGTGTTTAGGTGATGGATGTGAGGTTTTCTATGATAATAACTTTCTAAAAAAATGAAAAAATGTAAAAAAAATCAAAAAAAATCAAGAGGGTACATTAATCATTCATTATGTTTTACTTTTATCATTACCTTAATTTAAGTTTTGGGGGAAGTGTGTTGCTACTTTGAAGAAGAGAATTTCATTACACCTTTTGGATATCATACATTTTTCATAATAGTTAAGCCTCCTCCTTAAGCCTTAATTTTTAAAACATCAAATCCTACCAAACTAAAGCCTCAGAGTTATTTGAACCTTTATTGAAAAGTCCCCATGATTTTATGTTCCTTTTGTCTTTACAAAGTGGAGAAAGTAGATCTTTTACAAGCTTATGGATAAGGTTCATGTTCTCATGATATGAGCAAAACTATACTTGAATTATATCATGAGATATGAGATTCAAAATTAAAAGGAGAGGTAAATCATGATGTGGCATGCATAACAATAATAAATTGAGAATCTTGAATGAAAGAAATAATAAGTTCCATTTTTTCAATGGGGAAAAGTAAAATACATTAATTAATTGTTTCTTTGAAAAATGGGAAATTAAATTGATATTTTATGTGGATTTTTTAATGTTTTATTTGACATTGAAAATTGTTAAATTTTATTACTTTGGAAATTGAATATTGGTAACATTAACATCCTCTGAATTCCATTTTGAGATTTTATGCTTGAGGACAAGAAAGGCTTAAGTGTGGGAGAATTTATAGAGCTAATATTTTCCAAATTTTTGTATCAATTTCAATTATTTTAATCAGATTAAGTTATTAATTTTATCTTATATGAATCGTATTTGGGTTTTTCTGTTATTTTGAGCCTAAATGAAAAAATGGCCTAATTCTTCAATTTTAACAGATTATTATCACAAGGGTATTCTTGTCATTTCTGAAAAGATATATGTCCAAATTCGGTGATTAAAATTTTGTTATAATCCTTAATTAATTTCATCCATTTTTTTCTTCTGGACCAGGGGATGAATTGATCATCTAGAGGCTGTAAAAATCAATGAATTAGAAGGTTGTTCGGGGCGGATATCATGGACCCCACCACCGTAACTGACATCTATCTCATCCTACACACCTCTAAATGAGTTGATTCTAATTTTGGAGGAAATAGGACTAAAAATTCCGTTCACAAAATAAATTATATGGAGTTTTAAAGCCATTAATGTGGCCATTTAATGACATAGGTTTGGAGGATGCTGCCTGGATCCTTCATTCAGAAAAAGAAACCACCAATGAAAAATTAATACCTCCTACAACCGGTGTCCACATCTGCTGAATTTGGATGGTGAATGGACAACCCATTTATGAAAAACTTCCATGAAGGGCTCTACATGTGAATCGTCCAATTAATGGTTCAAAAATGTGACAAACTGTGGAGGGCATAAATCTGCCTATAATAGGAGAGGAGCTCCTACCGCCCAAATCATTCCTTTCCTTCCTAACATCATCTAGGGAACCAAGGAGAAGACACCAAGATGCATTTAGATTTTTATTCTTTATTTATTTTATTTTAGTTTTAGTTTTTATTTCCATTCTAACAAATTCTAATTTTTTTATTAACATGTTCTCCTTTCTTCTTCCACGCATTTTCTCTTCCAATATCAATCTCATTTTGCCTCTTCCATATTTCGATTGTGATATCTATGAACTTCGCCATGGAAAGTGACAAACATGACGCTTGGACCCAGAAGAGGACTCACGGTGTTATTAATTATTATACTTCAATTCAAAATGTTTTTATTCTATTTTTGGTGGAGGCAGGAATATTGCACGGGTGCGACGGTCGTCCACCACGACACTATTTCCAAATATATTTCTTTTCATTGATTAATCATTTTCCCTCTCTTCTCTTAGGAAAAACCTTCATACGGTAGATTTTGGGTTACTATAAGGGATGAAACAGAATACTGTGGAGCTGAGTTTTGTAGGAAGAACATTCTCGGTTGAGGTGTTACCCTACTTGATTACTAGAGGAGGTGTGGTTTGGTGTGCCAGACGCATTCTTAAATCACACACTTTATAAATAAATAGAGAGTAAATCATTAATGAGGTTTCACTAAATGAATTATCAAATTTAATTTAAACAATAAATAAACAATTAATGAACCCGTGTTATCTAACCCTAGGACCAAGGCTTTCTTCCCTAATTTCATTAGGTCTACATCAACATCAACATTCAGATTTCAATTCTTCATTACATTATTTTAATTTCACAATTTTACAAAACACCTAAAACCATAATTTTATATTAAATATTTAAAACACCAAATATAATTAGAATAGGTGAATCATGATTAGTGATTTAACCAACTACAAATATCTTAAAGTGAGACAACCCTGGTCAACCACTGTGCTATATTATGAATATAAATTTGCATTTGTCACGCCATACGACAGGCGTGAATCATGGTTACACCAAATTTATCACAACAAGTGGATAGACTTAGTCAGTATAATCTATTAAATCCAACATTATTTCTAGTTTCTACTCTGACACAGGGTACATCAACATCGGGAGTGTTAACATCAAAGGAACTTGCAAAAACACATCTCTATTCTAGGAAATGCAGATCTCTGGACCCAATGTATGATGTTTTAAAACATCTATCCCAAGTATCGACCAAGTTGTCAATCATGGATTCCTTTAATCTATCAAAAGATATTCGTGAAGCACTTATTGAGACTTTTTCAAGTCCTTAAGAGTTTGAAACTAAAATTTCTTCTGCTGAGCTTTACCATATAGAGAATGATCCTGTAGAATTTCATGAATTATATCATTTAAAGATAAAGATGAATATGATGTTTTACATGGATATATGAGGAACTTGTCTCTATTTGGAAGGGTCAATGACATAGACAACTGACGATCCTTCATTGATATTGGCTCAAGAGTCATCCTCATTCATATTTGTACACTTTGTCTATTGGGCCTCACTGAATCTGAATTATATCCTTCGACTTTAATATTGTAAGGTTATGATAAAAATGAGGAAGACCCTATGAGAGAGATTACTCTTTGAACTCAGTTAAGATATCTTGTGTCAAATTCATATTTTATGATTTTCCATCAAGACAGAGCCTTTAACATTCTTCTTTGTAGGCCTTGGCAACCTCAACATTCAACCATAACTTCATCATACCACCAATTTATCAAGTACTATTTCAATGGTCTAATTAGAACATTGTATGGTGAAAAGGCTCCATTCAAAACATGTGAATCAAAACAAATTGAGGCATAGTTTTATCACATGAAGGGAACAAGGTCCTTGATGAAGGAGGTAACCAGAATCATTATGCCAAATGGTCTGGAAGAGATCCCAGCAAACCCATTCAAACATTTGAGTATATATTTTTTGTTGCCTATCAATCAGATTGAATGGGTAAACCCAAATCTGAATACTCATTCGGTGACTTCCATAATTTCAATTGTGGAAATCGAGTCTGACAGCATGGGGTAATTTTTTGACTTACTAAGAAGTGATGGAAGCTTAAATGGAGATTTCTTCATTTCATCCACTGAACTTCAAAAATTATCTCCTTTATCAATAAGACTAGAATAAGTAGTAACAATACTAGAGGAAGAAAATGATTTTGATTCCCAAACCATCATCTCCTCTTTATTAATACAAAAGAGACCCTTCATCATCAGTAGAGTCAGAAATGGTGTGCTCTTCTTCAGGATTTCCAAATATAGACTCTTCCCATAGCTCTGAAAGTTTTACGTCAACACCTACTATGAAAGTAAAAACAGTATAAGTAACAGGTAATGAAGAAGAAGAGGAATATCTTAGGGATTCTCCTCCAACATTTGAGGAAGGTGTCTCTACCACTATGTATGAGCTTAGGGAAATAAATCTGGGTACATAAGAAAATCCACATCCCACGGTAATTAGCGCATCCATGACTTATGAAGAGCAGGAGATGTATACCTCATTTATAAAGAAAAATAAGGATATATTTTCTTGGAATTATATAGAAAGTCCATGTATTATTCAAGATGTATCCAATCATCATTTGGGTTTTCCAAAATAACATCAAGGATTCATGCAGGTAGCAAGAAGAACACACCCAACTCATGCCTCTAAAATTGAAATTTCATTCCATAATCTTATAAAGTCTAAAATTATCATAGAGGCTCAATATCGCAAGTATATGGGAAACATAGTCCCAGGGAAAAAGAATAATGGGAAATCAGAGTTTGTATTGATTTTAGAGATCTTAACCAGCATTATCCTAAATATGTCTTTCTAGTTCCAGTCACAGAGCATTTAATTGATGCCACAACTGGCTATGAATCTCATTCCATCATGGATCGATACTATGGTTACAATGAATCCACATGGCCCTAGAGGATTAAGAGTATATAGCCTTCAGATCCCCTCAAGGTGTGTTTTTCTATCAGGTAACTCCCTTTTTCATAAATAATACATGTGTAAGGTATCAACGTTTCATGCACCATATCTTCAAACCCTTCTTAGTAAAATTTTGTTGAATGTTATGTGGATGATATTGTGGTTAAATCCAGAAAATTTTACAATCACTTGGATGATATGGAGACCATATTAAATAAATTCGACAACACAACTTGAAGATGAACCCCTTAAAATGTTGTTTCGGGGTAACCTCAGGAAAATTCCTCATCTTTGTTGTATTCCATCGTACAATCAAACGTGATCCTGAGAAAACAAAAGAAATACTTGGAATGTCACATCCTAAAAATTTTAATGAATTAAGAATAATCCAAGTACACTTGGACTATATTTTTCGCTTTATTGACAATTTGGTAGAAAAGTGTTTACTCTTCACCAAATTAATGAAGAAGGGATCACCTATCAATGGACTGAAGACTGCCAAGATGCATTTAATACCCTTGAGAAATAACTCATGATTCCCCTAGTATTAATTCCACCTATTGAAGGAAGAACACTTATTCTATATGTGACAGCTTTAGAAAAAATCACTGGGTGCCTTCCTTTCCAAAAATAATGATATTGGAAATGAAAACAGCCTTTACTATCTCAGTCAAACAATGCTTAACATAGAGACTCGATATTCAAGTATTGAGAAGTGATTCCCAGAATTAATCTTTGAAGTTTAGAAATTTTGGCGCTACCTGCAACATGATGAGGTCCAATTGGTGTATCACAATAACCCGCTTAAATTTATCCTCAGTAGTCCTATGCTTATAGGTCTTTTGGCACGATGGGAAGTTATTTTGCAATAGTTTGATATCCTTTTTGTACTTCAGAAGGAAATCAATGGTCTAGTTTTTGTGTATTTCCTTTCAAAACATCCATCTACAGAAGATACATCATGGAATGTTGAACTTCCTTATGAAGAGGTCTTCTCTATTAATTATAATCCCCAATCATGGGAAATTTACTTTGATGGTGCCTCTAGAAGTCCAGCATGGAAGTGAATGGAAAACCCTAAACTCAACAAAGTTGGGTTAGGAATTGTAATTATCTCCCTAGAAAATGTAGTGTTTCCATATTCATTCATGTTCTCAGAAGGAGGTACCAACAATGGATTAGATTATCAATATCTTATCATAGGCCTGTAATGGGCACTTTATCTACAAGTGAACCGCTTGAAAGTGAAAGGTGATTCAAATTTGGTAATTGAACAAATAAATGGAGATAATGAAATTAGAAAAGAATATTTAATCCCTTTATTTGATTATGTCATAGGGTTAATGGATGAATTTACCTTAGAGATGACATTGTCTTATGTCCCACGATCACAAAATGCCCAAGATGATGCATTGGATAATGCATCCATAACCCTGGAAGATCCAAATATGTATGATACAATCATCAATATATCCAATCATCATGTGGGATCACCTTCCGTTCAATCTATATTGGAGTAAATTAATGAAATTATCCCTATTTCAGTTCTATATGGTCATACCATGGGATAGATGACACACTTCATGGAATACCATTAAAATGGAGTACTTCCACCAGATAGAGTTGAAAAATAACAGATCTGATGACGAGTAATAAATTTTACTCTTTATGATAGTCCATATCACTATAAGATCCTCTATAAATGATGATTTTATGGAATCATATTTAGGTGTGTTCATGGAGGTGAAACTACAACTGTCATGAAATAATTATATTCAGGAGCTTGCAGTTCTCACCAGTATTAGCATAGGATTTCTGATCAAATATGAAGGATTGGATACTTCTGGGATTAAATAATGCTCGATTGAAAATATTTTCATAACAAATGCCACCTGTAAAAGGGTCATGCCAAATTCATTCATCAACCCTCAGAGGTGCTACATACAGCTAAATACTATTTTCCATTTTCCACAAGGGGAATGGATGTCGTAGGACCTTATCCTCCAGCTACAGCTAAGAAGTTGAAGTATATTCTTACAGCTACTGAATTCTTCCCCAAATTGTATGATCCAATACCTTTCAATGATATTATATCCAAAATCATTGTATGTTTTTTCAAAACTAACATCATCACCCTATTTGGTGTCCCTCATACTATATTGACAGATAATGGAACCGATTTCTATTCTACTGAGGTAAAAAAGTTATATCAAGAGCACAATTTTAAATCCAACCATTCATCTCGCTATCATGCAGTAACCAATGAATATATAGAGGCCTTAAATAAGACCCTATTAATTATAATAAATAATATGGTGTATAAATATAAGAAATCATGGAATAATAAACTTATGAATTTTTTATGGTCTTATCAGACTACTAGTCATACTGCCACTCAGGAAACCCCTTTTTCATTATTGTACAGAACAGAAGAAGTTTTTCCAACTGAAATTCAATTTCCTTCACTCAGAGTTTTAATTTTTTATCATTTTTCTAAATATGAGAAGTCACATAAATGGTTTGATGAGATGGAATAATTAAACGAAAAAATATTGCATACTTTGCATCATTTAGAAGTATATCAGAACAGAATTGTGTGATTCTTGAACAAGAAAGTTTGCCTCCATTCATTACATCAAGTATAATTGGTATTGTTCCTCAGGAATCCAATGATACCAAGAATAAAACATCCAAATCATGATCCAAAAGTGGGAAGGACCTTATTCTATATATAATTTCTACTCAAATAGAGATTATGCCTTAATCTCAATGGATAAAGAGATTATCACAACTCCAACCAATGAAATATTTTTGAAGAAATACTTTGTTTAAATGTACTCAATTTCCTCACGACATGACACTAAATTACACATCATAAAGTCCTAGTTTCAAGATATTAAACTTCAGAATAACCATAAGTGTCTGTGCTGCATGATGAAAAAATGTGTAGCATCTTTGTCATTGTTTCATGACGTTAAACTCCATGACATCATTTGTCCTCATTGCATGAAAATAAATTGTACTATTAATTTCTCATCTATTTTTTATATTAATAACATCCATGTACAAACATCATTGACATCATTACTACTCTTTAGTTGTACATGAGTCCCCTTCTTCCCTATGTTTGAATCAGATCTACATAGGGACCTCATTTCAAGAACTGCATGTGGCTTGATTCTCATCCATATAAGATGCGCAGAGACGCCTGGATCTTTAATATTGGGCCCATCAACAACCATAAAAAAATTTATTTCCTTTTCCTCCTCCTATATATGAACGAGATCTATACAAATTACTCTTTTAATATATATCACTTGATATTAATTTCATCTTGTATCTTAAATTTAAATCATTCTTCTAAAATGTGTTTAAATCCCCCATATCCCACATCAAACTCGATTGGTGTGAGAAATTAATGTTCATTAACTACATTTGGATTTATTCACATCCATATGAGATATGTAGAGACGCCTAGATCTCCAATCTTGAGCCCATCCATGATAAACAAAACCTCTTTTATTCTCTATGTAATAGTTAAACCTGCAGATGGAATGCTTAGAGAAAATGTATGGATTGATTCTCTTCCATATGAGATACGTAGTAACACCTTGGTTTTATTCCTTAGTCTGGCCACAATATTCCTTTTTTACATAGGAATCACTTTATGTCCTCACTGTATAACTCTAAACTGCACAGTGTAATATTTATTTAAAGGAAATAAAGAAAGTATCCATTTTACATGTGAGTCAGATCTATGTAAAGGACTTCAAACTCATGGCCAATATTGATTCAAATATTTCTCATGTACATTGAGCATTACCCATTCCATATTTCAAAGTATTAATATTGAATATTTTTAGATCTTCATAATCTTTATTTCGGTTTTTTTACAGAGTCTCTGATATATGATAACTCATTTTCCTGATATTGCAGTATGTTCCCTTAGGTGGCCTTTCATAAGTTTCCTACATAATGCCCCTGCCAGTCAAAGGATACCACTATTTAACTATGCAACATATTCCCCAGTTAGACCTGTATAACACAACCCCCATAACAGGATTGTCAAATAATGGTAATTTCATTCTTGGTTAATGTGCCTTTTTGTCCTCTTCAATCTTTGATAACAAATATACAAGATTCTGCATTTTAAAGTAGCCATTTGTATATATTTATCCCAACACATTTCTCTCAATCTAAAATTATTCAGGACCATGGTTTACAAATTTTCCTCTCCATGTGTTCAAATAAATATTAAATAACATTGGATCACTTGACCACATATCATATACTATTTCCATTTCTAGTCCAAGTTGTCTGACCTAACACTACAAACACCATACATCATAAATTTGGGTCAGACCTTCATAGAAATCCTATTCCTCCAATTATTTGGAAATCATGATTGGAAATACTCTCTCCATATTTTGGTACCTTTCTTCATAAACAAAACTTCGTTCTTTGGAAAATTTGAACCTCCATAAACATTGTTCGACTTTTAGCAATAGAATTTCAAATATCTAAGAGCTCTTTTTCTTGAGTATGCAGTGCATGACCCTAGGTGGCCTTGTATAAAAATTTCCTACATAACAGGCCTATCAATCAAAAGATTCCACTATTTGTCTATGCATCATATGGCCCAGTTGGCCTTGCATAATATAGCCCTCGTGATGGGTTTTTCAATTAATGGTAACTTCGTTCTTGGAAAAGACTTACTCTAATGACTATAGCCCTTTTTTCCATATCATTCTTTGAATTCAGAAATTCTTAAGACACTTTTTACATTTATTCCCTTCTATACCGAAATATAGTAGTATATCTCCAAACAAATTATTATGAAATTGGGAGTGTCTTATACATTTTTTCAAGGCTAAAGACCTTAAATTAAATCCACATAATGTCCTCACTATATGTTTTAAAACTTCACAGTACAATTTCCTCACTTAATAAATTAAGACTGCACAGTGCTATGTTCTCACTACATGACTTAAAACTGCACATTACAATATCCTCACTGTATGAATTGAAACATCACATTACAATTTCCTCACTAAATGACTTAACAATGTATAACATGATATCATAAATTCTCATTTCTAAAAAAATTTAATCATTCCTCATAGGCCAAATTTGTGTAGAAGTGGTTTTACTATTCATGACATATGTTGGCATAGATAACCATCTATTCTCAAAATAAATTTTGTTGGACAAACCACCCATTGTATTTTGGAGTCACCCAAAGCTTATTTTTCTGTGTCTATCAACAGTAAAATGTTAAATTCCTAAGAAATAATTTGCTTGAAAATGTAGTACGTACCCCCAAAATTCTTGCATAAATTTTCCAACATAACAGGCATGTTGGTAAAAATATTCCACTATTTGGATATGCATCACATGCCCTAGATGGCCCTGCATAATACAACCCCAATAACGCGTTTGTCAAATAATTGTAACTTTAGTCTTGAAATATACTTCATTTATGTTTATACAAGTTTTTATATTTGGTTACCAAAAAAATCCTGGCTCAAGATTCCCCTTGAAAATATTTAAAGATTATTAGAGAAATTTGTAGCCACTAACTCTTTATTGGGATATAATTTCAAAATTTAAGGTCAAAGATGTTCAACCTTAAACACTATCCCTTTATAGTCCAACATGTGTGGATTTAAACTGCCAAAAACAAGAGACGTGGTACTCACCAGATTGGAAATCTGCAAAAGTCACTTTGGTCAACAATCAAGCCCCATGTCACTAAATATACATTTTTTACAGTTTAGGTAATATTGAGAAATGAAAAATTAAAAGATACAAAGATTATGTGGTTTTCTGTAAAACCCTAGTAAAAATAAAACTACTCTTCCTAGGCCCATTATCTTAGGTAAGAAAAATCTAGTAAGAATGAAAACATAGACTATTAAAGATAAAATGATTTTCATCTGTGCCAATAATTTCAAAGAGGAGCATCCAAAAACTGAAGTCTCTCTTCTTCCATAAATCACAAAAGTGTTTCCACATAACTTCTCAATTGGTGGACAGCTCTTCAGCCCCATTAGCAACCTGTTGAAGTTTGTTTATCCATCCAACTCCATTCTCTTCATCCTGATGAAGTGCTTCCTTAGTATCTACATTGGATTTTCCACCATCCGTCTGGAGTTCTCATATTGAGTTATTAAGTTGGTCATACTCCTCTATGATAATATCTAATTCATGTTGATGACAGCACTATTTATAAGTCTTTTCTTTAATCTTATGCTTCAGTTCTTTCAACTTCGCAGTATGATTGGCCTCATCGTGGGACAACGCTTCCTGGAATTAGTCAATATTGATAAAACGTTTAGTATTTATCCAGTTTTTATGAATCTCTTTCTCATTCTCCCTCTTCTGGATAATATCTTTCATTACGGTATGAATTTCACAGTATTGAAAACTACCAAATCCCAATGTGATAAATAGAGATTAAAGTCAATGAATTCTTGAAGGAAGTTCCTCAATGGGCATTTTTTATATTATATTCCATATATTTTACCATTCCTTGTGACATGAAGTATGAAGGTCCTTTTTTAGTTCTTGGTTTGATTCAAAATCACTATCATAAGAAGGTACATATTATAGGATTAATGCACTTTAAGAAATGTCATGTTATGCTCCTTCCATGATAGTGGTTACATCACATTAGAATATTTTTTGTGCTAATGTAGAGGCTTCACCTCCGGATCTAGCCATTAAATTTGATATCCCTATATGATCAATTAAATTATGGTTATGGTTAATTTCAAGGGATAAAAAAAGTGATTGCAATCAGAATATCAGTATCTCTACCTAAACAATATCTCGGATGCTTTATAAAACTCCTACCCAATATTCTCTATTTCAACAGTTTTGTTTGATGTCTCTAGGTGGGGAATGATCTCTTTAATTTTCTTAGGGTCCTCAGAATGAATCTCAGGATGATCTTCTATCCCATGATTCACCTGATCCAATGTCTCTACAATGGTTGGATTTACATTAATGTCAATACTTTCTTTAAGAATTGTTTCATCAGCAGTTTCTCAAGCGGGAACTACATATTTCCAAAAATTATGGTTACAAATCTAATCATAAAGAGATTAATAGGATGAATAATGAAAACTCTCATCCTGATGAGTCTATACAATGAAATTCAAAATCATATAAATTAGTTTCTTATATTAACATGTTCCAATACTTCTTCAAAAGACATGAAAATGTTCATCAAATCATCCAATGATATCCAGGATCCCAGGTTAGTCCCACCCATGGGAGAACTCGACATGTTTTATTCATAACCTTCCTCTGACAACCTTTGACCCTGAACAACGTCTTCAGCAATAGTTGGGGGGTCAACATCAGTTGTCCCAAGATGTTCTGGTGCATGTGATGAACCAAATTTTTACAATATAGATTTCATTTGTTGTTACATTTAATGTCTTATAAAGAACTGTTGATTTACTAGAGGCCTCATTTCTTCTGATAGTAGGAACATGAGCAGTTTTGGGAATAGACGTTGGTTATTTTGATCTCAATTCCTCTCCATGAACCACCATGTTAGAATAAATTTGTTCCTATTCAGAAACACCCTCCATAGCTCCTTGAAGCTTATTAGTGTTTTCTTTTAGAGAAGAAACAGAAGAAGGTCCTACAATTCAAAGAAGTCTAAACACTTTTTCCTGAATGAATCTAAAAATACATTTTGTTAGGAATAATTACCAGTACTAAGAAAGAATTTATCCATGGTCTTATTTCTTCTATGATTTTTTTGTTCACCTTCATAAGAGGGCTTGAATCATCATATCCAAAACCAGGTATTGAATATTGTTACACCCTTTCTATCTCCTCTTCCATGGCCTATTGGCCTGGAGATATTTCTCCAGATTCACGTGGTTATCCAGTAGCTCCATGTGCAGTGCCACTAGGTCTATATCATGGTGATGGAACATCAGTCAATTTTCCTTTATCCAACTGCAAGTTAATATGATATTTTCTCTGAGTAACAACAATTTTATTTATTTTAATTGAAAAGAATAAAAGATGTGAGAAAAAGGAAACTTACAACTTCAGGATCCACAGAATCACACCATTCATCACCTAATGAAAGATCAATCCCTTCTTTAGTACCATGATCTATCATTTCCTTCACCCGATTAGTGATGGGAATTGATTAGTTTGTTTTGTATATGAGCATTTCCATCTCTCAGATGTAAGTTCTCACTTCATCAATATTATTCTTAAATAGAATATTAGAAGAAGCCTATAGATCACTTATTCACAAAACCCTTCACATAGACCTACCCATGTGGTTTCAGCATCATAATATAAAAATTTCAATGTTATAATAGCATATGATAGTATATAGTCAGAGTATATGCCAGAGGGTTTTGAAGAGGATCATGTAGTCATGGATTTAATTTTCTTCCCAATTCCCATAGTGACAGATGGGGGATGAGAAAATGGAACTCGTCTCTCTTCATAATTATGGTGACTAGATTTCCTTGGTTCAACCTTAGTAGGGATTGATGGGGTGGATCTCTTAACTCTGAAGGCATAATTATATCTTGCATGAGACCGCTTCATTGAATTTGGAGCCTCATCACCTCCACCCTCTAACTCTAGTGAGTCGTCCCCTGAAGAAAAAGAATTACCTTCCAAATGAAGGGGTTAATTTACACTACCTCTCTTTATCCCCACTCGAGTGACAACATGGTATAATACCCCTACATGGTATGATTCAACCCTATTTTAGGAATACTAGGTATTCAGCCTACTTATTTCAACAACAATAGTTAAATAAAATATTTCATCTGTATTCTCCATAGATGTCAGCAACCATAGTTGTCATGAAAACATCAAATGTTGATCTAATATAACATGCACAGTGGGGGATACAATAATTTTTTATAGACATTTGAATTTACGTGCAAATCTATAAGGATCATAGGACTCACATATGATTTCTCCATCAATCATGGTGGCCAATACACCATCTCTGCAAGCTTGCATGTATTCCTTTAGTTATAAATTTTCTATCCCATCATCAACTAATTTCCCCATAAAAGGATTACTATAAGGGAAGATATGAAATTCCTAATTCATACTCAACATGCCCTTAATATCATAAGAATTCATATACAAAGGTTAAATACCATAGAAGTCCTGAACAGATGGTCGGAAAGAACATCCAAAGACCTGTACCCTACTTTACACATCATAATTTCTGAAATGAGTGGAGACACACCCCATAACACCTGGAATGGTCCTGCTATTCTAAAATGATAATTACCTCTATAAATATGCCAGAATATCCTATGAATCATTTCCAAAAAAAGGAGTGGCCAAACCTACCATCCTTCTCTCGGCTAGCTTGGCTATGATAACAAACATTCCAAGCCTCACACTTCCTTTGGAATCTTGTACTGGTAATAAATACATGCTGATCCACATGACCTGGAAACATTCTATACATGAATTTCCAGGAATTTTGGAATTGACTTCATATCCCCACTTGTCAAACTAACCATTATCTAATGTCGTCTAAAAGGTGTCAGGTTTACCTCTCTTATCTACCTTTGGATAGCTGGTCAGACAAGTGCAGGTGGGACCTTTTTCCTTCTTCTTTACTATGAATATTTCAATCAACATCTCTGGATGAATATACCTTCTTGTGTGGTACTTAGTGGTGGCTTCAATCTTGAGTTTATAAAATAATTTTCATGAACTCACGTACCAAGGCTGGTGTCTTCTCTGAGTCATTCACTATCATCATGGGGGGGATAAAATCATCGTACACATATCCAAGTATGAGAGCACCATAAATATTATAGACATCCCACAAATTGATTCCTACTTCTCCATGTGTCAAGAGGGAAGATTTTGTTTATTTACTCAATAAGCTTACTAACTTTGGAACAAAATCGACATTCCTATACACATAGGTTTTCCGTACCCATACAACCTCATAAATACCAACACCTTTTACATCATCTATAAATTCCACACACATATTGGTCACCCAATATTCTCACATCCATGTAGGTTTTACACCCCCTCATAGGAATAAATCCAAACTTTTCTTCCAGCATTTTGATTGATCCATCTGAGAATCTCAAAAGATGGATGAATAAAAGTGTGGCTATAGCTCGGGTGTGTGTGCTTTCAAATCTGGAGCACACAGGATGTGATGCATGATATGAGCCTTATTTTATGTCCCATCATTAGTATATGAGTCCCCAACAGAAACATTGGTAGACGATAAGTTGGTATAGTCTTGAAACTAGGAAAGTGTAATATAGTTCTTCGGGTTTGGAATATTGACATCCTGTAGATGGCCATAGTTATTCATAGGAAAATAAGTTCTTTGATGAAAATTGAAGTGACATTTCATCAGATAATTTTCTATGTCTGGGTGCGTGGTGTCATAGACATCAAAATAGTCATGACCGATAATGTTCATCATGCCATTAATCCTTTTTCTGGCCAATTCATCTGTGGTTCTGATTCTATTTGGATCCATATGAACGTCCAAAAGAGATAAAATATAATCATTAAAGTAAGATCATTTTTTATGTTTTGAAAAAATAATTGAAAAAAATAAACAAAGACATTAAGTCATGCATGTATAACACTTGTCGCATAAGTATAAAATCAGAAGACAAGTGTGTCACCAATGTTCTAGTGAACAAAGAAAATCATTCGGGATAAGTAAAACTAAAAAAGGAGTGTCAGAACAAAATGGATTGTGTGTAGAGAGCTTGATTTTTGGAAGTCGTGAGAATTTTCACAGATGTAAAGCCAATATATATAAGAGATGAAGTTCACCTAGAGCTCCAGATTCATGTGTTCTACCACTTGCATGCCCCATCAACCTTTCACAAGGAAACATGAATGCCACAATCCTCTCTTAATTATTATTCATTCCATTACCTTAGTATAGGATCCTCTTTTCATTCCAGATCCAATTATGATGGGGGGATTTTGTAGTCACTTAGTTTCATCATAGAGTTTAAAAAAAGGAAATTCCATAGAAAAAAAGAGGATAAAATACATGAAGAAAATCAAGGTTTGAAAAGGTTTGAACATTAGATCTCCTTAGTCTAGAGAAAATTAATCGGCACACAAGGTATTTGGGCGCCAAAATTTTTATGTGAAAGCCACTTGCATGCCCAAATATATGTTCACTCAGGGTCCTATTTTTTCTTATAAATAAACCGATTGGGCCATCATTTGTACAGATGAATTTCCATGAAGCCCAATTGCTACTCTGGTCTCCCTAGTACATTTCCAAGTCTTTCGAAACATTCAAGGTAGTTTTGTAACATGTAAAAGCAGAGGAATTGAAGGAGGATCATACGAATTAAGTCCATTTAGTGTTTAATTCCATAACACTTGCGCACCTAAAGCACCCAACCTCCCTAAATCAGAAAGACTTGCGCGCTACCTATTCCTCACACAGGAACTTGAGTCCCCAATTCTGGGAATTCCTATGAATACTCTTTAAGGCTTGAGTAAGGTCTTACCAATGTATTAAAATTTGGGTTGTTTATCACTCAAATGAATATCAGGTCACCCAAACCTACTTGTGAAAACATACTTTCCCGCGAGTACCTAATTGGGTTCCCCTATTTTATTAACCAACTATCTTAAGTCTACAAGACATTAATCCCTCTTAGAATCCATTCATGGAAAGGATTATTCTTTATTGGATCCCATTTATGAAATGGATTCTGTTGAGACCTCCACCAAAACCTCATGACTTATCAAACCATTTGGAGAGGCACATCGGTGTGTCTCCTATTTTTGTTGGCATATCCGCAGTCATAGGTTTCCAACATTTGTTTCAAAATGGGGTTAGGATTCATGGAGTGTCTTTGGGGTTGTATATTCGTAGTCACATGGACCTTTCTCCTATGAACAGTATTGGGATGTTCCCAGTTTGGAGGATTAGGGTTTGGGTTTTGATATCCCCTTCTCAACATTAGAACCTAGAACCTCAGGTCTATGGTAGGGAAGGAATAGTTCAAGCTTTCATTTCCATGTAAGAAAAATAGATGTCTCCCTCCCCTATAGAAATCCACTTGGGCAGCCATCTTGGTGTAATCCCCTAACCTTTCAAGAAGGAGGTTTTTATATTGCACCCCTTTACTTCTTTCAGCTTCACTCCTTCCTTGTATTGTAACCTTGTCCAATGTAAATTGAATATAGGGAGGGATTGTTGCATCGCCCTCTTCTCAGTTCAACTCGACATCATCCACCCTCACAGTCAGAGACACGCCCTCTTCCACCAGTGGAGGAGGAAACGTGTGGGTGTATTTGTTGAATCATTAACATCAGGTTGTTTCTCACACTGATCATGTCTCGCATGGGCTTAGATATTTTCCATGATCAAAAAATTTTCACAAAATCATGAACGAAAATAATTCATATTCATGTTCAAATTGTGATATGTACGACTCCTTCTTGAAGGCCTGAGCTCAAAAAGGTGCCCTTCTAAAAGGGTTTACCCAATCATATCCCCTCCAATGGGCAACTCTTATGCATAAGTCCCAACACAATGAATGAACTACAAGAACTCTAATTCCCATCATAATTGGGATAATTAGGAATCCTTATTAGGTACTGAGATCATTGGATATCATCTTCAAGAATTCAAGCCTAATACCCTTAATCTGGGCATCCTCCTTAGGAATAAGACAAAAATTAAACCCCCAAATCATCAACACATCCATTTTAGAAAGTAATCCCGACCTCATTTCTCTCAAAGGACTATACTATCTTATGAGGCTTATCAAACTACATGGGCTTTGATACCCATACAAATGGGATACTTAGGAAGCCTCCTTGAGTTTCAAACCTGACACTTCAAATCAACCACATTCTTCCTAGGCCATATTCCCAACAGGGTATAATCTTACTTGGAAATCCATATCCATTCCATGTTCCTCGGGATTCTTCGACATAACTCCCACACCAAACATTGACTAAGAACCTTTCTATTAGATGTATTTTTCACATTACCTTAAAAGGTATGATGTGTCCCATTTAGAGGCCCGAACTACGAGGATTCTGATTCCTTTCAAAAGGATATGTAGGTATCCCATTTTTTGGGTAAGATCCCAATATCAAAACACAACTTCGTATCCATAGATGACAATAAATTCCAGAGTGCCCCATTGAGTGACTTAAAAGCCAGTATCCTCATAATGATGATTAAAATAATATGTAAGTTGTATATGAGATGATACCGTTGATGGAGAACCTCGAATACATATGGATATCTACATTAATTAAGAACATTGAATATATACGAATGATTCTAAATTTCAAACATTTTAATAAGAAATTGAAAATTCCAAGAGAAATCTGTGTGATACATGGTTAATTTATTAGGATTCATGAAAATATCATAAAATTATAAATAGAGTCTCGGTGTAGATAATAATTCCCCCAAAAAATGTGTGATGAGTCTAAACTCCCATCCTCTCAACCAATTCATGTTCTTAAGTATTGTAAAGTTCAAACATAACAAATGCCTACATTTGGAAAGAAGGTCCCTTTTGGATAAATAAATGTTTTATGTTTCCAGTTCCATGAATAAATCCAATGGAAACCACCTGGAAAAAATTATTCTTAAACTAGAACACATATATCAAGGAACTACAAAATGATGGGATTAGAGTTATATATCCCTCGATTAGATTGGGTAGTGATATATAACTCATGAGATGTTATATATGGGATTATGGAGAGAACCTAATCAACCATGGGACTTCAAACACTATGTATGGTACATGGGTTGTTTGGCTAAGAACACCATGTTATATGATAAATTGGAAAAACATTATATAGCCCTCTAATGCATTGGTTAATGATTTATATCTCAAGATGTGATTTGAATGATATTGAGGAGTGAACCTAATACACAATGAGAATTTTTACACTACAACTATGTAAAAGGGGACTGAACTGAATCCATTATGGGGCAATGAAAACTATGTTTATGGGAATGGGAAGTGAATATATTCCACTAATGGAAATTTTCCACTATAAAGTGATTGTATTTTAAGTGAACCTTGACATTTTTTTATGATGTTATGAATTATTTTTTCCCATATATATATATACAATATTTAATGATCTTATGATTTCATTTACTTATACATTGGTATAATGATTATATCACACTATAATGTCATAGTATTTGTTTTTTTTTCTTTTGAGATTACACGTACATCATTCATTATTTAAGGAAAAATATTTTTTCCAAATGTTATTTTAATAAAAAATTATCTATGCATTTTTTACTCATATGCTTATGATATTTTTCATGATGACATGTGATCATATTTCCTTAATGATTGTTTGAGGTCAACCCTTTATTTTCTTTCCCTTCCTGATGTTATATATACAAGTATTACTTATGTTTTTTCTATAGGGCTATGTAAATGAGATTTATTATAGAGAAATTTTTACATGTTTTATAAAATAATTTTCCTATGTACCTATTATTCAATGAAACTAAACAAAAGTTTTATGAAATATATGTGATATTATTTTGGTATTTAATGATTAAATTATTGAAATGATATAAAATAAATGTATTATTTATCTAGTTTCAACTATGTGTTTCTATTAATGTATACTTAGAGTTAATTTTACAACATATAGATCATATTTGTTTCTTCTGCCTCTTTTTCATCACTGTCTAATTTATCAGAAACATTCATAACACATTCCATGATGTTTGTATTTTTTTCTTCTATAATGTACCACTGAATCACTTTTTAATTATGAACTTCCATTCCCTCTTTAATCTACATTCTTGTTTTCTTTATTCTTTGATGTTTTATTCTCAATTTATTATATTTATTACAATATTTAAAATATATAAATTTTTAACATTTCAATGGTTTTTCTATATTATCATTATCATCATTATAGTCCATATAATTCTTTATTCTTGTGTAGTTAGAAGTATAGTTCCAAATTCTTACTCACATAAAACATTTGATTGGGATATTTTCTATATAATATCCATTATGAATCTTAAGAATCCCATATATGAAAAAAACGATTCTTTTTTGAATCCCATTACTATCATAATCAACCCAATAATTTTTGGAGGATAATTGCTGCATATCCTTTTCAATCAGTGTATTGTCAAACATTGCATTAAAATCCATATCCTCTGGGGATTTTTTTGTAAAGACTGTTTTTTTCTCATTTCATAATTTATAAGGTGATTTCCTAACTCATAAAAATATATATCGTGATCCTCTTTTAAAATGAATATACTAAGTTTAATTTTCACAAGAAAGTCAATCATTGATTTTTTAGTATAGTTGACTCATCTAGCATGTCACCAAAACCCCTAATGTGAAATACTATTTGATTAAATTTAGTAAAATACATATTAATATTAATATCATATTCCATATTTATATCATCAATAGTTTCTGTAAAATTGTATAGTTTTTCTTCATTTACATGGATGTTTCCATCGAAATATTCTCCATTTTATCCCATATCTCATTGGTTATTTATAACAAAATAATCTATCATGGATTTTATATAATATTCATGAAATTAATTTATTTCTAGATTATTCATTGATTTTAAAATTTCACTTTTCAAAAAAAATTCATACATATATCTCTATAAAAATATAGATAATTCACAATGATAATATCACTTGAAACTAGCCATTTTTAGAGAATATATTGGTTCATTTCATCATACCAACCATGAGAGTTATTTTTATCGAAAAGGGGAACACCTATATAAGTCATAGAATTATAATTCTATGTGACTATCCATAATTGTATAAAATATTTAGTTAATGTGGTTTTATATGATACAACTTGAATATATAGAAACCTATTATATTAAAAATGAGAGGTATATTGAAAAAGAGGTACCAATTTCTTTTATAAATTATCTTTTTAATTTAACCAATATAACTGGTTCAATTTTATATTCTATCAAAAAATATTATCCTCCCCAATAAATATGGATTAGTATAGAAACATGATACATAAGAAGGTTTTTTGATTTTTGGACTTATTAAAAAATCCTAATCAGTTTGTTGATAAAATTTGGGTTGCTTCAAGGATTTTATTACAAATGTAATATTCATTGATTACAAATGACTATTAGTTATCACACAATGTTGAATATCGTATTATACAATTATCTATGTGGGGAAGTGTCATCCACAAAACATTTATGAATTTTTTTATTTTTTTGAAAAAGGAACCTCATATCCTGAATATCATCCACTTTTTCTATTGAATGAATAATATCATCATAGCACATGAAGAAAAATTTCCATCAAATTACAGATCATTTCACTAGCTTCAATATAAATAATAGTATAGTGGTAGTAGATTATCATAATTCTCAAAATGTGTCTAGGATTACCAGTTTAAAATGAGATATATAATGTAGAAAAAATATCCAACCTCTTTAGTAGTAAGAACCTAAATCATTAGTAAAAATAATGGATTTCCTCTATCTTGAAATAATAAACATATAGTGTGGATGATGAATTATTTTTTTTACCTCTTGATGATAAAGATTAATCTTCAATGAAGAATATTATTAGGTTACATTTCTTAAAAAACACTCATTCACTTTATTTTTCTATTTTCATATTCATCGTATAATAAAAAAAATACTCCCATAATTATTATAGAAATTACCAATTAATTTAAGGATAAAATGTTATATGGTTAACAACCATGACTTATATTCCTCTTTAATTGGTAATTAATTATCTAAAATTTTTATTTTAAAAACTCCAAGAATAGTATATTATCTTTATCGCTTTTTTTCTAGTCAAAAATTAATTTTCAAATATCCAATAATCTTAGAATAGATTTCCCTAAATGTATTATATGAATCTTTTTGGAACTAAAATACCCTTAATGAAAACATGGAAGTATGATGTGACACTTTCTAATATAATATGAAGCACTCATATCAATACACTAAATCATATTTAGTTTTATGTTATAACTTCATCATGATTAAAACTCTTTTCAAATCACATTGGCATCATATCTATGAAGAAAATCTCTTGATCATTTCATAATTTGAATTTCACTAGGTGTCATTAATTTCATAATATTTTAAAAAAATTAGTATTTATTCTAAAGTCTTATAAAATAAATTATAAAATGTATTAATCCAAAAATATTTCTTACAAATATTCTAAAAAATAAATACATGACTCACATAAGTTATACTCAGCTTAGTATGGAAGCATATGTACCTTACAATTTTTTATAGGCACAAAATTATGGTTATAAATGACTATATATAGAATTTATATAATTAACTAGAATTAAATATTTTAGGAGAACATAAATTCAATATTTAATATCATATCATATAAAAATATTGATATCATGTGTTTTTCATCTAATAACATTTGGAATATGAAAATACCTATGAAACTATTCATATTTCATTCATGGATGTAAAATTCTAAAATAATTTTCTCTTTATAAATACTAGATCAACAATTACATATAGACCAGACATGGAAATTCAAGTACATAATTTTTAGAACATCATTAAAAATCTAAAAAAAACTGAAAAAACTTTCCAAATATCTCGTAAAACAATCCATGCATAGTCGAAAACAATAAAAAATATCCAAAACATATACAAATAAAGAAAAAATAAAACATAACATCATATCCAAGGAATAAAAAGAATATTAATCCCTTAAAAATGAAATAAAAATACCATATAACTATTATATTAATTTTTTCCCTTCTAATTTCTTCTTCTGTAAACACCTTTAATGGATTATTTATTCTGAAACAGAGACACATGTTTTCTAGACATTTAAGATATCAGGGAATCCACTTCACCACATCCCAATATTCCTTTCATAGATTCAAAATGAATTTATAAAATAGTCAAACATCATGAATGATATCATTCCATGTTAAATATAAGACATATTCCAAAAAATATATAGCAAAATTCATATGGAACACTCTATATGTGCATAGCATGTTATTCCCCTTCATTTTGAAGCACCTTGGATGAATTGATGTGTTAAAAAAATGGGTAAAAATAGGATTTGACACACTAATTTAGAATATATCTATGATATTATGAACGTAATTTCAGTGAGTATGAAATCATTTTATGGTCAACATATCCAGTCTAATCCACATACTCAAAATATTATTCGTGTAAATGAAGTATTTCATATCATATTTTTTTTAAAACATTAGACATAAAAACACCTAATGATTAATTTCGACATTATCTATCAATATATAAAAAATCTAGATAAATATATTGGTAAAATTAAAATAATTAAACAATACATAATAGAAATAAAACACTACATTGAATTTTAAAAGCATATTCTCTTCTGTGAGGGAATGAAATTTTAATTTCTATTTTAAAGGATTATGTTTACACCCACAAAATTTTTATTTGAGATGTAACATCATACCTCTCATACTATTTTTCATCAATCCTTCCAGTTTATATGTATTTTTATCTTCTAATAATTCACCATGATGGAATTTTGTATTAACATTTCAATAATCAAAATGTATAAGTTATATAGAAACTAGTTTTATTTCTATATGAATTATCATATTATTCATAACCATATGATTAAAATTTATAAATTTTGTATATTGATATCACTTAATGACCATCCATACCTTATTACAATCCATATTATCAATTTATTTTATTAACTATTAGGAACACTTTTTATTTAGTGACATTTTTAAAGTAATAAATTTTGTTATCTACCATATTATGGAAATAGAAACAGAATTAATGAACTCTGTCAAGGATAACACAAACTTTTCCAAATTAGTCAATATTATGATATTATACATTATTTGGGTTATATATTATAAGGAAATATCATTAAAACGTTACTTAATCTTGAATATAGTCAATAATATACATTATTAAACATTTAGGATCATTTTGGGTTTGGATTTTTAGATAATTAGGATACTTTATATACATAACATACCACATTCATACAAGAGGATACTACTAAAAACAATACCCATTTTTTTCAAAAAACATTAAAAATTAAAATATTATTTCTTTAACAACACTCCATATCAAACATGACAACTCACTTATTTCTCTTACCCATCCTTATATCCTACAAAAATCTTTTTAAAAATTGGTATGAGTATAAAACTAGTAAGGGATATAAAGAAAGAAATTGTTAGTCAAGTGATAACATAAAAACCAATAAAACCAATAATAATAAAAACTCATATGCATATAAATATCATGTAGTATCCTTGGGAAATATTTACCATTTCACCATTACAATCACCATCACACATGGAATAACCATTTGGTCAAATTTCACCCCAAGAGTACCCAATTCCTTAGAGAGCTATAACAGGACTCACTCGTCATATCTTGAGTTACAATGGGCTCAACCAAACATATCATGATCTATAATGGTCTCAAACCAACATAAAAAATCTCCAAGGAACATATCATGGTAATAAAGTATCTTTAAATCATGAGAAACCACTCATTCCATATACATATATAAAAAACAATCCTTTCGGAATTTATTAAAGAGAGTTTTAAAAGGATTTTAGAAAGGAAGTCTCTTAAAATATAACATGAGTGAGAATTAATATAATGGAATGGATATGTGTATACACTATAAATTCAAATAATACAACATAATATTATAAAAATTTCGTCACACCAATAATCTTAACACAACCTAATGGATAAAGTATAAGGTTAACCTAAAGATTGAAAATTGGATTAAGAATTCCCTTACCTCGGGTTCCTCTTACATAAAAAGTGTTTAAAACCCCTGTATAATGGTTAAAAGAGTGTTATTAATATATTAATGAAACATATTAATTCTTATAAAACATTATATGATCATTTTACAACATCATTCGACACATTGTTTTCGTAATATTTTGTTATTTATATTGTTTCTAGTGCGTTCTTTACATGGTTTCCATGATGATGGATATTTTTGTCAATTGGAAGTGAAATTCATAAATTGGAATATAATGGTATTTAAATATTTATAAGACCATAAATTATAACATTTATCATTTTTAATTCTAACATGAAGATGATTCATAAGATAAAACATTATTGATATTTGTTTAGGTCATTTTGGTGCTTCTTCGATCATAATGAATTTGTTTGGTATTATAAATTAATCACATGTTCACAAAATCATTTGAGGAAATTATATAATATATAATAAATAAATTTTAATCAGGTTCAACCATAGAAATTTTTTCATTACCAATATTGAAGGAAGTAAAAGAAAATTGAAATCACATTATCCACGATGTCGGTAAATCGACACATCACATACTGTGTTTTAATTTCTTGAATAAGTGAGAGAAGAGAAGAAATATAATGGTGAGTGTTCGATAAAATGATGAAATACAGAATATCTAAGATTATGGATCATTCATTCCTCTTGTATAAGGGTATGTGAGGAAATAATAATAATGGAATGGAACGCAAAATAAAATAATAGTTGAGAAATCCTTTACGAAAATTCGGCAGCCTAATTGCTATGAAACGTGGTTTTAGAAAACATTAAAAATAGAGGGGATAGGGGTAAATCATTCATGAAATGAATCATAAAAAAGTATATAGACAAAATAAAAGTAAAATAATAATGTGGTATGTATTCTTGAATACTATACCACATAAAAGAGAAATTGAATGGAAAAGAAATAAGTTGAAAATTCTCTTTCCTTGTAGAGTGTCTCCTAATAATTGATGGTTAGGACATTGGGGGATTGAGGAAACCTTGGGAGGACTAATAGGGAGGTAAAAGTACTAGAGATTCATTGAGGTGGAATTTGGAATTAATGGAATGAAGGAATGGGTTGGTATTTATAGAAAATGTGAGGGAATATTTTAATAATTTCCAAGGGACACCTTATTAGTGGTATTTGCACAACCATGGGCTTGAAAATGGTATTGGACACTAGGGAAACCTAATATATAATTTTACTATAAAAAATTTGAGAATAATTAATACATAAATAATCATGTCATTAAACACACTGAAACTCAAAACTATATATTTTCTATTTACCAAAAATTCAACTATTTCATAAAAATACCAAAAATTCACCCAAACCAATTTTTACAAGTATAATTCAAAAATGAACACCATTTTTTGAAAATAACTTTCTAAATATTATTTATTTAATTTTTAAATAAAATCATTATTTAATTGAAAATAATATTTTTAAATATATAATTCCTTTTTTAACACCTTGAAAATTAATCGACATCTAATTATATTATTTCCTAAATAAAAAAATAATAATATTTCATATTCATTAGGTTCATATTAATATTCATAAGGGTAGGTTACTATTCACTAAAAAATCAATATTGTTCCATTAGAATCCAAATAACTTACCAATCACAATTTTAGATGATGTTTTTTTTGAAATTCAGAACATAGAAGATGCAAAATTATGTTTAAAGGGTTGTTATAAATATCTACATAAAACAAAGTTTCATGAATTTCATTTATTTTTTAAAAGCTTGGGTTGTCACATTATCCCCACCATATGTAAATTTCATCCTTGCAATTTTATTTACTCATTAAACAAGTGATAATACCTTTCTCTCATAGCATTTCTAGATTCCCATGTTTCTTTTTCAACCATGTGGTTTCTCCATAAATCCTTTACCCAGTGTATTACCTTATTCCGTAATACATGTTCCCTTCAATCAAAAATCTGAACTGGTTTCTCTTCATAAGAACGGTTGTCTTCCAGCTGAACTGCTTATGAACTCAGGACATGTGGTGAATCTGGCACATACTTTCTCAACATCTAAACATGAAAAACATTATGTACCTAAGAGAAACTCAGAGGTAAATCTACTCAGTATGAAATTGTTCTAACTTTTTCTAGGATTTCAAAAGGACTGGTGAATCACGGACATAGCTTTCCTTCTTACCAAAATGAATCAAACTTTTCCATGGAGAGATTTTAAGGAAAATATGGTCGCCTACCTCAAAATACAAGTATTTACTTTTGTTATCTATATAAATTTTCTGTTTTCTCTGAGCAGTTCTCAGGTGCTATTGGATTGTATTCAATTTCTCAACCACTTACTCTATTAATTATGGTCCCACCAACTTGCTTTCCCCGACTTCATCCCAAAAAGTTTTAGTTCAACACAGCTTCCCAAAAAATTCCTCAAAAGGTTCCATATTTATATAGGAATGAAATTTTTTATTACAAGGATACCCAACTAAAGAAATATGATGATCCCAACTTTCTTGGTAGTCCATTGAACAAGATCGAAGCATATCCTCCAAAGTATGAATTGTTAATTCTAACTACCCATCTAATTGAGGATTAAAAGATATACTTAAATGTAATTTTGTTCCCAATGACTTTTTAATTCCCTTCCAAAATATAGAAGTGAACCTGGTATCCTGATCTAAAACAATGTAAAGAGAAACTCCATGCATCCTTATAGTCTCTTTGTGGTACATTTGATAAAGATGATCCAATGACATTGTATCTTGAATATAAAGGGAATGCGCAGATTTTGTCAGTCGGTCAATAATAACCCAAATCACATTGTTACCAAAAGAAGTCTTAGGTAGTCCCACCACAAATTACATGGATATATTCTTTCATTTCCAATCTAGCACTGGAAAAGGCTAAAGTATCCCCTTCGGTAACTACCACTATGCTCTAACTTGTTGACATGGAAAACATTTCACCGAAAATTTTGCAATATCCCTTTTTATTCCATCCAACCAGTAATAATCCTGAAGGTCTATGTACATATTAGTACTTCCATGATGATCTAAAAATGGAGAACTATGAGATTCACACAACAAATCATTCTTTAACTGGGAATCACAAGGCACACACAAAATTTTTCCAAATCTTAAAACATAATCTTTATCAAGGTTAAATTCTGTAAACTTACCCATTTTAACCAATTATACCTTTTCCTATTGCTCATAGTCTTCCTTCTACAATTTCTTAATTTTCACTAATAACAATGAATGCGATGAAACCTAAAACGAAATATATATATTCCCTACACTGACAACTTCTAAGAAAAAATTCAACGAAACATTAATCAAGGGATCATGTTCCAAACATAACATAGTTAATGATGCATGTTTTTATCGACCCAATGCATCTTCCACATTGTTTTCTTTTCCAGGATGGTAATTGATCGTGAAATAATACTTATTTATCAGTTGAGTCCATATTCTCTACCCCATATTTAATTCCTTCTAAGTGAATATATTCTTCAAACATTTATAGTCAGTATATATTTGACATTTGGATCCATATAAATGGTGCCTCCAAATTTTCAAAGAAAAAACCACGACTACTAATTTTGAATAATGTGTGGGATAATTTAACTCACAATGTTTTAGTTTTCATGAAGCATAATAAATTACCTGATCATTGTTTATCAGAACACAAACATGTACCTTCAATTAAGGATCATTGTAGAAGAAAAACTCACCATTTCAAGAAGTGAAGGCCAAAACTGGATTATTGGCCAATCTTGTAGTCAGTTCCTGAAAATAAACATCACATTATTATGTCCAAAAAAATTTAATCCATTTTTGTGTTAACTTATTTATTGGGCTAGATAACTGTGAAATGTTTTTAAAAAACCGTCAGTAATAACCTACTAATCCAAGAAAACTACGAATATCTATAACATTTTTAGGTCTTGGACTATCATCAACCACTTTTTTTTGGCAAGATCAAATGTTCTTCCATCATTATTTATAATTTACCTAAGAAAAAAAATCCGTGGAAAAGAAAAATCACAATTTCGGAATTTTCCATACAATTTCTTTTCTTTTATGGTTTTAAAAAAACCCCTTAGATGTTTTTTGTAACCCTCTTTAGATCAAGAATATACAAAAATATAATCAATAAACACAACCACAAACTTATCCAAGAACTAATGAAATATTCTATTCATAAGATTCATGAATACAATAGGATCATTAGTTAACCCAAAATTCATAACTAGAAATTCATAATAACCATATCTAGTTCGAAACGTAGTCTTCAGAATGTCTTCATCCTCTACTTTCAAATGATGGTACCCCGACCTCAGGTCAACCTTCGAAAAATATTACGCTCCCTGGAGCTGATCAAACAAATCATCAATATGATGAAAATGATACTTATTTTTTATATTAATGTTGTTAAAGGCTCTAAAGTCGATGAAAAGTTTCATTGAACCATATTGTTTCTTAACAAACAAGACATGAGAGCCCCATAGTGAAGTTCTAAGTCAGATAAAACCTTTATCTAATAATTCTTGCAACGGCTTTTTAAATTCTAGAAGATCCATTTGCGCCATTCGATAAAGTGGTTTTGAAATTGGATTATCATTAGTAACTAAGTTAATAGTAAATTCAGCCTCTCGATTTGGAATCACATCAGAAAAATAATCAGTAAAAACATTCAAGTATTCATTTACCATTAGTACATAATTAATCTAAATAACTCCCTTATCCTCAAAAATATGAGAAAGATAACTTTTATTTCCATCCTTTATCATTCTCTTAGCTTCCTTATATGTTATTAATGGTATGGGTTCATTCTTATGCACAAACTTAAATTCTTTCTAAAAAACAACTTCTTTTTCTCTATAATATATCTTAGCATGATAAAAAATAAATCCAATCTATTCTCATAATTACATAAAACTCTACTAGAGGCAAAACAAAAATGTTTTTAGGTAAACTCTTTAGACATACATGGATAGGTAGATTCTTATCATATCTCTTTTCCACAATATTTCCTCCATTTGTTTTTACCATGATATATAGTTATATTTCATGAGGTTGAATTCCCAATTTTTCTAAAAATTTATTATAAATGAAGAAATTTGGAGCCCCTGAATCAAACAAAACATTTTAGAAATCTTTAAAAACAAGAAATATACCTCATAACACCTCATTTGATGGCTCGAATTCTTTTTAAGAGGTTGAAAATGATTTTACCAAACCCTTATGCATCCAATCTTACTGATTCCATTCTTGAGTAACTAGTTTTGGACAAACATTAACAAAATGACCCAATTCCTTATAGTTTAAGCATCTCCCTGTCAGCTTCTCATTAATTTTCATATCATTTTCCTTACACTCATGAGACATGGGTAAAAACTTTCCACATCATTATCATTTCCCAAAATTTATAAGACATTCACCAAGATTCCTTTTCCACACTTTTCATAAGAAGAGAAATTAATTTTCATACCTCTAGACTTCTTTGACGAGTTCTTCCCCATTTCCTGCCAACCTAACCGCTTCTTATTTTTGTCATCACAAGGCACATATGTGTCAGAAAACAACATCTCAACTTTTTTATCACAATGAACAAGTTTCTCATAGCTTTTAAACTCTATTGAAGCCAATGCTCTTCGCAAAAATAGTTTCAAACTAGAGAAAAATATATTAATTTTACATTAAAAACACCAAGTAAAATCTGGTACATACCTAAATAATCTTGTAAAATTGGATTCATATGCTTCCACATAATCATCACCTTTTTTCTTCGGTTCCAAGAATTATTTATTCATTCTGAGTTGAATAGTTTTGGGAAAATATTTTTCCAGAAAAATACTCATAAAAGCATCCCATTATAGAGCGCGAAGATCATCTCTCTCTCTCTCTCACTCTCATATTCTTAACCAGAGACAATCATTGTTTAGCTTAACCTTGCAAATAATAAATGGATAATATTACCTTTTGACATTCCAAACATCCCATGACATTAAATATCTTTTCTAGAGAACTGATCCATCCTTCGGCTGTCACTGGATCTGGGGTTCTATTGAATGATGGAGGATGTTGCCTCGTAAAATGCTCCGTAAAATACATGTTTCGTTGTGGTAGATCATGTTCTTATCTATCATGGATACCACCCCCGTGTATTTCTTGAGTCAACTAAGCCATTGGTATTAGAAATGGATCATTTTTTATTCACATCATTTCGGGATGCAGATTCGGATAGACATCATCCTCATGGTGCCATCCTATTTTAGATTTCATGTTTCTTCTATGGAAAGCCCTTTTTTACAAAACTAAAATAGATGAATTATCATGTTAATCCAAAAATTCTATAACATTTAAAATTACCATAGATTAAAAATCATTTATTGTACTTTTTTAACATCATCCTAACCCATAAAGTTATCTAAACCATCCTTTAATATCAACTATAAGGACCAGGCCTTAAAATGTTACTTAATCTTGAATTTTATTCAAGAATATACATTAGTACACATTGAGGATCTTTTCAGGTTTATAGTTTTAAATAATTAGAATACATCCTAAAAATATTTGTTTTTTATTATGAAGAACACACTTTTAAGGAAAACTAGGAAACCATTCAAGTACACAAAACAATCAGTCAACATGATAAGTCATGGACGAATCTAGGATTTGAATTTTAGCCTGTTAGATATCATACCTCTGCGAAGAATCCATTGAGGAACAATAGTCTTCTTATATGAATCCTAATTGAGTAGGTTTTCCCAATTTTATGCCATCTTTTCCCAGGTAAGGATGAGATCTTCCAAAGATATGTTATTCCTGTTGAATCCACGTGCCGGAATTCCATGTTTTTTTTTATACCAGTCACGTTGCACCTTGGAAAGGTTACACAGAAGGTGCCTTCCAACCAGTCTTTCAAACTCCTCTTGTGTAGTGATGACCTGTAATCCTTTTTAGGATAATTATTCATTTCCATCAATGATGGTATCTCACTCATCACACTCTATTTGTCATGACCCATCCTCGGGGCCCGTGCCGTGACTACCCCGAGCCCGCCTTCCATAGACCAGGGGCCGGTGACTAGCACCAAAGGCGTAAATCCCGAAAACTGGGAAGGCATTTCCTTTATAAAAGTAAACTAAACACCATAGAGTACAAGAGGAAGTAAAACACTAAGTACAAAAGAAAGTGCTGAAAGGTAAATGGTCCAGAAAACAAACCCAACTGAAAAATACATCTATAACTGAATGAAAGTACAGCAGTAAAATACAAACAGCTGGAAGAAAGGATGCAGCTCCTGGGTCATCCTCCTCGGATCCTACCTGAAGGGTAGGTACAGATAGCGCAGCTCTTGGAACGTTCACCACGGATCCTACCTGAAGGGTAGGTACAGATAGCCTCTACAACTCTCTCACCCATTAACATCCTCCGAGTGTCGTCTCGCCGTGAAGTCCACCTCTGGATACTGACTCGTCGGGTGGTCCACCTCTGGGTACCATCCAGTACTCGAACACTCATCCTCTGTCAGCACTACCCGTCATCTAAAACCAACACAACGAGGTGCGGGCATAGCCCGTGCAGGGGTGAGTATAACGATACTCAGTAGGGACCCCGATACCCTCAAGGTCTCACAAAAACCAACAAGGATAAACACAAAGAAAGTCCTCAAAAGATAACCCTTACTTAGATATAATCCCATACTTATACCTAAGTTACCAAGTAACCCATCTCAGCCACGAGGTATCACACAAATATGAAGTCGAAGGATAACCAATACTTAGGTATATGCCCATACATATACCTAAGTTATCAAGTTACCCATCTCAATCATGAGGTAAACACAAAGATTACGGACTCAGCTCAAACCAGGATTTTCATTATCGAAACCGTAACTGCTGAAGAGCCCCATCTCTAGAGTGTACAGTGGTCCTGTCACGACTCCAAGGTACTGCTCACTAACCTAAGACTGCTGAGGTACTCCTCATGTCGAGTACCGCGGGCCAGCCACCCAAACACATTAGTGCTTCCCGTCGGGGTATGCAACCCAAACACAGTAGTGCACACCCCCTAGTAGCCTGTAGAGGTACTCTCCGGATGAGTACTGCGGGTATGCACTGTCACACAGGTAGTGCTCTGTCCGCCATGGGTCTGCACCCTAACAAAGTAGTGCTCCGTCCACTGGGCTAGTCGACTCACTCCAAGTCGAGTCGGTCAAGCAGTCGTCAGGTCTCAGTCGGCTACACGGTCTCCGTACTCCGCACGCTCGTCTCTGGGAGGGTCCTCTCCACGATCTACAGGTCGATACTCCAAGTATATCAAAGTCCCATAAATAAGTATCTCAAAGGACCGCCTCGTCATAGGGGTCCCAACACAACAGACGGCGCGTCAATCGGACGCTCGGTCTGTGAGTTATTAGCATTTTCGTCCCCGGGGCCCAGTTGGTTTCGTGTGCGAACCAACCTGGCCATATCTCAATTGTGCCTCGAACTCTCATAGGGTATACTCATAGGGACCATTTCTCAACGTGATCACCAACGCCACTGACGGTTCGTCAAACGGACGTCCTGTCTGAAAGATATCAGCTTTTCCATTCTAGGGGCCCTGTTGGATTTCGGGTACAATCCAACCCGGCCATACTTCAAAAGCGTCCAATCCTCGGGAGAAGTATGACAAAAGTTTTGTCTCATCAAGAGGAATCCAGAAGAGTCGATGGCACGTCAATCGAATATTCGGTGCTCAAGATATATCTGTTTCCGCTCCCAGGGCCCGGTTGGTTTCGTGAACGAATCAACCCGAATGAAGCCTAAGTTCTCCAAAACCTTGAGTGTAATATATCGAAATGACCGCCTCGATCCAAGGATTTCATCACCGCTGACGGTGCGTCGATCGGAGGTCCGTAACACAAGTTATGGGTGAAATAACGAAAGGGGTCCGAAAACGGGGGTTTCGGGCCCTGACCGACCCGGCCCGAGACCCCCTGGGTCGGCCCAGCCCAGCGCGGCCTCGGCCTCGGCCCGGCACTCCAGCTAGCTCGGCCGAACGGCCGAGCCGTTCGGTTTGCGGGGGGGTCGATGCCCCCCCCCCTTAATGGGGGCCGCTCGCTGGCCGGCCGGGGGTTTAAACCCCCGGCTTTCCCTTGTCCGGTCGGCCCGACCCGGCCGGCCGGTTTCTGCCGCCACGGGACCGGCGATGGCTGGTCCCCTCCCTGCTCCAACGCCGGCGGCCCGTCTCCGGCCGCTGGTCTTGCTCCAACGCCGGCGGCCCATTTCTAGCTGCCGTTTCCCACGCTCCGCCGCGGCCCGATACCGTTCGCGGCCTTTATTCGTCCGGTGCGGCGTGACGGCGTCGTACCCCTCCGCCGCGGCCCTGCTCCGGCCATAGTGCTTTTGTGGTTCTCCGACTCGGCGCGACGGCGCCGCGACTTGCTTCCAACTTTAAAACGTGGTGCGACGGCATCGAGCGTCCATGTCGTTCGTTCCCACGCGGTGCGACAGCACCGCGACACTTTTCTTTGAACCACAAAAACAAGAAAAATAAAAAAGAGGGGGGGGTCGGCCGTGTTTGTAGGGTCCGGCCTCCTCCCGTTAATCGATAGCATGAGGTCCAATTATTTGTGGATAATTAACGGAAGTAAATCACGAAACGTTATCACATAAACCCTACAGTTTCCCCAAAATCATGAATTCCCAACCCGTAACATAATCTTCGTGGATCAACTTAATATTTAGTTGATCCGCATTCTTAGATTTAGAAGGGAGTATTTGAGGGTTTACAAATAAGTTCCCTACCTTGACAAAAGTTGTTGAACGACGGTGTCGCGGAAAACGGCGTCGCGGGGTGAGGTTTCGTATATACCGATGTAGAACGTCCGAGGAGGATGCAGCATCTCCCTTCCTTTCACACGGAGAGAAACTTGAAAGGTGGAATGTCGATGGAGAGTTCCCACGTCGGTGCCTCCTCCTTTTTCGAGGAAGGAGAAGATGGAAGAAGAAGAAGTTCATTTAAAACTTCCAAGCTCTCTTCCCTTACCCTCAACACCACAAAATCCAACCCTTAACAAATAATGGTTCCACATTATTTAATCAACCCAAGCCAAGCTTTTCCAAAAATAAATTCAAAAGTTGAATTCACTTAATTAATGTGTGTGTTGGCTAGAGTTAATGATGGAGAGGGTGAGGAAATGAAAGGTTACACAAAAAAAATAGGTTTACAAAATTTAAGAGGGAGTTAGGAAGTTTAAGAGGAATGTGAAGGGGTGGGGTTCGTGTGGGCCCCACCTCACCTTAAATCCTCTCATGGGTGGTTAGCTCCAAGTGGGTCTCACCCCTAACTCCCTTACATAGTTTAAAACCAATTAATAGAGGGTCAAAGTGTTGTAACACAACACTTAATCTACTTATCAAGAAAATAAATTATAATTGTAACAATTATATTTTATCCCTCACTTTTTTTAAAACAAGACCTCCCTAGAAAACGCAACTCCAGAAAGGGTCTTCTTCAGCAATTATCGGCGCTACGGTTCCATCAATTCCCTCAGATTTCTATTCCGAGCACCGGTTCAAAAGATAGAGAAATCCACTCGTTCGTTCACTGAACGTACCCGAGCCAAACTTCAGAAATTGATTCCCGGCACACCGGGCCTCGGAATCAGGTGCCGTCAAAAACTGTGTTCTTGTAAAATTACAAAGAAAATTAAGAAAAAATTTCCCTTGAATTTTACGGGTCTTTACACTATCAGTTCCCTCCCATTTGGGTGGAAATCGGATTCAGAAGGCTCATTTCCATCATGCGACGGGTCAATGACAGAAGATTCCCCTGTTTATGGATCAAGCTCCTCATTAGAATTTTCCTTCACCTTCATGGGACCCTTTGGGGGAATATTACCTTTACTTGAGGATCTATTTACAGGAGGGATTGGTAAGGATGAGTAGTCTTTCCTCCTCTGCGGCCTCCGAGAGTTCTTAAGAAGACCATCTGAATCAATAATGGTGTTCTTAACCTTCCTTGAAGGCGATCTAATATAGTCTTCAACAATTTCCATTTCCTTGGACTAAAGGATGGAGTACAAATAAGAATACTTATCCTATTGAGAAGCCTCCACATAACCCCCTTCCTCGGGTGCATGGCACTCCTCTCCTAGCACTGTGAATCGATTGTGGGACTGAATAACCATTCCTCCCGACTTCACTGCCTCGGCATAGAATGGTCTTTCCAGGAGTTCCAGTTTAGAAATATTTGAACCTCTAGGCTGCACAAATCCATGTCCCATGAATTGAGCTTTCTGGTCACTGTCCTCCCAAACCAAACTTTGAAGGTCACCAACACCCAATGTATTGCAGTCTTCCATACACGCCTCAGCTAAAACAAGCTGCCTGGCCAAAACAACATCCAAGGTCACCGCATGGCCCTCAACTGCAATTGAGGTGGAGGAAAAATCCTGGAACTCACAGGTCTACACAGTCCTCCCTGCACTTCTTAACAAGGGGGAAACACCCATATCACGCTTCAAACGGGAAAAAACCTCTGCAACCCTCAGTTTTGGGACCTTAGGCATTGCACCATTCACCGCACCTGAAGAAATACCCTTCCTCGAACCCAATGTTATCTACGAAAAAGGAATCGAATCCTTACTTGATGATTTAGGAGCCTCATTGCATGCCCCACTATCCAAAAGCACAGCAACAGCCTCAGACAAACCTCGGGGGGCCCTTCCGCTATCAACCGCATGAGAAGGTTTACGAAGCGATGAACGAAATTCCTAATGAAGGTGACCCAAGCGACAACACGAAGCATAGAAATTATACCAGTTCTCAAAAACCACTGGATGGTGGCATCGAAGTTCACCTTCAACCTCAATCTCGACTTATTTAACAGGGGTTTTGGAGACGTCGACTTCCACGCAAATCCAAGGTTCAATTGGATGGCATGAAGTCCTCAAACGCTCGTTGAAAGTCAAAACTCTTACGACCATATTTCAAAACAATTGAAGGATAGTTGTATTTTGAAATGGCATGGGAAGACCCGGAAAGCTTACCTAGATCACCGCGGAGGGGGAATCCCTCTTCCAATAGATATCATAGCTCCGTCTTATAACAAAAAAGTGGTGCCCTTCACATGAATGAAGGATTTTGGACCAAACAATAGCTAGATCGTCATCATTGGAGAACCGCATAAGGAAGTGCCAAGGGCCGAGGAGCCCGACGGTTACACGATCTTGTAGGGACCAAGAATCATTGATGAAACGTGAAAAGCTATCGAGAGAAGGAAGTGGTCGACCGAACTGAGCTATTTGGGATAGCCCATGGAGAGAAGACGCCACTGAGAACATGATTTCTTTAAAAATACTCCATATCAAACATCACAAATCCATTCTTTCTCTTACCCATCCTTATATCCTGAGATTTTTTTTTAAAAACATGTGATCAGTATAAAACTCAGTAAGGTGTATAAAGAAAGAAAGAATTATTCAAGTGATAACATAAAAAACAATAAAACTCATAATCATAAAAACTCATATGCATAGAAACATCATGTATCATCCTTGGGAAATATTTACCATACAACCCTTACAATTACCCCTACACGTGGAATAACCATTTGGTCAAATTCCACTTCTGAAGTACCCAATGAATTTATGGGATATAATGTAACATCCCATTACTTTTACATGTATTACTAATACCTCTTATTTTAATTATTAATATTATATGTTCGAAGAAAAAAATGTTTTATCAGCAAAAATTTGTTGAATGTGTTAAAGTACTTAAATGTCCATTAACATCTTGAAATGTTCAATTACATATTCTTACAATTCAACACTGAGTTAGTGGGAGATTTCTAGGACCACAAAGCCTTGATGAAGACTAAATAAAAATGTTGATTTTATAATTTTAAGAATTCACATTTTTTTCAAAAATATTTAAATATCTCATAAATGGTATGTCGTATTAAAAATCTGAGACCACCGTTGGGTATGAAATGGGGTGTTTTATCTAGACTAGGTATAATTTTTATGCGCAATGAACATTTAATATTATTTAATTTTTATATTAAATAATTAATTTACTTTAACAATTTAATCTGATTTTTGAATATTAAATAATTTATTTCTCATAAATGGTGCATCTTATTAAAAATCTGAGACCGCAGTTGTGTCCAAAACGAGGTGTTTACCCTAGGAGGGGTATCAAATTTATATGCAAAGAGAGTTTAGTTAAATAACTCATTATTTTATGTTTTTAATAATTATATCAAATGTTTAATTGTATTAATTTAATTTAATTAATAAAAAAACGGATTACACTGTTCATTCATCCCCAACATTACACCGAAACTCCATTTCCACACGGAGGGAGTTTCAAAACCCTCTGTTTTTTATTGTTTTCAACGATTTCACTTATCAATGCATTAATGGGGCATTTTTAATCATTACGTTGGGTTTTTCAATCATCTTGATTCATTATTCTTTAATTGGGGGAAAACGTATGGTGTGGGTATTAAAATACCCCAACTGGTTTGGTTCCTTGGTATTGTTGTTCTACACGAGTCCAGAAGACTGCGAATCTTTCCTGCATAGCGTAATCGACCTCTAAACATCAAGTCAGACCTACGTTTTCCTTCCTCAGCCGGTGTGCACACCACAACCGGGCCTATTCTTCTTTGGTTAGCTTTTATTTTTTATTTTTTATTTTTTCTTCTTATATGTGTTTATAATAAAAAAAATATTTGGGGCATGAATAAAAGAGAATAAGAAATTATAATAATAGGTATAATATAACATTTATCAAATAATAAATTTTATATTATTTATTTGATGATATATAGATATATATATATATATATATGTATATATATATATGTAAATATATATATATATACATATACATAGTTATGTTGATAAACTCATTAAGGATAATTTAATTTAAAATAACTTTATCAAAGATATTTGCATGGTTTTATAAAACATTATTTTCCTGAAATCTTTTTATGGATAGTTGTTTAGATTTATCAAACGCTAATTACATATGACTGTAAAAAGATATTTTAATGAGTTTATCGAAGAACGAGGTATAAAACTTTTCAAGCAATAATCACAAATATTTATCAAGGAATAATAATGTATAATTATCAAGTGATAAAAACATCAATTTATCAATGAATAATTTTGAGATTATCAAAGGTTAGTTATTAATATTATTAAATTTATAATTTTGAGTATATAAAAGATAATTACTCTAATGGTTAATCGCGAGCATGTGCGTTGATATAATGATAAACTGAAGAATAAAATCCATGAAAGAAAAATATTATCCGATGCGAATATATATTGAAACTTATCCTGGTGAGATAAATTTTCATCGCATGTGATAATTTAAAATGATAATTTGGAGATTATCTAAGAGAGAGAAAATAAAATTTCATGTATTTTTCTTTATTCTATAATTTTGAGTATTATTCAAGAGAGATAAACTATCAACACAAGTGATTTTTATTTCCTTTTGAAATAAAATATTTGATTCTGGTTCTAGGAACCCTTGACAAACATCGACCATTAGTGTATCAATGCTTATAATAATAAAGTCGTGAAGAGGTTTTTTGAACCACATAGGGTGGTTTATCTTCGCCGCTAACATACAAGACCTTGAGGTAGGTGGTTCTATTTTGTTTAGCCAAATTGATTATCCTTGAATTGCTTGATTTATTTCAATTGATGATTTAAATTCAATTGCTCAAAGTTGCTTTCAATTAAGTTGATAAAAACCCGATTCCAATGAATCGAGGTATTTGAAATGGTTTTGGCATGGAAATTTGGAAGAACCCCAATTCCATTGAATTGGGTGTGTTTATGGAAATTGTATAATTTAAATTGTTTAATTTAAATTTAGATTTTGATGGAAATGATTTTAATTAAATTTTTTAATTTAATTGTGGAAATAAATTGTGTAATGATAGAATTGGTTTTGAATGGATTTCAAACTGGTGAAAATGGCTAAAAATGATTTGATAGAAACTCATTGGTTTTATCTTTTGAAAGGCCTATTTTTAATAAAACCTATTTTGGTTTTAAATTGATTGAAATTGGATCTTTTGAAATTGAAGAATTGGATTGATTGTATTTTTATGTAGTCTTAAAATAGTTCACACATCATATAAGAGTGAATGAAAGACTTATGTAGTTAGTGAGTTATTTGGATACACTCTACACTACGACAACATTCTAAAACATACTTACGGCGGGTCACATTCCCAATGAGTTGGTGATGAGTCTCCTTTGGCCAGTGTCATAGGGACATGTGTATACACATTTTTCTGAGTTCACATAGAGAGTTCAGAATCCTATAACTGGTTAATACTATCGTACCTTTTGGGAGATGACCATGTTACTCGCTTATTTATTTATATTTGAGATATAAATATATGCCAATAATTTTGAACTGATTTACATTCCTACTGAATTTATATAAGCTATTTTATATAAATGTTTTATTTAAGCCATTGTTTTAGAAATATTCTATCATTTGTAAAATCATTACTTAAAATATTTATTTCCATCATTTGAAAATGTATAACATGTTTTGTTAAAATATGCTTTTGAATTTCCAAACCTAGTTATTTGAAAATTGATATATTTTATTTGGATAATCTATATTTGGAATCTGTTAAGGAATATTTGGTGGTATCCTATTGGGTTTAGGCTCACACCCTACTTTTTCCTTTGGGTGTTTGTAGATTTTCTTCTTCCAGGTTCGAGAAAAGTGAAGGGATCTCCTGGAACTGGATCCAATTGTTGATCTTTGGTCCTGGTGAGTTGTCTCCATAGGGACCTTGGGTTGTTTTCCCATTTTTAGTACTTTGGTTATAGTACTTTGGGCTTTTTAAGCCTCTTTGTATTCTGGTACATTACTCCCAGTGGAGTTTCTTTTTGTTATGCATACTATCTTATTTATTTCTTCCGCATTGTTGGTGGAAAAATCATTCCCACTTGCATTTTGTGTGATTCCAGGTGCTATTCTCTGACCCATGGTCATTGGGAATGCCCTTCAGGATATGTCAGGTCCAGCTCAGTTATCGGGTTACCAGGGTACCCGGGTTGATTCGTGACATATAATGGGGCTCACCCGTCATATATTGATCTATAATGGGATAAACCCAAAATATCTTGAGCAATAATGGGCTCAACCCAACATAAATAATGTTCAAGGAACATATCATGGTAATAAAGTATCTTAAAATGATGATACACCACTCATTCTATATACAAATAAAAAAATCCTTTTGAAATTTATTAAATATAGTTTTAAAAAGAATTTAAAAGTAATGTATCTTGAAATATAACTCATGTGAGCATTAATATAATGGAATGAATATGTGTAGAAACTGTAAATACACATAACAAAACATAATAAAAACAAAAATTAATCCCACCAATAATCTCAATACAACCTAATGGATAAAGTAGAAGGTTAACCCAAAGATTGCAAATTGGGTTAAGAATTCCCTTACCTCAGATTCTTATTACTTAAAATGTATTTAAAAATACTATATAATGGTTAAAAGAGTGTTATTAATATCTTAATGAAACATATTAATGTTTATAGAAACTTATATGATCATTTTACAATGTCATTCAACACATTTATGAGTAATATTTTATTATTTACATTGTTTCAGATGTGTTCTTTACATGGTTTCCATGATCGGTTCATGATGAATATTCTTGTCGATATGAGTTGAAACTCCAAAATTAGAAAAGAATGGTATTTATATATTTCTATAACCATAAATTATACAATTTTTAATTTTTAATTCTAACACTAATATGATTCATAAGTTAAAACATTATTGATATTTATTTAGGTCATTTTGAAGATTCTTCGATCGCAATGACCTCATTTGGTATTATAAATTAATCACAAGTATAAAAAATGATTCCAGGACCTTATATAAGTTATAATACATAAATTATAATATGGTTCAACCATAATAATGGTTTCATGACCATTTTTAATGTAAGTAAAAGAAATTCAAATCACATCATCCATGATGTCGGTAAATCGACACATCAGAGATGGTGTTTTTATTTCATGAATAAGTGGGAGAGGAGAAGAAATGTAATGGTGAGTATTACATAAACATGATGAAATATAGAATATTTATGATACTGGACCATTAATTCCTCTTGGATAAGGGGAGGTGAGGAAATTATAAGAAAATAAAGGAACTCGAAATAAAAGAATAGTTGAGAAATCCCTTACAAAAATTCGACTGCAAAACGACTATGCAACATGGTTTTAGAAAACATTAAAAAGAGAAAGGAAAATGTTAAAACATCCATAAATGAATCCTAAAATAGTATAGAGACAAAATAAAATTAAAATAAGAACATGGTATGAATTCTTGAATGCTATACCACATCAAAGAGAACTTTAATGGAAAAGAAAGAAGTTGAGAATTCTATTACCTTGGAGAGTAACTCCTATGACTTGAATGTTGGGACGTTGGGGGCTCAAGGACACCTTGGGAGGACTAATAGGGAGGTAAAAGACCAGAGACTAGTTTATGAGGAATTTGTAATTAATGTAATTAATTAATGGGTTGGAATTTATTGTAAAAGTGAGGGAATATTTTAATAATTTCCAAGGGACACCTCATTAGTGGTATTTGCAAAACCGTGGGCTTGCCCATGGTATTTTCCCATGGTATTGGCCACATGGTACACCTAATATATTATTTTATTGTAAAAAAGTGGACCAGAATTATTAAATCATTATTACATCATTAATGATGTCATTAAACACACCGAAACTAAAAACTATATTTTTACTATTCACTGAAAATGCAATTGTTTCTGAAAAATCCCAAAAATTCGCCCTAAACATTTTTCGATTTTTATAATTAAAAAATGAAGTCCATTTTTTAAAAAAAATAATTTTATACATATTATTAATTTAATTTTTCAATAAAATCACAATTTATTAAAAAAGAGTTTTAAATCTATAACTCGTTTTTAACACCTTTAAAAATTAATCGACATCTCATTATCTTATATGCTTAATAAAATAATAATATGTTTTACTATTCACTAGGGTCATTTCAATATTCATAATGGTAGGTTAATATTCACTAAAAAAATCATGTTGGTTTCATTAGACTCAAAATAACATATCGATCACAATTGTAGATGACTATTTTTTGAAATTCAAAACATAGAAGCTACAAAATTATGGTTATGGGATAGTCATAAATATCTACTTAAAACAAATTTTAATTCATTTAATTTATTTTCTAAATCATTGGGTGTTACATATATCCTATATATGAATCATATAGAACATTCTAGATTCATATATCTACATTTGTCTCCAAAAACTTTTATGATCACCTCAACACCTAAGGTTTATCCTTTACAAAGCCTATTTTGTTGAAACTCTTCCTTTAAAATTCATAATGCTAGTGAATTTAGAAAAAAAAATTCATTTTACTTCCTTAAACGAATTAGGGAATTCTAATATATAACTACTCTATAACTCCCAAACTTCTATGCTCCTTAAACAATTTGGAACCATAAGACGTTAATACACAAAAACATGGATATTCACCATTGGTTATTTGATCACAATATCAAATCCCACAATATTTGTATCCTTCCTCATGAACTCCACATCAAAGAGTACAAGCTACTTACTAATAACATTTTTTTACTAGTATCCCTGATTAGAAAACCAAAAGTTTCATCACCTTTCCACAAAAATATTCAAATATTGGATATAAATTCGAACATGATTCGACACTATTATTGAAATTAATACACATGATACATTTAAAAATATTCAGGTTAGACACATAAATTATCCTTCCAGTACATATTAACCCTATTGTCATCTTCCCTTTCAGTTTTTAAGGACATAGATTCAAAATATAAGTTACATATTTATCATCTCCTTCCCTAAACAAAATTGAGAAACCAAAATATAACCTCATGATTTTTGATCTATCATCAAATGGTTGATTCATTAGTTCTTGCACATTATTTTCCCCAGTGTAACATTTATAGTGATATTCATATAGAGTACATTCAAAAAATAAAAATGTAGAAAATCTTCAATTATGTAGTAAAATTTATTATCAAACCATAAGAATTTCAACAACATTCTTGTATAATTATCCACCATGTATCTGAATATTATGAATGGTTTTTCATCCAAAAACATATGATTGAGAAACAATTATATTCAACCTCTTTGAGGAATTATCAATTTTGTAAAGATGGTATTGTGTTCCCCTATGAAATCAAACAACCATGGGGCCCCATACATTTTTATAAAGATACTAGTTATTTTGACACGTTAATTCCTTATATAATGAGGAATTTAACGCCTTATTATAATTCCCAAGGATATACACTTCACATGTTATATACTTTAAATATAAATATTCATCTGACATCAATGATCATGAAAAGTTTCTCACCATTATTCCCTATGTATTCATTCCACAATGTCACATTTCTAGAATATGTAAATACAAATTTGGTTTCATCATTTTTACTTTTTTCCATTTACAATCATTAATCCATACAACAATGATCCACAACTATGAAAATATTTTTTATCCACCGTGAACTATCAATTTTTTTATAAAAAAAAATATTATTCAGTAGACTAAGAAAAATTAGGGTCCTTCATAATCACATTTTATAATGAATACCATGTCGTTTCAATATGTATATGTTGTTCATTGGATTATTCACATCACACTTACCAAATGTACTGAGCACTTATTTATCCACAATAAAAACATTGTATAAGACGATGGATAAAATATTGTCTATATAGTATTTCTTGGATGTTGGGTGAAAATATACCTCAGATTCAGGGATCCATTGGTCTAATTATTATGTAAAACATATAATCAAATAGTCATCTTCTTTAGCCATAGAGTTCATAAATGAAATAGAATCATACATTTCAATATATCCACATACTTCATGAATTTCATTTTATAAATTCCATTACTCTCCACAGTACCTATGTGAAAAATAAACAAAACCAACACATTTTTCTCAAATTAATCCCCTTATATTCTCACCATTATTATGATTTTGGTTTTCTATTTCAATTGGTTTCCCCCCAAGCATCCATAGTAAATACTGTTTTTTTAGAACATAAACCTCTATTCCACAGGTAAACTTCAATCAAAACTAGATAGAGAATTTCCTTAAAAACTATGTCATTAATAACACTAACTTTTATCTCCATGGTGACCATTCTATCCAATGATTCTAAAAGTGATTATAGATTGATCATATCCCATACCACTATACTGAAGATAATTCTAATAGTCTATAACTAACATTTTAACTTGTCAATGAATTTTATATAATTATCTACCAAATTTTATTTATGACATCTCCATTTTGAAACATTAATGTATCAGAAACACTTCATAAATAGTGGTTGGATTCTGATATGTATTTTATTCCACACACATTATTTCTAAATTGGTCTTCATATAATATATTTTAAATAACACATTTTGGTTAAGAAAAATCACAATCCCACCATGTTTATTATGGATTCTAATTTTCCACTCATTCTATTTCAATAATTTCAAACATACCCCTATCAACATATGATCAAGATAACTATTGAATAGAAAATACCTTACATGAATCCTCTTGAATCAAAATTAATACATGTAGAATTTTCATTCTATACTATTCCATTTTCCTATACCATCCATTCAAAATATAAATATCCCACCAAAATTAAAAATTATAAAGGACAGGAAACACTAATTTATAGAAGGAATTTTTTTAAATCTTATAAGCATTATATAATAACATTTGGAATACCACTACACATTATCCAAAACAGGATGTGAGAACCTCAAATTAAAAATAATTTTTTTAAAAGGAATAAAATTTATACAACTATGAATCATTTTATATGAACTGATAATTTAGATACCCCCTCTATGCACCGAATCACCATAGTAATTCACTAATATAACTTATATAAATAAAGAATAATGGATTTAGACACTCAATAGAGAACAAAAATAACAAACACATTTAAAAAATACATACTATTTAGAAAAAACAAAAACATTAATAAAAATAAGGGAAATGAAATTATAAGATAGGTTCCCATGATATGTACACAACCCATGAGAAAAAAAACAAGAATTCATGTAAAATATAGTTTATTGACATCAATCAAGTTGAAGTGAATTTATCATCTGTCATAAAAATGGCCTCCCATATCTATTTATCTATTAGATACCATGATATATAGATGGTTCTAAAAATTATACCACCATAGGACCATTATGGTCCTCAATAACCTGATCATGGTCATCATCACCGACAAGATGAGTTCAAAAAATCCACCTATATCAAATGGTGAATAGTTACTACATTTGATAAACATATTTTCACCCTTCCAAATATCCAAAATGATTCTACTAAATATTCTTCAAATCTTATGGATCTAATTCACAACATTGATCTAATTTTAAAAATAAAAATTTAAAATCCCACATATAAAATGGTATTTTACATAACCATAAAATATTTTCTCACTTCCAAATTTATCACATATTATAATAAGGATTTTTGGAGTTCAAATCATCCAATGAAGGTGTATGTTGTGTATACTATGATTTACAAATAGTTTTAGAAATTTTCATGAAAATCCTCTATGTCTTTATACAAATATAAATGGGTTAATTACATCTCTTAATTGTTAATTTTTTTCAAATATATTATTAATGTATTGAATGGAATTTATCCTATGTGAATATTAAGAATTAAGGAATATATCCATTTTCAATACATCATATTTCTTCTTCCTATTTCATTAGGGGTGTACTATTTTTTATATCCATTAGTGAATTCAAACTATATTTTAATGTCATATTGGTGTATAATAATTAATTAAATTCATTTGTAATATAATTTTAATTCAATTTATTATGAAAAAAAAATCTAATTATTTAATATTAATTTTAATGAACATGTATATTAAAGTATTATAAGAATAAATCAATTTTTAAATTCTTTTATATATTGTTAACGTATAAATTAATTTTCAAAAAGGATAAATAATTACATGACCAATTGGAATTTCCTCAAATAAAATTTCATTCCATTTCCCACAAATGGGAGACTAACAAAAAAGAAATATATAATAATGGAATTATGATTTAAGATAATATAGAAAGATAATAAGAATCACCTTGGTCTAAAATACTATCCTATTATTATGAAACATTCATTACAATTCATTTCCATACATCAATGGTTAATAGTATTTACCATTTTTTATTTCCAATTAATATAAAATATATTTTATTTGATTTTTAGAATCATCCATGAAAAAATGTTTTATTATAGAGGTTAGTTCCATCTATGAAGTTGATGAGGTCATTAGTTATATATTATAATAAAATAGTGTTGATATTTATAGAATGTAATTAAATTAAAATCCAGTTCATTTGGGAGAACACAATTTTCAAATTTCATATAATGGAATCATATTTTTATTTTATTTAATGGTCATTATTTGTTTCGATGATGAACATATAATAATATTCCAAAATATCTTAGATGAGGAAATAAAAAATCACACATTTTGAAATGGTATAAAATGAAATCACCCAAATCATTTATAAATGATACTTTTATATTTAAATTATGAAAAATGTTATACATATTTCAAATCAATAAAATAAATTTGTAACAAATATCATCGAAATTTTATTTTTAATGTTTTATTCCCTGTAAAATGGATTACTTAGTGGTCTAGTGTGGTAACAGAAGAACCATTATTATATAGTTTTAGTTCACATGTTGAGAATCACACAATTCATTTTATGTTCATATTAGAGGGATCGTGATATGTAATATAAAAAATATTATCCTAAAAAGAACCTATATCCAAAAAATATGTACATAGGTAGAGGGTAATAATATTTTTATCAATGATAAAACAAAATAAGGTACATGATTGGAGTATGTTTAGGAACTCTTCAATTTTATATAACCTTCATTAGGGTAATATGTAATAAAATTCAATCCAAATTTTATGGATTGGGGAAAAAAGGGGAACCCCATGGTGGCAGTATTAGGTTAGATATCAAATATACATGTCATTGGTCTTATGAAAATTCATCGATCAAATGTCAAGTTGGCACATGGATTAAGGAATCTAATACATGTTCAAGTGGGTATTATAAAATCAATAAATAAAAATTGATAAATTGGCCACATGAAATCAATGTTTGAGGTTTATTGAGTAAGCTGGGTTGTGTACATGAATAAAATCAATAATAATTTAAAATTGTATTGAATAGTTTTTTACAAGGATTTTTAACCTTTAATTAACCTACAAAATTCTATCACAAGTTATAACCTCCAAAAAAATATATAATTTTAATTTTATTTAAGGGCTATCAATAATGTGTCCATGTAAAGGAAAATTTATGAGATCCATATTCATAAGTCTTTCTTCATTATTTTTATTTAGAAACTCACCTGTATGAGAAATATTTTCGTCACAGTTTATATAGATGATTATCTTGTATTCAATGAAATATAAAATTATTTTATATTATTATTAATTTATTTTTATCCATATTTCTTTAAGTATATGAATTTTTTCTTATATATTGAAAAAAAAAAATTTATGATCATATAAATTTCATAATTCTAATATAATGAATATTTTCCTAATATTACCATTAGTTTCGGAGGTTATCTAATGGTTTATACCTTAAAATAGTAGTGAAATATACATAAAATCTTCTTGATATCAAAATTTTTATAATATTAAACTTATCTAAATATTAACATGATAAATACCATTTTAGTTCCAAAAGTTACCCCCTTATTCATGATTCAATATATTTTCATAGGTATCATTGTAACCAAATGATGGTAGGGTACTAAATATATCCACTAAAGTGACATGTTTTTTACTACACGTGTTTATGGATTTATTTATAAATTAAAATTATTGTGTGATGTTTAGTATATAATATTGTATTATTGAATTATAATTGAGGGAATAAACCACCTAACCAGTAAATAGAAACCAATATTCATCAACATGGGTGCCTATAAGAAATGAAGATATAGATCAACCAAGATCAATCAAGCACAGCTACTTCTCATGAATGTAAACTTTGGACACACAAATTTCCTCACTATATTATTACATTGATTCACGCCAAATAATTAGTAAAGAATTCATAGGTCCCCACAAGGTTTCATGACAATTAACACTTTATATATTGAATTGTGACATTCATTGATTTTGTGAATTGACACTACCCCAAACTAACACTGAAATGATTGTTATCAAAAAGAGGTGAACACACCAATAATTAATTTCATTGATAATTTTATCTTGGTGGATCCCAAAAGAATCCCCATGAATTATTTGTTTAAAATTAGAGTATATAGAAAAAATGAATTTAAATGTGTGAGAGAATCAATTAGATCTCTATTGAAGACTAGAAGATTTGACACCTAGTTACCCTCCCACAAGTTCTAAGTACTCTATATATCAATTATATGATATTTTATTTACTCCTTGGTAATATAGATGATGCTAAAATTAATGGGGTAAAATTCTTGACATAATTTTATTGGAAATGTTAAATTAGCTTCCAAACATTAAATAGGGATATTAAAAAACTATAATAAAGTAGTATATTGTTCACAGATCAATCCAATATAATAATTCTGTTATGTTCCCCATATAAGTAACTAAATTCCAACATGAATGAGCCCTAAGAATCACATATGATAAAACCACCATAAAAATATTATTGGAGCACGATCTATTATAATTATGTTTAAAACCCGAACTATGTTCCTTATGCTAAACATTTCGACCTAGTACATTTCCCCCATCATCGGCATGTGTTTGAAAGGATTACATGTTTATGTTCAAAGGTGTTTATCACTGTGTATTACATGAATAAAAAAATTCTATTTCGATGATTATTTAGATTATTTTATTCTTCAAAAGATTATTATCTCATATTACCGAATATCAATCATTGTTATGTATATCCCATAACACCCAATAAACCTTAATAAAATCTACAATACAGGTATGAAATTCAATGTTTGAAATATAAATATTTTGATAACATGTATTTAATAACTACTCCATCAAAAAAAATAATATAGATACTCCTAAGTAGTTTTTGAGGATATTCAAAATGAATCCTTCACAATCAGTACCACAAAATAAGAGGTTGTTTATTACTATTTTATTATCAAAAAACTATATATTTATAGATGATATTATAAACCTTATTAAATTAATTTTTTCTGTTTGTAGGAATATATGAATTTTTTATATTCCACACAAGAAAACTATATATGAATGGAATATTTTTGTTCTATTAAGGAAATCACCAATGGTTTAAGATTTTCTAAACATGGATATTGTTGTAATGTTCAGAAGTATATAAATAATTTAAAATATGTGAGCTTGAAATAAAATAATTTGGATAATCTTTCATGTTTATGTTAGAGATGTTGGACTTATATTGTTCAAAAATTCATGCTTTGATCAATATTGAATGTTATGTCACTTAAAAAAACTCATTCTAGGACATAGGAAACCATAGATGTGAAGAAAGAATTACCCAACCAATTTTCATCAAACAATTATAATTAATCATGTACAATGATCCAGTATGAGTGTTCAAGAATCTTATTATATTACCCCTCTATAATATAATAGATAAGTATTGCTGAAAATATCCCATACCTCAAATACAAGAATTGTTTTATAAGTTATCATGGTCACATATGTTTGTATATCAAAGAAGCACTGGCCTCAATACAGTTTTGTACCTATCTTATATTTAATGACATTTGGTTCCGCTCTTACTCAATTAATAATGTCCAATGAAATTTTACTTGGTTATTATCTATGTGAGTTTTAAGTTCTAATGAATCAGAAAAACATATTAACACTCCAAAAAGGTAAAATCCCAAAAAAATAATTTAATGTTCAACTCCCACATGTATCATTAATAATATCCATTGAAACAAAAGAAATTATATAGATAAATAATAACATTGTGAAAGGATTATTATAAAAACATAAAAGGGAATCTTCAATCCTCCTTTAGATCATATAATATCTCTCTTCTATTAAATCTCCCTATGAAAGTCTCCTCTCTTTTAAATAATAATCCACATCAAACTCATATTTTTTTTAAATTCCTCATGGTGAATATCCCCCTCTCACATTTTACATGGATACCTTATATATATACATATTTATTAAATGTAAATTAAACACTATATGATCTTTATAGATTTTTCATGAATATTATTTCATATATATATACGTTTCATCCATAAAATCTCCATCCAATATCAACAAATTGCTTCACATATTCCATATTCGTGTTCATGAGATTATTCAACATGATTATTCTTTGATTCACAATACCTGATATAGTAACATAATATAAATGTTATTACCTCAAAATATGATTCTCACCTATGTGAAAATGGAATCATCTACTTAAAATAGATTTATTCTTTTGAACCTATTATTTAATTCAAGAACAACCATTTCTATGATAGCTAGCCTATAACAAATCATGATTTCCATATAATACTTAAAATATTTTTTGGGGTTGAGGAGTCATTCACTCCCACTAGATAATTTAAAATTATGTATCGATATCATATTCAATGATGGTGGTTAGACATGTTCCATGTGTTTTATTGTGTGATAAGAATATATCATATTAGTATATGGTATATCAGACACTATTTATGATATATTTTTATCTATATTGGGATCATATTCTTGGATTTAAACCTCTATCATATTTAAATACATCTATTATTTCCATTATAACCCATAGGAGTAATTTTATTTTAATACTAATGGGATAAGATATATGGTGATATGTGATGGATATAATTCATGTTTGTATTTATCTTTTAGCCTAATGTTATTTCCTCAATAGTATTTATCCAAAAAAATTCATAGATCATCCATGTTCCACCATAATTCTATAAATAAACCTATTGAAATCCATTAATTAATCATAAAATTTGGAAATAGAGAAGCGTAGTCAGGTGGAAATATCAGGTTATCATATCCAACAATCTTGCAGATCCAAGGATTTACCCTGATTATAATTATAAAGAATTATACTACACATTCTAAACTCTATTTTGATATATAAATATATATGTTGATACTTATGATATATAAATTTTTCTTAAATATATAATGTATCGATGCTTTGTAATAAAATAATGGTTTTCATTGGGGTAGATATTCACTCTATAACTATTATATGAGAAAAAATCAAAATCATCATCATATATGTTTTTAGGAAAGAGGTTTTAATCATGGTGAATTATCACTCAAAAATAGACTATAAGTGTTGAACATGCATTATTCTAAAATGGAAAAACATTTCAGCATATGTTAGATTAGTTTTCAGAAGAGTTTTATAGAGGAAGAATTTATATTTTGCTGAATAAAGTGATCATAAAGGCTGTTTTTTAGTTTTGATTCACCACTACAACACAATTGTGGGTTGGAAAAATAAAAAAAATTCATTATAATATATCATATTAAACAAATATATTATATATCACTGCATGTTATTAGGTTATGTTGTTCATTTAAATAATAAGTCTATGATTTATAGTGATATAAATCTAGTATTGTCACATAATTCTCCTTAAAAGGTTTTGTGGGTTTAATAGCGTGTTAGAATATATGTCAATGTCTTCTGAAGTACTCAATTCATGGGTAAAGGTGGATATTGATGATTCAAAATTATAATAAGGCTGAATAGGGGGATTATGACAACCCTGCTTTTATTACAAACTTAAACATGATTTATTACATAAAACTTCACTTGATACAACAAATAAGATCGAGAGGTTTAGTGTATTTGGGGATTAGGATCATTACATAAAAACTTAACACATGAAATAAAACATCTTTATTGAAAAATTCTTTTACACGAACACTACATTCCCTCGTACTTAGCATTGCATGGGATAACCTGAGGACATGCATAAGAAAAAGGGTGAGCTATAAAGCCAAGTAAGGGAGTGCACATGTAATAACATGAGGAGTAAAATACATGTTAGTAAATAGGCGTGTCAATAGAGCATAAAAGAAACATGAACATAAAGGCATGATAAATCATGATAATCATAACATGGAAATGTGGCAACAACACTTAACAATGAATTAGCATGAGCCAAGGCTCATTGCACATGGAGCATGAGTAAACCCTCATTGCACATGAAGCACAAGTAAACCCTCGTTTCACTTGAATTAGAATGAGTCAACACTCATTGCACATGACGTATCATGATACTATACTTTACACAATGCATTGGAGCGCTATAAGGGCGCACCCTTCTTAAACATTTCATTTCATGCATAAGTGTGCCACATGGATCATAAAACATGGATTCATAAAACATAATCATTTATTCCACGATAAAGGAATGTGGAATTCATACATGAAACTTTACAATCAATAAGTAAATGTGCATAAAGGTTAATACCCTTGATGGATAAATGGGCATGGTATTCACTACACAATGACATTGGCTTAGAAAATCGGTGCAATTTCGGTAGCGTAATGGCTTGACATAAGAATTCATAAAAAAGGTTGATGAGAGAGAAAGGGGTTCCTCATCATATTTACATGTAATGGAAAGTAAGTAGGTCATATAGATACATGTCCCAACAATTTTAATGGAATTTAGATTCATGATACAAAAGTATTTCTTGAATATAAAAGAGGAGAGAGAAGTTCCTTTCGGAATTTGGGCATAGTAACGGGTGTACATGGAAGGCATTTAATGAGAGATAAAGGGGTCTCCCATCATTCAAACTATTGACCTCACCTGTTTTGATAATCTCAATCATGTATTCATATGTGTTGAAAATCCCAATTATGTTTTCATTCTATATGACATTGTTAAGTATCATTGATCTATACTTTAATTCTTTCAAATCTATGATCAAACCAATAATAATTTTTAAAATAGTCTTTGAAATATGTTAATCCTCATTTATCCATGTTCATACAAGTTATAAATTGATTCTAACCCAATTGGATGTGTTCTGGATAAAACAGATAAGTAATCTGCCTATAGCTACTGATAATGAGCTACCGGTAACCAGTCTACCGATAAACTTAGTCTACCGACAGACAGCTACCGATAGACTTAACACAGAGCTACCGATAGACTTAACACAGAGCTACCGATAGACTTAACACAGAGCTACCGATAGACTTAACACAGAGCTACTGATAGACTTAACACAGAGCTACCGATGTGCTTATAAATGTAAGCTACTGACTTACAGACAGCTTCCGATACAAATATAGAGCTACCGGTGTAAGTATAAATAGCTACCGATGGAATAAGAGTCACCGATGGACGAAGCTACTGACAGACTCACAGCTACCGATACCAACGCATGGAGCTACCGATGCATGTACCTACTGATGTTCAAGCTACCGATGTTCAAGCTACCGATGTTCAAGATACCGATGTTCAAGCTACCGATGTCCAAGCTACTGATGCTGATCACCTACCGATCACTCGACGCACTGTTTGAATTTCATTATTTCCTATATTTAATCTATCCAACGGTCATATCATGTACATTTTAATGATTTGTCAAATATCTGATAAAGGTTGTCGGATGTCAGGAACCCGTACCTCGTACCTGCAGAAAGGAAATCTTTTCTGTCTCCTGTTGCACGTGACATAAATACAAGAAGACTACTGAAGAGATAAGCAGGACAACACACAGAGAGACAAGGAATACATACGACATACTCAAGAAAAGCTCTGTGCATACAAGAAGAACCAAGCAAGACAGAATCACATATACAATCAAGCATACTCGAGAAGAGTTATGTGCATTCAAAAGAATATCAAGGAGCTTCATCGACTACATCTCACTACCTACGAACCTGGAGCATACGACACTCTGTTTCTCAAACAGAAACGAGAAGAGGACTCAAACTCACTTCTGATCGAATCCAAAGGAGTCTAGAGCTGCACTGAAATCACCAGAACCACTTCTAAACTCTACATCTCTTGTTCTGTGATTTATTATCATTCTTTTCGAGCAGTGTGTGTTATCTGCTGTATCTAACACATACACTGTCTCCTGTACTCAAACTGAAGGATTTGAAAATCCTTACCAAACTCTTTCATTCTTTCTTTCCCACGAATAACAGTGGTAGAGGTCGTGTGTGACCTGGACAGCTGGTTGCTGTTGTACTGTTTCCCACGAAGAACAGTGGTAGAGGTCTTGGACCTGGACAGTTGTAAACTGTTGAACCCCGATCCAGGGTGTGGATCATTTTTATATAAACTTTTGAGAGGACTAAGTCTCGGCTTGAGACTGAACCTCTTGGTTACATTGTTGTGCCATCTCTTTCAAAGTTTTATTCCGCTGCTAATCACTTTAAAACCAATACTGTTTTTAAAGTTACTTTGATAATTAAATTAGCAAGTGTTTATGTTAAGTGTAGATCAGTAAGTTAGTTTCAAAAGATAATCACACACTCCTGTGTTGATTAACTGGGAATTAATCAATCCCTTGAGAATCTGACAGAACCTCTACTTTAATATAAATTCACTACAGTTTAATTTATTATTTTATTTGGGGGTCTTTAAGACACTGTTTTTTAAATACAGAAATTTTAATTGGTACTCAATTCACCCCCCTCTTGAGTAAACCACTCCGACCAACACTTGGTATCAAAGGTTGAAAATACTTTCTAAAAGTACTCTTCTTTTGAACTGTGATTTTAGTTGTATTTTAAAGTTCTTAAAATTTCTGTTATATCTAAATTTTTATCTCTTTAAAATTTTCTCATCATGGACAATAGACTTGAGGGTGCTTCTACTAACCGGAAACCTTTCTTCAATGGAACTAATTATGCTCAGTGGAAACTGAAAATGAAAATTCATCTAGAAAGCATAGGTTTTGATATTTGGACTGCTATTGAATCAGAATACAAAATTCCCACTACTGCTAGATCTACTTGGGATGAACCTACAAAGACTGCTTACAATAACAATTGTAAAGCTATGAATTCCTTGTACTGTGCTCTAGGAGATGAAGAATTTAATAGAATTTCTGCTTGTAAAACTGCTTATGAAATTTGGGATACCTTAGTTGTTTCTCATGAAGGAACAACTAATGTTAAAGAAATGAGATTGAATACTTATACTATCAAGTATGATAATTTTAAAATGAAGCATGACGAACCCATTTCTGACATGTATCTCAGGTTCAATGAAATTGTCAATACAATGATCTCGCTGGGAAAGGATGTCTCATCGAAGGAACAAATTATGAGAATTTTGAGGTGTCTACCTGATAGATGGAGAGGCACATCTGTATCAATCAGAGAATCATGTGAAATTGCTGCTCTACCTGTCAAGGAACTAATTGGAAAGCTGATGATGTATGAAGAAGAGCTTAAAGTGAACAAAGAGGAAGAAAATGAACCTGCAAGAAAGTCTGTCGCTTTCAAATCCTCAACTTCAAAGAATAAGGACAAAGAAAAGCTTCAAGCTGTAGTTGAAAGTTCAAGTTGTGAAGACAGTGGAAGTGATTCTGACAGTGATGCTGAGATGGCTCACATTGCTAGAAGATTTAAGAAATTTTATAGGAAAAAGAAGTTCTTCAGAAAAACAAATTACAAGGGTAAGTATGATCACCAAGGAAAATGGAAAAAGGATTGGAAGAAGAATGACAAATCAGATGATGTTGTCTGCTATGAGTGCAAGAGAAAAGGACACATTAAAGCCAACTGTCCAAAGCTGAAGTATAAAAAGAAATATGAATATAAGGACAATAAGTTTAAGAAAGCCATGAAGGCTACTTGGAGTGCTTCAGAAGACAGCACAAGTGAAGCTGAATCTTCATACTCTGAAAGGAATCGAGCCAACATGTGCTTTATGACAAACACTTCTCAGGTAACTGCTGAAACTCCTGCTTCAAATTCATATTATTCCGGAGATGATTCTGAAGGTGATAACATGTCTAAATCTGAATTGTTGGAATACTGTGACATGTTAGAAGAGACATGTAATGAACTTAAGGATAAATACAAGTCATTAAAGAAACAGCATGCTCTCACCACTACAGTTAAAACCGAACTCACTATTGAAAAAGAGAAAAATGCTCAACTGTTAAAGGAGAACACTGAACTGAAACTATCTAATGAACAACTCAGAAAAGACTTATAGAAGTTCACATATGGAAAGAATACTCTAACACAGATGCTAGGAAAGCAAATAGCACCTAAATATACTACTGGTATAGGATACCAACCTGGACAAAGGAAAATTGCCAAAACTAGATTCATTTCTAAATCTAGACAGAATGAAGGTAATTATGGAACTTCATATGCTTCAACCAGTTATATACATAGTTATGGATCTAATAAAGTTTATCTTTTAAAGCATGTCAATTCTACAAATTATATGAGACCCATTAGACAAATATGGGTACCTAAAGTGTTATTGGCTAACCTGTCTGGACCCAAGAAAATCTGGGTACCAAAATTATCTTCCATCTAAATCTGTTTTGTAGGGAACTTGCTTGAAGAGCTCCTGTAAAGAGACCTGGTATTTGGACAGTGGATGTTCAAGACATATGTCAGGAGAATTCTCTTGTTTCAAGAGTTTAATAAAAGTTGATGGAGGCTTTGTCACCTTTGGTGACAACTCTAAAGGAAAAATCATCGGCCTAGGCCAGATTGGTAACACTGATTCAATTTTGATCTCTAAAGTTTTATTTGTTGATGGCCTTAAATACAATTTATTAAGTATTTCTCAGTTATGTGATGATGGTTTTCATGTTAAATTTGAAAATGATTCTTGCAAAGTTTTTAATTCTAAGAATGTTTTGGTATTTTCTGCCTTAAGAAATGAGAATGTTTATGTTGTTAATCTGAATTCTTTAGCTAAGCAGAATATTACTTGTTTGAATGCTTTTCATAAAGAATCCTGGCTATGGCACAGAAGATTAGGACATTGCAACATTCACTCACTTAGAAAAATTTCTATGAAAAACCTAGTTAGAGACCTACCTAAATTAGAATTCCCAAATGATAGAGTGTGTAACCCCTGTCAAAAGGGAAAACAAAACAAAGTTTCTTTTAAATCAAAGAAATAAGTTTCGACTTCACAACCACTTGAATTGGTTCACATGGACTTGTTTGGACCATCAAGAGTTTCTAGTTTAAATGGGAAGCACTATGTTTATGTTCTTGTAGATGACTTTTCTAGATATACTTGGGTATATTTTCTAGCTCACAAAAGTGAAGCTTGTTCTTACTTTGTCAAATACTCCAAATCTGTAGAGAACCTTAGTGGACTTAAGATTAAAACTTTGAGGAGTGATCATGGTCGTGAGTTTGAAAATCAAGATTTTGAATCATATTGCTCACACAATGGCTATACTCATAACTTTTCTGCTCCTAGAACACCCCAACAGAATGGTGTAGTAGAAAGAAGAAACAGAACCCTGCAAGAAATTGCTAGAACCATGCTCAATGAATATGACCTACCTATTTATTTTTGGGATGAAGCTGTAAATACAGCTTGTTATGTCATTAATAGAGTCTTAATCAGACCTGTTCTTAAGAAAACCCCTTATGAATTGTGGAACAATAGAAAGCCTAAGGTTAATTACTTTCAAGTTTTTGGTTGCAAAGTATTTATTCTGAATACTAAAGATAATCTGGATAAGTATGCTTCCAAAAGTGATGAAGGAATTTTTCTGGGTTATTTTATCTCTAGTAAATCCTATAGAGTATTCAATAAGAAAACCAAATGTGTGGAAGAATCTGTTCACATCAAGTTTGATGAAACTGATCCACATGAGCCTAAAACCTCTCTTGAGAATCTTGAAGAAGATTTGTCTATTCTGGACCTTAATGATAAATCTAAAGAACCTGTTATAAAAGTATCCAATTCTGGACTTTCTCCAGAATCTGCTTCTATTGAACCCGAACCTATAGATTAACCTGAAATTTCTAGTCCAACCTTTACCAGATCAACGAGGATTCTAAAGAATCATACTTTAGAAGCTGTTGTTGGTAATCTTGATAGAGGAACACAGACTAGAGCTTCTCTAAGAAATCAGGTTGAACATCAAGCTTTTCTTTCACAGTCAGAACCTAAAAATATCAATGATGCTATCAATGATGAGTTTTGGGTAATGGCTATGCAAGAAGAATTAAATCAGTTTGAAAGAAACAAAGTCTGGGAATTAGTTGACAGACCTAAGGACACCTTAACAATAGGCACAAAATGGGTTTTTAGAAATAAAGTAGATGAATCTGGAAATATAGTTAGAAACAAAGCTAGACTAGTTGCACAAGGATATAGTCAAGAAGAAGGTATAGTCTATGAGGAGACTTTTGCACCTGTAGCTAGACTAGAAGCCATTAGGATCTTACTTGCATATGCTGCACATCTGGATTTCAAGTTATATCAAATGGATGTCAAAAGTGCTTTTCTAAATGGTTTTATAATTGAAGATGTTTTTGTAGAACAACCACCTGGATTTACTAACCCCCATTTTCTAAATCAAGTTTTTAAACTTTCTAAAGATTTGTATGGTTTGAAACAAGCTCCAAGAGCTTGGTATGATAGACTTAGCAATTTCCTTATTTCAAAAGGTTGTACTAAAGGGATTGCTGATCCAACTCTTTTCATTAAAAGAATTTCTAAAGATGTTTTAGTTGTACAAATATATGTTGATGATATTATTTTTGGATCTTCTAAACACTCTTTATGTACTGATTTTTCAAAAAGTATGAAAAATGAATTTGAAATGAGCTTAATGGGAGAGCTTAAGTACTTTCTTGGATTTCAAGTATTTCAAAATGAAAATGGTATTATTTTGAATCAAAGTAAATATACAAAGGATCTTTTAAAACGTTTTGGTCTGGATAGTATCAAGGGAAGTGAAACTCCTATGAGTACTACCTGTAAATTGGATGCAGATGAAACTAGGAAACCAGTTGATCAAACAAATTACAGAGGTATGATTGGTAGTTTACTTTATCTTACTGCTAGTCGACCTGATATTATGTTTAGTGTGTTTATGTGTGCCAGATTTCAAGATAATCCAAAAGAATCTCATTTGCTTACTGTTAAAAGAATTTTTAAATATCTCAAACACACGGTTAACTTAGGTTTGTTTTACCCAAAAGGACAATCCTTTGAGTTAATGAGTTATTCAGATGCTGACTTTGATGGTTGTAAGTTAGATAGAAAAAAGCACATCAGGAACATGTCATTTGCTTCGAAAATCCTTAGTTTCTTGGTGTAGTAAGAAACAGAACTCAGTTGCATTATCTACTGCCGAAGCAGAATATATAGCTGCTGGTAGTTGCTGTGCACAAATTCTATGGATGAAACACACTCTTTTGGACTATGGATATGTTTTTAAACATGTTTCAATCAACTGTGATAACACCAGTGCAATAAACATCTCTAAGAATCCTGTATCTCACTCTAGAACCAAACACATAAATGTAATACACCATTTCCTAAGAGATCACTATCAAAAAGGTGATATTTCTCTTGAATTTATTGGCACTGAACATCAATTGGCTGATATTTTCACTAAACCTCTAAGTTCGGATAGGCTAAGTTACATAAGACACGAATTGGGAATGTTTAATTACAACCGGTGTGAAAATCCTCACTGATGTGAAAATCCTCACCGATGTGAAAATTCTCACCAATGTGAAACTTCTCACCGATGTGAAAATCCTCACCGATGTGAAAATTCTCACCGATGTGAAACTTCTCACCGATGTGAAAATTCTCACCGACGTGAAAATTCTCACCGATGTGAAAATTCTTACCGATGTACAATTCTCACCGATTTGTTCTTCTCACCGATGATTAACTCACACCGATGCAATGTTTTTAAAACATCTGTCTGCCGCCAAGAATACGAATCGTTTTATATTATTTTTATTACTCTATTTTAGTCGTTTATTTGGAATTCCTAAATGATAAAACTAAGTCTAAGCCACTTCTTACCTCACCGAGCTCAAAATCCCTCACCTTCGAACCTTAGCTCCCAAATCGACCAAGAACCCTAAACCCGCGATGGCAAAAACTAAGCTTCCTATCGTCAGAGATGAAAGTACAGAACCAAACGCTAAGAAGCAGAAGACACAGCATAAAGCCAGTGTTAGTGAAGTCAGAACTCGATCGGGAAGGCGACCAGTGAATCCTCACTTGCAGAATAGAGACATAGTAATCGATAAGGAACTGTGCGTGGAATGGCTACTTCCTAGCAAATCGTTAGTACTCGAGATTCTGGAGGACCAGAAATGGGTGGATTGTTTCTCGAATAACAATGGCCCATACTACCCGAAGTTGGTAAAACAGTTCTATGAGTTTGTAACCTTTGAGAAGTCTGAGAATGAGAATCGAGTAAGCTCTTTTGTAAATGGAAAAGAGATATCTTTTTCTTCAGTAGAGTGGGCTGAGAGTTTGAAAGTACCACATGAAGGTGTCTCTGGGTATGTATCAAGAGCAACTCCACCTAGCAGTGACATCTTTGATTATGAAACTGCCTTAAAAGAGCTGACTGGTAATGAAAATCAAAGGCAAGTGGTTGCTGCTGAAATGGATGGAGAAAATCGACTGCTTTTCAAGTTTGTTCAACATGTGTTGATACCAAGGCGAGGAGATTTTGCAAATCTGAGATATCAAGATATCTATCTTCTTCATTTGCTAAGACATGGTGTGAAGATCAATCTGTGCAGATTGCTAATGCTTCAAATGGAAGACACGATTAGACCAAAGTCAAAGACTAATGCTTTGTTCTTTGCCAAGCTGATTTCAGTGATGATAAAAGTGAAAGGAATAGATGAGTCTCAGGATGAGACAGTTGTAGTCAAGAACAATTTCTGCATCACCTCGACTGTTTGCAAGTACATGAAAATTAACTGGAACCCATGGAAGGGTGAATGGGTCAGTGATGATCAGATGATTTATGATAGGTTTAATCCTGTGGATCATCCCTCAAGACCAAAGGATGAGAGAGATCCGAGTCTGAGACCTGATGAAGAGGAACCTGTTTATAGTGATGAAACAGAAGAAGAAGAAGAAGAAACTCCTATGGATGTTGGAGGAGATCCAGACTTGCCCCCAAGTCCTGTTGCAGAATTGGTCTATTCTAGGAAAGGAAAGGTAGAGGAAATTGTATCTACTCATGAGGAAGACCAGTCTGTACCTCACCAAGAATAAGAGGAAAAGGAAAATGTATCTGAATTGTCTGCTTCCGGTAGTTTAAGTATGAGCCCTTTGATTGGGAACTCAGCTATGCCTGCTGATGAAGTAGAAAGAGTTACAGAAGAAGCTGTACCTATATCAGGAAATCTTCAAGATGCTGCACCTGTGGAACTTGTAGTAGAAGATTCTGATGAAGAGAATCCAGCACCAAATGCTGTTGTGATACATGAGAATGCACCCATTGAGGGGGAGCATCAATCTGTTCTTGGAAATGTTACAGTAGCTGTTGAGCTTGGAGACTGGGTAGAAGACCCAGGGTTTATAGTATGTGGATTGGATTATCCAGATTTAGATAATGAGTTGTCTGTGAATAGACCGAAGACCAATTATGATCTTGCTTCTGAGATGTTTCCAGATGATGTGGTCAGATTTCATGATTTGAATAAGCAAAAAGAGGACCTCAAAACCAGTTTTGTTGAAGAAGTGAAGTTAATGGAAACCTCTCTTGCTTCCTCAATTAATTCAATAATGACTGATTCTGTAGTTAGTTTGGCCTCAGCAAGAGAATCTACTGCAGTTGTCTCAAATGATTTTGTCTCTAAATCTGATCTTGAATCCATGAAGAATGATCTGAAAGAATCATTCAGTGTATCAGTTGCTGAGATGAAGCAAAGCTTTTATGAAGAAATGAAAATGTTAGAGAGATCTTTCGAGCTATCTCTGGCTTGTAATTTATCTTCTTTTATGTCTGAGCTTATGGAAGAAGTGAAAGAGTGCCAGACTCAGTCTTCAAGAATCGAATCAGATCTAGAATCTCTCAAGACATCAGTTTCTGCTTTGGATTCTTATATGAGCTCCAAGTCTCAAGCTGACAAGGACCTAGCTTATGTGAAGAGTGTAGTAAGCCAATTTGTCTCGGTGTTTGAAAGTTTCAAAACCTCAGTGAAGGATCATGTTCAATTACAAGACTTTCAAGTTCAAAGCTTAATCAGTGGTTTGTCTAAGAGTTTTAAAGAAACTGTTTCCTTCTCTCTTGGCCCTCTCACATCCAAACTATCAGTTGACCTGAATCAAGTTCGAGCAATGTTGAAGGAGGAGATTGGTTCTATTTCAACCAGTGGCTCTGTGGACTCATCAGAGTTGAGCCGAGTGGTGCTTTCTACAAGAGATTCTGCCAGAGAAATAATGAAGATTGTTCAAGATTATATGAGAGAAGCCTCTGCCTCTCAAGAAGCCATAAAGAGCAAAGTGGACTACTACTTCACCAAAATTTTCACCAAGCATCAACTCGAACACCACTTCAAGCTGCTATTGGAAAACATGAAGCTACCTCCAGTCACTCAAGCTTTCAGAGAACAAGTGAGCAAGCTAAGAGAACTGACTCCTTCCTTAGAGAAATTCATGGAGAACAAAGATGATTTCATCTCTGCTATGGAAAGAGGAGGAGGAATTATTATGGATTTTATAAATCTGCTGCTGCCCTTCTTGCATGTTGATGCCAGACCAGTCATCATACCTCCTGCTTTGCCTGCTTCTGCCTCAGCTGCTTCCACAGTCCAGCTGACTCCTGCTCAAGCTATTCGCAGCCTCACACCGATGATCACCCAAAGATCTTCAACATACAGGCCTGACTCTGTGTCAGTGGCCCAGCCTCCTTTGATCTTTTCTGGGATTCCAAAACCTTCACCTACATCCTCACCTCCCGAACCTTCTTCTGATCCCAAAGGAAAATCTCACGAGGAAGAGGTGGAATGATCCAGTGGCTAGGATTTTTGATAGGAATTCCTTTGTATTCTTTTTTTGTACCTTTTGACTACTCTAATACAGAACTCCTTTTACTTCTCATGTTTTATTTGTCTCCTATATATATATGCTTTCCCACTTTTTGATTATCACAAAGGGGGAGAATAATAAGAAGAATAAGGGGGAGAACAAAATGAGAGAATAAGGGGGAGAACAAAATGAGAGAATAAGGGGGAGAACAAAGAGAATGAAAAATATTTTCAATAGAGAAACATAAGGAATAAGGGGAGACACTTTACCCTTCTTTTCATTTTTTCCCTCTGATACTTTATGTCTATTTAGTACCTTATGATTGTTACCCCTGATAACTTATGTCTATATCATACTATTTCTATTATCTCTGATGCTATTTTCAATAAGAAAATTGAATTCAATATTATACTCTTTACCATTATATTTTCACTATGTTAAATGCCCATATCATAAATTGTGATTATCAAAAAGGGGGAGATTGTTGACCTCACCTGTTTTGATAATCTCAATCATGTATTCATATGTGTTGAAAATCCCAATTATGTTTTCATTCTATATGATATTGTTAAGTATCATTGATCTATACTTTAATTCTTTCAAATCTATGATCAAACCAATAATAATTTTTAAAATAGTCTTTGAAATATGTTAATCCTCATTTATCCATGTTCATACAAGTTATAAATTGATTCTAACCCAATCGGATGTGTTCTGCATAAAACAGATAAGTAATCTGCCTATAGCTACTGATAATGAGCTACCGGTAACCAGTATACCGAGAGACTTAGTCTACCGACAGACAGCTACCGATAGACTTAACACAGAGCTACTGATAGACTTAACACAGAGCTACCGATAGACTTAACATAGAGATACCGATAGACTTAACACAGAGCTACTGATAGACTTAACACAGAGCTACCGATGTGCTTATAAATGTAAGCTACTGACTTACAAACAGCTACCGATACAAATATAGAGCTACCGGTGTAAGTATAAATAGCTACCGATGGAATAAGAGTCACCGATGGACGAAGCTACTGAAAAACTCACAGCTACCAATACCAACGCATGGAGCTACCGATGCATGTACCTACCGATGTTCAAGCTACCGATGTTCAAGCTACCGATGTTCAAGCTACCGATGTTCAAGCTACCGATGTTCAAGCTACCGATGTCCAAGCTACCGATGCTGATCACCTACCGATCACTCGACGCACTGTTTGAATTTATTTATTTCCTATATTTAATCTATCCAACGGTCATATCATGTACATTTTAATGATTTGTCAAATATCTGATAAAGGTTGTCGGATGTCAGGAACCCGTACCTCGTACCTGCAGAAAGGAAATCTTTTCTGTCTCCTGTTGCACGTGACATAAATACAAGAATACTGCTGAAGAGATAAGTGGGAAAACACACAGAGAGACAAGGAATACATACGACATACTCAAGAAAAGCTCTGTGCATACAAGAAGAACCAAGCAAGACATAATCACATATACAATCAAGCATACTCGAGAAGAGTTATGTGCATTCAAAAGAATATCAAGGAGCTTCATCGACTACATCTCACTACCTACGAACCTGGAGCATACGACACTCTGTTTCTCAAACAGAAATGAGAAGAGGACTCAAACTCACTTCTGATCGAATCCAAAGGAGTCCAGAGCTGCACTGAAATCTCCAGAACCACTTCTAAACTCTACATCTCTTGTTCTGTGATTTATTATCATTCTTTTCGAGCAGTGTGTGTTATCTGCTGTATCTAACACATACAATGTCTCCTGTACTCAAACTGAACGATTTGAAAATCCTTACCAAACTCTTTCATTCTTTCTTTCCCACGAATAACAGTGGTAGAGGTCGTGTGTGACCTGGACAGCTGGTTGCTGTTGTACTGTTTCCCATGAAGAACAGTGGTAGAGGTCTTGGACCTGGACAGTTGTAAACTGTTGAACCCCGATCCAGGGTGTGGATCATTTTTATATAAACTTTTGAGAGGACTAAGTCTCGGCTTGAGACTGAACCTCTTGGTTACATTGTTGTGCCATCTCTTTCAAAGTTTTATTCCGCTGCTAATCACTTTAAAACCAATACTGTTTTTAAAGTTACTTTGATAATTAAATTAGCAAGTGTTTATGTTAAGTGTAGATCAGTAAGTTAGTTTCAAAAGATAATCACACACTCTTGTGTTGATTAACTGGGAATTAATCAATCCCTTGAGAATCTGACAGAACCTCTACTTTAATATAAATTCACTACAGTTTAATTTATTATTTTATTTGGGGGTCTTTAAGACACTGTTTTTTAAATACAGAAATTTTAATTGGTACTCAATTCACCCCCCTATTGAGTAAACCACTCCGACCAACACAAACAATAAGAGGTAAGTATGGGGGAGGTTCGAAATAATACCCCAACATTCATAATTGAAATTAAAAGGGCAATACAACTTAAATAAAATTGACAAAAATGAGAAAGGAAGAAAAAAACCCTTACTTGGAAGTGTGCTTCCAAAGGCTAGAGAGAGGCTTGTGAGAGGCTTCTTGGGAGCTTGGGGCACCTTGAGAGGATTCTAGAGAGAGTTGGGCAGAGTTTGGACGAACTTAAAGGGATTTTAGTGAGGAGGAAGTGAGATCTTGGTTGGGTTTATATAGGAAAGGTGAGGGAATTCTTTATTATTTAGGTTTGGTACCCCTTACATTAAATTAATCCAAATCACAAACCATCCCATGGTTTTTGCCCATGGTTTTTGGCAAAGGAAAGAGGAAAACGTTATTTTATAGGGCCAAGGTCCGAACTTCTTAAAATAATAAGGTTGCTTATGTGGAGGTGAGTCACACTCCCATTGAAATTAATTTAAAAAGGCAAAGTGTTGAATATGTCATGAGGGGTCCATTAATGCTTTGAAAAGTAAGTCAAACAAACCCAAAACATCATTATTTTAATGATAAAACAAATATTGGCCGAACATAAGGATTATGGTATTTTATTTCATCACCATTGGGTCATTATGATGTCATAAAACACGTTATATATTTAAATGGTATTTAATTTTTACCCAAAAATTTGACTGTCTCAGAAAATTATGAAAAATTTACCATTGGATAATTTCAACATCCTGATTCCAAAAATAACATTTATTTTATCTAAATAATTTTCTAAATATGTTAATCTTCACTTTTAAAATAAAAACCGACATTTATCAAAAATTCACGGGTTTTGACAGAAATAGCTTCCAAACCTTAATAAAAATTTTAATTGCATTCATAAAATTATAAGATCAATTATATATAATAAAAATTAATTTAATATTAATAATAATATTTTATTAAAATATTATTTAATTAAAAAAAACCTTAATTTAATAAAATAGAATTCTTAATTAAATAATAACTAAAAACATCATTTGTACTTTAAAAACCATTTACAATGTATCAAAAATGACTAGAAATTATATTCATTATTATATACAAAAATAATGTACATGAACATAGTATTACTTATTTGTTACATAACCCCTTAAAACAGCTGCATAAGACCTAAGGGTAAGGTGTGCGACGGTGACAGAATCTTGGGGTGGCTCGGATAACATCGGTCGAGTGGTAATCTCTATCAACTTCCAATTTTCCCGTAGACGGTCCCGTTCGAGTTTGACATAATGAAGCTCAGCTTGGGCTTGGCCCAGGGCAAAGCCCAACGACGCCACCTCTTTTCCAAGCTCCGATAAATGGGCTTCATATGGGGCAATTCTACTGGATGAGGCCATCGCTTCCTTTCTCTGAGTAAAATTGGGTTCGTTAAAGCCTTATATTTATACTAATCATGTGATCACTATTCAACGGCTATATTAACAACGGTCAAAATTCTTAACATAAAACCAAAGAAGTTGACATCTTATAAAAACATTTTTCATAAAGAAATATTTAACTGGATCAAGAGAGATTTTCCATTAATGAAACTTTGGGTCGTTACAATATTCCCCCCTTATGAAATTTCAACCTCGAAATTTTCCTTTTCCCACACTAAAACAAATGTGGATAACTCAGCTTCATCATATCCTCCGACTCCCAAGTTGCTTATTCAAACTTTTGGTTTCTCCACAACACCTTGACGAGGGGAATTGTCTTATTTTGTAGAACTTTTTCTCTACGATCTGATATCTTCACTGGTTGCTCCTCATAAGAAAGATCATCTTCCAATTATACCACCTTGGAAGAGAGTACATGTGAAGGGTCTGGTATATACTTCCTTAAGAGGGATACATGAAAGACATCATGAACCTTGGACATAGTAGGTGGAAGTAATAGTCGATAGGCCACAGCCCCAACACGATCAAGAATCTCGAAGGGGCATATGTACCTTGGACTTAACTTCCCTTTCTTTCCAAACCTCATGACCTTATTCCATGGAGATATGCGTAAAAACACCATGTCTCTAACTTTAAACTCAAGGTCTTGTTGACAATTATCTTCATAACTCTTCTGTCGACTCTGGGCTGCCTTTATATGCTACTGAATGGTTTTCACCTTCTCCACCATTTCCTCGACCATTTCTGGTCCAAGAAGCCTACGTTCACCGACCTCATCCCAACATGCCCGTGTTCTACACCTTTTCCCATACAGGGCTTCATATGGTGCTATTTGGATTCTCGAGTGGAAACTATTATTATAAGAGAACTGAACCAGAGGAAGATGTTGATCCCATCCTACTTTAAATTCCATTGAGCATGCTCTCAACATGTCCTCAAGTGTTTGGATAGTCCGCTCGGATTGGCCATCAGTTTGAGGATGATAGGCCGTACTGAAGTTCAGTTCAGTATTCAGAGCATGTTGAAGACTCTTCCAAAACTTAGAGGTTAATCTTGGATCTCGGTCAGACACAATAGATAGTGGTACTCCATGAAACCTTACCACTTCCCTGATATATATCCGCGCCAGTTGATCCAATGAGAAATCCTCTCGAATAGTAATGAAGTGTGCAGTCTTTGTAAGACGATCCACAACAACCCAGATTGCATTGTTGCCTTTGGATTTCCTTGGAAGTCCGGTGACAAAGTCCATGGTGAAGTTCTCCCATTTCCATTCTGGTATGGGAAATGGTTGCATCATCCCCTTAGACTTCTGCCTTTCTGCCTTCACTTGCTGACACACCAATCACTTTGATGTATATTCGGCGATCTCCTTCTTCATATTATCCCACCAAAAGTTTTCTCAGAGATCTCGATACATCTTTGTGCTCCCTGGGTGAATAGAGAAATTTAAACTATGTGCATCATCCAAAAGTTCCTTCTTCAGCTCCAGACTTGATGGAACACATAGTCTTTTCCCAAACCACACAATTCCTTATTCATTAACATTAAACTCCGAGGATTTTCCCTTTTTGATAGTTTCCACTTTTTCTTGATTTCCCACATCATTCTTTTGAGAATCCTTTAACCTTTCCAAAAGAGATGGTTGAGCAATCATTTGTGAAAGGATTGATGATGTCCCTTCTTTATGATTCTGACGTCCATCTTCATCAAGTCTAAGAAGATTGGATCCTTCTCAATTCTCATCATTGATAGAATCGCTGGATCCTTTCTACTTAGGGCATTCGCCACCTTGTTCACTTTCCCAGGGTGGTAATGTATTGAATAGTCATAATCCTTGATGATCTCTATCCATCTTCTCTGGCACATATTAATCTCTTTCTGTGTGAATATATATTTAAGACTCTTGTGGTCAGTATATATCTCACATTTCTCTCCATAGAGATAATGCCGCCAGATTTTCAAGGCAAAGATCACCACCGCCAACTCCAAATCATGTGTTGGATAGTTTCGCTCATGGATTTTCAACTACCTTGAGGCATAGGATATCACTTTATCATTCTGCATCAGCACACATCCTAATCCCTTCTTTGAGGCATCACTGAATACCACAAAAAGTTCCCCACTTGTGGGTAAAGTGAGCACGGGTGCAGTGATAAGTCTCCTTTTCAACTCCTTGAAGCTTTCTTCACATTTATCACTCCAAGCAAACTTTACTCCCTTTTGAGTTAGCTTGGTAATAGGGTTGGACAATCATGAGAAATTTCTCACAAATCGTCGATAATATCCAGCTAACCCCAAGAAGCTACAGATATCTGTTACCGATGTTGGCCTCGGTCATCCCTCAATTGCATCTGTTTTGGAGGGATCCACAGATATTCCATTGCTTGTAATGATATGGCCCAAGAATGAGACTTACTTCAACCAGAACTCACACTTGATATACTTTTCATAGAGCTTCTCCTTGTGCAAAGTCTCTAGTACAGTTCTTAAATGCTCCTCATGGTCCTCCTTGGTTTTGGAGTATATTAGAATATCATCTATAAAGACTACCACAAATTTTTCAAGGTAATATCTAAAGACTATAATCATCAAGTCCATGAATATTTCTTGAGCATTGGTGAGTCCAAAAGGCATTACTATGAATTCATAGTGCCCGTAACTTGTACGAAAAGCAATCTTGGGGATATCTTCCTTCTTCACCCTTACTTGATAATATCCCAACCGCAAGTCCACCTTGGAGAAGTATTGTGCTCCACGCAGCTGATCAAACAAGTCATTGATTATTGGGATAGGATACTTTTTCTTTATCATGATTTTGTTAAGTTCACTATAATCGATGCATAGCCGAATTGACCCATCCTTCTTCTTGACGAAGAGGACTGGTGCACCCCATGGTGAAGCACTTGGGCGTATAAACCCTTTATCCAGATTCTCCTATAGTTGTTTCTTCATCTCTTCAAGCTCAACAACAACCATTCTATATGGATTCTAGGATATTGGTAGCGCCCCAGGTATAAGTTCAATTGAGAACTCAACATCTCTTCTTAGAGGAAGACCAGGCAGTTCCTTGAGAAACACTTCAGCGAATTCCCTCACAATAGGCATTTCTTCAAGGGTGGTTTCTTCCTTAGACTCAATCATCTGAGCTAGATATACGTGCTCATAAGGCATTAATATCCATGCTTGAGATGATAGAGCTAAAGGAGATTCATCTTCCTCCTGACACTTGTAAAGAATCAAGTGTCGATTCTCCATATGGAGTGTGATTTCCCTCTCCCAACAATTTATGTTGGCTCTATATAAGGAAAGCCAATCCATGCCAAGAATTGCATCAAATTCCACCAGAGGGAGTATGAAGAGGTTCTACGGGAAATTCAATCCAAAGATTATAATAGGGGAGGACTTATACTCATGGGATGCAATGATTTCCCCATTTTCCGTACTCACTGACGTCTTTACTTCCATGATTTGTGGTGGTGTTGGTATTGTTCTACTAAACTTTTGAGATATAAAAGAATTTGTAGAACCTGAATCAAAAAGTACGTTCGCTATTCTTGAATGAATAACTAGCGTACCTGTCACCACTTCGTTGTCGGGGTTCACTTCGTCATAAGTGATGGAAAAAGCTCTTCCTTATTGTCTTGGAGGTTGTTGGTTGCCTCCGAAAACCCTTTGATTAGGGCACTGATTTGAAAAATGACCTGGTTCTTTACATTTGTAGCATTGAACAACACGCTGAGGTTCGAACGGAGCGTTCCTCTCCTATGTTGCATCCATGGGTCCTTCTTGCTGACAGTTAACAACTAGGTGCCCTTCTCTTCCACACCTGAAGCATTTTCTCGTCCCCTTAAGGAAATTTCCAGGGTGCTTATTTCCGCACTTTTGGCATGTGGGGTGCTGGAACTTCTTAGCGCCGTTGGATTTATCCATCGGCCCACTAGTATTGAAGTCCACCTTATGCTTCTTGTCCCCATGATACCCTTGTGATTATCCGATCTCTATTTCAACCTTGAGGGCACATCGAACAATTTCTTCATAGCTGTTGAAGTCATGGATTTCTAATGATTTCTGCAAGCTAGGCTTCAGCCCACCAAAGAAGAGGTCAACCTGGAATTCAGGGGTAACGACAAAGCCGGAAGCGTATCGTGCAAGCCTTGTGAAGTTTTCCTCATATGCTCCAATAGATTCTTCATCTTTTATCTTGAGGGAAACGAAGTCCCTTTCCATCTTAAGCCGGAGGGTGCGCAGAAAATATTTATCGAAAAACATCTTCTGGAATTCCTTCCATTCCAAAGCCTCGATATCCTCCTCAGGCTTTGTATTTTTGATCAACGTCCACCATTGATTAGCATCACCCTCCATACGATAAGACGCCAGGAGAACCTTCTCTTGTTCAAAACATTTAAGGATAGAGAAGATCTTTTCAATGGAGTTGATCCATTGTTCAGCGATCGTGGGATCGTATGATCCACTAAAAGTAGGAGGCCTTTGTCTCATGAAGCTTTCAATAGTGACTTGTTCTTTCTTAGGGGGGGTTGAACGTTCCTCTTGACCCGTGTTTCTATTCAAAACTTGGGTTAGATGAGAGAGAAGTGTGAAAAAGTTCGTGATTCCCGCTCCCATTGGATTTGGCATCTCATTAGTACAGTCATCACACTGATCTTCAAAACGGTTATTAGCCCGAGTCCTCCTATTACTGGCCATTGGCTGGAATAAAAGGAAAGTTAGGGGTAACACATAAAGGGTAATACAAAGACAAAAGTTGATGACTTATAAATAAACTTTAATTTCTTTAACTCATGAGTTTAAAGGCTTCAATCTAGGCTTTTCATTATCTACTTTCTAACATATATTCTTAGGGGAATTTTTCCCTTAATACGGGTTCATACTAAGATTGTGAATTTATCAAAACATATCCCCTGGGAGTGTCGTAACCAAGAGTGCAGCAAGACTCGTTTTTGTGCACCAGTTCCCGTTTGAGTCTAGCTCAAAGCAGTGTTTTCGGGTTTTACCCCTAGGATACATCTGTGCCAGAGCTGCCTCTACCTGCTTGTATCCAGACAGGGATGTATTTGTTTGATAAACCACTTGCTTAGTATTTACAAAAACTTAGAGTGTTTTTATTATACTTAGTCTTATATCTAAGGCTTTACTAGGGTTTCCTAATCCCAAAAATAACTAAACCTACCCTCTGATACCAACTATGACAACCCTGCTTTTATTACAAACTTAAACATGATTTATTACATAAAACTTCACTTGATACAACAAATAAGATTGAGAGGTTTAGTGTCTTTGGGTATTAGGATCATTACATAAAAACTTAACACATGAAATAAAACATCTTTATTGAAAACTTCCTTTACACGACCACTACATTCCCTCGTACTTAGCATTGCATGGGATAACCTGAGGACATGCATAAGAAAAGGGTGAGCTATAAAGCCCAGTAAGGGAGTACACATGGAATAACATGAGGAGTAAAATACATGTTAGTCAATAGGCATGTCAATAGATCATAATAGAAACATGAACATAAAGGCATAATAAAGCATGATAATCATAACATGGAAATGTGGCAACAATACTTAACATTGAATTAGCATTAGCCAAGGCTCATTGCACATGGAGCATGAATAAACCCTCATTGAACATGAAGCACGAGTAAACCCTGGTTGCACTTGAATTAACATGAGTAAACACTCATTGCACATGACGTATCATGATAATATACTTTACCCAATGCATTGGAGCGCTACAAGGGCGCACCCTTCTTAAACATTTCATTTCGTGCATAAGTGTGCCACATGGATCATAAAACATGGATTCATAAAACATAATCATTTATTCCAAAATAAAGTAATGTGGAATTCATACATGAAAATTTAAAATCAATAAGTAAATGTGCATAAAGGTGAATACCCTTGATGGAGAAATGGGCATGGAATTCACTACACAATGACATTGGCTTAGAAAATCGGTGCGATTTCGGCAGTGTAACGGCGTGACAAAAGAATTCATAAAAAAGGTTGATGAGAAAGAAAGGGGTTCCTCATCATTTTTACATGTAATGGACATTATAAAGGTAATATAGATAAATGTCCAAAGAATTGTAATGGAATTTAGATTCATGATACAAAATTATTGCTTGAATATAAAAGAGGAGAGAGAAGTTCCTTTCGGAATTTCGGCATAGTAACGGGTGTACATGGGAGGCATTTAATGAGAGAGAAAGGGGTATCCCATCATTCAAAAAATAAGAGGGTATTATGGGGAAGGTGTGAAACCATACCCCAACATTCATAATTGAAATTAAAAGGGCAATACAACTTAAAGAAAATTGACAAAAATGAGAAACGAAGAAAAAAACCCTTACTTGGAAGTGTGCTTCCAAAGGCTAGAGAGAGGCTTGTGAGAGGCTTATTGGGAGCTTGGGGCACCTTGAGAGGATTCTAGAGAGATTTGGGCAGAGTCTGGAAGAACTTCAAGGGCCTTTAGTGAGGAGGAAGTGGGAGCTTGGGTGGGTTTATATGGGAAAGGTGAGGAAATTCTTTATTATTTAGGTTTGGGTCCCCTTACATTTAATTAATCCAAAACACAAACCATCCCATGGTTTTTGCCCATGTTTTTTGGAAAAGGAAATAGGAAAACATTATTTTATAGGGCCAAGGTCCGAAATTCTTAAAATAATAAGGTTTCTTATGTGGAGGTGAGTCACACTCCCATGGAAATTAATTTAAAAAGGCAAAGTGTTGAATATGTCTTGAGGGGTCCATTAATGCTTTGAAAAGTAAGTCAAACAAACCCAAAACATCATTATTTTAATGATAAAACATATATTGTCCGAACATAAGGATTGTGGTATTTTATTGCATCACCATTGGGTCATTATGATGTCATAAAACACATTATATATTTAAATGGTATTTAATTTTTACCCAAAAATTTGACTGTCTTAGAAAATTATGAAAAATTCACCATTGGATAATTTCGATGTCCTGATTCCAAAAATAAAATTTATTTTATCTTAATAATTTTCTAAATATGTGAATTTCCACTTTTAAAATAAAAACCGACATTTATCAAAAATTCACAGGTTTTGACAGAAATGGCTTTCAAACCTTAATAAAAATTTTAATTGCATTCATAAAATTATAAGATCATTTATATTTGATAAAAATTAATTTAATATTAATAATAATATTTTATTAAAATTTTATTTAATTCGAAAAATCCCTTAATTTAATAAAATATAATTCTTAATTAAATAATAACTAAAAACATCATTTGTACTTTAAAAACCATTTACAATGTATCAAAAATGACTAGAAATTATATTCATTATTATATACAAAAATAATGTACATGAACATAGTATTACTTATTTGTTACATAACCCCTTAAAACAGCCGCATAAGACCTAAGGGTAAGGTGTGCAATGGTGATAGACTCTTGGGGTGACTCGGATAACATCGCTCGAGTGGTAATCTCTATCAACTTCCACTTTTCCCGTAGACGGTCCCGTTCGAGTTTGACATAATAAAGCTCATCTTGGGCTTGGTCAAGGGCGAAGCCCAAAGACGCCACCTCTTTTCCAAGCTCCGATAAATGGGCTTCATATGGGGCAATTCTACTGGATGAGACCATCGCTTCCTTTCTCTGAGTAAAATTGGGTTCTTTAAAGCCTTATATTTATACTAATCATGTGATCACTGTTCAACGGCTATATTAACAATGGTAAAAATTCTTAACATAAAACCAAAGAAGTTGACATCTTATAAAAACGTTTTTCATAAAGAAACATTTAACTAGATCAAGAGGGATTTTCTATTAATGAAACTTTGGGTCGTTACAGGGATGAAGTGTGTCTTTGATATCACCATATCATTAAAACTAATTGCATGGTGTATGTTCCTATTTTATCTCTCGTAGGAAAAAAATATCACTATTAATCTTCCCCATTTTATATTTTGTTTCATTATTTTTAAAACTAACACAAAAATGCAGGGAAGGTAAAAAAATTACATGGATCAATCAAAATCCATACATCCATAGTGAAGGAAATTTTTTCTTTTCCAAAGGTGGGTACAACTGATTACATAGTTTTTTCATTATTATCACTTATATATATAGCATTATAGGATAATATGAAAACCCAATCATTGTATTTTTTTCATTTGGATGGAATTAAACCCTACTACATGTCATCAGGTGATAGAAAACTCATTATCAATTAAATTTATTTTCACACAACACTTGGGGAATTAGTTTTTCAAAATAATTCAACTATCTAAACCATGAAAATAAGTACTAAAAATTATTAATACTCAGATATTTCTTCCAATTTCCATCATGATTCCCATTTTCATCTAATTTGTGAGAGATATTTACCAATTCCAAATAGTGCTGCAACAAGAACTTTTTAAAAACCTTCTTCAACATGTTTAATGTGTTCTCACACATCTACATCCTTTGATGTGAGTTACAACTCTCATTTATAATATCTTAGATGAATTGGAACTGAAGTGAAATTTATTGGTTAAATAATGAGGAATATGTTTATTTAAAAGTAAAATGGTACTCTATTTGGAACTAAAAACATCGATGTTCTCTTAGATTATCCCTAAGTCCTTGACCAGTCCATGAAACCAGGTAGCTTCCTAAAATTCATATACTATAACTATATACTCTTCCGCTGTAGTATTAACATTCATTGTTGATAGTAGTGCTAATATATATTTGAAAAGTCCTCCTTCAATTGTGAAATCATAACAGTAAGTGAATATTCAGTTGTTCAAGTATCCTATATATTTAGTATCAATATATCTAATATGAAAACTCAAAAACAATTATATCTCATATTCTTAAACCAAAATATATTGTTTTTTTTTAATATTATATAACATCCATAAGATAGTATACTAATCACTTTTAATAAGGTCATCTTATTATAGTCCTACAATTATCATTGCAAGTGAAATACCTGGTTTTAGAGAATATAAAATATATTAATGATTATAATATTATTTCATATAGAATTAAATGCATATTTTTCCTCTCATCATCATGATCGGTATATAATGTTGTGATATTTGTAAAATGATGTAATTATGATTTTCTTTCTGGTTTAACATTATCAAAAATATTAAACATCTAGATAGATTTCATCAACTAAAATGTTTAGATAATGGTAGAAACACACATAGATTTGTATCATTATAACTCTATACCAAGATACATCTTTTCCTCTCTAATATTATTTATATTAAACTATTATTTGATTTGTAATATCAACTAATCAATAACAATCTCTCCTTTAAATATAGTAAATATATCATCAATATATAAATGAATTTTGATAAATTTAAAATCATGATGTATCCTAATAAAAATAATGATCAATCTGAAGACAAAAAAATTGATATTCAATATAAAATATTCTAATTGTATTTACCACCATATTAATGACTAATTTAGGACATACAATGGGGTTTTCAACCAAAAACACTATTTTATTGAGCTGGGCCATGAAAAACTTCATGTCGTGTCATGTAGATCCCTTCCTCCAATGATTTATAGAGAAATATTGATTTGTTGTCAATATTATATAACTATAGTTCAATCTATTAAAACTATTGATGAAAATTTTCAAAAGGATAACACTTAAAATCTATAGAAAATACCTTATTATAGTTTATCCCTACCATATATTCATGGATCATATAAACAATTATAACTATATACAAAATCGTTTTCCTGATTGTTTCATCATCCTTTTTTGAAAACACCAATTCTCACCAAACCAACATCTTATTTTTTTGGAGGACTAATATGCTCCCATTTTAGATTTTTATGTAATGAGCATAGTTCCTATTTCATAAATGACATTCACTTGTCCGTCTTTTTAATATATAAAATATATCAATAGATTTTTGGAAGAACATATTCTATTATTGAAATAGTGTAAGAACAAATATTATCATACCTAGAATGTCATTATATTTTTTTATCATTTTTTAATAGTGGTGATACTAACATTATTTTTATTATCCCATAGTAGTGAAAATTATTCACTAATCAATATATCATTTTTATTATTATAGTTTGTCTCATGGGGTGATATATTAGTGGGAAATAAAATTTTATACACCTTAATTGAAAATATATCTAATTCATTAATCTTTGTTTCAAATGTATTTGACATTACCATTACTAATCCATCAAATGTAAAGTAATAACTCAAAATAATATTCTTTGATCTGAAATCAGATATTTATAAAACTCTTAACCTATTACTAAATCCAAAAATTATATATTTATTTTCTCTAGGATCAAATTTTGACTATGTGATAAGAATCCAATGATATTTATTCAATATAATAAGAAATATTTTCACTAGATCAAACCACTATCATAATTCTTCCATCAATAATATAATATAGTAATAATTTCATTATGTGTAATGCATTTATAAATTCATTCTATAAAAATGATTAGTTTAATGCTTACTAAGATAACATAATCCATAAAATTTTAATCAGTATATGTTCTATTCATTCCTCTAATTGATTAAGCTATTATGTTAGAGGAACTTTTATGTTTATCATAATACCTTCAACTTCAAACCAATTATTAAATCGACCTGATATGTATTATCCATCGTTATCTTATTTCAATCTCTTTATATTTCTTGAAATTTTATTTTTAGACATTTTATTCTAATTATGTATTATATATAATACATAAATATTTTTATTTTGGGAATACACCCAAAAAACATCATGAGTGGTCATTAATAAATATGATAGAAAAAATTTACCTCCCAATGAATAATTCATCAACGGTCCCCATAAATTAGTATGGATGTGTTATTATATTATCTTTTTGGGATATGTTTTATTGCTTAAATTGAGTATAGTTTTAGTTCCCATCACAAAATTCACATAATATTATAATTTTGCCTTCATGGATCCATTCAAAACACCAATCTTAAAAATTATACAAAATTTCTTATATCTAGTATTTTAGAGTCTCATATGCCAATGCCTAGAAGTATCTAGATCACTATACACTATTGTTGTCACTCCGCCTATAGTAGTCTCTAAATTCAATCAATATAAAAAGCGGTTCAATTACTATTTATCATAAATAATGTAAATTATATTATTCTCATTAATCTTCTATAAATGGTTATAATATATACTAGAATATCCAATACTCAAAATGATATCCAGTTTATATCAATTTCTATCATGTACCTCATATATCAAAGGTATCAAGTTGTACTATCTTGGATCCTTAACAATATTGTATCAATACCACTCATATGGATGAGATAGATATTTCCCATTTTCACCACACTTCCATCATGATATTTGAGTCTTAAAAAATATATTGATTTTGGTTAATGTGAAATAAAAAACCATAATCATGAATCCATCCATCTATGTGGTTGGAATATGATGAAATAAAGAATGTAAAATCTTTCATATCCTTAGTATTTGTTTAAAATTCACTTTTAGTTTCCTTATAATAGGATAATACAACATGTAGTTCCCTTTTTATTAAAATATTTGTACTTATCATATATTTAATTCTTATAAGTGGGGTCACACCTTATAATGGAGCATGATTTACTCTATTGAATCCTCCAGTTTTCCAAATTGTCGCACCCCAACAATGGTATTATTTACTATTTTTTATTTCATGGTTCATGATCTATTCCATGGTTTTCTAGTAGAATCCCATATTATGTTTTTTATTTTTGTATTTCATGGATGTTTTGTGGATCTATGCATGGTTAGTGTTAATGGAATCTAGGTAAACCATGTGTCTTGATGATTAAATGATATTTTCAATTAGTTTTTTTCATGAATAGATTTACTTCAAATGTTAGTTAAATGTTTTTCAAAATTTTATCAGAATTAGGGGAAACTATACAATTTTCTTGGGGTGTTTGGAACCTAGAACACAACTTATGGAATTTTTGGGAAAACCATGCTTCAAGAGATTTTCAGTATCAACATAATTTACGTAGGTTTTTTTCATGGTTGGTTCATTCCATCCAAACCATTAAATAAAATTATAAGAGGATATAGTGTCTTTCTAAAACATTGTGTGTGGTTATTAAATGGTTTGGTAAAATATGTATCCTAACACTGCACCATCCTAGATTATCTAAAACATTGAATTTCTTTTCTCCCAAAATTATATTAAAAGACCAAATTGACTTCCCTCCTCCCCCATTAAACCATATAACATAAAGGTTCTCCCATAACCTCCTCCCTTTTCTCATACCTAGTGGATTGATGCTCCTCCTTGGATTAATAATGTTTTTTAAAGATCATAGCTTCTCTTCCACGTCTTATCCTCTTCCCATATTACTACATTGTTCATACATTGTAAATATCTCTCTTGGAATGACCATAGAGGTTGGTAGTAGATTTTTACATGTATATAATTTTGGTTTAGGGTGTTTGGTTTGGTTCTTGGAGCCTCATAGACCTATTATTAGAGTTTCATCGTGTTCAAACATTTTTGTGGTTGGAGTTTTTATAAATTACCATTCTAAAACATGGTATATGATTCTTTCTATTTTAAAAATAAAATATATTATTATTCATCTTCATTTTTTTATATGGTGGGTTTTTATGGATTTCTTTGTAGGTGATTGGGTGAAAATGGGTTTCCCAAAGGTTGCTACAATTATAACTATATTCAAGAAATGTATATGTATACCATAAGTTTGATAAATTTAGATGTGGACTTTAAAATGGTCAGTACTCTATTTTTTTGTCAAAATTTTTTTGGATATAGGACACATGATCCTAAAAATTATTATAAAAATAGTAAACTATCTGTTCATGCATTATAAGTTGGTTGATATAGATGAGAGTGGATATAACCCCTCATTTCAAAATCTACCATAGATTCACAATAGTTAGGGAAGGGCCACATCATTCTCATTTAAAAGATTTATATATTTGATAATTAATCCTACACTTGGTTTTCTTCTCTATAACCAAGGGATACAACCAACCTGAGGTGACTTGTATCTTGGAGGCATTCAATCCAAAATAGTTTCACTTTATAAGGAATATGATTGGATGTATCCTGAATGTATTCAACAGAATGTTCAAATTCAAACTCAATCCAAATTATATTCCATTCATGGTGGAAGAAATATCCGATGTCATATATCATGGCTCATTGCTGAGCTTAATATGAAATACAAATTCAAATTTAATGGTGAAAGAAACCTTTAACAAAAATATGGTGGGTGAGGAAAATATATCCACAACCCAAGGGGAGTAAAGAATCTTATGTCACACTATTAATATTCAAATTTATCCATAAGTGTTTTTTTAGGTTCTATTAGATATATTTCACCATTAATGGTTTCTAAGTCCTACCATGATCACCTAACAACCAAATAATGTTGATGTCTATAATGTTTTAGGTCATAAAACCTATTTTCACATTGGATATAGCATATATATCACTATGTATGGAAAGAGTTATCTCAGGAATAGTGGGTTTATATTAATCAAATACTATTCAAGATTTTTTTATTTAAATTAGAGGTGAATACTGATGAATTCATGATTAGTAGAAGGATATGAACTTCTTCAATCTATACTATAGCATAGATAGAGTCCATGAGGTCTCAAAGATATCTAAATGTGTATATACTATTGTAAAATAAATTCAATAAATATTCCCAAAGATCATGTGAAATTATATAGAACACAATGATATGATAAAAATTCATCTCATCCCACTTACAAAAATGGCATGATAGTGTAAGAAACTACCTGGATCTGTTATGTTATTCAAGAGTGGCAATTTATTTTTAATGATAATTGAAATAAGAATTTGCTTTATATGATAAGTGAAATGTTCCTTGAAATTAAATATCCTTGATGTAATCATGGTTGAACCATAAAATTTCATCATATAGAACTCCTTGATATTAAAATCATTATTTCTATTCATCATCCACATCAGATATTTCCTTTCCATAAAGTCGTATATTTCAGATTCAATTCAATTTGAGGTGGAAATTTTATTGATTCTATAGATATGGATAATTATGTTAGCAATAGGAATTTGATTCATATTTTGAGGGATATCTATAATGTCCATGGGGGGTTTTTCCATCCTTAGGTCTTGTGACAGTAATGATTTGATTTCATTATGACAAACCATATTGAAGTGAACTTGATATCAATGAAAGAGTAACTTTCATGTCAAGTTGAATAGGTATGATAAATATGGTATCTATCCAGAATACTTTCATTGAATGTGGATGTGATAATCTCAATAGAATAGTCATTGGACATAGTGACTTTCTAGGTGAACTTGTAAAAATAATCCATCATTAATGATATTTAGGTATTTTATTCAAATTCCACCATATTGATATGTTTAATTAATTCCATCAATTAAAAAATTATCAATATCATTTTTTACTGATCTTGTCTGGATAATGGTCATGGTTATGATTTTTAAGTCATTAAAGAGTCCTCTAGGCTATTTGTGGGCATATAAAATAGACAAAATTAAAGTTGATGATAGAGATTACCAACCAAACCATTCCATCTTATTTCATAGATTTTCCTTTCCACCTAGATAGATGATTGACGATACGAAAACATATATATTTAATATAAAATATACTCCATTTATTACAAACTAATAGAACTCCATGGCAAACAAATTGGAGGGATCCCCTATCATGATGATTGAAACTCTATACACAAATTCAAGAAATCATATTATTCAACTAATGGTTGGTCATGTAACTTAGTCAAAGAGTGAAAAATTAATCATGGAAAATAGATATAGTTTTAATATAAACTTGGACAAAAAAGATATGTTTCTAAAAATATAGGAGGTTTGATAGATTGAATACTCATCCTACACCCTTGATTTTCTTATATATTAAAATACAATCAATCCCATTAATGTATCTACTCATATAATCCTCATTAATGGAAATGTGATGTCCTATGAGATAGTATCCTTAACTAACACACCAAGTGAATCAGAAGAATCACATGGTGGAACCATTTTTGAGAATAGAAAACCATGAATACTTGATAAATTCAATTATTAATTGGATAATGAAATTTGGGAAAACATGATACCTATGAATATAAAGTATGTTACTCAATTTATAGTTGTAAATAACCTTAGAGATATCAATTTTTAGATAATCCTCCCGATAAATTTTTCTCCTCATCAATTTATTGTCACTTTTTGAGGCTATGAAAAAGCAGTTATATAAGCTTTTAACAGTTACAAAAGCACAAAATATTGGGGTGATAAATTCTCTAACTTTTCATCCCACACCGATCAATATGATTTTAAAGATAATTTTAGGAATAGTACTTCCTAGAGAAACCAGCCTAATGTCATTTATAACTACTACATTCAATTTTATAGTTATAAGAGAAATTAAATTTTAGTTAAAACCCAATGTCAAATAGAAATTGTTGAATAATTCCATAAAATGATTTTTGAACTCATCATCTAAGATGTCCCAATATAACATGAATTTATTTTGGGGAATACATCCATGCCAGTATAAATCTCCATGATAATTGATATGAGAGTTCCAATAATACCTAGGAACTTGGGGCTTCTAGTGGGTAATGGTGTTGTCTTATAGTAATTTCAATGAATCAATGTTGGGTGTCAATATTATGGTTTACCCATACTGGCTCATGAAAAAATTATATCAAGCAGTCATATGTTATTGTTGTTGTTAGGTAGACTAAATATAATAGTCTAAAAGATCCTGATGTATGTCATGGATAGGTTTTTTATCACCACCACTCATAATGAAATATTATTTTCCATATATATTTGGGGTTTTAGTATTTTTTTTGGTTACCTTGTTTGTTATTTTCTTGGATAGGTGAGTTTATTATCTTTTTGGGATGATAATGGAAGTGAGATGGTGTCATGGAGTGATATAATATGTTGTGGAAAACCAAGTAGATTCTAAGTACATTTTTAAATATACAACCAATGGTTGGTTCATTCTTAGATAATGGTAATATAAACCTTGTGCCTATGTCTTGGATAACTTCTAGTCTTTCATTTTTTAGTAATTGATATGATTGATGAAATCATCTTGATTATAGATGGCATGGGTGTATTTTATATGGTAATGATTTCATAAATATTATTTTATTCAATAAGGGATTATTTTATAATGTGATGTTTGGTTTATGAAGTAAAAGTGAAAGTTGTGTCTTGATTATTAAGAGTGGGTTATATGGAATGGTTATAGTCCATGAGGACATGAAATGGGGAGATTGAATTTCGAAGTTTTTTATTTTGAAATTGTTTTTATTTTGAAATAGTTTTGAAATTTGAAAAGGTGAATTATGTAATTATAGTGAGGATTTTTGGTTTTATGGAACAATGTTTCGTGAGATTGGTATCTTGGTTTGAGTGTATAGATATTTTTTTTCATTGATTATTTGGGTTTTTCCATATATTATATAAATTATGCCACCCAAAATAGTACCAACTATTTCTAATGATTATCTATTAGTTTTTTTTAAAATTACTAGTCTCCTAGTTCTATGGTGATTCCAATGTATTTTTAGAAATTTGGTGGATTCAATTAGGATATAGGTTAACTATAGGCTACAGAGTGTCATATTGATGTTGAATTTGTCTTCATGTCTTTAGAAGATCCCATATCCTTGGGTGTTTGAGATGTGTAGACACCGAAAAAAGCTTAAGCATTGTAGAAAGTTCATAAATGAAAAAAGCGAAGTCATATTCGGACCTAGAGGCCCGGTCTGGAGGGCCCAAAGGTGTTGAGTGGAAAAAATGGTTAAGTGCCTAAAAAAATGTTGTCCCGCATGGAAAGTACCAGGATTCACGAAACGCCCAGACGCCAGCGCAAAATAATTTCACACCCGCACCCCATGCGGTTGGCTTTTCATGCCACTGCCTCTGTTGCGAAAAATATTTCACGCAACCATAAATTATGCACCGCTGGATGCCTATAAATATATGGAAACCCCCTTCCTTTTCGGGGACGAAGAATTTGAACCGCCTCTCGTGCACATAATTGGAATTCCATGAGTGCGTAATATGACCTTCAGGTACAGTTCTTTTTCACGCCAAGTCACCCTGGGATCTGCCTTCGTGCGAGATCCCCCTGGCTTAGACTAAACTCCAACCCCTTCGGGGCCTGCCCCTTGTGCGTAATCCTTTCCGGGGTGCGCAAGCCGGCCATGCTACGTACAATCCTTCATATGCTCGCACACCCATTACTTTGTGTGAAACCCCTTCGAGCCACGCGCAAAACCTCATCCCCCCTATTCCGCGCAAGCAACATTGATTTCATGCCAACCCAGGGCTTTTTGCGCCAGACCCCTTTATTTCACGCAAGCCACAAGGGTTGCATGCAATCCCCGGGGCCCTTCACATTAGTGGTCCCCAAGTTCCCTCTTGTGTGAACACCTGATGCCCTCTTTCTGGGTGCCATTCGTAGGTGTCTCATGCACTCCGGGCATCCGAATCATACATGTTTTTCTTGTGGGACCTTCTAGGCTCGTACAAAGTAACTTCAATGTCCCTTGGACAATCATTCCCATTGCATTGCTTCACCTCATGCTTCTTCGTATAGGCACGCTAACGACTATTGCTTCTTCGCATAGCCATGCTAACGTGAACCCCTCGATGGTTCGCTCCGTGACATCACCTCAGTACGGACTTGTCAATGCCTTCCCTTACACAAGGGGAAGAGGGAACCGATTATGTAAGTCCTAGGGGTATGGAGCGATCCCACCTCGTCCGAACTGAAGGAAGTTAAACTTCCAAGTGCCTCATCCTCAACACATGACGTTAAATAGTGACATGGCCCCATGCCTCGCATGTAGGGTACCCCCGCCTTGGACATTCTCCACACCCACTCGTCTCCACGGGGATGGGATCACCCCTCACAGGGGATGATATCCTACTTATTGAAGTGTCGTTTATCCACGGGGAAGGGTATCCACCTTGGTGTAAGCCCCTATCCTTTCTTGCAGGAGGTAGTGCTCTTGTTCCTCACCACTTCCTCAGTGCCAAAGCCAGCCAAGGGCGTGGTGGGGAACGATGCTCCCTCCTTTCATCTTCGGTCCCCAAGGCCAGCGAAGGACGTGATATAGAATAGGTCCCCTCCTCTCTTCCTAGGTTCCAAATCCCTCTCCTGCTACACTTTTTCGCCCTCGGGCCTCCATCCTGGAGTAAGTCCCGGCACCATGGGCCACTCAACGTGTAAGCCCCTCTTTATTTCCCACAGACACACCCTTCACGATGTGATCGTTAGGTCTCTGCAACCTCTTGTTTCTCACACCGAGCATGACTACCGTGATCTTAGAGTGAGCACCGACCATGACACACCTTGGTCCGTCTCAGAGTGTAATCCCTAACCAACCCGAACTATGGGGACTTTGATCTGTGCTAAGGCATGGTATGTAGGAAGCCTTCACGAGGTTCATGCCCCACCACCTTGGGTCATCTCAGAGCGTAATCCCCAACCAACCCTAACTATGAGGACTTTGATCCATGCTAAGGCATGGTACGTATGAAGCCTCTACAAGGTTCAAGCCCCACCACCTTGGGCCGCCTCAGAGCATAAGCCCCAACCAACCTGAACTACCGGGACTTTGATCCATGATAAGGCATGGTATGTAGGAAGCCTCCACGATGTTCAAGCCCCACCACCTTGGGCCATCTCAGATCATAAGCCCCAACCAACCCGAACAACGGGGACTTTGATCCATGCTAAGGCATGGTATATAAGAATCCTCCACGAGGTTCAAGCCCCACCACCTTGGGCCATATCAAAGTGTAATCCCCAACCAACCCGAAATACGGGGACTTTGATTCGTGCTAAGGCATGGTACGTAGGAAGCCTCCATGATGTTTAAGCCCCACCACCTTGGGCCATCTCAGAGCGTAAGCCCCAACCAAACCAAACTACGGGTACTATGATCTATGCTAAGGCATGGTACGTAGGAAGCCTCCACAAGGTTCAAGCCCCACCACCTTGGGCCATCTCAGAGCGTAATCCACAACCAACCCGAACTACGAGGACTTTGATATGTGCTATGGCATGGTACGTAGAAAGCCTCCACAAGGTTCAAGACCCATAAACCATTGGCCCCAACCATCTCCATGTCGGTGTGCCAAGCCCCATTTCCACCTTGGGCTGCCTTAGAGTGTAAGCCCCATTCCACCTGGACCCCAGGTCCCTCTTCACGTTGGGTCACAGACTCCAACCTTCAGTTGTCTCAGAGCGTAAGCCCCAACCAACCCGAACTATGGGGACTTTGATCGGTGCTAAGGCATGGTACATAAGAATCCTCCATGAGGTTTAAGCACCGCCACCATGGGACATCTTAGATCATAAGCCCAAACCAACCCAAACTATAGGTACTTTGATCCGTGCTAATTCATGGTACGTAGGAAGCCTCCACAAGGTTCAAGCCCCACAAACCATTGGCCCCAACCATCTCCGTGTCGATGTGGCAAGCCATATTTCCACCTTGGGCCACCTCAGAGTGTAAGCCCCAATACACCTGGACCCTAGGTCCCTCTTCACATCATTCACTGACTCCAACCTTGGGTCGTTTCAGATCGTAATCCCTAAATGCCCCCGTCCCACATGACGTTAAACTGCATTCCACCCAAACTACGCGGACTTTGATTCCATACCACGGAGATACATAGGAAGTCTCTTCGAGACCCAAACCCAAATCCATCATCCATCCTGATTCTTACCCAGACCACCATATCCTGGTGGGATCATGACCTTTCATCCTCCATTCTCTTCCGCAGCATTCGGGGAGCCACCCATGTGCTGGCCCCAACATAGGTGTTCCCTCCAGGGGGTTCCTCAATCTCATCCACTCCAATCAATGTTTTGATTAGTCTGATCCGTCTCTACTGGATGTTAAACTTGAGAAATACCCTGTGTTAAACATGGGAAACTGATGAAAACCTCAGATACATGCCTATGGCATATAATTCCCCATGTTCGATGTGGGATGTGTCGGGCTTCCACGCCCTTGGGAAGCCCTATAATAAGTGACAGAAGATGGACATGACAATCCCCAGTGTAAAGACATGCCAGTGATGCCCCAACGTAACTAATCTCCTAACTGAAGGTTGCTGCCTTGACCGAACTCCTTAGAAGGTCCTGACAGAAGTGGCGTAATTAACTAGTGTCCATGAAGATATGGCGCTATGAAGAATTCATGAACTACATTTTAAATATAAGAGGGAGACTCGGACTAGGTGACGAGCTCATATGAGTAATCCATGGAAGGAAGAACTGGCATCCCATCATCCCATTTTGATCAAGGAGTAGACGTCCATGAATAAGGAGTAGATGCTACCCACCTTTGGAAAGAGGGAATGCATAGTAATAGCAGCGTGTCCTCTGCGTGACGGATGCACGTGCCTCAATGAAAGCGTCAGAAATAGAAAATGGTGAAATCAACATGAATCATCTCTCCTTAGCTTGGAGGCTAGTAGAGTTCGAGATATCAGTGGATAAGCATGTCGTCTGACCTAGTCATCTGGTACCAGGTCCCACCAAACAAGCTTGATGTGAAACTCACCATAAGTTGGGACAGTCAGGATGTCGAGCATTTCGTACTGCGACATTGTCATCGTGGATCCATCTTTCCGACCATGGGAGACAGAATAGTTTTGGAGCACTGTTTGTCAATTACTTTTTCTAGCAGGGTTAATGAGTTCATCTCCCTACTTTCCGGAATCAACTCATTGCAAGCGGAGCTTGATTACCTTCCCACCGACGTAGGGTCAGGGGCAATATCAATGCGGCTTCCCCACGCAGTTTTTCTTCTTCCACGACGGCCGCGACTGAATCGACTGCTAGGTACCCACGTCCCCTCTCCCCATTAGAAATTATCCAAAGTAAGGGTAATTAATGACCTTGTACATAGGTACAAGGAGGAGGGGGTCATCCCCACCAGGGATATGGTCCGCCTAGATCTTGAGGTAGCAACGACTCAATGTCAACACTGCCCCTGAGGGCCGTGCAGGGAGCCACTACTCCCCACCCCAATATTCAATCACTTCGGGAGTTTGTCCCCGAAGCACCTTGACAGCTCCCTCCCATACGCCGACGAAGTAGGGGATATCTGGGTTGGCCCTGTCGGAGTCCCGCTTCAAGGGATTCCGATGAGGGGCCCCACCAGGACGCGCTAGTACCGAAGCCCGGTTCCCTGAGCCAAGGAGCAGGGAGTCCACATGCCTGCACCACTGGCTCCAGTCCACTGGACCCGATGCCAGTATCAGGCATGAGCAGAAGAAGGCACTCGCTGTGGGGCATCAACACCAGCGACTAGTGTGGCCCGGGCCACTGCTGATTCAAATCCCCAAATACCTACATACGTTAAGAAGGGGAAGCTATACGCCTGACCCGGATAGAGGCCCCAACTACCCTAAGGGCATGTTTGGTCGACTCTCTCGGTCGCTGGTACAGGTGATAGCCACTGAAGACCAATTTTCAGCACTTCCTCCTAGCGCGGAGGCTCACTCCGCACCACCCCTACTGAAGGTGCGAGCCCTCCCTGCTTCCAACCTTGGCTTGGAGGTCTACCACGTGCCACATTCAACCCAGGCGAGGGTCTTCCCCATGATAGCAACACTCCATATGGGGGTCTCTCTCGCACCCACTACACTGGGTACGGGGTCACTCCCCCTATCGCAGACCGCGAGCATGGAGACATTGCATATCTGGTCACTCGCCAACTTGCAGGTCCTCCCTGTGTCCCCATGTTGATCGATGAAGGTCCTCCTCACCCTAGAAATTAGAGAGGTGGAATCCAACCCCACCACATCAATGCTCAGCACAGAGGTCCTCCCCATGTTCCTTTTGAAATTTGTCCCGGTGCTCCTCGCACCCCGACTTCCCTGGGTGGAAACTTTTTCCGCCCGACACTAGTGCAGCCGGAGGATCCCATATTGGAAATCAGCCCTACCCTAAAGAACCATCTAGGGGAAGGAGAGCAGGTCACTACCACCACAAGAGGAATTCTGGGGAAGTCTGGAGAGGGATCAGACCAGTCCACTTCTCAGACACCGAGGCAGAGTACGATTTAGCGCAGGAGCCCTCCCCTCAGCCCTCCGAGTCAAGGGCTGGGGAAAGAATGAGGTTGATCAGCCTCATGCTCCCGGAATGCGAGATCTGTAGGATCCCTATCTCCCTCCGAAGGTATATTCAGGAGGATGAGACTCTATAATATCTCAAGGGGTCGACCACGCAGTCACCACAATCATCTCTGGGAGCACCCTCTGCCTCGGAGCTATTTTGGGGGTCAATGATGGAAAATCCGGGGTGTAACCCACCCCTATAAGACAGTATTGTTGTGTCAGTAGTTCTGGTCGTTGGTCCATCATATCATGACATGGCAGCCAGGTCGCTACAACCTTCATAGGAAAACCCAAGATTTGGCAGCCAATCAGCCCGCTCACCGTATTCTTTGCCGGCCAGTCTGCTGCCCCAGCGGCCCGCCTCAGCGCCGCTTCCATTTCCTCATCCACCCTTAGTTGAAAAGTGGGTAAATCAGAGGCCAGACTATAGATCAGAGCCAAGGAGCCTCTGGACCATCCTCGCAGCAAGTCACTTCCCAAAGAAGTTTTGTCCAGTCGTAGGGTCAAACTTTGATATGCCAGAATCGCTCACCCCGAAGGAGTTTGAATGTTTCTTCCAGACCCTCTGGGTGACTCAACGCCGACTTCACCACCGGCGGGTGACTTATCCTGAGATCCTGGAGCACCTCGAAGACATCGACAAACAATGTCGTTTGGTTGACCTGGCCACGCTCCCCGTGGTCCAGCACCCTGAGTCACTTATCCACCACAGGGCCCTCCAACAATACTGCACTCAGAATTTCCAAGTACTCCTCAAAGCTATTAAGGTGGCTACCCCCCACGCGCAGGACTGTGGCTGGGGGGAGTACAATGCCCTCCTCTTTAGTGGGATTTGTCGGTAGCCCGAATAGCTTGGCAATAGTGTGGACATGCCCTCAATGAGAGTGGCAGTCAACATGACCGATATGACATGAGAGTCGAATGAGCTGGGACTCCTCAATGGGGGTGCCCCCCATGAGGACGTGCTGCCACTGGACCCATCTAGAAGGATTACTCTCCAGCAGAAGAAGCTCGTAGGTCTTCTTCCGCCCACCGAGGCATTGGTACTGAGCAGGAATGTCAGTAAAGGAAAAGATAATGTTGGAGTTGTGAAGCACTCCGACCCGTCAGCCTCAGTGTAGAATAAGAAAGAGGACCCTGAGAAGGCCACGCTGCGCCACCAACTTGCTGAGCAGAAGAAGTTAGTCATTGAACTTATGGCTGAACGCATTGTAGAGCAGGGACACGACTACAGGGATCCTAGGACGGGGCAGTAGGGGAAAGAACAACTACCCCTCCATGAGATTCTCCCTAGAAACCCTGATCATGCCATATTTGATGATAGGTTAAAATCCAGAGCTCGCGACAAGAAGGCACGGTATGTCTTGTCGAACCCTCCCGAACGGCGCGACAACCCGAGGAACCCTGTCCGGGCTCCTCCAGCCACCCCAAGGGTCGCTCCACCAGCTGCTCCACAAGCTGCTAAGTTTTTCTACCATGTTGAAGAGCCTGGTAATTCCATCATGGTTAGGGATCCCCGCCAGGATAGGGACCCACATCCAGAAGATCTGATGGCGGTGCTCATTGACCAGTTGGAAGCTTTGGAAATGCGACAGGTGGCTATCCAACCTGATGGAAAGCCATACCCAGCGTGGGTGGATGACATGTCGGCACCCCCGAGATTCAAAAATCCCACATTATCCCCCTTTAACGGGACGGGGGACCCACTACAGCACCTATCCAAATTTAACTCAAGGCGTGGGCCTATGTTAGGGTCCCAACGCAGCAGGAGGCCGCCAAGCTCCGTTGCTTTGTTCAGACACTGGAGGGGCCGACATTCCTTTGGTACAGCCGGCTCCCCGTTGGATCCGTGACTTGGTGGGAGGACCTTCGAAGGCAGTTCCTTTTCCATTTCAGCTCTACCACCCAGAATACGAACATCACAGACCTCTTCAGGTGCAATAAGAGGTTTAATGAGTGACTCCCAGACTTCATCGCCCGGTGGAAGGGGCTCATGTACTCTCTTGACATGCCACTAACTCAGGAAGTATTATTGACGATGTGGGTGGGGGATGTCAAGATGGAACTGGTTCCCTCCCTGATCACTCAGAATAATCCCTGAGGGTTCCGAGACTTCTCTAATAAGGCCTAGCGCCTCGAGGAAGCTCTGCAACAGTATAGCCAGGCACGCCTTCTGCCCATGCAATTCTAGCAAGGATAGATTCCAGAGTCGAGCCCACTGCCGTGTCCAATTTAGAGGCCCCCAGGCAGCTAGAGTTACTAATAGTAGCATTGGAAAAACAGCCACACAAAGGCCCTCCACCACGGGCACAGTTTCCTACCCACCAGTGCCCGCCCCAGAATCGGCAGGCACCCCCGCATAACACGTCACCGCCACCTAGGCGGGATAACCAAGTTTCGCCTCATCAGCAGGCTCCTCCGGCCCCACATCAAGGTAAGGCTCCTAGATACCCCTTTCTACATAGAAGGAATCAAATCTACTCATTCAACGAGGCTCAGGTCCCCAGCTACTTCCGTAGCACCTTAGAAAAGAGAATTGTGTGATTTCCTGAGTACTGGAAGCCAGAAGAGGCGCGTCTCATTGATCACCCCAACTACTACCCTTATCACTAGATCCTAGGGAACACCATAAAGCAATGATATGTGTTCAAGGAATTTCTCTAAGACTATATTGACAACAACAGTCAGGTTGGGCCCAGCCCCAACACAAGTGGCGGGTGTCTTTGTGAGATCAGATAGCAGTTGTGACAACGAAGGCGAGTGGTTGTAGGTTCCTAACCACAGGTCCCATAAGTATAATGACTGGATGGCTCGCAGGACAGTCACCCGCACCCATGGCATTATTCGTGCATGCCTGAATCAGCTGGAGCCTTCAGAAGCTGTGGCCACCACTTCCGCATCATCATTTCAGCTGACCTCTACCCAGAAGAGCAAGCATCGGCGGCGCAAGAAGAAAGAATACGCCTCGCCAATGACGTCGTCGTCCCGCACTCTTGGTGACTTCATGCCCCCAAAGATGGGCATCCCTCCCAGAATCCTCCCAGTGGTGGATGATTCGTCAAGTGACAGTTAGGGGTACATTTCATTTAACACCATCGAGTTGGTCAATCCCAATATGACTCCCGACGAGGGGGAGCTCCAGAAGAACCTCCCCAATGTCCCCACCCGAGGCCAACGTCAGTGGAACCGTGGCCATATGGTTCATCAAGGCACATTAGTTGGCACCTCCAGCCAGACCGTGCATGCTGTTGAGACCAGACAGCAGGTCTAGTGCAGAACTCAGCACGCATAGCCTCTTCATCTGGTGTCGACAGGCCCGCCTCCACCACCGTTTGTGCTACTTGATCAGGAAGAGCCACTTCGGCTGTATCGTGACCAGCTTCACCCTACTATAGGATGATATCAATCTCCTAGTCATCACCTAGCAGCTACCCTCAAAGCCTCGACTAGTAAGCAGTGGGATGTCCCCAGTACCAGTCAGCCACCGGTCCAGCCGGCAGGGTCCGCCATTCCTCCCATCACAAAGCGGCCTCCTGTAAGCCGAAATTCACACCTAGAACGAAAGTATGTGTTCTGAAGAACCTCGCCATCATCCTAGAAAGGCTCTCCATCCATGAATCCCTTCTCCTATCGCAAAACATGTCTGAATCACTCTCTAAGGCTTTAAGAAGCCCCCTCCAGTTTGAGATGGAGGTAGCCGCTGCAAAAGCCTTCCATGATGAAACAAATGATAATGCCGAATGCCAGGCCGTCATCTCGTTCTCGAGAAAGGATGAAGGCTCCCCCATATAGGGGAACATCCACCTATTGTACATAACCGTCCAGTTCAACGGTGTGGAGGTTCACCGCTATCTCGTTGACACCATCTCTGGGATCAACCTTATCCCAACGCAGACACTAATAAATATAGGGTTATCCGAAGATGACCTAACTCTCTCTGATTTAAGGATGAAGGGATATGATAGGACAGAGCAGAAACTGGTCGGCAAGATCCATCTGAAGACCCATTTCGGTGGCCTAATTTCCAACACCGAGTTCATGGTTGTCTCCCAGGACACCGCGCACAACACATTAATGGGTAGGCCAAGGATCCATCTGCATGCGATGGTCCCCTCATCATATCACCAATTCCTCAAGTACTCCCTTAATGCTCGAGTAGGAATACTCCAAATTGATGCATCTCCTTTCGCCTCTTGTGAATCCCGCTACTTGGATGCTGATTATTACAAGGGAAAGGATAAGAAAGTCCAGGTAAGAAAAAATGAGCCCATTCCCACTATGACCGACCCATGGGCAAACCTGAATGATTCCTACATCTTCCTGATCCATTGGTTGGAGGCCACAACCCCCGATATGGGGCAGTGTTTTGTCATTTCCGAGAGAAGGGGGAATCATGATCCCAAATCAAGGAGGTGTCAGAGGATCACTTCATATTCTTATAAGAACTAGGCTCCAGTGATCCTAGAGCCACCCACTCCCATCAGGTATCGAGATGTCCAGCTCATGGCAACAACAGTCTATCATACTTGTCTATTTCGCCGAGCTGGAAGAAGTCGGCTTCAACCGACGCGCCACTACTGCTTTGATATTATCAAGCGTGGCCCCTTGGGCTGGAGACCAGATGGGATCGGGTCAACAGCCTTCATATCCATGGTCCCAGTAGCACCGGAGTGCCCTGATGCAATGACCATGGCCTCACAAGCCGGTAGCTACCTCCCATCAGGGTTCGGTAGCTTAGAAGCAGCTTCCCCTGTAGAAGATCCCTCCATAAGTGGAGAATAAGATATGGAGGATTCCCCCTACCTTCGAGGAAGGTGTCTCAGCCATGGTCGATGAGTTGGTACAGGTGAACCACGGTAGTAGGGAAGATCCAAGACCCACATTGATCAGCATCGCTATGTCCCCTGAGGAGCAGCAGCGGTATGTGTAATTCCTCAAACAGTATCATGATGTATTTTCCTAGAGTGATGATGAGATTCCAGGACTAGATCCTCAGGTAGCCGTCCACCGCCTTGGTCTCCCAACAAACCATCGCAGGTTCAAGCAGCCTTCCAGAAAGATGCATCCTTCTCACGGTGCCATGGTCGAGGCCAAAGTTGACAAGATCATTAGATCCAACTTCGGCAAGGAGGTCCAGTACCCAAGTGGTTATCCAACATCATTCCATTCAGAAAGAAGAATGGGCAGATTAGAGTATGCATCGACTTCAGCGATCTCAACCGTCACTATCTGAAAGATGATTTTCCCCTTCCCGTGACAGAATTGTTGATCGATGCTACAGCCAGGTTCCAATCCCTCTCCTTCATGGATGGTTACTATGGATATAATCAGATCTAGAGGGCCCCTGAGGATGAGGAGTCTACCGCTTTTAGGGCACCCCAAGGTACTTTCTGTTACCAGGTTATGCCCTTTGACATGAAGAATGCAGGTGCCACCTATCAGCGGGCCATGAGTCGCATATTCAATCCAATCTTGGGAACATTGGTGGAATTATATGTGGCTTATTTGGTGGTAAAATCTCATCAGTGCCAGGACCATCTCAAGGATCTTGAGAGAGTGTTTGGTTTCCTTCGTTCCCACCACCTAAAGATGAACCAATTGAAGTGTGCCTTTGGGGTCACCTCTGAGAAGTTTCTTGGATTTGTTTTCCAGTATCGGGGCATCGAGATCGACCCAGATAAGATCAAGGAAATCATCCAGATGCCTCCCCTGAGTAATATTCAGGAGCTTCGATGTCTTTAAGGATACTTAGCCTACATACGTCGATTCATTGGGAATCTGGCTGGCAAGTGTAAGCCCTTTTCTGGGATCCTGAAGAAGGGCACCACTTATGAGTGTAATGAGGAATGCCATACCTCCTTCGAGGAAATCACGCAATATTTTCTCTAACATCCTGTCTTGATGCCACCCATCTCCGGGAAGCCACTAATTCTCTATGTCACTTCCCTAGAATGATCCCTTGGAAACCTTCTCCCCCAAAAGAATAATGAGGCGGTGGATAACAACCTCTACTACCTCATCTGCATGCTCCTTGATATGGAAGTCAAATACTCATTTATAGAGAAGAGCTGCCATGTGCTTGTATTTGCTATGCAGAAACTGCGACAATACCTGTAGCACCACGAGGTACAGTTGGTCTCTCAGGTGGACCCGCTGAAGTACATTTTGAGTCATCCCATGTTGACTAGCCAACTAGTGAGGTGGGTAGGTGATCCTCCAGCAGTCCGACATTAGGTTCATTCCCCGGAAGGCTATAAATGGGCATGCATTGGAAGACTTTCTAGCTTCCCATCCAACCTCTGCAAACTAGTCCCTGGACCTAGATTTTCCTGACGAGGCAATCCTCTCAATCGATCAAGTCATCCCATGTTGGCAGATTCACTTTGATGGTGCCTCCTGGAGCCCCACCAGTATGAGACTCAATGATCCTAGGCTCAACAGAATAGGTCTGGGCATTGCATTTATCTTTCCATCGCAAGCCATCTTTCATTAATAATTCCTATTATCGGAAGGTTACACTAAAAACGAGGCAGAGTATCAAGCCCTCATTACTGGTCTCGAGCTGGCCCTTGAGATCGATGTGCCCCATTTTCATGTGAAAGGGGATTTAGAGATGGTCATCAAATAGGTCAATGAAGACTATGTTGTCAGGAAGCTGGATCTCATACCATTGTTAGAACACACTCTCCAGCTAATGGCCCAGTTCCCTTCTCTGACAAAGTTTATCCATGTCCCTTAGCCACAGAATGGTCGAGAAAATGATTTGGCCAGCCTGGCCGCATCGCTTGCAGAGCCTGAGCAGGATGATCTAATTATCCATATGGCACATCAAAGATTCATAGATCCTGTTACCCCAGATGGAGATGATGGCCCGTAGGTAAAACATCTTACCATTGGTGCCTCTTCTTCAGGGCCCCCGGGTAGTCCAGATGTGGTGATCGAAGTAATTACCGATTGGAGGACACCCTTGGTCGAATACCTCCAACACGGTAATCTCATGTCATACCAGGCCAAGCGCGAGTGAATCCGATGCCGCGCACTGTAGTTTACTCTCCAGAGTGGTCCCAGCCTCGAGCATATCCTTTATAAATGTGGATTTGATGGTGTTCTCCTCTGTTGCCTTCAAGGAGTTGAGATTCCACATGTCATGCAAGAGGTTCAGTCCGGTTCCTGTGGTGCTCATCAGGCCGGACCAAAATTGTCTCACCATATTCAAGATTAGGATATTTTTGGCCCTCCATGATCCACAAATGCATCAAGTTCTCCAAGAGGTTCCATGTGTTCCAAGTTCATTCTAACTTTGTTCATTGTCCACTGGAGCCTCTCCACACTACCAAGTACTCTTGGCCCATTGCAGTCTGGGGGTTAGATGTTTTAGGACCATACCCACCGGCAACAGCTCGCCAATGCCGATTCATTTTGACCACTACGACTTTCTTTTCCAAGTGGGAAGAGGCAATTCTACTCAAGGAAGTCAAGGCTCGTTCTATCACTTACTTCATGAGTTCTAATACCATCCATTAGTTTGGGGTTCCTCACACTGTTCTCACCGATAACGGCACCAACTTCCAGGTAGCCGAGTGGAAGAAATTGTACACCAAGTACAACATTCACTCCAACCATACATCCCACTATCACATGCAAGCAAATGGACAGATTGAGGCATTAAATAAAACCCTCTCTAAAATTTTTCATAAAATGGTTGGTCAAAACAAGAAGATTTGGCCGAAGAATCTCCCCAACACCCTCTGGGCTTATCGAACGACGACCCGCAATTCCACCCAGGTGACCCCGTTTTCCTTGGTTTATAGAACAGAGGTCGTCCTGACCATTGAGATTCAATTTCCCTCATTGTGCATAGTGGTTTATGACAAGAAAGCACCAGATAGTGTGGCTGAGATCTGTCTAGAAGAGTGTGAAGCACTAGATGAGAATATGCTTCACACCTTGCACAACCTAGAGAGGCATCAGAGCAAGATGGCTCGAGCTTTCAACAAGAAGTTTCACCTCTACTCTTTCTTGAATGGTGACTTGGTATTAGCCCTCAGAGCACCAATGATCCCCGGTAGGAAACCACCCAAGTTGGAGCCCAAGTGGGAAGGACCTTTCATTGTTCATAAGGTTTATCCCAATGGAGCATACTCTCTGGTGACCATGGATGGTGAGCGTATAACTCCTCCCACCAATTCCAAGTACCTCAATCTATACTTTTCCTGATGAATTTGTCCTACATGACCCTAAACTGTGTTTGGTCCTACATTCGGGCTCCTATGATCTTGTATGACCTTAAACTGCACGCTTGTCCTGCAAGATGTTAAATTGCAAGCTAGTCAGGCCTTCCTGACCGAGACCCAGCCTCAGGCCCCTTGGCCTTCTAGGACTCCAGCTCCAGTTCTTCCTGGAGTGTACGGTGTGGTGTGGGATTACATCCTCATTCACGTTAGGTTGTTCACTGTGCCATACACCCCCCTTTGATAGGGTATCTTACCCCTAGGTGTCTTCAAGAACTACATGTGGCTTGATTCCCATTCTTATGGGATACATAGGACCAACTGAATATCTAAATTTCAGGTCTAGCCCCATCTCTTAAGAGATCTCCCCAATCTCCCAGTCACCTAGGCCCCTTGGCATGTCCCTCCCCACGAGGTGGATATATATGTGTGGTACAGGGTTTTTGGTGCCATTCCCCCTTCTCCCAGGAATCCTCCATCTCTTGGATGCTCTCGAATTGAGTCCCTCGACCCTTTACAGTGGTCTTCCAATGTGTTTAGAGTACTCTGGTCTAGCACCAGGAGTGTTAGATTTAGCTTAGTCAAGTTCCTTCCACTTTTCATGCTTCATGTTCCCCTTTATTTAGGCCCCTGTTATCTCTCACACCTAAAGGGACCCCCAGAAATGACATGGATACCACGCCTAAGGGCTCTCCTACCATTAAAGGCCAATGCCCTTGAGGGTTTTTGAGAAAAAATTGATACAAATCCCGTGTTGCGAATACGGTTAGTGGTCGATGATTATTTGTTTGTCCCCGTTTCAGGATAACGCAACGGGATGCTATGTTGCGAACATTATCAGCAGTAATCCTACATCGTCATGCCAGCCCCTTCAGGCCTTGAATGTTGGTTGAAATATTCAAATTATGTTCCACCCCGTCATTTCCAGGTGGAATCTCGACACTCTTGGCACTATCCCTCAGTGCACCTTCGCACGTCAGGGGGACAAAGCTGCAATACAGCATTCTTCGGGGCTCCCACGGTCCGAGCTCTAAGCCCATAAACTAAGATCTTCATTAAGGGCTATGTGTAACTTGATCCTCATCTCCATGGGATACGTGGGATCACCCGAACATCGTGATTTCGAGTCCAGCTCAGCTGGTAGCTAGCCTCTCCTGCCACTCGTCCTCTGACCCATGTTGGCCTCTTGGCCTGAGGCTCTTTTCCCAGAGGTCCACGCAGTGATGATCTGTACCTCGTCCACATTCATGTTGGGCATGTTTTATCTTATCGCGTGCATTCCTATATGTCCAATACATATGACTTTAAACTATGTGATTGGGTCCCACCACATGACCCTAAACTGTGATAATATCATCCCGGCCGCACGACAAAAAACAACAATGCATTGTGATGTCCTCAGCATAGAGGACATCACATTGGGTATCATTCATTTACCATACCATTTTTCAACACCTGTATATGTCTTGATTATTGTGGAGATGCTAAGAATTTCTACCCTAGTTCGGTCGCTCAACAAAAGAAAAACCACTCACCTTAAAGGATAAAAAAGATATATCTAATGCCGCTTCTTTTAGTATGAGGGCTAGACATGCACACCCCTTTCATCCTTTGTACTGGTACCTTACCGTGCCGTGACACTTTCCAGAACTATGCGGAGCTTGATTCTCATACTTATGAGATTTGTAGGAACACCTAGGAACTTCCACGCGGGCCCAACCTAACTTTCGGGTCTGATCCCTTGATCGGAACACTTCTCTAGAGAACAAATGGTAAGTAGGGCTTATGTCCTCATTCATGTCGAGTTTTGTAACCACCTTACCATGCGTCTACTGCTCACCTTACCCATACTCGGTCTGAGTTCTAAGACCTTAAACTAAGACCCTTTCTAGATCTATGTGTGCCTTGATTCCCATCCTTATGGGATACGTAGGAACGCCCAGACATTTCGTCTCGGGTCTAGCCCCGGGGATCACCAGATCCCATCCCTTCTCACTTATCGACACCTTGGCATGACTTCTCAGGGAGTTTTCTAACTGTATCATTTTCCCCGAAAAAATTCGGGATTCCCCATAATGACATTGGGAAGAGACAGTTCCCTCACCAGATAAGTCCTATCTAAAAGTAGGGATGATCCATGATCAGATTGATGTGTCCACCTAATGTGCTTCCACCACTGTGACATAGTCTTGGGAGTGTTGGATTCTGCTTGAACAAACCACCAATTCACTTTCCACGCTTTGCGTGCCCCTTTATTCAGATCCTTATCCTCTTTCACGTATAAAGGGACCCCCTAACAGTACTAATTCTCTACCTAAAGTCCGCCTGCTGTCCTGGGCCAACATTCTGGAAAACTGATCACGTATGAAGGGACCCCCTAATAGTATGGATGCTCGACCTATGGTCTACCTGCTATCCTAGGTCAATGTTCCGGAAAACTGATCGACGATATTTGAGTTAGGCCCCGTGTTGCGAACATGGTCAGTTGTCAGCCCTCATATGTTCTCCTCGTTTCAGGATAATTAAAAAATGATGATGTGTTTCAAACATGGTCAACAGTCATCCTTGATTTCCATGCCCCTCCCATAGTGTTCCGAATTTGGGTAACGTGATTCACATTTTTCATTCCCCTATTTTCGGACTAATTCCAATGCCCCTGGAACTGCCTGGTTCATGCACTAAAGAACATTGAGAATACAATGCATCAATTGGTCTGAGTTCCTCTTCCTTTGGATGGGCCTCCCTATTCTTCTCAGAAATCCGGGTTTGAATTTCGAATGCCTGAAGCTTGGTTGATGCTGCCACGATCAAACGAAGTGATAGTACTATCCTCCTTTGTTTCTCACGGCCCATGTGATCTTAGGGATGGATTTCTATTTATTTTAAGATTATTTCTGAGCATTTTAAACCAAAGGGACAATTGTGTTATGTAATGTGGAAAGTAAGTAAATTAGTCTATACATACAGTTCAAATGAAGAGAAAGCAGTAAGGTGGGACATGTTTCTGGGTTTGGCCAGAAGGGGGCCCCTAAGGGTCGGCTGCTTGGATGGATCTCTCCAATGCTACCACCTTTTCACTAGTGGCCCCCAGGGCTGCCTCCCGTCCCCAGAGGACCCTTTCTTCATCGGCAGCTGTAGAGCGCAGCTCACTAACCCTGGCCCGCACCTGTGCCTCTTCAGCTTGGAGCTCCTTTATATGAAGACTTGCTTATATGAGATGTTCTTGGGTGTCCGCCAGTTGGGCCCTCAGCTGCTCCACGAGCTCAGAGAAATTCGTGATGAATACCTCATTCTCTTTCACCTGTTCCTTGAGGCATTGGACCTCCTGCTCTGCCCTCAGAAATGTTCAGGTACTCCCCGACTCCTTCTGGCACCAAATGATGTCGGTGTGCCAGCTTCTCTCACACATCTTCTTAGCCATGTAATCATGGACTATCAAGTGACGGCATTGAGCATCCGCCCCTCCAGCACACAGAAAGCACATCCAGGTGTAGATTGACCCCATCCGCTTCATCCATTCTGCCTGAGGCTGATTGAGAAAACAAAGGATGCACTTCCATCCCTTGTGTCGTGTCATCTGACTCTCCTCGGTTGCTTCCTAATCTAAATCATCAATCTCCCCGGGATCAGTGGGCTGATAGAAAGAGAACACAACCAACAGGGTAGCGGTAGGGTCCTCCCCAGAGATTTCCCCTAGGGTAATAGGCCCCTCAGCATCTGGGTGACCTTCCTCTCTCTCTTCAATCTTGATGGCACTCTCATAGACTTCCGGCCCTACCCTGACGGCAGTGACACTGGTGTCCGCCGTTCCCTTCTCACCAATTGTCGGAGCCAACTTAGTTTGATAGGCATGTTCTGGATGGGACGATATGTTCACCATTGGCACACTCACGGATGGTTCGGGCTCAGCAGCTCGACGATCCTCTAGTGTCGTGATCGCTACACAAACAAGGAGCACCCTGATCAGTTGAGTCCCCTAACAGTGATTACTGATGTCATGGAAAGGGACTTACAGGAACCCAAGGAATCATCCTCTAGTGCTCTGGCCGCTGCAGGAGCTATCATGGCGGGGGATCCCTCAGCACTTGTTAGCTCGATAATGAGCGTCGGTGCCCCGCCTTGTTCCATTAGAGCTCCTCCTCCTCCTCTGATTGGGGACTCCTGATCTGTAACACCCGATAATTTTATGATCAATATTTTGTTTTTATGTTTTATAAATCATAAAATGAATATTTCACTACACACAACACTTTCTTGTCTTGCTTTACACGTAATCGCAACCTTTCTTGATAGCTTGCGTCGTACGCAATACCGAGTTTCACTAAACAACGATATTCTATTAAAATATTATTAAAACTAGCCGTTATGAATATTAATAACCACTTTTTGAAATTTTTTAAATTTCATTTTTCAAAATGGACTTCATTTTTGGATTCGTAATATCCAAATTAGCCTAGGGTGAAATTTTGGTATTTTTCTGGAAAACTTTCAATTTTTGATGAATAATGAAAACACTAGGTTACTATTTAAAAACCGACTTTTTATTTAAATAATTATTTATTTTATTTAAATTTATTTTAGGTCAAAATTGATACATAATACCTATATAAGTTCAATGTAATTCATTGGAGTAATTTTATAATAATTTTAGATATATAAAAATGTTATAGAACTTTTCACCGTCTTTTACCCACCTCCTAGGAGAATTTGCAAATTTACATAAAACATAATTTTACCACTTCTGTGAGTGGAATTTCACAAATCTGAGAGACACGGTTGATTTCAGTAATTAAAATTTGGTTCAATGAGATGAAAATATTTTTTGGTGAATAGTAACTTTTTACTTTTATTTACCACGGTTAAAAGTAAATAGGGTAATTAAGGGTAAAAATGATATTATTATTACTACCCTAACACATGTCCTAATTTTATTGGATAAGTGTAATTCGACCAAAAACAACCTTAGGAATAACATATGGCCATTTAGGCCCACATAGATTATATTAGGACATTTATTATTAATTTATTTAAAGAAGGGTTAAAATAGTTAAAATCAAAGTTTAATAAATAAATAATTTTTAATATAGAGTTATACATAAGATAAATTAGACTATAAATATTAATTATAAAGATAAAAATATTTCAATATAATGGTATTTTATTTGTAATTTTTAGACATTAAATAATTTAATCTATTTATGACACAATGATGATGCAGTAATTATCTTATTAATGAAATATTGACATAATTGATGTTATAAATAACAAAATAAATGTAATTTGAGACTTTTTATGAGTTATGATAATTTTCTAGGTTAATATGAAATGTTAGTATTGATTTAATTAACTTTTTTCGAACTAATCATTCTGTTATAAGTTTCATAAAAATCAATTACTAAATAGTTTCAAAATTGACATAAAATAGTTTTTAAAAACATATTATATTATTAATTGTTATTTTATTCCTAAAAATATAAGGTTTGGAAAAATGACTTAGATAAGGTTATATATATTAATAATAAACAACTTGGGGTTTTTTTGGGTTGTTATAGTAAGTTTATTAACCATATAGTGTAAGAACACAAAAAGATAAGGTAAAAGTAAAATTATCTAACTTAAAGTTAAATCTAAATGATAAGGTTAAAACAGTAAACTAAACTTATCCAAATTCTATTGGATGAGATTATATCGAACCATCCCCACCTTATCTTAAAAATAAATCAATTTGAAGCTATTTAAATCCGAATATGGCTTTATAATAAAATAATATTTTTAGTTTTTCCAAAGGTGCCCCTCTCCTCCCTTATAAAAGGGCACCTCCTCCCTATCTTCCTCACAACACTTTGAGCCTTCAAGCTCGGCCAACCCATGCCAATTTCTCCTCTCCACTTCTGTAGAAACATCCTAGAGGTCCTGGTCTTCTTCAAAGACCAATTTTAGTGCCCTAAAAGGAGGTCTCAAAGAGGCGCTTCAAAGAAAAGGTAATGTCTGTTACCGATTATTTCAACTTTATTTCTTCTTCCACTTCTTCTTCTTTAGTTTTTTAATTATGAAGTAATAACATCAGTATCACTAATATACTTATATGTTATTATAAGTATGAAACAACCCTATTTCACCATATATCCATCCTACGGAAAACGAAATCATCACGCGTGCGTACGTATGAAATTCCGTGTCCACGCCGTGGTGTAATCTATTTTCCATTACCACCTTACTTTGATGGGTATAATGGTGCAAATAAATTACTATATATGATTATTTTAAATTGTTATTCATTTTGAAATAGTATACATACACTCCAATACAATTCCATGATCATGGGAACAATATCATCGCTCGTGCGTACGAACGGAATACCGTCTCCACGATGTGATGCGATTCGTTCTACATGATCTTCATTGCATAATGATTATATAAATGAATTGAATAAATAAATATGATATATAGTACACTAATACCATTCTGGAAATGAGGTATCTATAACCTAAAGAAAAGAATAAGAATTTATTCGACAAAACACGCATAAGAACAAAAAGTAATAAACACCCGAATAACAAGTAGTAATGAAATATGAATAATAGTAAGCTAAGAATATGACCATATATGATATCATAACAATAATTATGATTCTGGAATAAGCCAATAACATTATTTAATTCATTATACAGGAGGTTCGGACACTAACGAAGCAAATCGGACCTAAGGTAAGGGAAATATAACAATCTCATTTTTATCCGAGATTGTTTATACTTTGGAATTTACTGGGGTGTATTTTATCATCCACATCCATGTTTCATCAATATGTAATATTATTTGCATCCACCTACAATTGTTTAAATCCAATTTTACCCTTTGGTGAGTTTTTAGTAAAAGATATGAAAGGAATCTTTTGTCGTTTTTCGTACGAGGTACTTTTTGACTTTTCCGACAAAAGTACGAGAAGAATGTTTTTTAAATTATATGGAATGAATGGATTTTTAAAACTTTATTTCCAAGAAGATTCCTTTACAAGTTTTCAAGTTTATTTTTAATCAACTTATTTTATTTTAGAATTGTATGACATATTAAGAAAGGAAAAGTGTTTTTGAAGTAGAAAGGATATTTTCCTCAAGAATGGAGTTCAAGTGTTTTATCAAAATTATTTTCCATCTAAGATAATAAAGGGTTCTGTTTTTATCCCTATTGTTACATTGATTTGATTATGTTGTGATGGAATTATTTTTATGAATTCCTTTATCTTATATGAATTGTTTTATGATGTTACGATGTTTAATAATCCCATTTTTATTACATAGGTTATGCTATGATGTATGGTTTATGATTTTGTGGCACACATAAGAATGGTATCATTATGAGATGGGTGGGAACTATATCTCCCTCCAATGCATTGGGTAAAGATTTTATATCTCATGAGATAGACATGGCTAGAACAGCAGGTTAAACCGGTTCAGTGAAACAGGACTGAAACGAGGAATGAACTCGGTTCATAAATGGACTTTGTCCACTAAGATAGTCTTGGAAATGAGTCTTGACTAATAAGAAATGATTCTCTATGATTAAGTGTGTATGCCACAAAGCTTCATGTTTTAAGTTATGATTATTGTGATTACATTTCACTACCATGATTTATCCCATGTTATGAAATTTTGATCTCTTTTGTAGGGTAATATTTCCAAAATGTTATGTTCTTGTGAATATGATGTGATTGATATTTCTTTTGTTTACCCTTACTGAGAATTTGATCTCACCCTTTTGTATGTTTTCTTTCCCCAGGTCAGGAAGAAGGTTATTAAGTAAGATATGCCAAAAGGGAATATAGATATGATGAAATAAATGGGAGACAGTGTGGATGCTTTATGAACCAGTTATTTATGTTTCCCAGTTTCTAAAGACACTATTCCTATACGGTCCTTTCATGGTTTTGTTATATGTTTTAATAAGTGTAATTTAATTTTGAAGTACTAACAATGTATGTAAAGTATGGGTCGTTATATTTGGTATCAAAGGAAAGGTATAGTTAACCTTTGGAAACTAGGATGTGAAAACCTTAGTAAGAATCCTAAGGATAAGTCTAAGCATAGAATACAATCATAGTGTTTTAGAAATGGCCATGAATAACCTAGGATAAGACCTTAAGTGTGAAATTTTATTCTTGATTATGTGGTTTTCCTATTATAATTAGTGTTTCTCACACTATTCGTCTTGGTTTTAGTCAATGGCTGGAACCCGAAGGAACCGTGTTAATGCGGAATGTGACGGGCAATACAATGATTGTCCCCCTGAGCAACCAAATGTTATGGGAGCTAGAATGAAAAATCTTGTAACCACGATCACTCAACTTTCTCAAGCTATGAATCATGCAGGAATTCAAAATGAGCAAATGAAGGAGCAACATTCTGTTGAATCCTTCATGAGACAGCGTCCACCTTCATTCAGCGGGTCTACTGATCCATTAGTTGCTGAACAATGGATCAGTACTACTGAAAAGATATTTTCTGTTCTTCAATGTTCTGAACATGATAAAGTCATCTTAGCAGTGTATTGTTTGGAAGGTGATGCTGATCAATGGTGGAATCTTATCAAGAATACGAGTCCAAGAGATGAAATTGAGTCCATGGAATGGGATGAGTTCATGAACTTATTTTTCAATAAGTACTTCCCTCGTATTCTTCGAACAAAGATGGAGAAGGAGTTTCTTGAACTAAAGCAAAAGGATGATGAATCTATTGGTACCTGTGAAGAAAATTTTACAAGACTTACAAGGAACGCTTCTGGTATTATTATCCAACCCGAGAGTAAGATCGATCGATTCTTTAGTGGATTAAAACCAAGTCTTCGAAGGGCGTTAGCCATAAGGGACTTCAATAGCTGTGAGGAAATCGTTCGATGTGCTCTCAAAGTTGAGATGGAGATTAGAGTAACCCATCAGTCATATGGGTTTAATAAGAAAAGGAAAAGGCAATTCAAATGAAAATCTAAAGAGCACACTGAAAAGAAGATGATTTTTCCCTTATGATCAACGTGTGGAAAAAAACATGGAGGGAGTTGTCTTAAAGGGACAAGTAAATGTTTCAAATGTGGAAAGGAAGGTCATCAGGCATTTGAATGCCGCAATGATGGGAAGAATATGTCTAGTGATGAGAACAATGAAAAGGCTACACAGAGTGCACCTCCTACACTTCAATGTTAAAAGTGCAAGGAAATGGGGCATTATGCCAATCAATTCCCTAATCCAAGGGTTGTGGATGATGATCGACGTCAACAAAATCTTAAGGCTAAAGACAAAGGAAAGTCACATTCAATTTCTATCAGTGATGTGGAGTACGATAATGATGTGGTGAAAGGTACACTTACCATCCACTCTAAAGTAGAAAATGTTTTATTTTATTCTGGATCCACCCACTCTTTTATTTCTGAAGAATTTTCTAAGGGTATCACCGTATTACCTCAACAATTAGATGTTGAGTTAGCTGTGACAACCCCTAATGGCACAACAGTCACATCAAAAGTTTATAATTCTTCTCCAATTGAAGTTTGTGGGAAAGTGCTTCCTGCAAATCTTGTGATCCTCCCTATAGTGTAATTTGATGTGATTCTTGGCATTGATTGTCTTTCTCTATATGGAGCTCATATCAATTTCCAAATAAGGGAAGTCACATTTCATATTCCAGATCAATCTTTGATCGTCTATCGATGCAAGGATGAACATAACCTTCCAGTGGAAATTTCTTCCATCTTATGGGTCTTGATTCCACTAAATGAAGGTTATTTATCTCAAATGGTTGGTGAGAAACTCATGATTAAGAATATGCCCATTGTAAGGGAGTTTGACGATGTCTTTATAGAGTAATTTTCGGGTCTTCCACCAAATCGTGAAGTTGAGTTTTCAATCAAACTCGTACTGGGTTCTTTGCCTATTTCAAAGACGCCTTATAGAATGGCCACAATTGAGTTGCAGGAATTGAAGAAGAAACTCCAAGAGAATCTTGATAAGGGGTTCATATGCCCTAGTGCGTCACCTTGGGGAGCACCTGTTCTGTTTATTAAAAAGAAATATGGATCAATGAGACTCTGCATTGATTATCGATAACTTAACAAGATCACTATCAAGACAAATATCATCTCCCGTGCATTGATTCCTTATTTGACCAACTACGCAGAGCTCAATACTTTTACAAGATTGATCTTCATTTAGGGTATCATCAATTAAGGGTCAAAATGGGGGATATACCAAAGACGGCTTTCCGTACAAGGTATGGAAACTATGAATTTATAGTGATGCCATTTGGTCTTACTAATTCCCCTGCTATCTTCATGGATCTGATGAATAGAGTCTTTAGAGACTATCTTGATCAGTTTGTGGTAGTCCTTATAGACGATATTCTTGTATATTAAAAGAGTAAGGAAGAACATGAAGATCACTTGAGAATTATATTAAAGACCCTGAGAAAGGAGAATCTTTATGCCAAATTTACCAAGTGTGAATTTTGGCTTCAAAAAGATTCATTTTTGGGTCACATAATCTCAAAAGAGGGGATATCTGTGGATCCAGCAAAAACAGAGGTTATCGAAAGATGGTCGAGACCAGCAACAGTAACTGAGATCCGAAGTTTTCTTGGTTTGGTTGGATATTATCGACGTTTTGTGAAGGATTTTTCACGATTATCTAATCCACTCACCAGGTTGACTCGGAAAGGAGTTAAGTTTGTTTGGATGGAGGAATGTGAAGAGAATTTTAAGGAGTTGAAAATAAGGTTATCCACTGCACCTGTGCTCACACTGCCTTGTAGTGGAGAAAGGTTTGTGATCTATAGTGATGCATCCAATAAGTAATTGGGGTGTGTTATTATACAAAATGATATGGTGATAGCTTATGCCTCACGACAGTTGAAAATCCATGAGAAAAATTACCCAACTCATGATTTGGAGTTAGCTGCGGTAATCTTTGCATTAAAGATTTGGAGGCATTATCTGTATGGAGAAAGGTGTGACATTTATACTGATCATAAAAGTTTAAAGTATATTTTCACACAAAAGGAGCTGAATATGCGCCAAAAAATATGGTTGGAGCTGATTAAGGATTATGACTGCTCAATTCATTACCACCCTGGGAAAGCAAACAAGGTGGCAGATGCATTAATTCGACAAGACCATGCTAGTTTATCCATGATGAGGATCACAAAAGATCCAATATTTATGGATTTACAAAGGATGGATCTTGGAATTATAATGAAAGGAGAAAAATCATATCTTTCTCAAATGAATGTTCAACCATCTATACATGTGAAGATTAAAGAGGCACAGAAAGAAGATTTAGAGTTACAAAAGAAGGTGAGAAATGTTCCTGAATTCAACCTTGATTGTGATGGGATAATAAAGTTCAGGAATCGGGTTTGTGTTCCTCCCATCCCCGAATTAAAGAAGGAGCTGCTGGATGAGGCTCATGGTTCTTCATTCTCTATTCATCCTGGAAGCACGAAGATGTATAGGGACCTGAAAGAGTACTTCTGGTGGGATGGCATGAAAAGAGATGTTGCTGAATATGTCTCTCGATGCTTGGTTTGTCAGCAAGTTAAAGCTGAGAGATAGAAGTCTAAGGGGATGTTACAACCATTACCCATACCCGAATGGAAATGGAAAAACATCACTATAGACTTTGTCACAGGACTTCCTAAAACATACAAAGGCAATAATGCTATCTGGGTCATATTTGATCGTCTTACAAAGTCGGCACACTTCATAGCTATTAGAGAGGATTTCTCTCTAGATCAGTTTGCCAGGATATATGTGAAGGAAGTAGTAATATTGCATGGATTACCACTTTCTATTATATATGATCGGGATCTGAGGTTTACCTCAAAGTTCTGGAGAAGTCTTCAGCATACTCTGGATACAAAGTTGAGTTTCAGCACTACTTATCATCCTCAGACAGACGGTCAGTCTGAGAGGACAATTCAAACTCTAGAAGATATGTTGATAGCTTGCTATATGTATTTCAAAGGTGGTTGGGATCAACAGCTACCATTAGTGGAATTTTTTTATAATAATAGCTTTCACTCTAGTATTCAGATTGCTCCTTATGAAGCTCTCTATGGAAAGAAATTCAGGACTCCAACTTGCTGGGATGAAGTTGGGGAAAGAAATCTATTAGGACCTGATCTTGTTGATGAGATGGCAGAAAAGGTCCAATCTATTCAACAAAACATAAGAGCAGCTCAGAGTCGACAAAAAAGTTATGCCGACAACCGAAGAAAAGACTTAGAGTTTGAAGTGGGTGATAAAGTGTTCTTACGAATATCTCCTTGGAAGAGAGTAATGAGATTTGGAAATAAGGGAAAGCTGAGCCCTAGGTATATCAGTCCTTTCGAAATACTGGATCGTGTTGGGAAGGTAGCCTACCGATTGGCGCTTCCGCCGAATCTCTCTCAAGTTCACGATGTGTTCCATGTATCTCTCCTGAGAAAGTACATACCTGATCCTTCACATGTACTCAGATCAGAAGTTGTACCGCTGGAACAAGATCTTTCTTATGAAGAACAGCCGATAGAGATTCTCGATCGTAGTGAAAAAGTCCTACGGAACAAGACCACTCGCTTGGTGAAAGTTTTATGGAGGAACCACCAATTTGAAGAAGCTACATGGGAGCTTGAGGATATGATGAGGGAGAGTTATCCTCATCTGTTTGTTACAAAGTGACAAATTTCGAGGGCGAAATTCATTTTAAGGGGGTAGAATGTAACACCCGAGATTTTTATGAGAAATATTTTGTTTTTATGTTATATAAATCATCAAAGGAATCTTTCACTACACACAACACTTTCTTGGATTTCTTTACACGCAATCTCGACCTTCCTCGATAGCTTGCGTCATACGCAATACCGAGTTTCACTAAGCAACGATATGATATTAAAATATTATTAAAACTAGCCGTTATGAATAGTAATAACCACTTTTTGAAATTTTGTAAATTTTATTTTTCAAAATGGACTTCATTTTTGGATTCGGAATATCGAAATTAGCCTAAGGTGAAATTTTGGTATTTTTCTGGAAACTTTCAATGTTTGATGAATAGTGAAAACGCTAGGTTACTATTTAAAAACCGACTTTTTATTTAAATAATTATTTATTTTATTTAAATTTATTTTAGGTCAAAATTGATACATAATACCTATATAAGTTCAATGTAATTCATTGGAGTAATTTTATAATAATTTTAGATATATAAAAATTTTATTGAACTTTTCACCGTCTTTTACCCACCTCTTAGGAGAATTTGCAAATTTACATAAAACTTAATTTTACCGCTTCTGTGAGTGGAATTTCAAAAATCTGAGAGACACATTTGATTTCAGTAATTAAAATGTGGTTCAATGAGATGAAAATAATTTTTGGTGAATAGTAACTTTTTACTTTTATTTACCACGGTTAAAAGTAAATAGGGTGATTAAGGGTAAAAATGATATTATTATTACCCTAATACATGTCCTAATTCTATTGGATAAGTGTAATTCGACCAAAAAAGACCTTAGGAATAAAATATGACCATTTAGGCCCACATGGATTAGATTAGGACATTTATTATTAATTTATTTAAAGAAGGGTTAAAATAGTTAAAATCAAAGTTTAATAAGTAAATAATTTTTACTATAGGGTTATACATAAGATAAATTCGACTATAAATATTCCTTAGAAATAAAAAAAGATTTACTACATAATGGTATTTTATTTGTACTTTTTAGACATTAAATAATTTAATTTATATATGACACAATAAAGATGCAGTAATTATCTTATTAATGAAATATTGACATAATTGATGTTATAAATACCCAAATAAATGTAATTTTAGACTTTTTATTAATTCCAATAATTTTCTAGGTTAATATGACTTGTTTTTATTTATTTAATTAACTTATTTCGAACTAATAATTCTGTTATAAGTTTCACAAAAATCAATTACTAAATATTGTCAAAATTGACCTAAAATAGTTTTTAAAACAAATATTATATTTTTAATTGTTATTTTATTCCTAAAAATATAAGGTTCGGCCAAATGACTTATATAAGGTTATATATATTAATAATAAACAACTTGGGGTTCTTTTGTCTTTTTATAGTAAGTTTATTAACCTTATAGTGTAAGAACACAAAAAGACAAGGTAAAAGTAAAATTATCTAACTTAAAGAGAAATCTAAATGATAAGGTTAAAATAATAAACTAAACTTGTCCAAATTCTATTGTATGAGATTATTTCGACCCATACCCACCTTATCTTAGAAATAAATCAATTTAGAGCTATTTAAAACCGAATATGGATTTATAATAAAATAATATTTTTTGTTTTTCCAAAGGTGCCCCTCTCCTCCCTTATAAAAGGGCACCTCTTCCCTCTCTTCCTCACACCACTTTCGGCCTTTAGTATTGTCCAAAACCTGCCAATATCTCCTCTCCACTTCCCTAGAAACATCCTAGAGGTCCTAGAATTCTTCAAAGACCAATTTTAGTACCCTAAAAGGAGGTCTCAAAGAGGCGCTTCAAAGAAGAGGTAATGTTCGTTACCGATTCTTTCAACTTTATTTATTCTTCCACTTCTTCTTATTTAATTGTTTCATTATGAAGTAATAACATCAGTATCAATCATATACGGATATTTTATTATAAGTATGAAACAACCCTATTTCACCATATATCCATCCTACGGAAAACGAAATCACCGCGCATGCGTACGTACGGAATATCGTCTCCACGCCGTGGTGTAATTTATTTTCCATCACCACCTTACTTTGATGGGTATAATGGTGCAAATAAATAACTATATATGATTATTTTAAAGTTTTATTGATTCTGAAAAAGTATACATACACTTCAATACAATTCCATGATCATGGGAACGATATCATCGCTTGTGCGTATGTACGGAATACCCTCTCTACGATGTGATGTGATTCGTTCTACATGATCTTCATTGCATAATGATCATATAAATGAATTGAATGAATAAATATGATATATAGTACACTAATACCATTCTGGAAATGAGGTATCTATAACCTAAAGAAAAGAATAATAATTTATTCGACAAAACACGCATAAGAACAAAAAGTAATAAACACCTGAATAACACGTAGTAATGAAATATTACTAATAAGAAGCAAAAATATGACCATATATGATATCATAACAATAATTATGATTCTAGAATAAGTCAATAACATTATTTAAATCATTATACAGGAGGTTCAGACACTTACGAAGCAAATCGGACCTAAGGTAAGGGAAAGATCACAATCTCATTTTTATCCGAGATTGTTTATAATTTGGAATTTACTAGGGTGTATTTTATCATCCACATCCATGTTTCCTAAATATGTAATTTTATTTCCATCCACCTACAATTTTTTAAATCCAATTTTACCCTTCGGTGAGTTTTTAGTAAAAGATATTAAAGGAATCTTTTGTGGCTTTTCGTATGAGGTAATTTTTGACTTTTCTGACAAAAGTACGAGAATAATGTTTTTTAACTTATACGGAATGAATGGATTTTTAAAAAATTATTTCCAAGGAGCTTCCTTTACAAGTTTTTAAGTTTATTTTTAATCAACATCTTTTAGTTTATAATTGTATGACATGTTAAGAAAGGAAAAGTGTTTTTGAAGTAGAAAGGATATTTACCTCAAGAATGGAGTTCAAGTGTTTTATCAAAATTATTTTCCATATAAGATAATAAAGGGTTCTATTTTTATCCCTATTGTTACATTGATTTGATTATGTTGTGATGGAATTATTTTTATGAATTCCTTTATCTTATATGAATTGTTTTATGATGTCAAGATGTTTAAGAATCCCATTTTTATTACATGGGCTATGCTATGATGTATGGATTATGATTTTGTGGCACATATAAGAATGGTATCATTATAAGATGAGTGGGACCTATATCTTCCTCCAATGCATTGGGTAATGATTTTATATCTCATGAGATAGACATGGCCGGAATGGCAGGTTAAACCGGTTCAGTGAAACAGGACTGAAATGAGGAATGAACTCGGTTCAGAAATGGAATTTGTCCACTAAGATAGTATTGGAAATGAGTCTTGAATAATAAGAAATGATTCTCTATGATAATGTGTGTATGACACAAAGCTTCATGTTTTATGTTATGATTATTGTGATTACATTTCACTACCATGATTTATCCCATGTTATGAAATTTTGATCTCTTTTGCAGGGTAAGATTTCCAAAATGTTATGTTTTTTAGAATATGATGTGATTGATATTTCTTTTGTTTACCCTTACTGAGCATTTGAGCTCATCCTTTTGTATGTTTTCTATCACCAGGTCAGGAAGAAGGTTATTAAGTAAGATATTCTAAAAGGGACTATATATATGATGAAATAAATGGGAGACAGTGTAGATGCTTTATGAACCAGTTGTTTATGTTTCCCAGTTTCTAAAGACATTATACCTATACGATCCTTTATTGGTTTTGTTATATGTTGTAATAAGTATACTTAAATTTTGAAGTACTAACAATGTATGTAATGTATGGGTCGTTATATGATCAGTCCCAGCACTAGTGTTCTCCTGCGCAAGAGATAGAAAGTGGATTAAGGGTTGTAAGGAAAGTGAATGAAAGGAGAAGGATGGAAAAGGGTTAAAACATACCGTGAGTATCTCGGTTACATCTATTTCAGAGCCGATGATATCACCAATCTCTTGGAGACTCCCTTACTGGGACGCCCCCTGCAACCCTTCACCTTCAGACTCCTCTCCTCTGTCACCTTCACCTTCAAATTCCCCCTCTCTTTCTACCTCCTCTCCTATTTCGCCGACCTCTGACTCCTCGTCTCTGTCACCTTCCCTCGGTGGCATCCATTCTGGATCATGCTCCTGGTCAAGCAGCACCTTCACCAAGAGAGGTGTCTCCACACGCCGTCCCCATTGACGTGTGTTTGTGTCCATGGCCATCATGTATGCATGCCATCGATGGAATCTCACTCTTTTGGCTACCCGGACAAGCCCAAAATCAGACAGCTGAATCTCATCTCACATTATTTTCTTCTATAGGGATTAAGTACTCATTGAATGCCGCAAGGTTATCCAAGATGACCATAGAATAGGGAAGACGACATCCTGGGAGGGTTGAAGTAAGTATCTTATTTTCGTCCCAGGAAGTTCTCTGGCTGCTCCATGGGACCGTCCTCCTTTAGGCAGTGAGGGAACGACCATGCCATGCAACTCCCCCGCTACTGAGGTCCCGGCTTTTGCCGGCCCCATTTCATGAGGTGCGTCTGCTCCTCCTCCTCTAGCGGCACCCTGCCTGCTCTCTCGGCACAGAGGTTCTACACTTGTGACTTTGTGCTGTCGAACTCTCTTCTGCAGAAGCCCCTTAGGGTATGATGTGGTCCAATGTTCAGCATACTCAGTTGAGAGGCCAGTTTTGACTCTAGTATGAGGAAAGGTGATGATGTCGTTGGAGATGTAGGTTGTGAACAGCAGCCACAACTGATGAAGAACACAGGGGAGCCTCCCCTCTAGAACATCTGTGTATACTCTCTTTGGGATTATCTGGAGACCTCGGAACTACCTAGTGAACCTAGATGGAACATAAGGCTTGCAGAAAATCTTCTCATCGATTCGGACCACAATCACCCCGCCTCTGATGCTCTAGAAGTACTCCTTCTACTCTACTGAGCCTTGCTCATCGTCTATCAGCTGACTAGTTGGTGCGGGGAATGGGATGAAGGCAAAGTTGGCATGGTTACCAATCCTGATCTGTACCCCCTCCTCATTGAGCGTCATTGGCATGACCCTGGAAATATTCAGCAGAGAGGGTCGCAGGCCGTTGCCCAAGGGACAAATGGAATTTGGGATGGTATAGCCACCACAGTGAGCCACAACCCAGCAATGAAAGATCTGAAAGGGGCCACATACTCTCCTAGGAGATCCCCCTCTAGAGATGCATTCAAAGATGGTGTATAGCTGATCCAGCACAGGGAACCCCAGGTTGAACCTCTTGTTCGCATCCATGATGCCCGCCATCACTAGAGTCATTGGAAAGATGCCCATCCTTGTGTCCCGCACTGGTAAGAACCACCCGCTCATAAATGTGGTGATAAATCCAACGTACTGAACATTTGGGTCCCGGGATTCATTGATATTGTAGCCCTATGATTGTTATTTCCCCACCTCCAGGATCCTCCAGTAGGATCTGCTCTTGCTCCTCTGAGCTACGGTTGGACGCCGTTTTCCCTGCCCAGGCATCTAGACTTACGGATCCTTCTCCATAAATAGGCTGAACCAGTTTTTTTAGGCGATGTCCTTCAAGAAGTCCTTGACCTTAATCTTGTCCTTGGCCAACTCTAGTAGGGGCCACATCAACATGGGGGTTCGAGACCTGTCACCCCAGATGTTCATCGGCAGGAGGAAGTCATCGTGTTGATGGCCCTCCAAAGGGATGCCTCTGATGCAGTGGTTGTCCCAGAGACTGATGCAAACTTCCCCATGATGATGGAGGAATGTGTTGGTGTCAGGGGACAATCAGGTGAACAGCTCTGACCCAAGCTCAGGCTACCAGTAGAAGTGGAACTGCGATGTCCACACCGCCTTGAATAGACCAATGTGTCACATCTTGACCCCAAATTGGTCGCATGTGTGGCGAAACTAGTACGCCCATGCCCACTCGCTGGTAAAGTTGCCTCTAAACCGCAGATCCCAGTCCTGCATCCAACACTTGGTCTTGTTAGTGATACTTTGACGGAAAGTGCTCGCGTAGAGGGTCGGCGAGCACTCCGCAATAGGGTCACCCCCTGCAACGGTCCTGGTCCTAGGGTTGAGGACATATACATCCATGTTCTTGGTTTCTCTAGAAGGGTGGATGTTATTGGTGATTTGTATCTAGGAAGGTCATCTTCGCAGGTTACCCATGACCACGGGATATCAACCTCGAAACCCAGCAGAGGGACCTCCTCCAAAATGCCAAAGTACCACGGCGATAGATTTTCAGACAGGGCGTACTCTTTCTAGGCAGGGGTTAGCATGTTGAAGAGGGTGTGGCTATTGGAGATGACCCTCTTGGGGCCATACACCTCTGAGTTCGCATCCATTTCGGCCCTATGAGTGGCAGCTTTGCCCTCATCAACCCGGTTTCTGACCATCTTCTTCCAACTAAGAATTTAGGGAGTTGGGCATGAAATATGGAAGTTTGGTGCAGAATCTGGGAGCCCGGCGCGTAAAATCAGCTGTTGGTTCGCGAAAAGTCACGGGTTTGTGTGTAAAAGGCTGCTAAATCTCAGCATAATTATGTGCGACCGAGGCAGTTTTTCACGTAGAAGCAGAAGCAATTTCATGCAGGAGAGCTCAATTCTTATCGCGTGAGAAACGTTGTACAGTGCATGGGACCCACAATGGCTTTTATAGGCAATGCCTGGGTTCTGTGCCCGTGCAAAAAACAAATTCCACGTGTGGTCGGGTTTTGCACACCGCTCAAAATGTTTTCACGTAGGGGGCCCATGAAGCCCTGTTTTTCGGTGTTTTTCTCAGAATCCAATCGTTGCGACCCCCCGCCGATCCAATTCTTAGGGGGGCATTTGTAGGCATCGAAAAATGATTAAGTGCTGGAGAAAGTTCAGAAAAGAATAATCAAAGTCATATTCAGACCCGGAGGCCCGGTCTAGAGGCCCCATAGGTGTTGCATGGAAAAAAGGGTGAAGCACGTGAAAAAAAGTTGTACCGCGTGGAAAGTACCGAGATTCGCGAAGATCCCTAGCATCGATGTGAAATAATTTCTTGCTCGCACCCTGCGCGGTTGGCCTTTTTTGTCGCCGCCTCTATCACGCAAAATATTTCACGCAGCTCTGAATTCTGTACCTCTAGATGCCTATAAATAGAAGGCGACCCTCTTCCTTTTCGGGGCTGAAGAATTCGAACCGCCTCTCATACAGGTAATTGGAATTACGCTTGCGCATAATATGGCCTTTTGGTTCGGTTCTATTTCGCGCCATGTCAACCCAGGATCTGCCTTCGCACGAGATCCCCCTGGCTTAGACAAAACTCCAACCCCTTCGGGATCTGCCCGTTGCGCGCAATCCTTTCCGGGGCGTGCATGCCGGCCAAGTTGAGCACAATCTTTCCTTTGTGCGCACACCCCTTCTTTTGTGTTCAATCCCTTCGATCCACATGAAAAACCTCAGCCACCCTATTCCGCCCAAGCAACACTGATTTTTGCGCCAACACAGGGCTTTTCGCGCCAAATGCCTTTATTTTGTGCAAGCCCCAAGGGTTGCATGCAATCCCCAGGGCCCTTCACCTCGGTGCTCCCCGAGCGCCCTCTTGCATGAACGCCCGATGCCCTCCTTCTGGGTGCCATTCATAGGTGTCTCATGCACTCTGGGCATCCGCCTCATACATGGTTTTCCTGTGCAATGTTCTAGGCTCGTACTAAGTAACTTCAAAGTCCCTTGGACAATCTTTCCCATTGCGTTGCTTCGCCTCATTCTTCTTTTCATAGGCACACTAATGGCTATTTCTTCTTCGCATAGCCATGCTAATATGGATCCCTTGAGGGATCGCTCTGCAACATCACCTCAGTACAGCCACTCTGATGCCTTCTCTTCCACAAGGGGTAGAGGGCACCGGTTATGTAAGTCCTAGGGGTGTGGAGTGATCCCACCTCATCTGAGCTATAGGACGTAAAACTACCAAGCGCCTCTCCCTCAACACATGACGTTAAACTATGACTTGGCCTCGTACCTCGCACGCAGGGTACCCCCGTGTCGGACATTCTCTACGCCCACTCGTCTCCACAAAGATGGGATCACCCCTCATAGGGGATGATATCCTCCTTATCAGAGTGGCGTTTGTCTACGGGGAAGGTCAAAAACCTTGGTTCAAGCCCCTAACCTATCTTGCATGAGGCAGTGCCCCTGTTCCTCCCCACTTCCTCAGTGCCAAATCCAGCCAAGGTCACAGTGGAGAATAGTGCTCCCTCCTTTCATCATCGGTCCCCAAGGCCAGCAGAGGACGTGATAGGGAATGGGCCCCCTCCTCTCTTCCTGGGTGCCAAATCCCTCACCTGCTGCACTTTGTCACCCTTGGGCCTCCATCCTGGAGTAAGCCCTACCACCATGGGCCACTCAATGTGTAAGCCCCTCTTTGCTTTCCACGGATTCACCCTTCGCGATGTGATCTTCAGGTCTCTTCAACCCCTTATTTCTCACACTAAACATGACTCTCGTGAGCTTAGAGTGAGCACCAGCCCTGACACACCTTGGTCCATCTCAGAGCGTAAGCCCCAACGAACCCAAACTATGGGGACTTTGATTTGTGCTAAGGCATGGTACGTAGGAAGCCTCAATGAGGTTCAAGCCCCACCAGCTTGGGCCATCTCAGAGCGTAAACCCCAACCAACTCGAACTATGAGGACTTTGATCCATGCTAATGAATGCTACGTAGGAAGCCTCCACAAGGTTCAAGCCCCACCACCTTGGGCCGTCTCAGAGTGTAAGCCCCAACCAACCTGAAAAATGGGGACTTTGATCTGTGCTAAGGCATGGTACGTGGGAAGTCTCCACGAGGTTCAAACCCTGCCACCTTGGTCAGTCTCAAAGCATAATCCCCAACCAACCCGAACAATGGGGACTTTGATCTATGATAATGCATGGTACGTAAGAAGCATCCACATGGCTCAAGCCCCACCACCTTGGGCCATCTCAAAGTGTAATCCCCAACCAACCCAAACTATAGGGACTTTGATACATGCTAAGGCATGGTACATAGGAAGCCTCCATGAGGTTCAAGCTCCACCACCATGGGCTGTCTCAGAGCGTAAGCCCCAACCAACCCGAACTATGAGAACTTTTATCTGTGCTAAGACATAGAACATAGGAAGCCTCCACGAGGTTCAAGCCCCACCACCTTGGGCCATCTCAGAGCGTAAGCCCCAACCAACCCGAACTACGGGGACTTTGATCCGTGCTAAGGCAGGTACGTAGGAGGCATCCACGAAGTTCAAGCCCCACAAACCATTGGCCCCAACCATCTCCGTGTCGGTGATCCAAGCCCCATTTCCACCTTGGGCCGCCTCAGAGTGTAAGCCCCTATCCACCTGGACCCCAGGTCCCTCTTCACGTCGGTTCACCAACTCCAACCTTGGGCTGTCTCAGAGCATAAGCCCTAACCAACCCAAACTATGGGGACTTGGATCCGTGCTAAGGCATGGTACGTAGGAAGCCTCCACGAGGTTCAAGCCCCACCACCTTGGGCCGTCTCAGAATGTAAGCACCAAAAAACCTGAACTATGGGGACTTTGATCCGTGCTAATGTATGGTACGTAGGAAGCCTCCATGAGGTTCAGGCCCCCCAAACCATAGTCCCAGACTGTCTCCGTATCGGTGTGCCAAGACCCATTTCCTCCTTGGGCTGCCTCAGAGTGTATGCCCCAATCCACTTGGACCCCAGTTCCCTCTTCACGTCGGTTCACCGACTCCAACCTTGGGCCATTTCAGAGCATAATCCCAAAATTCCCCCATCCCTTATGATGTTAAACTGCATTCCACCCAAACTATGAGGACTTTGATTCACAGCCACGGGGATACATAGGAAGTCTTTTTGAGACCCAAGCCCAAATCCATCATCCATCCTGATTCTTACCAGGGCCGCCACATCCTGGTGGGAACATGACCTTTCATCCTCCATTCCCTTCTACAACATTCAGGGAGCTGCCCACGTGCTGGCCCCAACATCAGTGTTCCCTCTAGGGGGTTCCTCAACCTAATCTACTCTAATCAGTGTTTCGATCTGTCCGATCCATCTTCTCTTTACATTAAACTTGCAGCATGCCCTGTGTTAAACATGGGAAGTTGAGGAAAACCTCAGATAGATGCCTATGGCATATAATTCCCCAAGTTCGATGTGGGATGCCTCGGGCTATCACACCCTCAATAATCCCTATAATAAGGGATAGAAGACGGACATGCCAATCCCCAGTTTCAAGAGAGGCCAGTGATTCCCCAACGTGACTACTCTCCTAACCGAATGTTTCTACCCTGACTGGACTCCTTGGAATGTATTAACAGAAGCGACGTAATTAACTGGTTCCCATGAAGATATGGCGCCGGGAAGAGTATCATGAACTTCATTTTAAATCTATGAGGGAGTCCCAAACTTGGTGACGAGCTCTGAGGAGGAATCCATAGAAGGAAGAACCGACATCCCATCATCCTGTTTTGATCAAGGAGTAGACATCCCTGAACAAGGAGTGGATGTCACCCACCTTTGTAATGTGGGAATTCGGGGTAACAATAGTGCGTCCTCTGCGTGATGGATGTGTGAGACCCGACGAATGCATTGGAAACAAGATTTCATCCATCTAATTGAGGGTCCTAGATTGGATTAGTGTAAGTTTATCACTCAATCATCATTTCATTTCAAGAAGACATGGGATATTTTTATGAAAAAATTTATCCAATAGTTTATGCATGAGGAGGTGATGGTGAATAAAATGTAAGTTAATATGGGTATTCATCAAGGTCAATTGATGGTGAACATGGATGATGACTATGTCAAGGATTTAGTTCCCATTTATTCATATATTTCATAATCAGATCTCCTAAAATACCATATCTTTGTGTGATGTATTTTCCTATAGATCCATGATGAAGATCTCCCATTAAATAAAGAATTATTAATGATTTTGGTTGGTTATATTATTCTAACCGAGTTGGATACTAGAGGTTAATCATGGTTGTTGGAAGATTGATCTATCCTGGTACAAGTGACTACTCCCAAGCTTTTGTCGAATGAAAACTAGAGGAACATATTCTATTGGATTTATCCATTCCAAATTATCCTTCTTGTTAGTAGGATAACTCACCCATTTACTACCAGTGTGGTTGGTTTCGGATCTATAATCCATCATTCCAGAACACTCCAAATACATATCATCAATGTGGTTGGATGGTAAATCCTCATAAATTTTTTGTTGTTGGAAATTATTAAAATAAAAAAGAAATCATGGACACCTCTAGTTCACATTATCCCTTCCAAAATAACCTTTATAGGTAACCATTTTCCTTTTTCTTTTTTGTTTTTATTCCTTCCTCACTCTTTGTTTTGTTATTTTCCTTGATATTATGTGTCAATTATTTGTGAATTATTTTCCAATACTAGTTCTATGATATATGTGTTTTTTTGAAATTCAAAATTGAGGATTGATCAAGTGTATTGTTTTAGTTTCCTTGCTTATATAATAATGTGTTGGGAGTTTGTGTTTTTAGTTGATCCTTAACTAGTGGGATGAACCACTATAGATCTCTTTTTTCCTATCTATAACTATTCAATTTTAAGTTGTAGCGATAATGGTCACCTAAGGTCCCATATTTCATTTGGATTGGATTTAGTTGGATGTTTTAGATAGTTATTCTTTTTAGTTTCTGAGTTCCAGTTTGTATATCCTTATAGACATGGGGTCTTTTGGTGATAGAATGTATTTATATTAGAAGCAATTTTTACACCCAAAACATGGAATTCATTATTATTTTACTTATTTATTGGTTTTGGATCTTATTGTTGGATTTATGTTTAAATACCCAAATAATATTTTGTGTATTGTTATATTTTTCTACTATTTTGTTATGTTCACGGTTAGTGTGAATGATTTGGAGGGAAACCATATGGATGGATGATCAAAGGATATTTTCATTTAGTTTTTCTCTTTAATAGTTTTTTAATCCCAATTAGAGCACGGTTAATACCAAAATAAATGTGCAACATTGGATTAATAGTGTGGTTTTCATAGGGTGTCTGACAATTGGGTCATAGCTTGCACACAATTAGAGAAAAAAATTCAGGCATGTGTGTTGGGGTTTCTATAGACTTAGCAGTGCCATTTTTCAAAATTGAAACACATCTTGAAAACAATATGATGCATTAGTTACTCTATATTTTGGTACACATAGCTGGATCATAGTTTGGTAAACTATTTTTCCAAACCATGAAATTTGACTAGATTACCCACAACAACAAATTTATATATCCCCCTTTATTGTTAGAACCTCAAATCGACAACATTTATTTCCCATTAGGCCATGGCGCATGAATGGATTCTAATCTATTTTCCCATGTCACCTTCTCTTTATATTGAAAATCCTCATTATATTCTTGGGTATTTTTCTTTGAATCATGTATTTCTTTCCCTATGTTATCTTCTTCACCTATTATTTAATTATTCATCATTGGTTAAGTTATTTCTTAAATAAATCCTAGAGGTTGGGTTTTGATGATGGATTTTATTTCCTAATGGTTTAGGGTGTGCAGTTTTGTTCTTTGGGTCTCTTTATCCCATGCTTGATGTTTTTACATGTTCACACACCATTAAGGTAGTAGTTTCCATGTATTTTCCTTTACATAACATTTCATATGATGGTTGAGTTTTTAAAAATGAAATTTAACAATCGTCAAAAAGATTTTGGTTTTCTAAGATTAATTTTTATTCCTTTCTATTTTGTTGATTTGGTTAAAATGGGTTTCTCAAAGATCTTTTATTTTTATACCTATATGTATAAATTGTATAAATATATACTAGGTGTTTGATAAAATGAAATGTGTACATTAAATATTATTTTGGGGTGTTGATAGGGTTTTTAGACATTCTTGGGTTTGAATAATTTTTTTGGCTAGTGGAATTGTGCATTGAATGGGCTTTTGGACTCCACATGGTATTAGTAATTATGTGAGAAGTATTGGGAATTGGTTTGATTCTTCATTATTTTACTTAGATTGGAACATTTTCATTCATATTGATCTCAAGATATATGTCGGTGTGATATTTCAATATCCATACATCGATGGCATGTACATATAGATGTGAACATTTATATAAATGGTAGATTCTATAGGATGACAATTTTCTATAACATTTATCCTTGAATGTTTTCTTGTTTTATAAATGTTTTTCAAATGGTCTATTAATTTCAAGATATATCCAAAATTAAAATTCAATTTTTTTTCCAAAAACATGTTGAGAATATTATTTGGAAATGTGGAATTGTATTTTGACAATTATAATTTTTTAAGTAAATTTGAGAAAGAATGGTATTTACCATGGAAATTTATTTGATATATAATTTTAAGGCCATTTTGGAACCATTGGATGTATCATTGGGAAATTATTTAGAATCAACATGTACCCAGGCTTAATTGGAAAATTTAAAAATTTATTAGAAAATGGATTGAAACACCAAGGATGATCAGGTCTGGTTTGAACCTTTGAAAGGATTTCTGAATGATGGTAACCCCCAAGGTTGTCCTTTAATTATATATGGTCTATTTATGGATGATGTTGAATATTGGGAAATTAATGCACATTAGAATCTATGGGTTATAGTTAATTCATTTAATCTTATTACCTACTCAATTTTCAACGTATACTATCATCATGATACCCTGTACTTCATTTAGAGGGTCAAGATATAATTACAATATATTTTCCAAAGAGAAAGAATAGATCCCCACTAGTTGGATAATAGAAATGGTGGATGTTCCATTTCAATTTGGCTATTATAATAGCAAGGTTTTTGATAGATTATGCACCACATCATACTTGGACTAATGGATTCTTAAAAAGTACATCTACATTCACCCCTTGTGATATTTTGGACATGACCACGGCTGTGTACACTATATGTTTCAATATTTTTTGTGGAAATATCATTTAAATTATACTTACATATACCTATTACAATTTTTCTAAATATTATTCTTTTTGAATTTATCTCTCAATATACCAAATAGCTCTTTTTTAATTTTTTGTTCCACTACTCATTCATTTGATTAGGTTGTGTTTTTCTTTTTAGAATTTTTTTCATCAAAAACTTGGGTTTTGAATGAATTTTTATTGAATAAATCCACCTTATTTTTGAAATAGGGATTTCTAAAAAGATTTATTTCTCTATTTAAAAGATAAAATATTGATTTATAACTATATTTCCAAACCATTGTAAATGGAATATTTAAATAATTGGAATTTATGGATTCTGTGGTACTTACTAAATGAGCTATTATATAGTTAAACCCTACATGTACCACTTAACATCATAATATGTGAGGATTGTTTGGGTTTATGTTTCTTTAATGACCACTCAGGGAATGGTTAGGTCTTATGGATGGTGGTGACCAAGAGTTTACACTATCATCCTATTGGTTATATTTAGGTTTTATATTTTGTTTTTTCTTCTTGTATTAGATTTTTAAGTATTTTTTATCTTCAATGATTTATGGATCCTACTTATTATTCTTTGTACTCGATTTTGTTTTTTGTTTGTTTTTTCTAGTTGAAGTAATTCCCAATGATTTATCAATGATTTCTATGAAATTATGAAGGCCCATATGGATGGAGGATTCCCTTTAGGCCATTCAACATATCTGTTTCAATTAAAAACATTGTGGTTGAACCAGGCTAGTTATTTAACCTAATAGATGATATTCCTATAGTTTCAATAAATTTCACTTATTAAAAATCTCTATGGTAATTTGTTTTTCATTCCACACTTACTCATCATTAATCATGAAATTTTATTCATCAATATTTTTTTCCTTATTCTTAGTATATAATAATGAAGTGGATAGATTGTTATAACTCATTGGTAAAGAATTATATAAAAGGGTAACATATTTTTATCATTAACAATTAATTATAAACAATGTTGATCTGCCCATATTTTCTAGAACTATCTTGTAGCCCAATAATAGATATATATTTCTTTTACTTAAATTTAAACAACATTCTTCCAAGTTATAGTGGGGTGATTTGGATTTTCTTTATGTATTATTTCTTCAAAATCCTTGACTACCTATTTTTATTTGACTTTTTCATCATAATGTATTTATTATATAATTTTAAATAGAGTTAGATCATACTGAAAACATGGTGATTGAGTCTCCTCTGATAACTAATAATGATATTGAATATTTTTCCCATGAGGATAAATTCATTCTCTTATTAGTATATAATAAAAATAACCTCATATTTCCAAAACATATTGTTATCCATCCAATCAAAAACATACACATCACATTTACTATTCGACACTAATCTCATCTTTTTGAAACATATTAACCTATATGTATTTTCTAGAATAATAATAATAATAATTTGGGGAAACATAAATCCTTTATTTAATGGATTTTTCATTAAATTAAAAAAGTAGTTCATATTTTTTATCGAACACATATAACAAATGAATATTGAACAGTAAAAAATTACATAATACATTATCTTCTCAAATATTATTAATGGTAGATGAAGAAAAAATTATTTCCAAAAATAAAATTACCCATCCCTAATGAAATTCTAAAAGCGTTATAATTAAAAAATAATATGAGTTTCTTTTTTTAAAATTGTTTGTGGCCAACTCATTCCCGTAGTCTCTCTTTCTAATATTCCCACCATTATTTTACCCAAAAAAATATCCCATTTTTATTTTCAACTAATGTGAGATACAAGTTCCCCTACTATATTATTTTACAATTATCTAGCCTTTTTCTTCCATCCTATCAAATATACCAAATGATATTTTTATATAATTTTTTCCAGACAGAAACCAGGTTTTGAAAATATGGTTATAGTATATTTTTAAGAAAGAAGATATATATTGTAGAATCCATGAATTTTGTTCCATGAACATTTCAAAAAATTTACTCAATCGGTCTCAAAAAGTTCACAGTGTTACTCAGCATTTTTCATTTGGATCAGTGAATGTAGTGAAGGCACCGGCTCGAAGGGTCGGGACCATAGTCAAAAACTGCTCCTGAGCAAGGGTGTGGGGGTTCAGGCCACATGGTGTGGATCAGATGTTTATCCAATATCTCTATTGAAACTGTCTTCCATCTCATGGATGAAAAAAATTGAGAATTAGAAATTTATTAGAAAAAAGGTGAGAAAATATATAATTAGTATGTGATGATACCATTGACGGAGAACCACGAATACATACAGATATATCTATTAATGAAGAACATCTAATATAGAGAGATGATTAGGATTTCCATACATTCTAATAATTGATTTCCAATGTTGGGATAAAATACCTCATAATTAAGAAATAATGAAGGATCCATGAACATATCTTAAATATATAAGAGAGTCTGTGAGTAGGCAATAATTTTCCCCCACAAAGGTTTTGATGAGCCTAATCTCCCATCCTCTCGACCAATGCAAGTTCTTAATCATCGTAGTTCAAAAAACCTATCTAGTTCATGCCATTGGAAAGTAGGTATGTTTAACTATTTGGTGTTTCTAATTCCACAAAAAAATCTGTTGGAAGTCATTAGCAAATAGTGATTTCTAACCATAACACATGTTCTGAGGGAAACAAAAAATGGTGAACCCGGTATGAATCCTTAATCAAGATGATAGTGTTACCCATTTCTCAGGCCCCTATCAAATGATAAATGAGGGTCATACAAGACAATAAATCATTCTTATGTTTATCCAAAGGATGCTGCTTTGATAGAGTTAATTTCTATTATCTATCATTTATATAAGAACTTTCATCCAATAAATCCCTACATTCCTAATGGATTAGATCATGTTTACACCTTTGGACACCTCAGCTGCTGCTCAAGCTGGATTACCAACTGTAACGTCCCAACCCCAGTTACCCAGAGTCGGTGCATTATTACATAACATTGGCATGATCACAAGAAAGATCAAATCTCAAAAGACCGATTAGTTTAGTATCCTTGGAAACACTAGATATATTCATAAATTTTTACATTACATCATAAAATAAAAACTACAACAATATAGTCTCCATAGTCCACACTCTTATCCCCTCATACTATCCCTGCAGGTCATTCATAAATTACTTCTTCACATCCTGGGAAAAATAAAACATAGAAAAGGGGTGATCTCAAATTCCCAGTAAGGATAATAATATAGCGAAAACTTTCATAAATAAGAATAAACATTTAAGGCAATGTATAACTACATAAATGATGGAATTCTACTAATCAAATATTCACATGAAATATCAATAACCACTTTCATAATGATGGAATTCATAAATAATTCCATTTACATATTCACATGGATATTCTACTAATTGAATATTCACATGCAATATCAATAACCACTTTTATAATGATGGAATGCATAATGCCAGAATATCATAACCACATAGCCAAGGCCTTGTGCCAAGACTACAAATAATATTTTTCCAAGGCCTTGTGCCAAGACACTAGTTTGTCACATGATACCTACCGATGCATCGAGGAGCTATAACAAGCTCCAGCCATCACATATTAAGTCCAATGCATTCCCATGTGAAAAGGTTTAAACATAACATAAACATTCATATTAAAACTAGCATACGAAATGTCAATACTTTCTCCATAAACCATGAATGGTATAAAAATAACACATCCACAGTCAAACATATCAAAAAAACTTCAATACAATATGGAAGTATTGTATCATAATAAATCAACTTCAAATAATCTTAAAATCCATAAAAGGATGTTGACATAGATGAAATCAAAACTATTTTAGAGAAATATCTCTTTTTTTAAAAATCATTTAAAAGTCACACATTTATAATGGAAGTAATTTAAAATATATTTTTGAATCAAAGTGTCCCATACCACTTTGAAACTTTTTAAAAGAAATATCATTTCAAAATATTAATGTCCATATAAATAAATCCTTAAAATAATTTTGAAAACATGGACATTAATTAAAAATATTTAGAAAGATAAATCTTTAAAACATTTAAAATTCTGATCTTGATAAAGAGTACCTTTCACAAATTCTTAAAATATTCATTGTGAAATCATTTAAAGGTCACAGAATTATAAAATAAAACATTTACTTTAAAAATATTCTTAAAAGATTGTAAGGGAAGCTTTGAAGAATTTATAACAGCGTAAAATAGCCGCACCCGCCGTATAAGTTAAAAAAAACATTCTTACCTTGATTTTGTCGAAAAGGTTAAAAAGGACCTTGTTTGGAAAATGACGGAAAGATTCCTTTATAAACAACTTATAAAAGTTAGAAAGGGTATAAATGACTTTAACCCATATTCTAGTGAATAGTAAAAAAATGTTTTGAAATACATTTTTAAGAAACATGGATGTGGATGATAACGAGATCCCTGTAGATTATTACGTATAAACAACCTCGGATAATGAACAGATTGAGAAATAACCCTTACCTTGTACTTTTCCTTGGTTGGGGTAGGTTAACCTCTTGTATAATGGTGAAATAATTGTTATTAAATTATACAAGAATCATATATATTAATATGATATCATATATGATCTTTTAATATTGCATTGTTAATAATATTTTAGAATTATCAACGTTTCGTGTGTTAACTTACTCATTTTATTTTATATGTTTTGTTATGTAAGCCATGTTTGTTATGGATAGGTTGTATTTATTCATATCCAGAATTATATTAAGTCCTTAAACATTATTATTAATCTTTAAATGAGAATTAGACTTGAATGGATACGATGGAGAATCACTACTAGAAATGGCATTTTTACCCATGGTTCTTTACCGATGGTTTGGTTAAACCGTTGGTAAAGATGGTTTAGGGAACCCTTTCCCAACGGTTCATTAGAACCGTTGGGAAAGGGTGGCCTCAAGAACCCTTTTCCAATGGTTTTTAAAAACCGTTTGTAAAGTTTTTCCCTAAAACCAGTCAGGCCGCTTCTATTCCCCATTCTTCACAGAACCCTAACTTCAATCGGTGCTCTGCTCCTCTCATGAAGTCCCCCATCTGAACAGGTGAAAAACTATCTCAATCATCTCAAATCAGGTATTTTATTCTTTATACACATATTCTACCTTGTTTTTATTGTTATTGATCTAATATTTTTGTTTTAAGTTTGGATTTTTATGTGATTTCACCGTAAAAAATAGGGAAATGAACCAATATTTTGTTAATTAATTAGTTTCCCATGGAATATCATTTGTGTTATAATGTCAATGCTAAAACCATAACACAGTTTTCATTGTTTTGACCTTCATTTAAGGTATGATTAAATTCTTCTATAGGTAGATTTATCAACCTAATAACATAAAATTATTTCTAATTCTATATGAATATTTTCAACATATAGGTGTCATTATGATACCATTCATACCATGTGGTAGTTCTTTTTTATAAAATGACACAAATGATTTATGGGTTCTAATTTTATAAATTGAAACTACATAAGGGTTATAGATTCAGGGAATTCATTGATTTTGTGAGTTATAAATTCCTAGGGAATGGTTGCAAACATAGAAGGTTACATGAACCTTATTATTAATCATTGATCGATGAATCAAGAAGTCATTAGCAATATTAATAGTTATAAGAGTTAATCATACTCTAGAGAAAATTACTTGTATGGGATATTATATACTTGGCTTCATAGGGATGATGATTCAATAGAATGTACTAATTGGTGTGAAACTATGATAGTGAAATATAGAGCTAGAACACATTTGTTCATGTGGCACTTATCATGTTGTTAAACTATTGAAATGAATTATATTTGTTTGGTAGAATTTTTTCATATTTGAGATGTAAAATGACATTCATGGGTTATTTATAATTTATAACGGCCTAAATGTATAGATAATACATAGTTTTTCTAGTATAGGGGGGATTACATTACAAAAGGACCATGTCATTTAACACTAATAATTAATTTATTTTTTAGATAATATTACTATTTCCAATGAAGTGTGTGACTGTGACTAGAGAGATCATCACACATACATCTAGTGTAAATCTATTTTAACATATTTTCAAGTTGTTTCATTCTCCTCTATATTAATTTTGGTGCCTGGTAAATGTATTTTTTGGCTACATCTGCAACTCATCTTCAATAGTGGGTTGAGTGTAAGCCTTGGGATGAGTTATCCTCCCTAGTAAATGAAGAAAAAGTCACTTATAATATAGGGAATGTTATTTAGAATGTGTACTAGTGAATCCTTTCATTTTAGGGATCATAACCAAAAAATCAATAGAATATGGTTAAAACATTTTATTATAGCTCGTGATGATATCAGTTAGGAATCCAATTCATTCAGACAATGATGATGATAAAACCTATTTATAGGATGTCATTGATCCGCAAAAATATTCTAAGGATTTGAGTGTGTGATAGACCCATAGGTAATAATACTTCTGAGGCATTTCATTACTATAAATTAATTATAATGTTTTAATATCAAGATAATTAAAAAATTAAAAAGAATTCAATAATTAGGATTGAATTCCCTGATTTATCTAGATTTATCATAGGGTTCTATGGTAGTAGGAAATTATGTTTGGTTAATGCTGAAATGCCAGTAATAGAATCTATGCTATTTCAAAAGAACTCATCTATTAAAGGTTTGACAATTCCCCTTGGACAGCCCGTACCCCCTGGACAGCCCCCCACCCTTGTTGACAGCCCGCCCACCCCACCCCCAGACACCCACCCACCACCCCCCGGACACCCCCATCCCCCCGGACGCCCCCACCCCTTGGAAAGCCCCCCCCCCCCCCCCCCCCCGACCCCCTTGACACCCCCGACCCCACTGGACAGCGCTGCCACCCCCGTGGACAGCCCGACCACCCCCCGTAGACAGCCCGCCCACCCCCCTGGATAGCCCGCCCACCCCCTGGACACCCCAGACCCCCTGGACAGCCCCGCCACCCCATGGGTATCCCTCCCACCCCCTGGACACCCCGTACCCCCCGGACAGCCCCACCCACCCCCTAGACACCCCACTCACCTCCTTGGACAGCCCGTCCATCCCCTGGACTCCCCCTACCCCCTTGGATATCCTGACCACCCCCGCAGACAGCCCACCCACCTAGACACCCCAACCCCCCTAGACAGCCCCCACCCCTGGACACCTCCGACCCCCCAGACGGCCCCACCACCCCCCCTAGACAACTTGCACCCCCCCCCCCCAGACTCCCCTGATCCTCATCCTACTCCTCATCCTGATTTCCCTGAAGAAGTTAAAGTATAAAAAGCATGTACTCCCAACAAGATCCTTAAGGATTATGTATTCCTTGATCCACTTCCAATATCTTACTGGGCAATCCTTGAATATAGGCATTATAAATTCAGTATCTTATTTTCTTATATACACTGTATTTTTTTGTATTTCTTAATATGATTCTCATATAGAGTAATGTGTTAGTTATGATTTTATATAAAGTAAACAATTTTCATTTACCTAAATATTTTTTTGATTAAACTTCAATATTATTGAATTGCTTTGAAATGACTTATTACAGTTTTTTTACAGAATGAACATATGTTGGATGTACGAAACTAATCGGATTTCAACCAATTTTCAAAATAATTTGAACAGATTTCTATATTTTTCATTTGACAAGGCTTCAGATAGTGGTTGCATACATTGCACAAGTTTTAATTGTGTTGGAAGACCTTGGTTGAGTCGTGAAGCAGTTAGCTATCATATAACCAAATATGGTTTCCATACAAACTATTATGTGTTGTATCACAATGGAGAGAAAATGGAATCTCAAAATGTTGATGATTCAAATGATAGGACTGAATTGTAGAGTTTAATATATGATCGGTTTCCATTTATTCGGCATCATGAGAAGGAAAGTATGTCCAGCCAACAAGATTTCTATACAAGCACACATGATGCGTCCAATGAAAATGATGATGTTGATAGGGTGAAAAAATTGAATGATGTTATGACGACTCCAGTATATCGGCAATTTGGTAAAATGAAAAAGTTGGAATTTTTAATCCGATTGATTCATGGGAAAACTATGTATGGGATTTCAAATACTACAATCGATTACATTCTTACCTTCTTGAAGTACTTACTTATAGATGATGCAGATATTCGCTCAAACCACTATATGGCATGAAAGTTAGTTGATGAACTTGGATTCTCAAAAAACATTCATGCTTGCCCGAATGATTGCAGCTTATTTTGGGAGGAAACTGGTGAAAGAAATGATTGTATCAAATGTGGAACCTCCCGATGGAAGCCAAAAGATGATGGAACACCATCTCGTGTGCCACAAAAAGTAATGTGGCACTTTCCATTGATCCCCAGATTACAGAACCTTTTCATGTCTGATGAAATATCCGTAAAAATGTGATGGAATGACACCAAGAGAAAAAAGAATAATGAAGAGTTGCTTCACCCTACAGATGGATTTGCATGGCAGAGTTTTGATGCTCGATATCCTGAATTTGCAGCTGACGTGCGTAATGTGAGACTGGTTCTTTCATGTGACGGTTTTAATACATTTGGGAAGATGCTTACTTCACACAGCACATGGCTGGTTTTCATACACATTTATAACCTTCCCCCATGGTTGTGTATGAAAAAACCTTACACTTTCTTGAGTATATTGATATCTGGCCCTTCTGATCCCGGAAATGATATAGATGTATACATGCAACCTTTAATAAAAGACTTGAAACTTCTTTGGGATGTGAGTGTTCCCACATACGATGCATATTCGAAAGACATATTTCAGATGCGTGTTGCACTTATGTGGACGATCAATGATTTTCCTGCTTATGCAATGATGTCTGGATGGATCACAAAAGAAAAATTGTCATGTCTTGTTTGTATGAAGAATACTCGATCGAGAAGACTGAAATATCGTCGTAGTTTTAGTTTTATGGGACATCGATGATTATTTCCAATGAACCGTCCATATAGAAACAATCGTCGAAGATTTGAAAATACCATGGAGAATGACGATCCACCTCAGTGTATGTTTGGAACTGATGTGCTTAATGAATTGAAAGATTTCAGTTATTCATTTGGGAAGGGTGTAATGAAATCTAAAAAGAAGAAAAATGATTCCAATGATACCTGTTACAATTGAAAGAAGAAGAGTATATTCTTTGAGTTTCTGTATTGGTCAACCAACTTGTTACGTCATTGATCAGACTTAATGCATATTGAAAAGAATATATGTGAAATGTTGCTTTCGATTCTTCTAAATGTCAAGGGGAAGACAAAAGATGATTTATGATCTCGGCGTGACTTGGTAGATTGGGGGATCAGACCAGAATTGCATCCTGTCTGTATCAGTGAAAATAAATGGAAAGTTCCATGTGCTTCTTATATGATGACACCTTCTAAAAAAATCAATTTCTGGAAGTGCTAGAGGCTATTAAAGTTCCTGATGGCTATTCAAGCAATATATCAAAACGGGTCAACATAAAAGAGTTGAAGTTGAAATCTTTGAAGACTCATGATTATCACGTCCTTTTGCATGAGTTGATTTCAATAGCAATCTGTTATCTCTTGTCCAATAATGTTAGAGTCTTAGTTATTCGGTTGTGCTATTTGTTTAGAGATCTTTGTGCTAAGAGGTTGTCCAAATCCTTCTTGAAAAAACTGTTGGCAGAGACACCCTTAATTTTGTGTGAGTTAGAGAGAATATTCCCTTCGTCATTTTTTACATGCATGTTGCATCTAACTGTCCATCTTCCGACCGAAATACTTCTTGGAGGACCCGTTGCTTTCCGTTGGATGTATCCAACTGAAAGAAACATGTGCACATTGAAATCATATGTTCGGAACAAGAATTATCCCGAAGGTTCTATTGTGAACGTTTACTTGGCTCAAGAATGTATGGATTTCTACGCAATGTATTTGTCTGATCTTACTACGAGAATAAACAGACCAATGAGAAATGAAGAAGAACAATATGGGAAAATTAAACCCAGTTTTCCATCACTTCCTCATATAGGAGGAATTCCAGGATCATATACATTCATGACATTAAGCCTTGAAGAGCGAGAGATGGCACATCGCACAGTGTTGTTCAATTGTGATTTGTTCGATGAGTATATCAAGTAAGTAAATTGTACATGTATCTCTTATCATCTCTTGTAATTTTAAATATTTGTTAAACCATTATTATTTTTTTCTATAGGGAACATAAACAATTGATATATATAAAGCATCGTTCTTTATCTTTGAGAAGAAAAGAGACTTTTCATAGCAAAGGGTTTTCAACTTGGTTGAAATTGAAGGTAAAAATATTTCTGTTATAACTAAATAAAAATAATATTTAATTAACTTTACTATTTGTTTATATTTCAGGTATCGAGTTTGCCTACAGAATCTGTTTATGAGGAAATAAGAGCTTTGGATTTTGGTCCTAATACCATGGTTCGTGCTTCTAAATCACTTGTGATCAATGGATACAAATTTATTATCACTGAACGAGCAAGAAACATGAGAACACAACATAATGGTGTTATGAAAACTACCACAATAGACTGTTATGCCAGTTCATCAGATACTAGACCTCATTCTGAAAATGTTGCTTATTATGGAGTCGTGGAGAAAATAATAAGTTTGGATTATTACTCTCATGGTCGAGTCACGATGCTAAAATGTCAATGGTTTGATTCAAGGACTAGGCAAGGCACCTTTATTGATGATTATGGATTTCTAGTTATTGACATGACTCGCACTCTTTCCACCGATGAACCATATGTATTAGAATCAATGGTGAAAAAAGTTTTTTATGTCAAAGATCATCGTCATCCTAAATTCGGTGTAATTATTAAAGTAAATCCCAGACATGTTTTTGATGATGGTGATGATGAATTTGACACTACCCCTACTGAAATTGGAAGCAATCCATTTATTACTTATGATGACGCCAATAGCTCAATTGTCAGAGTTGATTGTGAACCCGAAGTTGTGGTGGGAAATATATAGAATCATACAGTTGTGTTCTCACCTACATGTTTCACCTACATCATTCAGAGTGTGTATCCTAGTACTTACCTTCAAACCACCATAAATGTTCTTTTACTTTATGTTTTTTTATCAGAATGGTTTTTCTATATTTTTTTTTGGGTTACACATTAGTTATCTGTTTCTAATTACTTCCATATTTGTTTTCATTGCCGGAAAGGACACCCATTGAAGAGAGGCGATGGAAAAAGATGACAGATAATAATCGTCACATGGTACAGATGGGTGTTCCTCCACTCATCCCTATTGTGAGTATTTTATTTCAAATATAAATATTTCAATTAACTTATAATATCATGTGTTTACTTTTTTGTTAAACTTTCTCAGGATCGACCCCCTAGACGAGAGATATCTGGCGAGGAGCCTGATATTGCTCCCAGTAGAGAGGCTGGTGGTAGGAGGGGGGGTGGTGTCAAAGATGGACGATCATATAGTGGTCTCGGTACTGGGGCCGGTGGTACGAGGACTCGTGGGGCGAGAGTTAGACGATCCACTGCCACAGACGTATCTTCTTCGCCCAATTTTGATCCTGGCATGTCTTCAGGGACACACGGGATATATAGACCTCCGATGTTTACACTACCAGTTGGCCAGATGTCTATGCCATCATCTTTTGCTTCTGGTTCATTATCTCTGAGCTATTATATTCCACCTTATTCGACTCCTGCTGCAACACAGTATGTGGCTGAGGAGCGTACACTGAGGCACACTGCACCTGTACAGGATATTCCTTCAGCTTCTGCACATCCAGTGACACCCATTGATCTGACTACCACAGGTATATTTATATAATATCAAATTTTTATACCAAAATTTATTTTATTTTAACTTGTACTGATATTATTTTTCTTTAATAACATATTCATCTATAGATAGGAGGCGGTGGAGAGGGCATACTCGCTTGTGTGCGGTATGGAACTGCCAGACACAGTTGATGGTTGAATACAATATTTATGGACAAATGATTGAGAAATCTGGGCAGGAATGTCAGGGTTTTTTGGCGACGCTAGAAAAATACTCAGATATCATTCTAGTCAGCCCTCTCTCTTGGAGACATCTTCCACACGAAGTCAAAGAGAATGCGTGGTCACAAATATGTGTAAAAAATCTATTGGATTTAATGTAGTATTTTTTTTGTATTTATATGAACTAATCTATTGGGTTTCAGCTTCGGTTTAACTTCCCTGATGGTGAAGGTGCACGACTAGTGCATTTAAAAGAGTTAGGAGAGCTTTGGAGAGCTTATAAGCATGACCTATATGTTGGCTGGTGTGAGATAGTGGGCACGGATTTAGAGACATTACCTATCGTGGATGACTGCCCGATAGATAAATATCTCCAAATTATTACCCATTGGGAGACTGCCAAATTTAAGGTATTAATCTCATTTGAGGTATTTAAATGAGAGTTATCATATTTTTTATTAATATAATCGTATTTATTATTAAAAATTATTTAGTAATATTCTGAAAAAAAAACATTGATTCAAAGCAATACTTCCACACTTTGGGGCGCATAACTATGTCAGATCATGAGAGGCAGCTGGTACGATATAGTTGTTTATAATTTTTTTTAGGACTTTCCATT